>CAJGYO010000013.1:19729312-20405693 GCA_904845875.1 Miscanthus lutarioriparius
CCATTTTTTTCAAATCTTTTTCTGATTTTGATTTATGTGTTTTCCTTTTCTGCTTTTATTTGCTTTTCTTGGCGCCACCGACTTCTTACCTCTCTCGAGTTTCGCTATCCGCTGTTGTTATTGGGTTTCATTCCACACTTTATTGTGGATTTCCTTGCATTGGGGCATTAAATCAATTGGCTCAAAGAAAACTTACTGTACTGCAACCCGTTGCACAGTAGTGCGACAGTACTGTTTTTTTTTTGACACGCCAAGGCTGCGAACTCCAGCTATTTCTACATGGGCGTTGTTCCTGTATTTCGCCTCATATTTTATATGCTTTATATTTACGGAAGGCTAGCGCTCAGATAGTTCGGATCGACGACGCCGACATAGCTCCGTGATCTTATCTCGACGATCCCACCACCCCGAAGTCCGTGATCCCATCCAACACCACGCCCCTCGTGTCCGGACGCCACACCGCATTCGCGGCTTCATCCTGCGGCCCCAAGAAATTTCATCACAAGACCACCCAGCCTAGTCCCAAGCCCCATGTGAGTCCCGGCTCACCTACCTTGTTTATGCGGGTGCGTGGCCGCAGTAGGCATCTGGCCGCCATAGGTGCTCATGACGGGTGATTCTCGCGATTTGCGTTCTCTTGCACCAAAGAAAGTTAAATATACGCTTTGAAACATGTTTGTATAGCCATAGTAAACATCTAGATCTACTGGTCAGGCAAAACATCTAAATAAACACTTGCAAACATGAGTCTGAAACATTGAAACACGCTGAAACATGCGTGATAGAGTCATAGCAAACATATGCAACATCCAGATAAACACTTGAAACATACGCTGAAACATAGGCTTGCAACATGCATATATTGTCATTGCAACATATGCAACATCACAGATATACTTTTGCAACATGCATGAAACACTTAAAACACAAAGTCCGAAAACACCAACACTTTGATAAAATAGAACATCGCCAGGGCCACTTGCCTACCCGGAGTAGAACCACGTAGCCGTGCAAAGTTCGGGTCATGGGGACGCCGAGAGCAACGCCCAGCAACCTCCTCCCGATGGCACGGTGCACGTCAGAAACTACAACAACCGAGGTGGACGAGGGTGTGGCAAGGACGCCCCACAAAGCGAGATATGGTGCCACTTCGCCACACGCAAGATTGGGGTGGGGCGCGCGACGGGATGGGGCACAACGGGATGTCACGACAGTAGTGGGGTGGTGGATCAAGACGTCATGGGCGCTGAAAGTGGATGGCGTGGGCGGAAGATGGAGGGTTACGCGAGCCGACATGGGTGAAAGCTATCACCGCCATCGTGAATGGGGATGTTCGCAGCAAAAGCATGAGTTGGGGAGGCCACGAGAGTGGGAAATGTTGCGAAGCAGATAAGTTAAAGGGCACATGCTGAAAGCATCTAGGCCCCTAATTAGGTTTCGTGATTAATGACAATATAAGATTACCGTGACTAACGTATGTTTTGCAGAGGCAATAAGTTATGTCATGGTAATGGGAGATCGATCGGCAATCATGGTTGTCATGCCCCCATGATGGAAATCATTTGGTTTTCAAATGATGGACGCATAAGGTTAAGGGATGGACTTGTTCTAAGTATCGCTTTGGAGTTGGAGAGACAGCTAGAGAAGCTTAGGACTTTGTTTTTCCTTTGGTCGCATTTATTAAGGGGGGGTATGGACGGTAGCTTGACCTAGATGAGTCTAGTGAGTTAGGTGTGGTGCACACTTGTTAAAACTAGCGCTAGGTAGTCTCCTTTACATATGCCTAAGATCAAATGGAGCAAACTTCATTCACGTATGATCGAGAGTTGAAGTGAATGAGGGTCAACATCGACCGGACGCTGGCTTCGCTTGACCAGACGCCGGTCAGTGGTTCGGCGGGCCCATTTGACCGAGGTGAAATTGTTCGTGCAAACCAATGCCGAGATCAATGACCGGACGCCGAAAGTGCCCGCGTTCCTGGGCCATTGCTTCAAAGAAGGTTACAGAGGGAAAATCATGACCGGACAGACGCCCGGCCAAGGTCGATCGACGCTAGCAGGGGTCCGCCGATCACATCAGAATCACCGGGATTCGGGTGTACCGACCGAGCATCCGGTCAACATGACCGAGCGCCCGGTCACTTCCCCGCAGAGGCACATAACGGTTCGCTTTTTAGCCCATATTATAAATAGAAGCTCCACTGTGTGTGGAGTGACTTTTGCTCATTCCAACAAATTAAACACACCTTAGAGAGTGCCAAGAAGAGTAAGGTCCTAGTGAGGTGATTGAGATTTGAGAATCCCAAGGAGAGCCCTCATTAGTGAGATCAAGAGTAGCAAAGTGTGCATCCATCTTTCTCCCTAGGCTTGTCGTGGTCAAGTGAGAGTTCGTGCTTGTTACTCTTGGTGATCGCCATTACCCAGACGGCTTGGTGGTGATTGAGAGCTTGGTGATCATCCCAAGAGCTTGTGGATGACCTAACTCAAGTTAGAGCGGTTGTGGTGATTCATCACGATGGAGTGTCAAGAATCAACCCAGAGAGTACTTGATCCTTACATGATCAAAGGGGAGCTACACTTCCTTGCCGGTGCTCCAACGAGGACTAGTGGGGAGTGGCGATCTTCGATACCTCCAAGAAAACATCGCCGCTGCTCCTCCCTCTCTATTTACTTTGAGCATTTACTTTGAGTATTTACTTTGAGTAATTACTTTGAGTATTTACATTGAGCAATTCAATTTTATCTTTATAATTCATAGAATTACCATGCTAGAATAGGATTAGAACTTAGGTTGCAAGCCTTTTAAAGCGGTAGAGAAACTAGAAACACTTTTAGACATAAGGGGTTAATTGGGCTAACTGTAGGATTTAATTATTGCTAAGAAAATTAGAATTAGCCCACCCACCCCCCCTCTTGGGCATCTTGATCCTTTCAATGGTATCAAAGCCTCGTGTTTCGCTTTTTAAGCTTAACCGCGCTTTAGAGCAAGATGTCTCACTGTGGATGGACCTCCTCCTATATTCGAGGGGATGATTTTCCATATTGGAAAATTCGCATGAAGGCGTACTCTAGAAGCTCTAGACGTTGGAATACTTAGAGCCGCCACATGGCTTCCCAAGACCTAGAATCTCGCACAACTTCAAGGCTTTATGAAGTGAACTATGAAAATGGAATGTGCAAAGGCTCGCAACATTCATCTTTAGAGGCTTTTGCAAAGATGTGTTCAACTGTAAGGAACCGTAAGGAACTCAAATGTCACCATCCCGACGCCAGAGAAAGATCTTGAGTGTCCTTCCCATTGATAAATATGGGCATATTGTGACCTGGCTACATCAAGGTGATCTTTCACCGCTACACCGATACAAATCTTGGGAAAGATCAATGCTCATGAGATGTACATGCACATCACACCTCAAGATGGCTCATCCTCTACTAAGAAGAAAGAAAAGATTTAGCATTCAAACCTAGTCAAGATAAGGCTAAAGCAAGACTTGAGTATGAGAGTTCAAGTGATGAAGAAGATGAAGATGAAGATCTTGCTCTTATGGTGAAGAAAGCCGCCAAGATGCTAAAGAAGCTAAACAAGAGTGGCATCAAGTTCTATGGCAAGAAGAAGAAGTTCTTCACAAGCTCTAGGAGAAAGCCAATCTCCAAAATAGATTGCTTCAATTGTGGTGAACTTGATCATCTAGCACATCAATGCACCAAGCCCAAGAAAGATAAGTTTAAGAACAAGTTCAAGGGCAAGAAAGATGACTCAAACAATGAAGAAGAAGATGAAAAGAAGAAGAACAAGCTATACAAGAAGAGAGATGGCAAGAGAGACTTCCACAAAAAAAAAAGAGTGGAAAGTCCTACATTGTCGGTGATTGGCTCACGGACATTGATTCATCTAGTGGATCATCCGATGATGATAGTGACAATAAGAAGGTGACCACCATAGCTATTGATCTCTCATCTTCACCGCCACCACCGCCACCATCCTCTACACACCTATGCCTTATGGCCAAGAGTGAACGCAAGGTAACTAATAATGATGATAGTAGTGATGATGAGCAAGCTAGTGATGATAATAGCGATAGCGATGATGATGATGATTCACCTTCATATGATGATCTTGTTAAAATACTAAGACAATACACTAAGATCATTAGAAAGAGTAGAGCTAAAAATAAAAAACTAGATGTTAAGAATGATTCACTTTTAGCAAAATGTGATACAATAGAAAAGGCTAATGTTGAGCTTAGAGAAGCAAATGATGCTATGTCATCCAAACTCAAGGAGCTCAAATCTTCTAAGAAAGAGCTTAAAGATAAACATGATAAACTTGAGTGGGTGCACAATGAGCTCATCACTAGCCACAATAAGCTAAAAGATGAATATACTACTCTTAAAATTAATCATGATAATCTTGTTATTGCTCAAGAATTTCTATCCAATGAGCCACATGATGCTACTAACCATGTTGTTAAGATTGATATAGCTACATCATATGATGACTTTATCATTGAGAGCATTGAGCAAGGTTCTAGTAGCAAGAGCAAGCAAGTGGCTGAGGCCGATGATTATGATGAGTTTGTCAAGATAAAGAATGACAATGCAAAGCTCAAGAAAGATCTTGAAGAAATCAAAAGCCACAACACCATTGTGCTAGAAACCCTTAATCATGATGGTGACTTGATCCTTAAGAATGAGAGGCTCAAAGAGGAAAACAAGAAGCTCAAGAAAGAGAAGAACAATGATGCTCTTAAGGAAGAGAACAAGAAGCTCAAGTTGGAGAAAGAGCATCTCACGGTTGGATTGAGCAAGTTCACAAGAGGCAAATATCTTCAAAGTGAGCTACTTATGAACACCGTCATGAAGATGGATAGAAGTGGTATTGGATATGTGGCACATGTAGAGAAGAAGAAGGCTCAAGTTTAACAACAACAATCAAAGCCAAAGCCAAAGCCAAAGAGATGTTTTGAGTGTGGACAAGAAGGCCACTTTGCTCATGAGTGCCAAACTCCACCACCACAACCCTTGCCCAAGCATGCTAGACCATTTGCCTTCAATGCTCACTACATGCTTAGAAAAGATACTAGTGGAAAGATGAAAGTGATGTTCTTAGGACCTTCCAACAAGAATAGGCCTAAGAAAATTTGGGTTGCTAAGTCACTTGTTGGGAAGGTGAAGGGCCCTCAACAAGTTTAGGTTCCTAAAGCTTGATCTCTTGTGTGTAGGTGAACTACAAGACCGGTGGAAGTCATTGGGTTATTGATAGTGGTTGCACACAACATATGACCGGTGATCCTCATATGTTCACCTCACTAGAAGAAGAAGTAGATGGACAAGAAAAAATCACATTTGGAGATAACTCAAAGGGCAAGGTTAAAGGATTGGGCAAAGTGGCTATATCAAATGATCATTCAATCTCCAATGTGTTATATGTTGCTTCATTAAGTTTCAACTTGCTATCCGTTGGACAATTGTGTGATCTTGGATTCCAATGCTTGTTTACCAAGAAGGAAGTTGTTGTATCCAAGAATATGATGATCAAGCTATATTCAAAGGATTTAGATACAACAACTTATATCTAGTGGACTTCACCTCCGAAGATGCAAACTTGAAGACTTGTTTATTCACCAAAACAACACTTGGGTAACTATGGCATAGAAGACTTGCTCATGTTGGGATGAGCTCACTCAAGAAGCTAATGAAAAATGACTTGGTGAGAGGGTTAAAGGATGTGAAGTTTGAGAAGGACAAGCTTTGTAGTGCATGTCAAGCCGGCAAGCAAGTTGCAAATACTCATCCAACCAAAGCTTTCATGTCAACCACAAGAGTGCTAGAACTCCTTCACATGTACTTATTTGGACCAACAACATACAAGAGTTTGGGAGGAAATCTTTATTGTCTTATGATTGTTGATGATTATTCAAGGTATACATGGGTATTCTTCCTTCATGACAAATCCAAAGTTGCATCTTGCTTCAAGAAGTTTGCCAAGAGAGCCCAAAATAAATTTGAAGTGAAGCTCAAGAAGATAAAAAGTGACAACGGCAAAGAATTTGACAACACAAACATAGAAGCCTATTGTGATGAAGTTGGAATCAAACATAAAGTCTCCGCAACATATACTCCTCAACAAAATAGTGTAGTTGAGAGGAAGAACCGAACATTGATCACTCTTGCAAGAACCATGCTTGATGAGTACAACACCCCCGAAGCTCTATGGGTGAAAGCAATCAACACCGCATGCTATGCATCAAACCGCCTATTCCTTCAAAAGTTCCTTGACAAGACACCTTATGAGTTGCTCAATGGGAAGAAGCCGGACGTCACCTTCTTTAGGGTGTTTGGTTGCAAATGCTACATCTACAAGAAGCGACAACACCTAGGGAAGTTCCAAAGACGTTGTGATATTAGTTTTCTTGTTGGTTACTCATCAAAGTCCAAAGCATATAGAGTATTTAATCATGCCACCGGCTTGGTTGAAGAAACATATGATGTGGAATTTGATGAATCTAACGGCTCCCAAGGAGCACATGAGAATCTTGATGATGTAGGTGATGAACCATTGATGGAGGCTATGAAGAACATTCTGGTTGGAGACATCAAGCCTAAAGATGATGAAGATGATATACAAGTGATTGATCCACCCTCTTCATCAAGTATGCCACAAGATGGTGAAAAAGATGGGAGAGTAGAAAATGAAGATACCCATGTCCCCCATGAGCAAATGATGGTACAAGCATAAGATGTTGATGCTCCACAACCTCTCCCTCAAGTGGTCAATAGAAGAAATACACCTCTACTACAAGATCTCATAATAGGGAGTCCATCAAAGGGAGTGATGACACGCTCACAAAAACTCGCTTCATTTATTGCTCATCACTCTTTTGTCTCTTGCTTTGAGCCTACCAAGGTAGAAGAAGCTCTTCAAGATCCGGATTAGATCAATGCCATGCATGAAGAGTTGAACAACTTCACCCACAATGAAGTTTGGACTCTTGAAGAGCGGCCAAAAGGTGCAAGAGTCATTAGAACGAAGTGGGTGTTCCGAAACAAGCAAGATGATCAAGGTGTTATTGTGAGAAACAAGGCAAGACTAGTTGCAAAGGGTTTCTCTCAAGTTGAAGGTTTGGATTTTTGAGAGACCTTTGCACCGGTTGCAAGGCTAGAAGCCATTCGTATCCTCCTTGCATATGCATCACATCATGAAATGAAATTATATCAAATGGATGTGAAAAGTGCATTTTTAAATGGCTTTATTAATGAACTAGTCTATATTGATCAACCTCCCGGGTTTGAAGACCCTAGATATCCTAATCATGTTTATAGGTTGTCCAAGGCGTTATATGGGCTTAAGCAAGCCCCAAGAGCTTGGTATGAGCGCCTTCAAGACTTCCTCATTGTGAAGGGCTTCACCATTGTGAAGGTCGACACCACACTATTCATCAAGAAGCTTGATGGGCATATTTTCATTTGTCAGGTGTATGTTGATGATATCATCTTTGGATTATCAAATGAAGATTCTTGCAAAGAATTTGGTGAATTGATGTCGAAGGAGTTCGAGATGTCAATGATTGGAGAGCTTACATTCTTTCTTGGTTTTCAAGTCAAGCAAATGAGAGAAGGGGTTTTTATCTTTCAAGAGAAATATACAAATGGCCTTCTCAAGAGATTCAAGATGGATGAATGTAAGCCAAGACACCAATACCTACTAATGGACATCTCGACCTAGATGAGGGAGATAACAAGGTTGATCAAACTCTCTACCATTCTATGATTGGTAGCTTATTGTATTTAACCGCATCTAGGTCCGACATCATGTTTAGTATGTGTATGTGTGCTAGATTTCAAGCTAATCCTAAGAAAACTCATTTAATTGCCGTAAAAAGAATCCTTAGGTATCTTAAGCACACACCAAGCATTGGCCTTTGGTATCCCAAAGGAGTTAGATTTAAATTAATTGGCTATTCCGATTTGGATTATGTCAGATGCAAAGTTGATAGAAAAGCACATCCGGAGGGTGCCATTTGCTTGGTAGATCACTTGTGTCTTGGTCCTTCAAGAAACAAAATAGTGTGGCTTTGTCCACCGACGAAGCAAAATACATTGCCGCGGGTGCTTGTTGTGCATAAATTCTTTATATGAAACAAACTTTGCTAGACTATGGTGTAGTTCTAGAGAAAGTACCTCTTTTGTGTGATAATGAAAGTACGGTAAAACTTGCAAATAATCCGATTCAACACTCTCGCACCAAGCACATTGATATTCGTTATCACTTTCTTAGAGATCATGTTGCTAAAAAATGATATATCACTAGAAGGTGTAAGAACCGAGGATCAATTAGCGGACATCTTTACAAAACCACTAGATGAGGCAACATTTTGTTGTTTGCAGAATAAGCTTAATGTTCTTGATTTTAGTAACTTCACTAAAAGATGAGCTTGTGTTGTCTCTTGCATTGCATTGTAAGATATTACATGTTTACTTTATGGCAATGCATATAGGGCTTGTCTAATATGGTTAAGACAACCGCCGTAAAGCGTGTGAAGAAGCTTAACCTTGGATCAAACTTGACAAGCACCTAGATTTACTTTCAAGTTTTGCATATGCATGAATGTTGTTTTGTCGTTTATCTTAAATTGCCCTTTACTGCCTATTTTCTTAAAAAAGAATTATAGTCTAAGGCAAAATATTTTGAAAAACTTGAGGATTTAAGAGAGGTCACTCACATCAGTCCCAATTGGTGTTTACTTGGATCTTACTTGAGTTGGGACTTGATTGGGAACAGGCAGCGCGAAGGACTTTGAAGATTCACTGAAGAAAGAGTGATCGACGCTGCGGACTCGATGTCCAATGTCCGGCCCGGCTCACAGGAGGTGAACTTATCTGCGAAGGAGTGACCGGACGCTGAAAAGCAGTGTTCTCCCAAATCGTCGATCGTAAGGTGCTTCAGCGTCCGGTCGATCATAAAGGCATCAAGGCTAGGTGACCGAGACTGGGTCAAGGTCGGTCGGTGTTCACGGATGCATCCCGATCGCGATTCCAGGGTTTTGGACCTCATTAGAATCAATCAGACGCTGGGTGGTAGCGTCCGGTCGCTACCACCAGAGCGTCTGGTCAGGAGATTTCGTGCGCATCAGATCTCTTTCCCGCTTCTTTTCTCGACTCGTTGGAGGACCCTCATTTAATCCTAAGCTCGATGCGTGTGTTCGCGCCTAATCGCCGACATTGCCGAGCCTTCCTAGTCTCGAGCCACCATAAGCCCTAGCCACCGGGGTCGCTCGCCACACCTCGCCCACGCCGTCGTGCCTCCACCGCCATTGCTACAAGACAAGACTTCCCCACGCCAGCGCCATCAAGCTCGCTTCGCCACCACCGTGAGCCTCCCCTGTTCGCGCCACGCCACCTCCACGCCGGCGCCCGTGCTCACCGTACCACTACGCTACATCCAGTCAAGAAAGAGCCTGCTGTGTTTCTACCCGCCCACATCACGAAGCCACCACAACAGCGCCACCCAAAGACGCCGTCAAGCCGCGCTAACGCCCTAGCGCCATCCATGCCAACGCCAAAGCTCCGGGGCCATCATTGCAACCTCTACCGTCGATTCACCGCATTGCCGATCCTCGCCGACATCAGCTAACCCTAGCCGATCTAGAGGTTTCCCCGCGTGTCGCTTCGCGTCTTCTTGGATCGCGGTTCGTCTGTAGTAAGCCGCGGTCGTTTCAATTTCGTATCTAAATTGCTTGCTTCCTAGGGTTTTGCATCTATTAGATATATTGTATTTATTTGTATATCCTATCTATTCCATCGCGCAAATGGTAGGTGCCGTTGAGATCGTGTGGCGATTGTTAGTTAACTCGAGGCCAAGCTCACGAAGTACGGATCGAGGCCAAGCCTCGGAAGTGTCAGGCGCTTGTTCTTGTCGCCGCGCAATTGTTCTTGTTAGCAAGCTAGCTGATCTTTTCAGATGGCTCTCGTGAAGAACGCCGATGGTGGTCCGGGAGATGAGGATCCGAGGCGCCCACCTCGCTTGCCTGCAGATCCTAAAAAGGCAAGGCGACAAAGAAGGTTGCATCAAAGAAGCGCAAGTACCTCTGATGCAGAGAGCAATGAGAGTTGCAGCTTGCCGAGGCCGAGAGCGTGTCGAGAGAGGAGGTACTCACAGTGGAGTTGTTATTGTCGACCGGCTTTCACCAGGAGCATGTGCTAGACTTCGGCGCATTGAGAGTCTTCATGGTAGTCCACCTGGGACCGTCATGATGGCAGGACGTCATCTTGCTATTAAGGAGCCTCACCTCGGGGAGTCTCATGAGGGAGCCACAAAGACCAACCCCTGTACCAATAGAGAAATGACAGAGGTGCCTGGGGAGGGACAAGAAAGCCGAGGAGATAGAGCAGCACCACAGCCACGCAGTTATGCCGCCCGGGTCGCACCGATGCTCCAGCCACGCCGAGGGCAGATATTCAGCGAAGAGGTTCTTGTCCACCACCCAAACCACAGGGTCCGCCTCTAGTGACCCATCTTGACTTGAGGGATGCCATGGCTGCTGGTGCATCAGTTGATGTTTGTTGATTTTGAGGTATGGTTCCCGCCGAGAAGGGATGAGAGAGCTTCAGAGTTGTTCTACACCCCACTACAGGAGGACTTCTACAACGCCTATCTCAACAGTGGGGCAGTTTTCATATCTCAGAGGGTGTGCCATATTGATTCTATAGTTGCAGTAATTTGGAGAGCACATTCGCCCCTATCTTGCATATCTCTGCAATTATGGCGATTTGATTGGACAGTCTGGATTATATGTTTCATCTTGGGTTTGCTGGCTTCTATGCTTCTCTCTATATTGACCCGCATCATAACTTCATACACTTTGCATTGTGAGGCGAGAGACTATCGGATGATGAGCACTAGAGCCAGAGAGAGATACTCAAACTTCGTGAGCAGACGGTCCAGACTTCATGAGGTTTGCTATGGATGACCGAGCCTCCCAGACGCCCGCATGGTGGCAACGCGTGCCCCCACCGACTTGGTCCGTCATTGTTTCAAGGAGTCGTTTGGCGAAGGGTCGAGGAGGAACCCTGCTGACCTTAACCCCACCGCCGTGTGCTTGAGGCCATCATGAGGAGGACTTTGTTACCGAGGATGGGGTATCATGAGGGCTTGACTTGATACTGATTGTGGCTGATCAACCTGCCTAATGCAAAGAGATAGTGTTTGATATTTGGGACCTCCTTCTATCGAGAGATGGAGGACACTATAGTGAGGATTCAATGGTCATGTGCGCGGCGATTTGCCCCTATGCTCACTAGATCACCGGCTTATCCACGAGCAGCGATCCGCAGTGAGGCCACCGGAGATGCTCAGAGAGTACAAGCATGGTGCTACGACGGAGTTCCCCAGTATATAACATGACACATATGATTCGTATTATAGCACTCCACAGCACCTAGTCACCGCGCATTGTCGTCCCGATGCTGCGAGTCTCAGAGCTTCAAAGCAGGATGAGATCATCAGAGGATTGCAACCACAGAGGAGGAGGAGCTTGCTCGGCAGGAGGGATGGCCATGAGCGACCCCAAATGATAGTTCTCGATGATGACTATGTAGCCATCCTCGGATGCCTCCTCGATGACATGACCATGAGGCTAGCCAGCTCGATTCGACTCCACCGCCTGCAAGAGACCGACCCCGCTCTCCTTGCTATACTTGAGCGGATGAGGCGAGGACTGAGCACGATAGGCTCAGAGACACCTACATTTGCTCGGGCCCAGACTCGACAGATGAGTTCCAGCCGAGAGCAAAGAGATCAACAAAGCAGCGGCTAGCTATACATCGCCAGACTCGAGCTTTTACAAAGAATAAAGAAGAGGGCGATGCATCGCCAGCAGATACTAATGCAAAGAAGAACTCCTTGGTTTTATGTAGCATGTAGTGACAAGCCATTGGGGCTCCACTGTCACAGCCTTTCGCCCAACTTGGTCGGTAGCCACTACTTCGATGACTCCAACAAAGACAGCCCTAACGGGCTTTAGAGTTAGGGACACCACCAAAGACAGCTTTGCTTCTCCCACAGGCAGGTGTGTCCTAGTATTTTGCTACATCATTGCTAGCTCCACAGCTCACATCACTGCAGACGGGCTTTACACCGAGATGAGACGCCCTTGTTATTTGTGCCCGACACGTCGGTCTTGAGAGTCTTGGAGCATCTTTTAGCGAGTTGACAGGATGCCTACACCACCACATATGCATGCCCTGTGTCCTTCTACAAAGCAGCTCCCATCGCTGTGACTACTCAGAGGCTCCCTTCTTCCGTCAGCATCTTCAGATCCCCACGACAGACATACCAAAGAAGATCACAGTGCACCGCCCCCACTGAGACCTGCACCGCTTCAGCGATGCTTCCAGCCATAGAGGGTCAGTCAACACAGAGCTCAGAGTCAGATGATGATGGCGCCCAGTTCATGCTTGCTCCTCGTACTTCAGCAACTCAACTCGTCCAACTGTAGCCACTGACCTAACCCTTAGGTTTTGGTGTTTGACGTCAAAAGGAGAGAGGGTTCGAGTATGATAGATTTAGGGGAGCGACGTTTTAGGGGGGCTTAGTTATATTATTAGCTTATATACTTCATTTGGAGTTTTTATGTGTGATACACTATTATGCATTTATCGTGTGTTTACCTTTATGCATTGAACTATATATATATGATAGTGATATCTATATGATCGTGATATATGGCATGTGTGCTCTCTACTTTGAATTACTTATATGTCATATCATTTGTGTTATGCTCATTTGCTTTTGCTTCCGTGTTCTACTCCGATGCAAATGAGCTTTATTTCTTGTACTCATGCTTAATTCATATCTTTGGAGTACATTATATTGGCTTGGGTCATATAAGCTTAACTAACTCTTTTGTTCTTATTGCTAAAAGCTTATATGAACCAAGCATGTTAAAAACATCAACTCTTTCACATACTCGAGGTAGTATTGTCATCAATCACCAAAAAAGGGGAGATTGAAAGCATCTAGACCCCTAATTGGGTTTCAGTGATTAATGATAATATAAGATTATTGTGACTAACGTGTGTTTTGTAGAGGCAATTAAGTTAGGTCATGGTAATGGAGATCGATCGGGCAATCATGGTTGTCATGCCCCTACGATGAAAATCATTTCGGTTTTCAAAGGATGGATGACAAGGTTAAGGATGGACTTGTTCTAAGTGTCGTTTGGAGTTGGAGAGACACTTAGAGTAGTTTAGGACTTTGTTTTTCCTTCGGTCGTACTATTAAGGGGGGTATGGACGGGTAGCTTGACCTAGATGAGTCTAGTGAGTTAGGTGTGGTGCACACTTGTTAAAACTAGCGCTAGGTAGCTCCTACATATGCCTAAGATCAAATGGAGCAAACTTCATTCACGTATCATCAAGAGTTAAAAGTGAATGGAGGGTCAAATACTGACCGGACGCTGGCTCCGGTTTGACCGAACGCTGGCTCAAGGTCCGGTCAGTTCATTTGACCGAGGTGAAATTGTTCGGTGCGACCGGACGCTGACCAGACGCTGAGTGCCTGCGTTCGGTCGTTTCTAGTAAGGTTCCAGAGAGGAATCGTGGACGGACGCGTCCGGTCACACTGTAATCACTGGGATTCGGGGTGTACTGACCGGAGCGTTCGGTCACCCCGCAGAGCCACATAACGATTCGTTTTTCAGCCCATGTTATAAATAGAAGCTCCACTCGTGTGTGGAGTAACTTTTGCTCATTCCAACAGCTGAAACACACCTTAGAGAGTTCCAAGAAGAGCAAGGTTCCAGTGAGATGATTGAGATTTGAGAATCCCAAGGAGAGCCCTCATTAGTGAGATCAAGAGTAGCAAATTGTGCATCCATGTTTCTCCCTAGGCTTGTCGTAGTCAAGTGAGAGTCCGTGCTTGTTACTCTTGGTGATCGCCATCACCTAGACGGCTTGATGGTGATTGGAGAGCTTGGTGATCATCCAGAGAGCTTGTGGATGACCCAACTCAAGTTGTGAGCGGTTGTGGGTGATTCACCGTGATGGAGTGTCGAAGAATCAACCCATAGAAAGCACTTAATCCTTGCGCGGATCAAGGGGGAGCTACACCCATGCGCGAGTGCTTCAACGAGGACTAGTGGGGAGTGGCAACTCTCCGATACATCGGCAAAATATCACCGCGTTCCTCCCTCTCTATTTACTTTGAGCATTTACTTTGAGTATTTACTTTGAGTATTTACATTGAGCAATTCAATTCTTGTCTTTACAATTCATAGAATTGACATGCTAAAGTAGGATTGGAACTTAGTTTGCAAGCCTTTTTGTGCGGTAGAACAACTAGAAACACTTTTTAGACACAAGGAGTTAATTTGGTTAACCGTAGGATTTAATTATTGCTAAAAAATTTAGAATTAACCCAATTCACTCTCCTCTTGAATATCTTGATTCTTTCACAGGCCCGTTGTCTATTTGGGCCCAATTGTTGTGCAGGGAACTCGGCGTCCGGACGGATACGCCCGGACGGACACTCTACCCATAGCATTATCGTTGTTGTTGTTGTTATTATTATTATTATTATTATTATTATTATTATTATTATTATTATTATTAAGGCCATTGGTTTTCTTACGTGTATCAGCGGATACGATCACGCGATTTAGTGGCTTATTCATGCTTTTATTACTTTTGTTGTATTGCAATTTGCAATAGCGTGTCGTAAATATATAATTTGTGGCCAGTCATCCTCAACTGATTTTGTATTTTTACTCTTTTATATTGCTTCTTGCCTTTTCTTAAAAACTTAGTATACTTGTGCCTCTTGGTGACTCATGCTATACTTCATCGTCTCAGTAATATAGTACATAAAAATATTTAAAAGTTATACTAAAATATATGGAATTTTAGTGACAAAATATTTTTACAATAAATAATTGTCATTTATTAATCAATCATAATTAATTATATATATAAGAATGTCTAATTAGGAAATAAAGTAATGACACATGCGTCTTTTGTGTTCTCGTTAGTCCTTTAATTTTTTTAAAAATGTACAATATTATAGGATAGAGGGAGTATGTACATTGAGACGTCTTTAGCCTGTTCGTTTGGTCGTATTTGGCTTATAAGCCATGACTTATCAGTCAACGGACAGTATTTTTCTCTCACACCAAACCAGTCAGCAGTACTTTCAGCCATGACTTATAAGCCAAACTAGCCCAAACGAATAGAGCGACCTTATTGACGTGAACTGACATTGCGACGTTTTATTGATGTGGACTTGTGTATTGTTAGCATAACAATCTAGTGACTAGTGTAATATTTGCTTTACTGCTACTCCTTTGTTATGAAATACAACGTATTGAATGTTTAAAATTTGTCCTAAACTATAATAAGATATTATATATTGCTCATTCACATCTATACGTGCTTGCCTTTTAAACCTTATTCATGCATGCATTCATATATGCCTTTTAAATATTATCTTACCTAAAATGACTCATAACTGGTATACAGAATCAATGGCATACATGCATGCCTTTAAAAACTATGCCTTACTAGAAAATTATAAAGGTTAAAACCTAGCTAACTAATTAGTGAGGGGTAAGTTAGTCTTTTATTGAATCCTTATTTGATGTTAAAATTGATTGAATATGTTATATTTTATGATAGCGTGAGGTGAATCATGCCTTTTAGTTGAAAATCTAGTGGTGGTGCATCTCATATGTTCAAGAATAAAGTCACCATCGCCATCTCATTTTAATGCCAGAATCCGTTTATGTTGCTGCTCTTTTATCTTTTCTGTCTAAACTCCCAATAGATGCAAATGACAGACACATATTTGAGTTAATCTTCTGTCAATTCTCGATATAGGGTTAATCCTTTTACTGCACTAGCATTTATTAAATTTTAAAATTTATTTGATTTAAGGATGAACCAAACCTAATTAAATCTAACAAAATAGCTAGCTCATTATCATTAACACGAGTACTGTGCAATAAATTGTACGTCCCATCATTATAATGCCCGGATATTTTTGCTTCAATTTGGTGTCCTATCTGCTTTACTAGTACTAAATTTTGTATGTAGGTGTATACAAGGTGAATCCGGCATATAGACTTTGGTAAATCATACTTTTTATGTTCCACTGGTGCATCGCATATGCTTAAGACTAAAGTCACCATCTATTTTCATATTTTATTGTTGCACATCTCTACTCATTTCTACACCACGTATGTTATGTTTTTACAATATGTTAGCCCTTTTCTGTAGCGTTTACTTTTCATTATTACTCTATGTTTGTATTCGTTTTTTGAGCTAAATTGGTTTTCCCCATGGCTTTCTTTATGTTACTTGCTCTTTATAGCCTATAATACATGCATTTTCTATCATGTAATAATCCTTTTGCACAGGATATTTAAACTTTTGTATGCTAAGTACTCAGCTACTGGTCCTCCAATCTCTAGATGAATGAACAATGTTTTTCTCTCACAACGAATCAGCATAAGCATTAGCATAAGCCAAATTTCAGTGAATCGAACATGGCCACTAATTGTAGAAATTAACCCTCACAACAGTAAGCTATTAATTAGTTTATATATCCACGCACAAAAGCATTAATTAGATCTACTACTAAGATAAACATGTAAGCTAGATCAAAGATGACGCCGGAGGCACAATATTTGTTGACGAGGTCTAGCTAAAGCTTCTCCAAAGCATGCTACAAGCTACGTACACTCGTCTCCGGTACCACGACACCGCCTGCTCTAGGGTCCAGGCAAGATGCACCTCCCTCCTACAAACCTGTCGTCATGGTTAGTTGTTACAACAACACCAACTGTCCTATCTACGAGGACACCAAATTAGAGTCCGACTTCAACTTTACTCTACGCTATCAAATGCACAACTAAAAATCGTAACATAACTGCTCGGAAGAACATAAGCTTTAGCTTGACCCCACTCATGTCTGCAGCAACCCCACTCAGGAGCATTGCAGCTGCTAGAGACATGTTAAAGAAGCAACAGCCGCAGCCACAGCACACGGATCACAGCCGAGCACAGCTCTCCTCTTGCACACGTTCTCAGGAGATTAAACGGCTTATGCCGGCCTGTTTCATTGGTAACAATTCGTATCAATGAACTACTTTATTTTGTGACGTATGAGGCCATGAATCCCCTAATTCAACTGGGACAAGGGGCTTCTTTGATTGATTATTAATGTCAAATACAAACAAGGAAATCTGGTCAGGGTTCCATCAGACACATAGCAGCAGGTCATAGCGTGTCATACCCAATCATTAGCGCCTTGTTTAGATGCCATCCAAATTCCAAGTTTTTTCACTCTCTCTTCATCACATCAATTTTTAGCCGCTTGCATGGAGTATTAAATGTAGGTAAAAAAAATAACTAATTACACAGTTTAGTTGGAAATCACGAGATGAATCTTTTGAGCCTAATCGGTCCACGATTGGACAATATTTGACAAATAAGACGAAAGTGGTACTATTCATCGGGTTCATTTTTTTTTGCAAAGTGAACGAGGCCTAGGTTTAAATGTTGGACTTCTGTTCAAATGTGCTGTACTGGAGCACATGCAGTTCCCGTATTAATTGCAGGTCTTTTTCTCGTTGGTTATATTTTGTTGTACTACTAGCTAGTTAGCTTGCTGTATATAGTTCTTGCCTCATTAGCTTTGTTCACTCGAGTCATGCGTGACACATAAAGTGATTGGTTGACCTTTTCAAATTGCTAGCTACTCCTTTCACTACAAATTATATATACATTTTGATTTTTCTAGATAAAAAGAAAGTTTATAATTTAAAAACTCCCTCCGTCCAAAATAGACTATTATTTTAGAGAAGAATCTAGACATGTATTTGTCCATATTTATTTCTAAAACAACGATCTTTTTGAGACAGATGTGCCTCTTAGTCCTAGATAATGGAGGGAATAAAAAAAACTAAAAATAAAAGTTTGTAGCTACTAAGTCTACTATACGTCAATATACTTTGTTCGGGCGTTCAGCTGTGATGTACCGTATGTTGCTAAGACTATGGTACTTTTAAATGGCTAAAAGTTGTGGCTTAAGCGAGCAGTCGAACAGGCCCAAGGTAACAAAACAATAACATTTCAATGTTTTTCGACTTGTTAATGTTATTTCAAAGCTGGTTCTTTTCAGAATTTGTGGCCATTTTGAAAGAAAACAAAGTTGCTTCTACTTGGTAATTGACTTATTTCTGGAACTGAATAATTGGGATAATTAGCTACTCGCATATATATGTCCATAGACAATAACCCAATCCATCCATATGCACACAAAAAATTTGCATATCTCTATCGTTGTCGAGACGAGAAGGTATCGCGTTCTGATGAGCGACCATCAGCATCAGGCGTAATTATATGGATGGATTACGTGTCCTCCGTTGGCAGGTTACGCGCGGCGAAGGGGCTCCGTGAAGGTCGCTTTCAGGCCGGCCGACCACGGCTACCGTTCACGATCTGCTGCGAATCACGCAATCAGGCGCATCCCAAACCAACCCAAAGAAGAAAACATCGCCTGTGTTTTTTTTCCTGGACCGCGAGAAATTAGCTTGCCTGATGCGTTCTGCGCTCCACCACACGTGCAGCCCATGCAGGCACCCAGACGAGACAAATGACGACCGGTGGTAGGAGTATTTGAATATGCATGGAACGTTCTCGATTCAGTACATGATAGACCCACGTTTTTTTTTTTCAGGAAAAAACATGCATGATTGACCCATATCACGCAGCAGGTTATAGATTCTTTCGATGTAATTAAAACGCAGTGTTTCCCTTCGGCGCACCGCAGCCTGGATCTGGATGTGCTTTGCCATTTCTTTCGCAACAGCAGCTATCATCTTTAACATCCTTTTTGTATTGATATACCGATGTGTCTCTTGTGGGTGGCTATAACGACAGACACGGAGGACTATCGAGATGTCTTCCAATCCAGACGGTGACATGAACCGTCCGCGTCCGAAAATGGCATATTTTTCGCGCGTGAGTGTATTTTGCGCGGAGAAAACTTTAGGACTAGAAATGAGCGTGAGTGTATTATTTGCTGAATATTCACTAGTTAATCAATTACTCCATACGTTTCGGTTCTAAGCCATTTTTTTCTTTCTAATTTTGATCAATTTCACATAAACATCTACACAATCGAACAAGATTCATTAGATATACTTTACTGCACAATACATAAATGATTTCAGCAACATAAGCTTTTCCATAGAGGCGGCTCAATCCACAGCCATCTCTACAAATCAGTCTAAACTGAGCCACATCTAAAAATGCATTTGTAGAGTAGGCTGCTATTTTGAGCCACCTCTACAAAATGCCCCTATTTTAGAGACGGCGCCATTTCTAGTCGTCTCTAAAAATCAATTTCATACAACTTTGTAGTTAATAACTTTTTTATTTGAAATCATATATTTAAGCAAAATTACGTTTGAATTTCTTATACATTTGAAATTTGAATTTTCCAAATGACCTTAGGTGGAGAAATAATCAAAACAAAAGTTCTAAATCTCGAAGAGTTATAGAACCATTTTTAGTTATAGAACTTTATAGTTGACAACTTTTTTATTTGAAATCATCTATAAGGAAAATTATGTTGAATTTTTCACATTTAAAATTCAAAATTTCCAAACAACCTCGGATGGAGAAATGACCAATACCAAAGTTGTAGACCTCGAAAAGTTATACAACTTTTTATTTTATGACATTTCCATTTGAATTTGTTTATGGTCCCAATTTTGCATTTCAAAAATTATATGAAGATAATATAAGGAGGAATATCTCATATGAAACCAAGTCAATTTAGGGTGAAGTAGTTAGAGGAGTAACGTGCGAGCCATGGAAATCACAGGTTCAAGCCACGTGACCACAAAACGCGCGAAAAATCACGTAACTTGTGATTTCTAGACAACGATTAGTAGTGATGGTTGTTTATTTAATATATATTGTAGTTATTAATATATCTTTTTATAAACTTGTCTAGAATTAGACATGTTTGACGTAGAGCAAAACTTAAACGACTTACAACTGATGGAGTGGCTAGTACCGAAAAAAGTTCTTTGCCCACAGCCTAAGTAAAAAAAGAACACGATTTGGCAATTGATAGTAGGTTCAAAAAGTTCAAAATTTTAATGTCGAGTGAAACTTTAAGATTTAAATGTTCAAAAAAGTAAAGAGTTTGACCGGAGAGACTTGAAATTTTAATTTCAATCTTAAATTTTCATCTTAGTGGCAGGGTTCATTGGTAGTCGAAAAAGTGAAAAATAAAAAAAATAGAAAAAGTTCAAATTGCTTGAGAAGAATGGGCATGAAAATTTCTCAATTGTAGAGACCATCAAACCTACAATTCCATCTCGCCTTCTTGTTTATCGGTTACATCACTCTTGGCGAGTTTTCCCTAGCGCTAATATCTCCCCTAGTATACCATATAAAACCACACTCCCCACTCTTACAATCTAATCTCCAACCTACTTCTTTGCGATAGTTTTGTCTATCCTAGCCCTAACGAGTAGCAATATTGCAAGATATAACTCCACCCATGCCTATTATTGTCGCACACAATAATACTGCTATAGTCTTTTTTTCAAAAAAGAAGAAAAAAAGAAAAAGGTGACCGGTCGAGGAGGAACTAGGTAAGCGACGTATCCGTCAATAACGAGATGTTTGTTTGACAAGATTAATAACAACTGTCATCAATCTCGAGATTTTTGGAGATGCTCATAGAAGTATAATGTATGTGTGTGTCGTTCATAGGGTGAATGTACACATGCATATATGTGAGCATTTGTATCTTTGTTGCAATTTAAACAAATAAAAACTACTGCACTAGAGAATAGAGGGAGTAATTCAATAGTAAAAACTAAAGATATGGAATTGCTGGCGCCATAAACCATATATATTATAGAAGAACCAAATCTATGAATTGTGTCGTCCTGCGGAGGCTAACAACGAATCCCTTTGTTCCAAAAAGAACTCAACTATAGCTTGCATGTCAATTAAAGTGATTCACATTTGATCAAATTTCTACTGAATAATGTCCACATTTATGGCTCCCAAATTAATTTGTTATGAAAATACATTTCGTAATTAATTTAATGATATTTATTTAATATTATAAATATTAATGTTTTTTATTAATAATTAGTCTAACATATATAATATATAAAACATAATATTGTACTAGAATCGTATTCGGACAGAGGGTGTAAAAAGTAACAAAGTACCCACTCGCACAGTCGCACGGCTAGGATTCAGCTGAGGTCACGGTTTGTCCACATGGGACTTGACTTACCTAGCTACACGTCCTTTTCAAAGGTGAGCTACACGTGAGATATTTTAACTCACCTTTTGCCCAAAAGATTTGCCTAGATTATTTTTTTTTTTGTAGAAATATACTTCTCTTATCAAATAAAATGGCTAGATTTAAATTTTGCAACTCTAAATGGCGAGATTTTTCTTTTTTGTATGACGCCTCTTATGGAAATCATAAGATTTTTCATGAGTGTAGATAGAGATAACAATTACATGAAAATTGTAACATGTAGCTTTACAACTCACATTTTTTCTTATGTTCGAAGCTATATCGGTGTCGAAGTAATCGATACAATATTTAGATCTATAAATTAATGAGCTCTATTACGATGCTTGGGAGGAACCCCGGTTCCTCTCGTCAAAATTACTTACCGCAGATCTTAATTAAGAAAAATTAATTAATTATAATTAAGGGCAGTTTAGTATTTTCCTACTGGCAGCACCGCCTTGCCCGCGTCGAGCGCGCCGAACGAACTGCTCCAACCACGCGTTCAGGAGCGGGCTCCTCGCGGCGTCGAAGAGCCTGAAACCATAGAGCTTCTCGGCGGCGTACACCCATGAGACCAGGCTGCCTAGTGCGACGTCCATGTACCCAACGCTGTCGTCGCCGAAGAAGGCTTACCCTTGGAGCACTCCTCGAAGGCTGCCTCCAGTTGATCCGCCGCCGCAAGCGTTTGCTTCAGCCAGGGCCTTGCCCTTGAATGACTACAGCCACGAGGGCAGGAGCTGCAACGGCACAGGACACCTCCGGCTCTGGCCATTTTCTACTCCTTGTTCAGCAGCAGCCACCGCCACTCATATATGCTCGCCGCCGTGGCCGCCCAGAATCCACAGATGCAAGCGTCGTCGTCGTGCCGCGGTGCTACCGTGCTAGGAGAGGGAGGGAGTTGCGGGCCCGTCCACCGAGGGAGCAGCTACACAAAAATACTATTATACCCTTTTGAAAATAATTATTTGCTCATATATTTTTTGTTTCGAACCCACATATTTTTTTTGTTCTGGCCCACAACTTAAGTTCCTCTAGATTGGTTCTCCTTGCTTTATAGCCATCTGATCTATCCAAACGGATGGCTCTAGTTTTTTCCAAGCACCGTAAAATTTCACTAAATTAATTATTCAACAAAAAATATCATCACAAAGTTGTATATCTCATCAAACTTTAAAAAATCATATAGATTTTATCTCCATACAAAGTAATAAAAATGTTATGATTTTTTACATATACTGCGTAGGGGAGTATTACTTTATAAAATTCTAGAGCATGACGATACCTACACCTTTGTGAGTCACTAAATTTTTCTTTGAGGCCATCTTGTTATCAAAATAATCAATATAATGTTTATATCTATAAGTACATATACCAACATATTGATTATTTCAGCATCAAGATGATTTTAAATAAAAAAAATTGTAAACTATAGAGTTGTATGTCTCATCGAGCTCTATAATTTTATATAAATTTTTATCTCTATATCTGAGTTCATATATAAAATTATCATTCTTTTTTTTAAGATAAGATACATTGTGTAGAAAAGGATACTCGCATCATTCTAAAAGGAGAAAAAGGTAAAACTCGTCATTTAAAGTGGAGAAAGTTTAAATCTCACCAATCCGATATTGGCGGGAGGAGCATGTTTGTGCAAACTTTTGATTCGGGCAATATTTATTAAAAACGAATTGGAAAATAAAATAATAATTCAACGTCTTGTAAGTTGTAACGAACAATAGAACAAGCAGGCCCAACAGGCCTAGAATCTTGGTTGGGCTAAATTGTCATTTTTTTAAGCTAACGAGTAACGAACGATGCCGAATGGAAGATGCCTCGACCTGCTACAGGCATTGGTCATTTTTCATGCAAGAAGCAAGCGGGAAGTTTGTAAATTTTACCAACTCCCAAATTAACCAGACTTCCTCAAATCTCTCGGCGCCATTGTTTCTGGACACATGCAAACGAGGGCATCTCCCTTCACTCGGCCGCTCTTTCTCCGTCCTCTCTGCCTTTCCCCAGGTAAGGGCGGAGGGAGAGAGAAGAAAGGGAAGGGGGAAACCGTCGACCATGTCGACGGCCTTCTCCGACTTCGGTCCGCTCACGGAGCGGCGGCGCGTCGAGAGGCAACGGCAGCAGCGTAGGCGCGTCATGCTCGCCGCCGGCGCCGCGTCGGTCGTGCTTATCCTCATTGTCATGGGCGGCGCCGCCGTCGCATACAACGCTAGCACCCAAGACGACTCGTCCTCGTCCTCCTCGTCGTCATCCCCTTCCCCGTCCGGCGGCGGCTCGGGTTCCGGGTCGAACCTTATCAGCGCGTCCAAGAGCGTCAAGATGATGTGCGCGCAGACCGACTACAGGGACGCCTGCGAGAAGAGCCTGTCCAAGGCGGCCGCGAACGCCAGCGTGTCGTCGCCCCAGGACATCGTCCGAGCTGCCGTGGCGGTGATCGGCGACGCCCTCGGGAACGCGTTCAACCGGTCGGAGGTGATCAAGAGCGACGACCCGCGCGTGAAGGCCGCCGTCGCGGACTGCAGGGAGATCTACCAGAACGCCAAGGACGACCTCAGGCGCACGCTCCACGGCATCGACGCCAGCAGCATGGACGGGGTCGACAAGCGCGGCTACGAGCTCCGCGTCTTGCTCAGCGCGGTGATCGCGCACATGGAGACGTGCATCGACGGTTTCCCCGACGGGGACCTCAAGAAGCAGATGACTGACACGATGGAATCCGGGAAGGAGCTGACCAGCAACGCGCTGGCCATCATCGAGAAGGCCTCGTCGGTCCTGGTCGCGCTCCACATCCCGGGGTTCACCCATCGGAGGTTACTTGGCAACAACGGAGAGGAAAACATGGAGAATCAACCCGAAGTCAACCACTCGGGCATGTTCCGGGGGCGTGACGCCGCCGCCCCAGCGGCCGACAACCGGAGGCTGCTGAGCATCGACGAAGAAGAAAACATGGAGAATGAACCCAAAGTAAAACACTCGAGTACGTTTCTGGGCGAGCTCAAATACGACGACACGGCGGCCGACAGCCGGAGGCTCCTCAGCGTCGACGAAGAAGAAAACATGGAGAATCAACCTAAAGTAAAACACTCGGGTACGTTCCTAGGCGAGCTCAAGGACGACGTCACGGCGGCCGACAACCGGAGGTTGCTCAGCGTCGACGAGGAAGAAAACATGGAGAATCAACCCAAAGTCAAACACTCGGGTACGTTCCTGGGCGGGCGCAACGACGACGTCCCGGCGGCTGACAACCGGAGGCTGCTCAGCATTGAGGAAGACACCCCACAGTGGGTGAACGGACCGGAGAGGAGGCTGCTCAAGGGCAACTTCCAGGGCAAACTCAAGCCCAACGTGGTGGTGGCCAAGGACGGCAGCGGCAAGTTCAAGACCATCAACGACGCGCTCAATGCCATGCCCAAGCAGTACACCGGAAGGTGCCAGTGCCTGAATGCATGCTCTTTTCTCATCGAAACCAGCAATGGATCGAGATTGCGTATGCATGCACCGACGATGACCCTTTCTGCCCTTTAATTTCGTGCGCGAGACAGGTACCTGATCTACGTGAAGCAAGGGGTGTACGAGGAGTACGTAACGATCACCAGGGCGATGGAGAACGTGACCATGTACGGCGACGGCGCCATGAAGACCGTCATCACCGGCAGCAGGAACTTCGCCGACGGCCTCACCACCTACAAAACCGCAACCTTCAGTACGTAACACGAAAGCAAGCATCCCTTTCGTACGCGCGGCCTCAAATCTCTGACAGACGCGCACGTACGCGCGGTCGTCGCTGCAGACGCGCAAGGCGACGGGTTCATCGCCATCGCGCTGGGGTTCCGCAACACGGCCGGCGCGGCCAAGCACCAGGCGGTGGCGCTGCTGGTGCAGTCGGACAGGTCCATCTTCCTCAACTGCCGCATGGACGCGTTCCAGGACACGCTGTACGCGCACTCCAAGGCGCAGTTCTACCGCAACTGCGTCATCTCGGGCACCATCGACTTCGTCTTCGGCGACGCGGCGGCCGTGTTCCAGAACTGCGTCCTGCTCCTCCGCCGGCCCATGGACAACCAGCAGAACATCGCCACGGCGCAGGGCCGCGCGGACGGCCGCGAGAGCACGGGCTTCGTCTTCCAGTACTGCCGCTTCACCGCCGAGGCGGGGCTCAGGGATGCGTCCCGCCCGCCCATCCGGGCTACCTCGCCCGCCCCTGGCGGGAGTTCTCGCGCACGCTCATCATGGAGTGCGACATCCCCGCGTTCATCGACAAGGCCGGCTACCTGCCGTGGAACGGCGACTTTGGGCTCAAGACGCTGTGGTACGCCGAGTACGCCAACCGGGGGCCCGGCGCTGACATCGCCGGCCGGGTCGCCTGGCCCGGCTACAAGAAGGTGATCAGCAAGGAGGAGGCCGACAAGTTCACCGTGCAGAACTTCTTGCACGCCGAGCCGTGGCTCAAGCCCACCGGGACGCCGGTGAAGTACGGCTTCTGGGCGTGATCGAGGACATTCTTGTGGCACGCATGCATCTGATTCAGAGGAGGGCTGAGGATGCGATGAAGCAGAGGAGGTCATCTATGCCTGGTTTTCCTATGCATGTTGGGTCACTAATCTTCAACTGTTGGGCGCATGTTGATCAACGGACGGACGACACACAAGGTGCTGTGATGCAGACCATAATCCCTGTACAGTGTATCACTTGTACACTTGTATGTATATGTATTGGTTTGGATGCTGTACATGTATTGATGTATCAGATTTCTTTTTCAGTGTACCATATTATATGAGTTGCAAAAGCAGTAAAGAGGATAGGCGATACCTAGGGCCGAAAGAACTGATTTTCTGATAACAGGAATATGTTACAAACCACAGGACTTATGCAACTTGTAGCGTGAAAATTAAGGGATCTGACTACGACCTCCTGGTTGATCACTAAATGCATTCAGATTCAGGCCATTTCAGTCTTCTTCAGAGGAAGTTTGTCCATTTTCAGTTTCGGCTTGTCTATCAAGGAAGTCAGGGTAGCACATGAAGTCACAAATTCTGGAACATAGTATGCAGTTTTCTGAACTTGTAGAACATTTGAGACGTAACAGATGCACTGCTGACTGCTGATTGCAGCTCCTCTGTTGACAGAACAAAACCGAAGACAAATACTAGTACCCAAAGAGAAAACTAACAACTCATTAACCCACCATTTTCTTACATTCTGCTCCACACAGATACCATGTAGTAATGGGACTATTTGTGCTAGTAGTATATATAGTAGGAGTATATGGTTACAATACTACTAAGCCTACACCAATCAAGGAAGGTTCAAGGATCAAGTGATCAGGACGTGAGGCCGGCGGTGTACTTGACGCCGGTGGGCGGCAGCCACATGTTGCCCTCGATGAACTGCGCGACGGTGAAGTTGCCGGCCTCGGAGGGGCTGGTCATGACGTGGAACCCGGGCCACTTGACCCGCGCGGCGACGCCGGCGCCGGGCCCGGTGTTGATGTACTCCCCGTAGTAGAGCGTGTCGAGCGCGAAGTCCCCGTCCCACGCGAGCCACCCCTCGGGGCGCACCACGTCGCCGATGTACGACTGCATGAACACCACCCGGGAGTATTGCTTCCATGGCCGGGCGAGGTACGTCTGCGTGGGCGGCGCCGCGGCGGTCCCGTTGGCGGTGGCCAGGAGGAGGTCGGCGTGGGCGGAGACGTTGCAGAACTGGAAGGCGAATCCCGTGGTCATGTTGGCGTCGAGGAGGCCCTGCGCGGTGACGGAGTTCTTCTGGCCAGTCCTGAGCTCGGTCGATCCGCGGCTCGCAGAAAGGACACCAGATGACAGATAGATGATGTGAATCCTCGTCCTATCAATGCTCTTGGCCCCTCGGCAGATGGCCTGTGCCTGGAGCCTGATAGATAGGGTGCGCTGGCCCTTGACCGGAGAGAGGCGGAGACTACGCGGAGTCGTTTATGTGGGGCAAGACGAGTTGCTAACCCCAGGCATGGACAGTTGGATACGGAGGGGCCGGGTTCATTTAAACTCTAGTGCATTCACGAATACATGACGTTTTACAGCCTGTTCGGCTGGGCCGAAACGATCTTATATGATCGTGAATTATTACTGCTGATTAATTTAGGATAAAAAAAAATACTGTTCTGACTAGAAATTTACGACCGTTTACGATCCAACGAACAGGGCGTTAGCATTCGAATGATGTCTCAGAATATTTGACGTTATAGCTTTGCAAATAGGCCACACACCCTACACCATCAGTCATCTGTCAAATCGGTGTTCTCTGGTGGAAGACATATGCACGAGGTGCATTGCGAGATGGGAGGTGCATTGTGAGATGGGAAAAGTTATCAGATCGATGCCGGAGGACTTCTTTAATACGTTTTATTATTAATATCCGAAAACTGTAATACGTTTTATTATTAGTATTCAAAGACTCTGACATCCTTAAACTTTCCTCCATAGATTTAAACACCACTTGTCGTGTTTCGGACCGGGGGTCCTCAACCAACCAGTGAATTTATTCTGCGTGCTCTCGATCCGGATGGTGATGCAAAGAGACACAAGGTTTATACTGGTTCAGACAATCGAGGCCCTACGTCCGGCCCGAGAGATCGATCTTGTATTCCTTGCACCGAGGTGCTCGTAGTAGGGGGTTACAAGCTAAAGGAGAGAAGGAGCTGGTCCTAGGTCTCGGCGAGGTGTCGGCGGGCCGCTTGAGACGTTGCTCTCAGGCGGCAGGAGTGTGCGTGTGTCTGTGTGTCACAAGGTGTCCCTCCTCTCTTAAAACAGCCCAGGTCCTCTCCTTTTATAGCATGAAGGGAGGACTAGGGCGGTACATGAGCTAACTATATGGCGTCGTGTGAGCAGAGGCGGCGCGTCTGGGGCCACAGTAGCATGTTTCTGTGGCGGTGTGGCCGTCGGAGTGGTCTGTCCTTGGAGCTTTGGGCGGCGTGATCGTCCCATCGAGATCTGGCGTCGTGGGAGCCCCGGGAATGCCTCGGAGTGGGCCTTGGCGGCGAACGCAAGCCACCGTGGACGGACTGTGGCGCGAGGCCGAGACTTGGTCGATGCCGAGGCTGGCATCATGATGGGGGGGTCTCGGCAGCATGAACCCCAAGATCGCCGAGGCCCCGGTGCATCTGATGCCGAGGCCTTGAGCGGGCGGCCGATCATGGGTACAGCGTTTGGACACAGTGGTCGGTAATCCCCGTTGTACCCTGTCCCAGCCGGTATGGCGCTGATCGTGGACACAGTGGTAGGACACAGTGGCCGGTAATCCCCGTCATGCCCTGTCCCGGTCGGTATGGCGCGATCGTCGGGACACAGTGGTAGGACACGGTGGCGGTAATCCCGTCGTGCTCTCTCCCCGGCGGTATGGCGAGGCCGATGCGACCTCGGGTCGCGTCGGCCATCCTGTGGCGTTGAGCCACCGTCCGGCTGAGATTGCGGGAGTGGTTGAAGCATTAATGAGACATGACGAGTTGTCGGGAGGGTCGGCCGAGGCGGGGGGCGACGGACCGTGGACGAGCCGGCCTCGAGCGACACGGAGAATGAGGCCTCGCGCGAGACGGAGATCAGTTTCCTTACGAGGCCTCGCGCGAGGCGCCTCGCGATCACGGAGAATGTACCCCGCCGAGGCCTTCCTGGAGAGCCTCGGGCGAGGCGGAGACGGCGCCCCTGCCGAGGCCTACCACAGGGGAGCCGGGGCGAGGCGGAGTTTGTTCCGAGACCTCCTGCCGAGGGTTGAGGCGAGGTGGAGGAGGGCTCGGTCGTGGCAGGTGAGGGGGCCACGGCTTACCTTCTAGCTTTATTTTGATGTTTGCTTGGGGTACCCGTTCTAAGGTACCCGACAAGAGCCCCGAGCCTCGGGGTGAGTGCGCGCACTCTCCACGAGGGTTCGTCGAGGCCGGTTTATGCCTGCTCGTAGGAATTGGTTTGTTTTACGGGGTTCCGGTGGTGTGGTGTGGCCGCTTCCGTGGAGTAGTTCCGAGCCCCGGGAGGAGTGAAGTTACTCCTCCGTGGGCTTTCTCCATTTTTTGCGTTTGAGTGATCAGTTCTTATCGCATTTGCCGAGCCCATAAGCGCAAGTTCGGGTTGCGGGGGTCTCGGCGAGGTTTGCTAAAAAAAGGCCCTCTAGCCTCCACTTGACGGAGCGAGAGGTTCGTCTGTGGGTCCCCCGACGTTGGGTATGTCCTCACGCTTCCTTTCGCCGGAAGGAGGGGTGGAATGTGCCATGCTACCCTCGATGGGCGCGGCGTGGACACTTTCGATGAGCTGTTATCGGGTAGTCCGAGTGGAGGCCCGAGCCTTGTTCGCTAGGGGACGGCTAGCGGTCCGAGACGCACTCCAAAAGTACCCGGAGGATTTCTCTAGTGGGTGCCGAGGCCGTTTGGCTGGGCCTCGGTGGCTCGGTGCCTCCCTACGGTGGGATCCCATTCGGATACTTTCTGTCGGTCTCGAACACGACTTAGGGCGCCTGAGCGGCTGCTCGTTCGAACTGGGCCATTCGTAGGCTCGCCCTGAAGTCATCCCTGACTCTGTTGCCCTGGGGCGGCTGTCGAAACCTCTTGGAGGCCCAGCCTTCGAACCCCTGGACCGTAACGGGCTCGGTGCCCTTTATCGTGTTTTTGTCTTGGTTTTTGGGTGCAAGAGGAGCCCCGAGCCTCCTTTGGAGCAAGAGGGACGGTCGGGGTCTCTCGACTTTTTCATTCGCCCCTCACATATCCTTTTCGTTTGGATGGAGGGTTGTTTGCCGAGCCCATTCTGGTCTCGGCAAGGTCGCAGGAAGAGCCCCTAGCCTCTCAAGCAGAGCGAGAGGGCCGTCGGGAGTTCCCTCGACTTTTTACTCGCCCCTCGCGTGAGGGGTTTGTTTGCCGAGCCCATTCTGGTCTCGGCAAGGTCCTGTGAAGAGCCCCTAGCTCTCTGTGCAGAAGCGAGAGGGCCGTCGGGAGTTCCCCGACTTTTTATCGCCCCTCAAGGCGTGAGGGTTTGTTTGCCGAGGCCCCTTTGGGCGCGAGCCCGGGTCGTGGGGTCTCGGCATATTTGCAGGAGGAGCCCCCTAGCCTCTGCATAGGGCGAGAAGGCCGTCAGGGGTTCCCCTGACTTTTTATGCGACCCTCGCGCTTCCTTTTCGCTTGGAAGGAGGGGTGGAATGTGCCTCGCTACCCTCGATGGGCACGAGCGGTGGCACTTCCCGGTGAGCTGTTATCGGGTAGTCCAGTGGAGGCCCGAACCCGTTCGTTAGGGGACGGCTAGCGGTCCCAGACACACTCCAAGAGTACCGGAGGATTTCTCTCTTTTGGGTGCCGAGGCCGTTCGTTGGGCCTCGGTGGCTCGGTGCCTCCTCACGGTGGGATCCCATTCGGATACTTTCCGCCGGTCTCGAACACGACTTTGGGCGTCCCAAGCGTTTCGCTCGCTTGGGTCTCGGCCCCGAATAGGCTCGCCCGCAGTTGCCCCTGACTCTGTTATCCTAGGGCAGCTGTCGAAACCCTTTTGGGTCCAGCCTTGAACCCGGATCGTAATAGGCTCAGAGCCGGTTCCTTCCTATGAAAGGAACATGCCGCGGGAAATATCTTCCCTATTGGCTCGCCACCCACAGTGGCGCGCGCTTTTGAGGCAGTTTTATTAGGAGTCGAAGCGGTACACTGCTGCCTAATGGCCGGCGTGGCGTGGTGGATGGGACGAACCGTCCCTCGCATTTAATGCGGGAGACGGGCGTAGGGGCGGTGAAATCGGCTCGTGGTTAATCGCCTTGATTGGAGGAAATCTCCTCGATTTCATCGCTCGCCCGCTTTCGCCTCTTCCCCGCATAAATACGGGGAGTTTTGCCCTCCTCGTCTTACCTTGCTGCATTAGCGCCGCCCCCGCGAGCCGTCGCTAGAGCAAATGAAAGTGCCGAGAAGGAGAGGAGGAAGAGCGAGCCTAGGGAGGAAGCGAGAAAAAAAGTGAAAGCGTGGGAGGAGAGAAAAGACTCACCACCGCACTTTGACTCCCCAGCGCGCACTCCATGGCCGGTGATATCGTTGTCGTCGAGGTGGACCACAGGATCCGTCGGGACGTCACCGAGGAGATGCTCCGATCGCTTGTCGACGGTGGGCTCCTCCGCCCGGTGATCGACTCCGCCAGCCGAATGGATTGCTCAGACGGCGAGCCGCCGAGCCGAGGCCTCGCGCGACGGCTACGTCGTGAAGCTTCGTCTCCTTCCACGAAGCGTGGCCTCGGCGTCCCGGCGGACCGGTTCATGCGGGCGCCACGCACTACTACGGCGTGGAGCTCCACAATTTTAATCCCAACTCCGTTGCTCGGTGCTATCTTTGTTGCCGTCATGAGGGGTATTTAGGGATCGCGCCCCATTGGGAGTTGTGGCTCCATCTGTTCCGGCGGGGCATACTACAAAGCCGCCGGCACGTCGGGCAAGAGGAAGGCGGCGAGGGCCGGAGGCTGCACTCTCAAGTGCGCGTCGGGACCTTTGCACCTCTACATCCCAGCCCAACTCGCGTCCTCCAACCGCCGGTGGTACACGAGTTGGTTTTACCTTCATAACGACGACGGAGGGCTCCCCCTACACCGAGCGGATTGTGGGAGTTGCCCGGAGAAGTGGAAGTGGGGCATCTCAAGGTCGACCAGCCCCAAGCTAGAGCCGCTCCCCGGAGGGGCCGGGCGAGGGTCAAGGGGCCATGGCCTCACCGCTGGTGTGGTTGTGGCGCGTTCCACCGCCGGAGGGTGCTTTGCGTGATGGCTCGGCGGTGGCGGCTGTTCGAGATGAAGCCGGGTGAGCCCATTGAGGGCACCCGGATGTCCTCCTCCGCCCTTTCCGAGGAGGAGATTCTTCGTCGGGTGGGGGAGACGGTAGAGGCGAAGCCGAGGGGCGGCAACTTGACCCCTATCGCGATGCGGCCGTCGCGGGGTTCCTTTCATTTGGTAAGTCGTGGCTTGGCTGTAGCCTCGAACCTCCTCGGTCTCCTCCTACCCCTTGTTCCCTTATGTGCGTTTGTCGTTCCCTTAGGGGATGAGGGACGGCGCTCCTCCCCGCCCGTTCTCGAGGACGCGGGCGGTGGCGGTGAACCGTGCTCACGCCGATGCGTTGAAGAGGCGAAAGGACGCCAAGGCGGCGAAGCGCACGAAGCACATCTCTCGCAGGAGCTGGATAAGCGCCGCCGTCAACAAATGAAGGACGGTCTTCATTGGAGGAATCCCGTCGACGTCGTTGTCGACGGAGGCCTCAAACGGGGACGACAAGGTCGAGGGAGGGCGAGGTCCCTGGACCACCTTCCCGATGTAGTGGAGGTGGCGCCTGTGGTGTCGGTAAGCATCCCGGCACCCCGGGAGGGGAGGAGAAGCGGACCCGGGGCGGCGTTTGCCTTCTCCGGGCCGAGGCCGACACGCCCGAGGCGCTGGCGTTAAACAACGCGCCGTCGGCCCGGTAGGCTCGGCGGCCGTGGTGGAGCGGGTGGCGGCGGAGGCGACGCCGCCGCCCCTGCAGAGGATCGGGGTGGGGTCCGCTGAAGACCGACCCGGCGTCGATGGATACGGAGGCGACGCCTCTGCCGCCGCCTCCGCAAGGCTGAGGTTTGTTTGCCGCAAAGTAAAGCGGGGGCCGCCCGATCAAGGCAAGTGTATCCTTAGTGGTCGTCTTTGTTTTCCAATTGCTTTTTTAGTTTTGCTGACCACAGCAGGTTAATTTTCCTTAGTCGGAAGCGGCCTACGGACGACCTCCCCTTGGCGCCCCTTAAGGCGCTTAAGGCGAGACCCGGCTCCTCCGCACATTGGGTGGCGGAGGCACAAGCCGCTATCCAACACACGGTGGCGCCGGCGAGGGTCGACCCAAAGGGGCCGCCCGCCAAGGAGGGGCTGCCGAGGCGGCCCCTACACAGACGAGGAGGGGCGCTTCCGCCTCGTGGGGCAAGGCTCACGAGTCGGATAGGGCCGGCATGCCCTTTGTTCTTTGAGGCCCCGGGGTCTCCGAGGCCGAGGCGACGGAGGCTACTGGCGCCCGCGACCGCCGACCATGGTGGCCGTGGTCGGCGTCTCTGCGTCTGCCGAGGCCACGATGGCGGAGGCCGAGACCCCGAGACCGCCGAGGCCATAATTACAGAGGCGGAGCCCCGAGGTCACCAAGACCGTCGTGATGGCGGCGAGGCCGTGCCTCAGACAGAGGCAGAGATGCGGCGGCCGCCTCGGTGGTGCCCTTGGTTCGTGGCCCGCCGTTGGTCTACCCGATCTCCTCCGACGACACTTCCCGGGCGCGGGGAGGTGGTCGACGCCGAGGAGACCAATGCCGTGGAGCAGCGGCGCCGCTCTTGGACGAGGAAAGCTCGGCCCTCGTGCGGGTCGGCCCGAGCCTCGCAGTGGGATCACCGCAGTATTATGGCGGAGCCGGGATGACCCCGAGGGGAGCCTCTGTCGCCCTTGAGGACGCTGGGGTGAGGGTGGGCGCTGGAACACCTTCGAGCGAAGATCGCCACCGGTGGCGGAGCGGTCGCCATCTGGACGGTGCTATCTGTGGTGGCCGACGAACTGCCCGGAGTCGCCTGAGTTCATGCTTTTCTTTCTCGGCGACGGCGTTTACTTTCCCGACTTTGTTTGCGACCAATGACCCTCATGCTGCTTCCCTGGGAGCTCGAGACCCGGTCGCTTGGGAAGTCGGTGTTTCTCCGGCGGGAGAGGGGCGTCTGGGACCAGCTTCACTGGCAGGAGGGCCTTCTTGCCAATGCTAACGAGCTTCTGTCGGCGTGGAGCGCGGAGGTGGAGGACCTCCGTCTTATTTGCCGACGCTTGAAGGTCGAGGCGGCCGTGGTCCAGCGTAGCTCCCTTTGGCGGCGCTGGGTCAAGGAGCTGGAGGAGGAGCTTACCATGCTGGTCGCGATCGGGATGCCTTCAGGTCCCGGGCCGAAGAGGCGACGGCCTCAGGCAAGGCCCTCGCCGGGCAGCTGAGGGCAGAGGAGAGTGCGCACCGGCTGACCAAAGGTGCTCTGAACGAGGCCCTTGCTGCGGTTGAGGCCTCGCAGATCGAGGCCGTGGTTTTGAAGGGGCAATCGAGGGTGAGTTCCTATCCCTTGTTACATTTCCTTTTCCTTATGTTTGCTCCCCGACTTCCTTGTCCGACGCAGAGTGGGAAGTGAAGCCTCCAGGCGGTCGAGGCCTCTAGGTTCGAGGCCCAATGGTTGAGGGAGAAGGCCGAGGCTGTCAGCCGAGACCCGTCGCCGGGAGCAGAATGCCAAGGGTGAGCTCCGTGGGCTTTCATCCCTAACTTAGGTTGTCCTTTTCTCGCTCGACTTCATTCCGTTTTCCATGATCTGCAGTCGAGGCGGAGATCCTTCGGGCCGCCGAGGCTTCAGTATGGTGTGAGACGGTGCTCGAGACCGAGATCGGGAGCACGAGGGCCAAGCGTCTTGCCCTTTCCGCCCACGAGGCCTTGGAGGTTGAGGGGTTCAATCAGCAGCTCCTTGGGAGCCGCCGATTGGTCTGAGTGCCTGAGAGCGCGAGCGGCTCCGAGGGGCCTTGCACACGGGTGGTGTCAAGCGGGCGCTGGCCGTCATCTCCTCTCACTACCTTGGCGTCGACCTCCCGGCCATCGGTGATGGCTATGTTACGCTGATGATGACGAGGAGGCCGACGCGGCGGTGGCGGCTGATGGAGGCGGCGGAAGGAAGGCCGGCACTTGGCTGGGCTGCGCTCTTCAAGAGGAGGTGGTTCCTCCCCTACCATCTCTGCCGACGCTTGAAGGCCCTTAGCCTTGATCTGGGCCCAGGGGCTATGTAAAAATAGAATAGGGGTTATTTTTTTGTATCAGAACGCTTGTGGCCGTCGAGGCCTTTACTTTTGAAGTACTTGTGTTTCCTAGTTGTTTTTCTTATGTTTAGAGCCTCTCGCCCTCTGTCGCCCTCGATCGGATTTCATTTGCAAAACACCCCTTGGGGCCTAAGCCATCCCTTGAGCGAGAGGTAGTGAGGGAGTGCAGAGTCTCGGGAGGCGTGGGCCGTCTCGCGACTCTACCGGCCTCTCGCTTAGGAAATAGACCTTGGTCCGAGGGGTTTTACAACTAATTCGTCGAGAGCACTGCTAGGGACTTGGCGTGGATTTTTTGAAAAACAACTGGAGATTGGCGATGGGACCTAGGGGACGCCTAGGGAGGGTCCCCTATCTAGCCCCGAGGGAGGCTTGGTTCTACCGAGGCGAATCGAGTTTCCCTTGCCATGTTACATTGTATTGTCGAGGCCACGATGGGCTCTGGGGTTTCTCAAAAATTAGACCAACTAAAGAACGCTTTTAATTGTATTTCGAGGAGCGACATATACAATGCTTGGAAATTTAGGGGATAAAAAGCGACGTAGCTGTTCTATATTCCAAGCGTTGGTGAAGACTTCGCCCTTCTCGTTGGCCGACTTGTAGGTCCCGGGCTTCAAGACTTGGGCGATGATGTACGGTCCTTCCCATGGCGGGGTCAGCTTGTGGCGACCCTTGTTGCTCATGCTAGCCTCAACACCAGGTCGCCTACCTTCAAGTCTCGGCCTCGGACGCGCGTCGGGCTGATAAGCGCCATGAGCTTCTGCTGGTATTTGGCCGAGTGTAGTAGTAGCGACGTCTCGGGCTTCCTCCAGCTTGATCAAGGGCATCCTCTCGGGTGGTACGGTTACTTTGTTCGTTATAGGCTTGTAGCCTTGGGGAACCATATTCCAAGTCGGTGGGGAGGATGGCCTCGGCCCCATAGACTAGGAAGAAAGGCGTGAATCCCGTGGCTCGGCTTAGAGTGTTCCTCAGGCTCCAGATGACCGACGGGAGCTCGGCGAGCCATTTTTTGCCAAACTTTTTCAATCGGTTGTGAATCCTTGGCTTGAGGCCCTATAGGATCATGCCGTTGGCACGCTCTACTTGGCCGTTGGTCCTTGGGTGTCCCACGGCCGACCGTGCCACACGGATGTGGTGGTCGTCGCAAAACGTCAGGAACCTTTTGCCGGTGAACTGCGTCCCGTTGTCGGTGATGATGGTGTTGGGGACCCCAAACCTGTGGATGATGTCAGTGAAGAATAGCACCGCCTGCTCGGATTTGATTTGATTGATCGGACGAGCCTCGATCTATTTGGAGAACTTGTCGATTGATACCAATAGATGGGTGAAGCCCCCGGGGGCCTTTTGGAGAGGCTCGACCATGTCGAGACCCCATCTGGCGAATGGCCGGTGATGGGGATGATTTGCGGGGCGGGGCGGGAGATGTGTCTGCCGGGCATAATCTTGGCGTCCTTCGCAGAGAGCGTACCACCAGTAGCGTCGACGATCGCCGTCGGCCGAAGAGAACCCTTGGCTAAAAGCGTTCCTAAGCGTCCGAGGCGCCGCATGGTGCCCCGCAGCGCCCGTGTGTAAGTCCCAAAGCAGGGCTTGGCCCGGCGAGAATGATACACCGTTGGAGGACACCGAGGACTTCGCTGTATAATTCACCGTTGTAGAGGGCGAGGTCTTGGCTCGCCGCGCAAGCCGCCGTGCTTCGGTTTTGTCGTCGAAGCTCCCCGATCGAGCTAATTGAGGAGCAGGACTCGCCAATCCGCGCCCCGATCAGTCCGTGGAGGCTCGGCGTTGACTTCCATGACCTCGGGCTTGGTCGAGGGGTCTCGGCAGCAGAGAGGGCGTCGAGCTTTGCCGTGAGTTCCTGGTGGGCCCTCCTCTGCTTGCCGAGGTGTATCCAATGGAAGGTTTGTGGAGGTCTCTGGCGAAGACGTCGGGGGACCGGGACCCGTCTTTGAGGCCATCTTTTGCCGCTACTCGTCGGCGGCTTCGTTGTACTTCCACGCGATGTGATTTAGCTCGAGACCGTCGAACTTGTCTTCTAGGCATCGTACCCAGCTTGCGCAAGAAGCCTCCATTTTGGGGTCGAGGCGGTTTGACTCCTTCATCACTTGATCTATGACGAGCCACGAGTCGCCTCCGGACGTCGGCGTCGTGCCCCAAGTTCGATGGCGACTTATAAGCCATTGATGAGGGCCTCGTATTCGCCACGTTGTTGGAGGCGGCGAAGTGGAGCCGCACCATGTAGCGCATGTGTACTCCGAGGGGCGAAATGAAGAAAGCACTCCACGCCCGCCCCGGTCTTCATCGGGGATCCATCAAGTACAAGGTCCAAAGATTCCGCCCTCGAATTTGAGTGGGTGGCGGTTGGGTATCCGTCCATGAACTTGGCGTAGCACGGCCACCCTAGAATGGCATGGTAGGCTCCCTCGAATCCGACTACCTCGAAGAAGGTAAGGACTTCCTTGAGGTAGTTGGGGGGTGCCAAGCAGCACGAGGAAGGTCGGCGCGCCCGAGGGGTCACGTCGCCTCCCCGCACGATGCCGTGGAAGGGTGCGACATCACTTGAGCCTCGACCGATCGATCTCCAAGAGCTCGTGGTGTTGGCGTAGAGGATGTTGAGGCCGCCTCCATCCATCAACACCTTGGAGAGTCGGGTGTTGCCGATGATTGGGTCGACAACCAGCGGTAGTCTTGTCCCGAGATTCGAACATGGTCGTGGTGGTCATCTCGATCGAAGGTGATCGCCTCTCGAGACCGGGTCAAGGTACTGGGGTGGCTACCTTGACCGAGAAGACTTCTCGGCGTTCCCTCTTGCTTATTGCCAGCGCCGTAAAGGCATGCCGAGGGGGCCCCGCCGAAGATCATGAAGGTGTTGCGTACTTCGGGAACCCGTCGTCCTTGTCCTCGTCCCGATCGCCGGCGCCCTTCTGCTTGGCGTCGTCGTCGGGGAGCCCGAGCCCTGGCGAGTAACGTCGCATGACATGGAGCAATCCTCGAGGGCGTGCTTGACCGGGCCTTGGTGATAGGGGCATGGTTTCTTGAGCATGTCGTCGAAAGGCCTAGGGCCTTTGGGGCCTCGGGATTCTTGCGTTCTACGGCCCCGACCAGATCATCCCCCATGACCTCCTACTTCCCTAGGCGTCCCTTTTTCTTTCTCTTAGGGAGGTGGGAGGCCGAGGCGTCGGGGGCCTCGTCCCTCCGTTTTCCCTTGGCGTCGTTGTCGGGGAAGATGGCACTGACGGCCTCCTCGCCCGAGGCGAAGTTGGTGGCGATGTCGAGGAGCGCAAAGCCGGTGCATGGCACGTTCAACCTAGCTCCCGCACCAGGTCCCGGCAGGTGGTCTTTGGAGAGGAAAGCTCGACGATCTCCCGAGTCGCCGACGACTGGGCAACTCGGTGCACCGCTTGGAGAAGCGCTGGATGAAATCTCGGAGAGACTCTCCGGTTTCGGCGGCAATTCTTAAGGTCCCAAGAGTTTCCGGGCGACGACGCGTTCTGAAAATTCCAACGAAGACCCTAACTAAGTCGCGCCGGTCGTGGATCCGTGAGGGAGGGAGGTGCTCGAGCCAGCCCGCGCCGAGTCGACAAGAGCAGGGAGGTTACGGATGATGAGCAGGTCATCATCCGCGCCACCTAAATTGGCGAGCCAGCGGTAGTCGGCAAGCCGAGTTTGGGGTTGGTCTCACCACCATTTGTATTTCGCGAGGTTGGTGGTTGCCGAAAATGGGCGGGAAGGCTGGGCGACACGGATAGCTCTGCTTTGAAGACTCGAGGGCCAGGTGGCTCAGGAGAAGGGCTGTGGTCTTCCTCGCTGTCGTAGCGGCTACCTCGGTGCACATGGTAGCCTCGGGCGGGCCCCTCACCGTCGTGGCGTCGTCGTCGGCCGACCACCTCGTGGTCTCCCTACCCCTCGTGTCGATTGTCGAGGCGGTCAAGGAGCATGGGGACCCTGTGAGCTATCGGTGCTCGAGCAGGTTCGGGACGAGCCGAGGCTTCCCTGTCCTGCCGAGGTGGTGCCACGGGCAGGTTCGAGACGCCCCCGTGCCATCGGGAGGCAGAACTCTCGGCTTGCTGAACCACGGCGGTCTCTAGGAGATCTCAGAGTTCACCGCGGACCCGCCGCCCCTCATCGGTAGAAGGCTCGGGCATTGCGCGAACCAGCATCGCCGCAGCCGCGATGTTCTGGCTAGCGCGATTGAAGATCGGGGGTTGCTCACTCCCTTCGTCGTTATGGATGCGGTGATGCACGTCGAGGGCCCTCCGTTGGGCTCCCCCGCCTTCACCGCGACCTCGCTGTTCCTGTTCGAGAGAGTCTCGAAGCTGCTGCGAAGGAGTTGGTCTTGCTCGACCTTGGCCCGGAGCTCACGGAGCTGTTCTAGATCTGGCGCCGAGGTCGCGCATAAGAGCGACGTTCTCATTTCGTCGCCGGCGGGCGGACGGCGCGTGGAGGTGTAGCGATGCCCGCGCCGGGGCGGCGAGGGGAACGGCTACCTGCCCCCTAGTCCTCTTCGCCCACTCTCGGCATCCCGACCCGACATGAAAACATTCGCGAGTGGGGGTCGTAGGTACCTTCGTCGTCGGAGTCGGAGTAGCCGGGCGATGAGTCGCCTTGTAGCCAAGAAGCTGGCGCAAAGCCCTGAGGGTTGTGGAGTCCGGAAAAATCCACCGGGCCATGCCTCGCCCTCGTCTCGAGGAGTCGGAGTGGGTGCTCAGTCGAGGCGAAGCGGTTACCGGCGGCGTTCGAGGGGTGCTCGTGAGCGGCGAGTAAGCGTAGGCGCACGAGGCGGTGGCATTTTTCAACCCAAAGGGGTATGGGGACGGTGCCGTCTCCAGATTCTCGCCCCACCGGGGTCGGCTCTTCGAGGAGTGGTGGAGCGAGCTTGACGACTGAGGCATCGCCCGCGTGCCCTGAGCAAGCTTCCTTTGTCCAAGCTCGGGCTAGAGACAGTCCCGGGCCGAGGACCCCGTGCCAACACTGGTCGTAGGATATCGGCGGGGTGGCGTGTCGCCCTGGATTCGCGTAAGCGCCGGGTGGCCTTGTTCGTGCTGCTTGGCGAAGCGGCTTGGCGAGAGCGGCCGCCGGACGCCACCCGCGCGCTGGGCTGCCGGGTGTAACTTCATCGTTGGTTGGTGGGGCTCAAGGAGTGAGGAGCACCAAGTCGTACTCATGCCCTAGAGACATGAACTCTAGGCTCCCGAACCAAACCACGGTGCCGAGAGCGCAATGGTCGACGTGGTCCGCCATCCGAACTCTTTGGGATGACGAAACCGACACGCAGCAGCCCCTACCGGGCGCGCTAATCGCCGGTGTTTCAGACATCGGGGTCCTCAACCAACCCGATGAATTTGTTCTGCGTGCTCCCGATCCGGATGGTGATGCAAAGAGACACAAGGTTTATCTTGGTTCGAGCAATCGAGGCCCTACGCCCGGTCCCGAGAGATCGATCTTGTATTCCTTGCACCGAGGTGCTCGTAGTAGGGGGTTACAAGCTAAAGGAGAGAAGGAGCTGGTCCTAGGTCTCGGCAGGGTGTCGTGCGGGCCGCTTGAGACGTTGCTCTCAGCGGCAGGAGTGTGCGTGTGTCTGTGTGTCACAAGGTGTCCCTCCTCTCTTAAAACAGCCCAGTCCTCTCCTTTTATAGCATGAAGGGAGGACTAGGGCGGTACATGAGCTAACTATATGGCGTCGTGTGAGCAGGCGGCGCGTCCGGCCCCTGTAGCCTGTTCTGTGGCGGTGTGGTCGCCGGTGGTGCGTCCTTGGAGCTTTGGGCGGCGTGGTCGCCCCATCGAGATCCTCGCGCGTCGGGAGAGCCGGGAATGCCTCGGAGTGGGCGCTGGCGGCGAACGTGCAAGCCATCGTGGACGGACTGTGCGCGCGAGGCCGAGACTTTGGTCGATGCCGAGGCCGGCACTGCGATGCGGTGGGGGTCTCGTGCAGCACGAACCCCAAGATCGCCGAGGCCCCGGTGTCTGCAGCCGAGGCCTTGAGCGGCGGCCGATCATGGGTACAGCGTTTGGACCACAGTGGTTGGTAATTCCCGTTGTACCTGTCCCGTACCGGTATGGCGCCGATCGTGGACACAAAGTGGTAGGACACGATGGCGGTAATCCCCGCGTGCCTGTCCCGCCGGTATGGCGTTGATCGTGGACACTGATGGTAGGACACACGGTGGCGGTAATCCCGTCGTGCTCTGTCCCGGCGGTATGGCGATGATGCGACCTCGGGTCGCGTCGGCCATCTGTGGCGTTGAGCCACCGTCCGGCTGAGATTGCGGGAGTGGTTGAAGCATTAATGAGACATGACGAGTTGTCGGGAGGGTCGGCCGAGGCGGGGGGCGACGGACCGTCGGACGAGCCGGCCTCGAGCGACACGGAGAATGAGGCCTCGCGCGAGACGGAGATCAGTTTCCTTGCCGATGCCTCGCGAGGCGCCTCGCGACACGGAGAATGTACCCCTGCCGAGGCCTTCCCTGGAGAGCCTCGGGCGAGACGGAGACGGCGCCCCCTGCCGAGGCTCGGCGCCCCCTGCCGAGGCCTACCCTGGGGAGCCTCGCGTGAGGCGGAGTTTGTTCCGAGACCTCCTGCTCGAGGTTCGAGGCGAGGTGGAGGAGGGCTCGGTCGTGGCAGGTGAGGGGCCCACGGCTTACCTTCTAGCTTTATTTTGATGTTTGCTTAGGGTACCCCGTTCTAAGGTACCCGACACCACTTAAATGAGCATGTCAACTCAAATACACAATAACATAGTGATAAAGCTTATAGGGGTAGCCAGGTCTTTTATCCGTAACCTTAGTGAATGCTACATTTGCTACAGCGAGGGCTCCGAAATTCAGAACTGGTCCGGTGTTAATGCTGCACGTTGGCAGTGTAGTTAAGGTGAGACCGGTGAGGATGGTGGCCAGTGAGTATACAGTACTACACTACTGTCTACTGCACAGTGCACAGTCGTGCTTGTTCGTGGAAACTTCCGGCTCGCCGCACTTGCACCTAGCTACAACAGCACTGCAGCAACGACCTAATAACACGTGATATTGCATCAAATCCGGCAGGTAACTACTTCTGCAACTGTCAAAGCCCGTGCCAGGCCAGGCTCCCCACTCCCCTGAGATTTTCGAACCAGCATGGCGCTTCTCCATGGATATCCATGTTTGGTATTGGTACGGCGCGGTCAGCACCACCCTGGGTTGGTACCGCACCGACCCGTGCTACACTGCTACTGCCGGTGACATGTGACATGCATGTTGCCACGCCTGACGTGCACCGCAACGTACGGTTGTTGGTCGTAGCCATACCACAGAGCGATGATGGCACCTTGACCATCTTTCGTATGTCGACAGACGCCTAATACAGTACGTTAGTACATAATGCATGTAAGCTCAGTGAGCTTATCCCAGGTGAATCTAGCTTACCAAAGCAAAGAAATTAGATGTTGCTAGCGCACCCATCGTTTGGAGTTTTGGCTTTGAGCCTTTGACCATGCATTTTCGCAAGCATGCATGGACCACAATATGATCCTCTCTACTCCTTACGATGTACTGTCTGCCTTCAAGTCGATCTTGAGCTTGTTTTGAATGACTGTCGACGTTTAAAATTTAAATGGACTCCGGCAAGGTCAAGTTTTCATGAAATTTAGGTTCGGTTAGCTTGAGCTGTTAAGCCAAAATCAGCTCTACTTTTTCAGCATGGAACAGTGTTTTTCTCTCATCAGCTCGAACAGAGCCTTAATTATTTGAGAGGAGAGGGGAGGAACAGTTAGGAGATCGACATGCTGCACTCACCGACGGTAGCGCTGCGGTAGGTCGTGTAGCCGTCGACGTAGCTGCGGCGGCCGGAGATGACCGTGACGCCCATGCCGTCGCCGACCAGCATCAGGTTCCACTTCTTCTTCACGTCCACCGTCTCCCCTCACACGCGCCCTTCTTCATGTAGATCACGTGCCGCTGCTGGCGCTCTCTGCGGCAAGCGCCGCCTCCGGCCGCGGCCACCGTCGTGAAGTTGCCGCCCCGTCCTGCGCCACCACCACGCGTCCACCGGCAAGCCCCGAGCCCCACGAGCATCTGCAGCAGCCGCCGCTCCCTCGGCGCGCACCAACCATGGGCCCGCCGGCACTGTTGGCGGTGCTAAGGGCGCCATGGGCGGGGGACGACGGCGACGACGCTGCGTTCGCGTCAGTGGCGGCGGCTTCCTCGGCCGTGGCGACTTGGCCGAGGTCGTCGGCGAGGAGCGAGGTGACAGCGTCGAGCCCCGTGGCGACGAAGCGAGGCCAATGGGAGCCGGTCTCGTCTAGGCCTTCCCTGTATTAAAATGTATGTGTCTAGGTTCATTGTAACACGGTGCAATCCTCAGGTTGTTGAGTAGGCGCCAGTGGTTGTGCATGTGAGCATGCATAGATAGAGATCTCGGTATAGTTTGTTGTAATTCTACCGTGATGTACAAGGCCACTGTGGGGCTTTTCCTGCCTATATAACACGTAACCAAGAGCCCGGGAAGGGCATCTTGTTCCTTCATTTTACATGGTACAGAGCCATCTAATCTAGGGACCCATGGCGCAAACACCACCACCGCCGCCCTCTCCTTGGTCTCCTTCCCATGGTGACAGAGAAGCTCACCAGAGGCAACTACAACATGTGGCATGCTCGGTGTCGTCGGCTCTCAAAGGGGCCCAACTAGCGGGGTTCATCAAGCCCTTCTGCGAAACCGTCGTCGGAGTTCACGGACACCGTCGGCAAGAAGAACGACGACACGGCGGACGACAAGCGAGTCGACCAGCGCCCAATCCAGAGTACGAGAAGTGGGTAGCCAAGGACGGTCAGTGCTTAGCTACTTGTTTTCATCTCTGTCCAAGGAAATCTTTTCCTGTGTGTCATCTGCATCTACCGCCGTGGAGCTCTGGCTACGATCCGAACCTTTGCATGCCTCGCGATCCGTGCAGCGTGTGATCGCCACAAAGCATCTAAAGGAGCGTCAACCATGGCGGAGTACTTCACAAAGATGAAGGGTCTCGCCGACGAGATGACATCGGCGGGACGCAAGCTGGAGGACAAGGAGCTCGTCTCCTACATCCTCACCGGACTCGACAATGACTTCAACTCCGTGCGTCTCGGCGATTGCAGCAAGAGTCAAGCCGATCACCATGTCGGAGCTCACGCACGACTAGTCGACCGAGAGCAGCAAGGTGGAGATGCAAGGCGGGGAGCTCCATCCTCGCCAACATGGTGATGAAGAAGCGGTCGCGAGGGCGGCAACGTCAACAACAGCCCTCGCAATGGCCGTGGTGGAGGCGGCCGAGGCGGTTTTCGCCGTGGCCACAAGGGAGGCCGTGGCGGCACCGGAGGTGGTGGCGGCTTCAATCTAGCGTATTTTGCCGGTTGTGTGGCAAAGAGGGACACACGGTGGTGCTATTTGTTTCAAGAGGTTTGACACCTCCTACACCGCCCCCAAGCAGAAGACAGTGACGGCAACCTCCAACTACAGCGTGGACACCAACTGGTATATGGATACCGGTGCCACCGATCACATCACAGAAAGCTCGAGAAGCTAACCATCCGTGACAAGTACTCCGACAACGAGCAAGTGCATGCGGCAAATGGAACAGTATGGAGATTGGTTATGTTGGTCATAGCGTTTTGCATTCCCCACGCACCCATATTCATCTTAATAATGTGCTCCATGTTCCACAAGCAAGTAAAAAGTCTTATCTCAGTAAATCGTTTAGCTCGTGACAATAATGCTTTTTCCGAATTTCATCCAAATCACTTTTCCATCAAGGAACAGGGGACCAAGAGGACTCTCTGCGAGGCGAGATGTGAAGGGGCCTCTATCCCCTCAAGTCATCCTACAATAAGCAAGCGCTTGGTGCATCCAAGCTATCGTGCTAGGCTAGGACATGCGTCTCCTGCCGTGGTGCAGCAAGTTCTGAGCCGCCATAATCTTCCTTTTGTTAGAAACTCGAATAAAGCTGAAATTTGTGATGCATGTCAACGGGGCAAGAGCCACCAGCTACCTTATCCTAAGTCAACTAGTGTTTCTACTAGTCCCATGGATTTAGTCTTCTCTGATGTGTGGGGGCCGGCACCTACGTCGGTCGGCAAAAACAGCTATTATGTAAGCTTTATTGATGATTATTCAAAGTTTACTTGGATCTATCTATTGCGCCATAAATCAGAAGTATTCTCTTGTTTTCGTGTTTTTCAAAACCTTGTCGAGCGACAATTTGGTCGCAAGATCTTAAAGGTACAAACAGACTGGGGAGGTGAATATCAAACCTTGAATTCCTTTTTTAGGCACATAGGCATAGAACATCTTATTTCGTGTCCCCATGCACATCAACAAAACGGCTCCGCTGAATGCAAGCACAGGCACATTGTTGAGATAGGACTCTCTCTACTTGCTCATGCTGCCATGCCATTAAAATTTTGGGATGAAGCGTTTCTTACAGCTGTATTTCTTATAAATCACCTCCCTTCCAAAGTCATCCACAATGACACACCTTACGAGCGCCTCCATGGTCACAAACCCGACTACTCCTTCCTCAGAATCTTTGGTTGTGCCTGCTGGCCCAACCTTCGTCCATACAACACCACGAAATTGCAATTCCGCTCTAAATGGTGTGTCTTCCTTGGCTACAGCAATTCACACAAGGGGTTTAAGTGTTTAGATCCCTCTGTAGGTCGTGTGTATATTTCTCGTGACATTGTGTTTGATGAGAATGTGTTTCCCTTCTCTGAACTCCATCCCAACGCGGGTGCACGGTTGCGAGCGGAAATTTCTCTTCTTCCTGAATCCCTCCTCAGTTCCACTTTTTTTGGGGATGCAAAATTGCATGATAGACATGTTACTAACTCCGTGCCTAATACTGTGTCAAGTTCTCCTAGTTGTCAGTTGGATGCAGGAACAAACTCGGCGGGAAATAGAACAAATCTAGCGTCGAACGGTGAAAAAACGGCGTCGCCCGCTCGTTCTCACATGTGTCTCCGCGGCGGAGACCAGGCTGATGCGAGTGCGGGATCCGAAGCTGATCCTGTCGCCGAATCCGCCTCGGGATCATTGGCTTATTCGCGCGCAGGCGCGTCGGCACCGCCGGTCAGGTCTTCAGCGGGATCATCTGCGGCAACATCCAACGCGCTGCCCCCCATCTTCACTATGAGTCCGCCGACAGGTGTAGGACTACAGTTGTCGTCTGCTGCGGCTGTTGACAATCTGCTGCTGACGGAGATCCTCCCCTCCGGATCTTCTGTGGCTATCGATCCTGTTGCTCCTACTGCGCCACCTCGCTCGATCACACGCCACTCTCAAGGGATCAGTCAGCCCAAGCAGTACACCGATGGCATGGTGAGATGGTGCATGATGGCAGCTACGTCTGAGGAACCCTCCACTGTTAGTGAAGCTCTCCAAGATGAAAATTGGATTGCAGCCATGGACAGTGAGTACCAAGCACTTCGTCGCAACAAGACTTGGCATTTGGTTCATCCACCACACGGCAAAAATATAATTGACTACAAATGGGTCTATAAAGTGAAGCGACGAGCAGATGGATCCATTGATCGTTACAAGGCAAGACTTGTTGCTAAAGGTTACAAGCAGAGGTATGGAATTGATTATGAAGATACTTTTAGTCCCGTTGTCAAGGCGGCAACCATACGTCTTATTTTGTCCATAGCTGTTTCAGAGGGGTGGACTCTCAGGCAACTTGATGTTCAAAATGCATTTTTGCATGGAGTTCTTGAAGAGGAAGTATACATGCGTCAACCCCCTGGATATGTTGACAAGGATCGGCCGAATTGGGTGTGTAAACTTGATAAAGCACTCTACGGTCTCAAACAAGCACCTCGCGCCTGGTATGCTCGGTTGTGTGGCAAGCTTGAAACTCTGGGATTTGTTCCATCCAAGACAGATACGTCTTTGTTTTATTATCAGAAAGGTCGGCATACTATCTTTGTTTTGGTTTATGTTGATGACATAATTGTGGCTAGCTCGTCCAAAGATGCTACTGATGCTTTGCTCCGAGATTTGGAACGGGACTTTGCACTCAAGGATCTAGGTGATCTTCATTACTTCTTGGGCATCGAAGTCAAGAGATCAAGGGACGGTCTCCTATTGTCTCAACAGCGCTATGCTACTGATGTTGTCAAGAGAGCTGGTATGGGCAAGTGCAAACCGATCAACACTCCTCTTGCTAGCTCTGAAAAGTTAAGCGCTACAGATGGTGTGAAGCTAGGCCCTGATGATGCGACAAGATTCAGGAGTGTAGTGGGGGCTTTTGCAATACCTGACGCTGACCAGACCTGACATTTCTTTCTTGGTGAACAAAGTGTGCCAATTTTTGCATCAACCGACTACGGTGCACTAGAGCGCTGTTAAGCGCATTCTGCGGTATGTCCAAGGGACTTTGAACCTGGGTCTTAAGGTTCGGCCTTCTCAGTCCATGATGGTGAGTGCCTTCAGTGATGCCGACTGGGCAGGATGCCCTGATGACCGACGTTCAACAGGCGGGTTTGCAGTTTTTCTCGGGTGCAATCTCGTCTCATGGTGTGCCAAGAAGCAGCCCACCGTTTCTAGGTCCAATACTGAAGCCGAATACAAAGCGTTAGCCAATGCCACTGCAGAGGTGATGTGGATTCAGAAGTTACTTGATGAACTTGGGGTTCAACATCCTCGTGCAGCTCAGTTATGGTGTGATAATATTGGAGCTAAGTATTTATCTGGTAATCCAGTTTTTCATGCTCGCACTAAACATATTGAGATTGATTTTCATTTCGTCCGAGAAAGGGTTGCTCAGAAACTTTTAGAGATCCGTTTTATTAATTCTGCTGATCAGCTAGCTAATGGTTTTACAAAGCCTCTTGTTGCATCTAAAGTAGAAGAGTTCAGGAACAATCTCAACCTAGTGGCCAGTTAAGATTGAGTGGGGGTGTTAAAATGTATGTGTCTAGGTTCATGGTAACACGGTACAATCCTCAGGTTGTTGAGTAGGCGCCGGTGGTTGTGCATGTGAGCATACATAGATAGAGATCTCAGGTATAGTTTGTTGTAATTCTACCGTGATATACAAGGCCACGCAGGGGCTTTTCCCTACCTGCCCAAGAAGGGCATCTTGTTCCTTCATTTTTACACCTTGCAGGTGTCCTGGTTCCCGAGCGCGCCGCTTAGCCAGGACCGCAGGTCGGACCGGGCGTCGCCGGTGCCGACGGGGCGGCCGCCCGCCCCCGCCTTGGCAGCGCTGGCAGGGCTGTAGTCGTCGTCCGAAGTGGTGGACATGGACCACGACAGCTCGTCGGAGGAGAGGTTGAGGAGGTCGAGGCAGTCGGCGACGGCGGCGCGCCAGGGGTCCAGCGTCTCGCGCAGCGTGGAGATCAGCCCCACCGAGACGCTGCCGCCCTCCTCCCTTGCCTTCACCGCTGGCGGGGGCGCCGGCGCCGGCCATCGTCTCGGCGGGTGTGCATTGGTCGGGGGAAGCAGGGACGAGGCGCTGGCTGCAGCAGCCAGCAGCAGGGAGAGCACGAGGAGGAGCTGAGGTGCTGGGGCGCGTGGAGACGTCGACGCCATTGTTCGCGGTAGCTAGCGAGAGCGAGTGTGTCGGTGTCGGCTGTGGGTTCCTGCTCGGGGGGTGGGTTTTATAAGCATAATAATCCAACTGCGTACTGGTAGCTGTTTTCTTTGTAAGCAACAGCATGGGCATGTGTGGTGTCGCTGAACAGGTAGGGTAGTGAGGACAGGAAACGGGGGTTTAGTCATACAAGAAAGAGGCTTTGAGGCTTCTCTCTCTGCACCAGTATTCGTTACAGGTGCTTTTCAGGTGTAGTCGTCGAGTTGCTTGTTTTGCTTCCGCACAGATCAACTTTAAAGCAGCAGTGGGCGGTAAGCAAAACATAAGTGACGTTGGTTTTGTAAGGGAACTTAAGTGACATTGTTAAGGGAAACATAAGCAGCAGTCACCAAAAGATCGTCCAGCCACCCAAAGGTGCTTTCCAGAATCCAGACACACTTAGCTTATTCAAAACTACTTTTCAGCCCCGGAACAGTCACTAGTAGAGAAACGACATTTGATCCACTTTGAAATTTGGCTTTAGTCCCGGTATTTTTTCGCGCCGGGACTAGAGAAACTCTTTAGTCCCGGTTGGTAGCTCCAACCGGGACTAAAGGTCCCTGCCCAACGGCTATTGCGCGGAGACTTTTCTTGTAGGAGACCTTTAGTCCCGATTAGAGCTACCAACCCGGACTAAAGGTTAACGTTTACTCGGATGGTCCCTCCAACCGGGAGTAAAAGTCTACTCCGGCTGGAGGCTTCGTTCAGGACTAGAAAGGGACCTTTAGTCTCGGTTGCTGTCTCCAACCGGGAACAACCGGGACTAAAGGTCCCCTTCTATATACCCCTTCTTCCTCCCCGAGCCCGAGCCACTTCGAGCTTAGTGTTCTTGCTTCATCGCTGGCCTCTCTTCTTTCCTCATCGCCGGTAATCACAAGATTTATTCGATTCCTCCATCGATTCTTCGGTTCTAAAGGTTACCAACTTTATACTCTCATATTTCATCAGTAGCATATCTCATTTTGTGGGCTAGATATATGTGGTTTTTTATGGTGGATTTTTTTTATTTGTAAGCCATTTAAGCTCAAAATCACTTTAAAGTTTGCATATTTGGATGAAGGAAGGTTAAAGTAGTTATTCAAAACTAGAAAGTATAGCACACTTCATGGTTTAGAGGTATAGAGAATTTTAGAGTTTTTTTAATTTTATTTGTTTATAAAATGAGAAATTTATATTATATTAAAAATGAGTATAGAGAGTAGATGGCAACTGCTTTCGGGTCCTCGGCCTCTCATCGGGTTCCAAAGCGACTGAGGCTGGACCTCCCTCTCATTGCATGCGGTAAGTGTGAGGAGAAGATCGTGATGGAGTACCGGGTGAGGAATGAGTGTCCCAACAAGGGCCATATCTTCTACAAGTGTCCGGATCGCAATGTGAGTTATTTTGTCGTATTTGATGATTATGGTTAATTTATACTTATTTTCATGATGATTGTGATTAAAGTTCTAATTTTTTGTTTTAATTTCAGTGGGATGGCACTAGATGTTTAGGCTGGTACTGGGAGAAAGAGTATGTTGAACACGTGCAAAACCCTCTTGCACAGGCGGTTACGGCGGCTGATGAGGTAGTGATCCTGCGAAAGAAGCCCAAAGATGTTGAACAAACGCATGATCTGTCTATTTTAGTTGGAATTGGTCGCGAAATCCTTATACTGCTGAAGTGCATTTTAGCTTTAGTTTTTTTAGTGGTAGTTGGGATTGTCTACATTGTAGCGAGACTTTCATAAATTAATACCTTGTGTGATGGCATGCATGTCGTATAATTAACTAATTATATTCTAGATTTTAATATGGTATGTATGTCATGTAATGCAGATGAGCCGACATTGAATGTACAATGTTGATCGCCGCTCCCAAGAGTTCATTGAGGGCGTGCATTCTTTCATACATGTGGCCGAGGCAAACAAACGCGATGGTTTCATGTGCTGCCCATGTGCTATATGTAAGAATGTAAAGGAATATGCTAGCTCAAAGAGTCTTCATTCACACTTGTTGAAGTCAAATTTCATGCCAAACTATATTTGTTGGACAAAACACGGAGAAACCGAGGTTGTAATGAAAGAATGTGAAGAAGAACAATGGGACGATGATGACATTATTGCTGAATATGGTGCCTTCAATGATACTACAATGGCCACACAATTTGGTCTACGAAGAAGATGGCCACATAATTCTAGACTTGGAAGAAATCCCTATACACGAAAGTGGGCTATGAAGAAGATGGCCACACAATTCCAGACTTGGAAGAAATCCCTATACACAAAATACGTCAAGAAGAACCTAACGTCCAATTTCAATACTAGGGGCCCGCTCGCGAAGTTGAGGCCCTACTGGAATGATTTTGGACAGTATAAGACATTGGAAGAGGGTGAGAAACGGGTGAGAAGGAACCAAAAGAATGCCCGATAGAAGGTATTCAATATGAGATGATAGAACTCAGAAAGAGAAAGGATAATGATGTTGGTTTCGTTGATCCAAATGTCGTATTCAAACACCCTAATCTTCCGCCTCAATGGAAAGCTGAACTCGAGAAAAATCTCATGAGGTTCTTTGTGAACCAACAAAATAAAGGCATACTTTTCCCCTACAACTTCAAGTGAGTGTTAAATAATTAATGTCGATCATATGGACATGTGTTCAATTATTTGCTTACTAGCTAAGCTATCTCCCATATATATATATAATTATGTTGACTCTAGTTAATGTCGATCATATTTGTGTATAAAAAATATATGCAGCAATCACTGGATATTGATGGTCATCGATATGGCCAATAGTCGGTTGAGCATCTTAGACTCGTTAAGAAAAGAGCAAACAGAGTACCAAAATATGATAGATATTATCCAAGGGTAATTTGGTCTCTCTAGCAACTATATATACCCCGATCTCTTAACTGCAACAATTATTAAAGGCCAAATTAATTTTTTATTTTATTGGACGCAGTATTTGAAAAAGTTTCATTGAGGAACACCACATGAAACATTGCAAAGCGCCACTGGATGTAATCGCACACAAAGTAAGTACTAGCTACATTTATATATATATATAATTCAATTAACATCATGCATGCTTTTAATTCACCGGATCTTTTTCTCATAAAAATGGGTTCTGAGGCAAGAATAGGGGAACAACTACTACGAATACTATGTTTGCGAGTTCATCATGGCGTACGCAAAAAGAACTCCTGAAGAGATCATCAAAGTACGTTATATAAATATATTCATATATTCACAATTTCTTTTATTGCTCATATATATAAGTAATCACGTGACCAACATATATATATATATATATATATACTTTTCCTTCAACTTTTATTGAAGACTCTATGGTTGAAGGAAAAAGTCATATGACATGACCAACTGAAAGCAATTCAAGAGACCACAACAGGATTTCTTAATGGCCAGGTCTTAAACCCCGCCGGTGAGTTCTACAATGACGTGAACGAAGCCAAACCGGATGGAGTGAATTTGTTATCCCAAGAATATGATAGAATATACAATGCAAGCTTTATTTGTAATATATATATACATATTATATGTACATAAAATAACGTACAATATATGTATATGCATGTAATATATACGTTAGTTTTATACTTTAGTTTGTACAAAATGTTCGAACATTATAAGCGTGTGTAGAATACGTATATTATTAGCAGCGTAGAATGCGTATTCAAAAACCAAAACGAATCATCAATTGAAAATAGAAAAAAAAAAGAAAAAAAAAGAGAAAACCTTTAGTCTCGGTTGGTAATACCAACCGGGACTAAAGGGCCGGCCCACGTGACCAGGCCGGGAGGCCTCTTTAGCCCTGGTTGGTATTACCAACCGGGCCTTTAGTCCCGGATGAGAAACCGGGACTAAAGGTCCTTTAGTCCCGCATTCGTGCTCCCGGTTGAAAAACCGAGACTGAAAGGGTTTCTCAACCGGGAGTATAGCTCGTTTCTGTATTAGTGAGTATTTTTTTCTCACAACATTTCAACATAAATATCAGCGCAAGCCAAATTTCAACCTCAGCGAACAGCTCTACCGGTGAACAGTCCAGTCCAGACCCCGGATCGGCCGTTCCCCAGCCTCCGCTTTCGCAGATATTACTCCGGATTCGAATATTGGAGCCCGACACCTCTTGTGTTCAGCGGTACGTACACTGTACACATCAAGCTAGAGCTTGTGGCATGCATGCGCTGCGCGCCCGCTCCGTACACGAGGCGCTGCTCTTTCTGATTATTCTCATATTCTCTCGTAGTAGTATCATCTGTCTGTGCCTCTGTGGGCTGTGTGGCCTGGCCGCCTACAGTCTATTTGGTTGGCTGGTTTATTTTATTATTGGTTCGTGAAGGAGTATTGTTGGCTGGTTTGTGTGAGAGAAAAATACTGTTTCGGTTAGATTTTCGGTTAGAAATTTATGATCATCTATAACAAGCCACAGTCAAACGAGCAGTTTGGTTGTAGATCCTTCGGCGGTGCCGCCATGCCGCGCCGTCGATCCTTCGGCGGGAAGCAACTGGTAGGAGCGTGCCCCCTAGCTTTCAGCCTGTTCGGGAGGCCGTATCGTATCGTGGATTATTTACTGCTGGCTGGTTTGGTGTGAGAGAAAAATACTGTTCCCAGCTAAAAATTTACGATCGTTTACGAGCAAACGAATAGGCTGTTTATCAGGATCAGGCCCATGCTTGCGCGAAGCAGAGGCAGAGGTGTGTCGTGCCCCCGCCCGGACAGAAGCCGAGGGCCACCCACAGGCCACAGGCCACAGGCCACTGCCCACAGCGCCTTGGATCATCGATGCAGCCTGCGTCGCTTGGATGCGTGCGCGGCGCGTCCAAACCGCGTGGCTGTGCGTGTGTAAGCAGCACGCGAGAGCGACCAAGCGAGCCTTTTGTGCTACTCCTAGATGCGGGGCCGCGGTGGGAGGACGGGTGATTCTCTGGCGGTGAAAAAGACTGAAGAGTGGAGTTGCCTCTGGGCATTCGGCCAGACCAATCAGTTCTGTTATTTGCGCCCGCCCCCCTCCCTCGATTGATCCCGGTTTACTAGGCTCAGTCTTGCGATGCCGAACTAATAACGGCCTGCAGCTAGTAGCGGTTTATACAAAGGTCCGAAATGGCCAAACAGGACTTCAGAAGATGTAGATTTTTTAAGAATTTTATAACCTTTACATCGAGTAAATAATGCCTCGGTATAAAAGCATAATGCCTTAAAAAAAAGCAAAAGCATGCCACTTTAACGAATATCAATCTTAAGACTAGATCGCCCTTCATGTGTCTTAAAAAAACACTATGGTCGTCTACACCAATTTTTCTGACGTCACTGTAATCAAAACTTGCGAGGTAAGCTTCTAGAACCTAAGTGCGAAACCAACGGATAACTGAACGTAGCACCCACAAAGGAGAATATGTATGCTTTCTTTCAAATACCAAATCATTATTCCTACATAACCACAACGACCAACAAGTAGCTACTATCCAGCTGAACTAAAGGTTTTAAATACCTTCCAAACCCTCGAAGCCAACGTCAGAACATTTGAGAAATATGCATGTAGCCCCAAACCGCAGTAAAACGACATTCAAACAAGACGTGCTTAATTGTATTGTGCCAAAAGCAACACTCTTTACTGCCTTTCCAATTGCGTTAGGCTAAATTGTCTTTTTGTTAAAATCACTCCTCTACGAAGATACCGAAGAAAACAAAACTATCTTTAGTGGAGCCTTTAGTTTTCAAATGATTTTCGTCATGTTTTTTAGCACTACTTCAGCAGAGCAGCAGCATTAGCCAAATTTCAGCGAAACAAACACGACATTTGTTTAAGTTGAGAACATCTAGGTGAATCAAAGCTGAATAATGTGATCTCACTGAGAATTGGCCATTGGGTCTAAGGAACAGTGAAACAAATCATGCCATTGTGTAAGCATGGCATTGCGAGGAAGTTCATTTCATGCTACTAATTTGTGTCTAATTTATGTCCAATCAAGTCACGTCATGTGATGAACTAAAAACCTCGGCTACAGTATCATGCTTGTGTTTAGCGATATTGTATAAGCAAGGATATTGTTCCTACAAAGTTGAGTTTTCCAACCATTTATCCTCATAGAATCTCACTTAGGCTTAGATCATACACCGAACCGGCGGTGGGCAGTGAACCACCGCCCACTTTCACAAATGACGATGAAACCAGCTCTCATAAAGTTTGTGGAGTAGCGAAGGATCCAAAATAGAGAAAATCTTGTTTCACTTTTATAAGACTAGCCTAAAAATCTACAGTTTGTTATGAGATAAAACAATTACCTTGCTTCCTCTGTGTTTGCAATTGAGGTTGAGAAATCAACACCATTCGAGGAACGAATGAGACGCCAGTTAGCACTTGACAAGAATGATGTCAAGTAGGATTTTTTTTAACACTTTTTTGAAACTATTTTCAAATATGACACTGTTTTTTTTAACTAATACTTTTGACCGCGCTTATTCGCATGGCGCGGCGAAATCACGTTGATGCGCCATGCATGGGGCGCGGTAGGAGCGATGACGTGGCAGCGACTAGGACCGTTGAACGCTGACGTGACCGGGGCTGCTGCGCCGCGGATCTAGACGCGGCACTGACGTGGCGGCAGAAGGTGATTTCGCATCATTTTGTACCGCACACCCCCACACAGCTCTCGCTCGGCGGGCCGCGCGCTGCATGCATGCATGATGCACGACGCACACGCATGAAGCCTGCGCGGGCGCGCAGCTCTCGCCGGCCGGATCCGCGCGCGCGTTAGGCCGTTATTAGCTTTACTGATTTCCTTTTTGTTTCTACTTTGAGGAGGGACCAAAAAAAAGGTAAGTAGCCATAGCGTGTATATAGGTACGCTGGCACACCGTTACGGCCGTCTTTTCAGATGAGCGGCGGCTAGCTAGCTACGGTGTCCATGTACAGTTGCACACCAATCCATATCCATCGCGTCGGTTCCAACTGTTCTCCTGAAGTTTCACTCACTCGATCGACTGTTTACTGATCTGTGATATGAGTATGCTTTTAAAAAAACTGCTACGAAAGGGGGTGTTACCATTATTACCAGTTTTGTTCGCTGAGCTTTTGGGTCAACGAGGAAGTTTTTGGATGAACCCATGAATTGTTTGATGAAAGGACATGTTCGTATGATCAGCTAGGACTAGCTTAGCCCATTTATAACTAGCGATTTGGCTAACAACCCATTGAAGTTTTGGCTAAAAAGTTAGCCTACATATTAGCCCTCCTGTATGGATAGGTTAGAACTAATTTCAGCCCGCGAACAATTAGCCCTTGGTATTCAGGCATACCACTAACTAGTTTTTTTTGTTCGATTGAGGTGATTAGATTTAATCAGTTTTTTAGTTATCAAATGTACAGTGATAAATTAGCTGTTTGCTCGAAACTGTAGTTAGGAGAATTTCAAGCTAAGCACTTGGAAAATACTAGTCACAACCAGACAAAGTGAAAAATAGCTAGTAATCCAAAATCTTTGAATGTTGTGAACCATGCTTCACTTATATATTACTACTGCATGCTCCCTCCGTAAAAAAAAATGTAATTCTCGTTTTTAGGAGTCAAACAGTTTAAACTTTGACTAAATTTATATAAAAAGATATTAGCATTCATGATACAAAATAAGTATCATTGGAATAGTTATAGAATATATTTTCATAATAAATTTATTTGAACACATAAATGCTAAGTACTATTTGCTATAAACTTGATCAAACTTGAGTCAGTTTGGCTAACACGGATCCTATAATTACATTTTTTTTCGGACAGGGGGAGTACTATTTATAACTAGTGGTCCAAATTGTGTTTTACCATATATAGGTAACTCGTTCAAAACCACGAACATATATACAATCCAAGAGTTTATTCCTTTTTTAAGATAAAGACGACAGAGTTTATCCCTAAAGTGATGAAATGGTTCTTCATCAAATTAAACAACATTCGATCATTGTATAGCTGGTGGCTAGCATCCACAGCAATGGTTGCAGTTTGCATACGATCCGCTCACCCTTTGCCTTTTGGCCTTTTCCCACCGAAGCGGCGCTGCGAGCTAAGGCTCACACCACATTTCGCACTTACTAGCTGCATGCAGTCCTTGTCGTCTGACATGCCTTTTCCACTGCGGCTCCAAGCAACGCCCTCTTCAGTTTTCATTCACCTTGCGTCAGTGCCACGCCCAGATCCACAGCGTGGTAGCCCCAGCCACGTCAACGGTCCCCATCGCTGCCACGTCATCGCTCCTACCACACCCCATGACGCGTCAACGTAATTTCACCGCACCATGCGAATAGACGCGGCCAAAAGTGTTAGTTTTGAAAAAAATAAATAAACAGTGTCATATTTAAAAATAGTTTCAAAAAAGTGTTAAAAAAAATCTCAGGTAGTGGGATAAACAGTAACATGCCTCGCAATGGATAAATGTATGAAATGCAAAGGATTTGTACTAGTCGTTTGTTCTTTGCTAACACAGCAACATTGTACAATACTCGTGTTTATTTTCCAAAAAAAAGGGAACACGTGTTGTTTTCTTCGCCCCCGCTTGGGGCCTTTGCCTAATTTTATGTACAGGTAAGCCAGCTATACTCCAGTAACCGTTATATTTACACGCAAAAACTACAGCAGCCGTGGCGTCCGTATGTTTGTTCAGTCATCTGTTCATACATTCTCACTGGAGATGAGCACGAAAGCTCCAAGACCTTGGAATTCGCAAAGGTAACCTGCACAAAAAGAGGAAAAAAGTATGGGGCTGGATATCATGAGTATGTGAAATGACCCAAATGTTATTTGAATTCAGTATGAAAGCTACAACTTCATATAAACTTCAAATTATAGTTCACTTTGGCTTTTTCCTAAGTCAAACTTCTTTTTAACTTTCATCAAGTTCATAGAAAATTGCACAAAATCTATCACATTAAATTTGTTTGGTTAAATTCTCCATACAATATATTTTAAAAGTGCATTTTTTACTTAAACTTGTAGATGATAATGTATTTTTTTTAAAACTTGGTCAAAGTTAGAGATTTTGACTTAGGACAAAGCCAAAGTGAAATATAATTTTTTTTTTGACCACGAAGTGAAATATAATTTGAAACGGAAGGAGTACAAAACTGCATCCATGGGTGCAAAATTAATGCAGACAGCAATCACCAAAATACATGCAACGATATATATGGGGAGCGGCAGTTTAGAGCCTACCATTTAATGGATGGCAACCAGATAACGAGATTCCTGGCACGACACCTCAGTGCATACTGAAGATTTCAAAGCAGGTTCTGCACTACCGCAAATTATACTGCAGGTCCTCGTCACAGTCCAGCACTCCAGCTTCACAAAGATGGAACTTTGGCATAGCAGTAGTCTCGTTCCAAACCTTATTTAGCAGACACACTTGCCTTTTCCTTTTCCTTTTCCAGTTTCTTTTTCTCAGCCTCCGCATTTCGAGCATTTTCATCACGTGATTTTTTGAACATATTCACAAAAATAACCAAAATTGATGTGACTGTAAATAAAAGAGCAATAATTGGTCATCAGGTAAACATAAGAACTACATACAGCTGTGCAACAAAATTGATTCGTGTCAATCATACAAAGTATGATGGTTCAGTTCGCAGGGAAACTGAAGGAGCTCAGGCAGTCAGATCAACTTAAGTAGCTAACCAGTCGCCGATATTAGCAACTTCAATAAAAAGTTACAGTTTGGATAAAAGAAGACAATCAGTGGAAAAGTACTCAAGGGGCTAAAGAATAAAAAGTTGCAGTTTTGATAAAAGAAGCAGAATTATGTTTGACATAATGTAATGCGCAAACTGAAGCCTATGGTGTCCTAGTGGGGTAATCAAGATTAGGTTACTCAAAGGTCATTTTTTGCTTAAATATCCTGTTCAAAGAAAATTTGATTGGTATTGACTTCCATCACTACATGTTCAGATGGGATTAGCATGAATAATGTAAATGTGTGTAACCAAGAAACCAATGAGCCAACGTCTAGTAAAACGTTTAAACACAACAAACGCTAAAATATACCTTGCTCGAACGGGCAGCGTGCAGGATCCTCACCAAAATACTGAGCTAGCGAATCAGCGTTTCTTCCCTGCAAGACTAAAATATCAGAATCTATAACAAGAACAGGAAAACAGGGTAAATACTTTTTATGGCAGTGACTCACCACTTCAGCATACAAGGAAATGAGGGACCTAACCTCAGCTTCTGCTGCATCAAGAAAGCTTTTCAATGCCTGTACAACCAATCTTAGTTCAGTCAGTAAAGAAGTCATCATTATTGTACACCTACTAGGCTACTACACATGTAAATTTACTTGAGGTGCGCATAGGCACTTGTCACAACTCACAAGTATGTTGAACATTTACATTTACAGCAACTTTACTGCTATAAATATAAAACTACAAATCAGGAAAAACACACACACACACAAACTGCTCATATTTCAGCACTGGTGGAGAGGCCCACCACAGTTAAAGCCTCTGAGGTGGCAGGGTAAGAACAGGAAGAAAAAATACAATAGTGAGTGCAAGATCTGGGGACATGAACCTGCATTTTTGCCTAATAGATTAACCCTAAACCATCTTGAAGTGATGTATTGACGTAAACTGATTTAAGTTCAGTCATCCAGCAACTCCTAAAAGAAGAGATAAACCCTACCATACCTCAATAAAGCCAACTGAAATTGCACCATCACTTTCGAAGCAGCTAGCTCCTGCTCCACCTTCTCAAGACCTTTGTTTATTGCTTGCATTTCTTCCATAAGCAATTTCAGTTGGATCTGTGGGGATTAACAAATTCAATTGTTTTGTAACATACTTGATGAGTAGAAAGCTTACTATTCACCCAGAAGTGCAAACGATAAGTTGATTGAAATACCTTGGAAGCTGCTTCCAAATAAATTAGGTCTTTGTCAAAAATCAAGAAGTTCAGGCATTTTCTCAGCAAGAAGCTAGCATGTATAGAAATGGAAAGAAGTTAGCTAAATTATGAATGAAAAAATGACAGACTAACAGCCACAAAGCAGACGAATAAATCTGGCATGCAAAGAGGAAAGTGGAGTTGCCATGAAACTGAGTTAAAAGTAGGTACTATTCATTGATTGGCAGTATACGATGTGGAACATTAGCATGCCAGGCCACTTTTACAAGCATGTGTGGTTTTTATGATGTAAAACAAAAGTAGCACAGTGGCCAGTTGCCCACCTATATAGCACGTGTTTGGATAACTAGAACAAGACTAGTACCTGGACACAGTTTACTGGGAAGCACCCATATTTCTGACTAAAACCATACTTTGCAGTTAACCAGGTAAAGTTAGTCAGGACCAGATAACTCGTTTGAAAGCAGGGAAAATCAATCTAGCTCACCGACAACTCGTTTGAAAGCCGGAAAAGCAGTCTAGCTCACAATATCTTAACGATAACTCGACATAAACCCGCCCAGCAAGCTTTAGCCAAAACTTTGGTCAGATTTTCAGACATTTGCCATTGACTTTCTGAAACCTTTGAAGTACACAAGCGACCCTTGACCACCACCTCCCCAGGGACTGTAACTTGCATGGGAGATATTCTCAAAAGAAAATGGTTCAAGGTCAACAAATACATGTCTGAATCTGGTTGGACTGCTACAACTGTAAACTTAAAGCAAGCTTTGTATAGGCACACATTTAATACAAGCTGATATGGTAAGATCTTAGTATCTAACTGTTACAAAGCGAATCCATTGACCGCTTAAGGCAATTGACATATCAAGAAGGACATATGGTGACAATTGACCTTTGGGGTATTTGGAAAATCCTAGCATTGTTGTCTGTTGTATCAGTTTTTGTCAATTCTAGAGATAAACAGTTACTAATCTATATTTTTTTTTTTAAACACCAAGCTACCATGTACCAAATAGATACTAAACACATGTAGCATGAGTCCATGACTACAACAAAATCATTTATACCCCCACCGTTTGTTTTTAGTAAGAGTATTAGAATTTGAAAAGAACTCTTTAGAGGTAATATTTTCACCACTAATCTCTTTACAATATAGCACCAAGTGCTACAATCGATGTCATCTTAAGAGATATTTGATACATTAATCCATGCATATAACTTTTGTGCACTAAGTATGCACATAATTTGACTAATCGTTGGTCCAAATTATGAATAGAGTATAATACATATGCTGGGAATCAACAAAAAAAAAAGCCTTTTAGCCCCAAGCAAGTTGCAGTAGGCCAGAGTTAAAACCCAACATGAGTCACCAAAGGGAAAAGAAAGAGAATGGAAATAAATACATAGCCACATGGGGCATCAATAATAGTGATATAATCAGGGGATCTAAGCCTTCTCATGGATAATGACTAAGGAAGCTTATTAAATATAAACGAGTCATAAGTGTGATTCAGAATTAGCACCACATCAGCATGTAGAAGGGCCAGTGCCCACTGGAGTACAATCTTGTGTGCTCTGCCATATTAGACAAGAGAGGCTAGGGGCACACTAATGTTCTATGTTACACGGATACGTCACTGGGAGCGCGTATCGCGTATCCGATACGTATCGGATACGGATACGTGTCCGATGCTCCTCGGATACGTATCCTCGGAGTATCCGATTTTTTCTTTTTTCGCGAATATTGGATACGGCAGTCGATACGTATCTGGCTTGCGGATACGACCCAGCCCAATAGCAGTCGACTCCCTTATCCCTATGTCCTCAACGCCCTAGCCTCGGATGCCCGCACTCCCGCACGCCCGCGCCTCACGCCGCATCCCCGCTCGCCGGCCGCCGGCCACCTGCGACGAGCCTCTGCTCGCTGGCGATGAGGTCTGCTCGCCCGCACAGCGCGGTGCCAGGAGGCGGCCACCCGCTGCGCCCTGACGTCGGGAGAGATATATGAAGGGGAGGAGGGTGGGCGGCGTGGAGGCATCGGCGTGGTGGGAGCGGCGGAGATGTCTAGGGACCTAGGTACGGGAGAAGTGTCTGGATTGGGAGGGAGGACGGGGGAGACGTGCGCTGTCGTTGGGAGGCTGGGAAGAGGATAAGGTCGACGGCAGAGTGGGGCAACCAGGACACTTGTGATTTGCGAATTTGATGTCCTGTTCGGTTGTTCCTGTGGGCTGTGGGCCTGTGGCTGTACCTGGGCTCCTTTGTCCTCTTCCTCTCCTTTCTACTTCAGAGTTCAAGGTGATGTGCTGAGCTGCTACTTGTACTGATTAAAGGTTACTGAACTACTTTCACAATTTTAATATGTGCCATTATTTATTTATTTAAAAAAAATAGTAAAACATATCCGCGTATCGGGTTTTTTAGGAAATTGCCGTATCCGCGTATCTGTATCCTTCCGATACCGATACGCGTATCCGTATCCGTGCTGCATAGCTAATGTTCATATCTAACAAAAGTTGATCATGAAGTATGTAACATGTGTTCAGTAGTAAAGACCTGTAAGGTGATTAACTGATTAAGCATGTGGCAACAGTACATTTATAACAAATCTCAGTGACAAGTGAATACCTTGCATAAATAATGCATCAGCGTCATCTTATTATTTCTAGCTCGGGTATCCGACAGTTTAAGAAGGCTGTCTAATCTGAAGCCAACAGCAGATCCTGTTCAATCAATCCACAGACAAGGGCATCACGGAAAGTTCTCAGAGAAAAGGAATTGCATATGACTTCTCTGCAGTTATTTGATAGGAACTTGCTTCTATGCTTCACCCGTTTAATGCGAGTCGCACAAATCTTGAAGCACTCCAAGGGGTGAATCATTCAAATTCACTTTTGACTTTGTGCTTTAGGTTGGTGGAACTCCCAGGGGGTGAAGCATAGAAGCACCTTCCTAAAATACCTCGTGCTGTCCCTTGATTTAGTGCATTCCCCAGTGTGAGAATGGTCTGCATTATCTGTCGTAACTTCAGAGACTCTTTGACCTGCATAAATCGAAACCATTAAGCCAGCACATGGGTATAACATATCTCAATATTGTAACAGAGTATCGCCATACCTCCTTTGTTGCATCGTTTATGGTGGTTAGGTTAGTTCTTAGCTCATCTACCTGCGAAAAGGTCAATTATTACAATCACATACAGACATACTACAAAATTATGGAGGAGACACATATTTCAGGCAAGTTGGCTGGGGGTTCACCAAACCTGTGTTGAGAAAGTAATTCTGAAAGCAAAAACTCTTAGCTTGGCCTCTACACGTGGAACTTTCATCAGCTCCAGGAAGAACTACATTGTAGTTTAAAGCTTCCATCAACACATAAAGGAGATCCTTTCCCAAAACAAAAAAAAAAGGAGGCACTGTGTGAAATGAAACACAACTCACCTGTTCGCATTTCCCAAGCATTTCTTTGTTGCCGTTATAACCCTGAAATGTGAGACAAGGAAAGGACACACATTTATGATAAAAAACATGTCAAATTCTGATTAGGAAAGCAAGTCAAATCATAAGGTGAGTACAGAAAACATGAAAAGAATTACCTTCAACATCTCGATCTCTTCCTTTGTAGGGCAAAACTTAATGAGATTCTCCACTTGGTCATTATCAAGAACAGAAGTGTCCAGAGCCAAAATTGCATTCTGCCAGACACAATCATAAAACAAAATTATGTGGGAGTACAAAATAAGAACCAGACTGGAAGGGATTTATTGGAAGTGCCAACATAAAACAATGTGCAATGTCAAAAGTGTGACAAATTACCTAAGAAACAAAACATGCATCTAGAAATCATACAGCTCAGCAATGGCTTTAACAACTAATGATCACATATGCCAGTATTAGCAAAGAGAAACAAAAAACATTCAAGTTGATACTTTTACCATGCACCAATAAAGAATGGTCTGATCTATGAAATTATGATATAATGTAGGGAGTGTAGTGCCAATGTTGCTATGACTTTTTATATACTACAAAATCAATTGATTATGATACATTTTAGGGTTAACATGGCAGGTACACTGAATAACAGCAGTCACTAAGAGTCATCAACGTATCACAAACTGAAACTGGAGTATTGCCCACTTTTATTACTAGTAGAGACAGGTTGGACCAGGAAGTGAACTCACAATCATATCAGGTAGAGGCATTTTAATTTTTGTAAGCATTATCTCACAATTATTTGCTCGTCGCATGTCAACCTGAAATGATACTCACAAACAATTAGACTGTTCTCTATTGAACAGTGGAATATTTATTCAACATACTAATACAACAACAACAACAACAACATAGCCTTTCAGTCCCAAGCAAGTTGGGGTAGGCTAGAGTTGAAAGCCACCAAGAGCCCCAAGTCACAGTTCAGGCACTTCAATAGCTGTTTTCCAAGTACTCTTATTCAAACATAGATCTCTAGGTATATCCTAAGCTTTCAAATATCTTTTTATTGCCTCCCCCCATGTCAATTTCGGTCTTCCTCTACCTCTCCTCATATTATTAGCTTGGCTTAGAAATCCACAATGCATTGGTGCCTCTAGAGGTCTCCTTTGGACATGGCCAAACCACCTCAACCGATGTTGGACAAGCTTTTCTTCAATTGGTGCTACCTCTAGGCGATCACGTATATCATCGTTCCGAACTCGGTCCATTCTTGTGTGACCGCAAATCCATCGCAGCATACGCATTTACGCACACACTCAGTTGTTGAACATGTCAAATCTTTGTAGGCCAACATTACGCTCCATACAACATAGCGGTCTAATCACCGTTCTATAGAACTTGCCTTTTAGCTTTTGTGGTACCCTCTTGTCACAGAGAATGCCATAAGCTTGTCGCCACTTGATCCATCCTGCTTTGATTCTATGGCTAACGTCCGCATCAATACCTCCATCCCTCTGTAGCATCGATCCCAGATACCAAAAGGTATCCTTCTTCGACACTACTTGACCTTCCAAACTCACATCTCCCTCCTCTGTACAACTCCGCCAAAGTCGCATCTCATGTATTCGGTTTTAGTTACGCTCAATCTAAAACCTTTAGACTAAAGGGTGCATCGCTATAACTCTAGTTTCCTATTTACTCCCGCTTGGCTTTCGTCCACTAACACTACATCATCAATGAACAACATACACCAAGGATATCCTTGTATGTTCTGGTAACCTCATCTATTACAAAGGCAAAGAGATACGGGCTTAAGGTTGACCCTTGATGAAGTCCAATTTTAACAGGGGCACTGGTGCAAGCGGCAGAGTCTTACTACGCTTTGACCGGAAGGTCCCGAGGTTCGAGTCATGGTCTCCTCGCATTGCAAAGCGAGGTAAGGCTTGCCATCGACACCTTCCCAGGACCCATGCCAGACAGAGGGAGCTCTCTGCCTTTGGGTACGCCTTTCGATGTCTGTGTTACCATCGTTTGTTTGAACACTAGTCACAACATTGTTGTACATGTCCTTGATGAGGGTCACATACTTTGATGGGACTTTATGTGTTTGTCCAAAGACCACCACATAACATTTCTTGGTATCTTGTCATTTATTCAACATACTAATATGGAAGGAAAATCACAAGTAATTGAAATCATCACATATATTCCATCCAGTCACAAAGGTGACACTTTGAGACCATGAAATCAATTAGTTCTAAATTGACCTATAATTTGGAGACCATGAAATCAGACAACAAACAATTTGAGATTGGATGTGTTTATAATGTCATAAATGGTCACAGTTGTGTTTGTGGGGCCATGCCATGTTCAAAATGAATGCTGGGAAAATACAAGGAAGCTAAATATGAAACCAGCACTCCTTTTAATCACAAAAGATTCAACATTTTGAGATGTATGAAGTCACATAATTGAATTTGGCCATCCATATCTTTACTAGTGTTCAGGGCAGGAGTTTTACAAGCATATGTGTACATTTGGCTCAAAAAGTATTTTTGTAATATCAGTTGTCAGATTTCATAAATATACTATAATGGAAATTAATGAATAATGATAAAGCTGCATTAGGTCAATGTGTTGATGTTCTTTTTTTTTGTGGCTGGAGGAAATACAAAGTAATAAGATGCCAAGGAAAAAGGAATAACCACATAAAAGAGGGCAACAATGGCAGCAGGTTTGCACCATATGTGCAACACTAATGAACCATCCTGTATTTCCATACCACTGTTGTTAATGGAACTAATAAACCTCACATGGGCTAGTTTAATTCAGCTAATGCAAACATAGAAAAAATATAAATTGATTCATAGAAGAAAGAGTGGTCTTCATATGGCATGCAGTAGTTTTGTCAAGAATAATAAGACAGTCTGAGTTTCAAAGTTTCGACATAACAGATAATAAAGGAAAAGGTTATGTTAGACAGCCGCATATGTGCACTTGGGCTATAGGCCCGTTATGGTTATTATTATAGATTCATTGCTATTGTATTAGGCCAGGAGATCCGACAGTGATCTTACTTCTATAAACCAACCCGGGGTCCTCCTTGCCTATATATGTACCCCTGCCTATTGGCCTCTAATCAATCTACTAATTTACCGTGCAATTCCATTGCTTTCAGGTTATGAAATAAATGTGACAGGAAACAATCGATTTCTGTAGCAGCAGGAGAACAACCTTGAAGCATTCTACATTAAACAAACCATTTTTCCCACAGATAGGGAGAACAATTGAGCTTTTAGGAGTTTTGAGAAAATGTTGCAACAAAGAAATGGAAAATTTTCATACCAGGTGAACAATTTCTGGCTTGTTAATAGCTGAACCACGTCTTGTTGCCCCCTTTTCACTTGTGCTGGTTACAACTGCAGTGGAGAACAAGCTCTCCAGTTCGGATAAATCGATATCAGGAGCCCTGACAAACAGTGCAAAAGTGAACACAGCTTTAGTGGAGAGACCTTCCATAGCTTAAATAACTAAAAGAAACTACAAGTCCAGAATCAAAGATACATATATGATGAAAAAATATAGCACATTCTACAATCAGTTCATTTAATCAAAGGTTTGTGTTCATAAATAACATATTTCATATTTAATAAACTGGTGGTATGAGAAATGTAAGCATTCAATAGTAAACCAACAGATGCAAAACGATGTGATGACATGTTATGAATACTTGAACAGAAAATCATGCTATAAAATTAAAATATGTCCACAGCAGCTACCTAGCCTGATTCCCTTGCTTTTGGGCATCAGCCCAGAGACTCCCTTGCATTGCTCTCGTGACTTTCACCCAATGTAGAGGCTTCAGTGAAGCCTTCTTGGGAGGGTTACTTTGCTGTGCCAAACCAATGCCACGGCCTTTAGTTGGTCCAGTTGCGTTGCCTCGACCCCTTCCCAATAATGGAGGTGGTGCTGGTGCATTTGAGATCTTTGAGCTTGGTGGTGGTGGAGGTACAACTCCAGGAGGTTTTGGAGGTACAACTCCAGGAGGTTTTGGTGCTTGAGGTGGTGGGGGTGGGGGCACAGGCACTTTCTTTCCTGTCATTAGGGGAGGTGGCGGTGGGGCTGGAGGAGTTTTTATTAGAACCTGGGGGGTGGTGGGGGTGGGGGTGGGGTGGGGATGGAACAGAAGGGCCAGAAGTTCTTGAAGAAGTAGCAGGTGGAGGCGGAGGCGGAGGTGGTCCTTTCGAAGAAGTACCAGAAGCAGCTGTAGGTGCTTTACTAGAAGAGGGAGGGAGGAGGAGGGGTGGCCTAGCTATTCCAGGAGCCGGAGGTGGCGGTGGTGGTGGAGCTGCACAAACATTTTGCTGTTTTGCTGCCCCAGAATTTGGCAGTGGCGGTGGGGGCAGGGGGGGGGTGGAGCCTGTGAAGGAGACACGCTGCTAATTCGAGGAGGTGGTGGTGGTGGTGGTGGCGGCGGTGGCGGTGGTGGTGTTGACATAATATGTTTTCTTCCACTTGGCGGCGGTGGCGGCGGTGGTGGTGGAGGCTGTGTGGGACCTACACTGCTAATCCGAGGTGGTGGTGGTGGCGGTGGCGATGGCGGTGGCTGTGAAGGACCTACACTGCTAACCCGAGGTGGCGGTGGCGGTGGCGGTGGTGGAGGTGACGGTGATGAGAGAACATGTTTACTCTCACTTGGTGATGGCGGCAAAGATGAACCAGGTTTCCTACCACTTTGTGGCAGTGGCGGTGGCGGCGGTGGAGGCGGCGGTGGAGCAGGTTGTGATGATGGAGACATGTTACTTGGTAGCTCCTGCAGTGATTCTATTAGGGGTTCACTTGGCCCGGTTGCCAACACAGGCGAAGCAAGGGTAGAAGGTACCATATGAGGAGGCAGAGGTGGTTGAGGCTGGGGAGGCAGGGATGAACTGTTCATTGAGAGAGTAGCTGCAAAAATGTGATAGTTTAGAATCAGATTTTAATAATTACACAAAAAGGTTAATGGAAGACAAATACACTAAGGAGGATAGTGATGCGACCCTGAAATGTATAGGGCACCATGCACAGCAATGCAAAGCAATATTTCTCTCCTAAAGGGAACCTCATATAGATTGAATAACATGATCAATAACTTACAAAGTAGAAATTGGTTCATGCAAGAAGTTATTATACCACTGGATTCAAAATCTTCAGTTGTATGATCACGATCAATATTCTCTGAGTCAGATGAGTTTCCACCATGCTGAACCTTCTCATGATCAGCTGAAGAAACAGAATCAGAAGCCACAGAATACTTTTCTTCATCAGAATCAAGTGGAGACATCAGTGGCATCTGTAGACCAACTTTAGCTTGCATTCTCGAGATCTCTTTCATGTCATTGAGTATAAGCTTTTGAAATTTCTCTTGCAGCGAGTTTGCTGAGAATTCTTTGAGCAACCAATAGGCAGCATCATCGCTGCTTTCAATCCAGTCAACTCCATTGAAGAGTTCTTGAACAGCTGAAAAGGCTTCAACTGGTAAACCACCCTTCACGTCACCATTGAGTGTTGCTGTTGGAGCCCTTGGGGGAGATATGCCCCCAATTTCACAAAACAGCACCTACGTTTTAAAATTTGTGTCAGTGATCCATTTTAGTCCAGGGCAATTTCAAAGAGTATATGCATCGATTTACCTCTGCTCTAAAATTCCTCGGATATCGCTCTTTTGAACCCCAGAGTATATCCACATCATCGCTATTCAGCATCAATACATTTGAACGTATAAAAGCAGTATTGAACATTATCCTGAACATCATGACTTCCTTCTCTGGATCAAGATCGAGATGTACACACTCCAGAACAATATCTCCCTGGACTAGACATTGTATGTCAATTTTATCACATCACAATCCTCCTGCATTAAGACATTCCCAACTGATGTCATCTCAAAATAGAGTGACAGAAAGCTACTGAATTGTTCATGTTGAATTCCATGTCACCTACCTGCCGATAGTGCCGAAGAGATTTCTTCTTTGGCATGGAAAAAATCATGTTGGTCATGCTAGCATTCTTGCCAAGAAGATTTCGCCCAAAAATGCGGACTAATGGCCTGCATCCATTATCAGAATCAAAACTTGGAATCGCTCGAAGAATCAGGCAATCCAAAGAGAGTGCTCTTTCCATTGGAGGCCACTGTGGAGATATATTTCTTCTGGCTACATACTGCATGTAACGGAGTTGAGATGGCATTGGATTAAGGGCAGAAAAGAGCTGTAGGAACCCTTTAGGTGCCTCACGGTAAATAATGTCCAGAGTTTTATGCTCAGCGCTGTTCAATTTCTTGTAGATGAGAAGACAAGATAAAAGAAAAGCCAACAATGGCCAGGCCCCTCTTTCACAATGGAGTAAGATAATGTTCTGATTGGTCCCACTGGATAACCAGTGCTCACAGACACGAAGGAAATGCTGAATAAGAGATAAAGGAAGCACAGGACAGCCCTCAAAATGACGGGGGTAATCAATGACTGGAATGTTGTATTCACGTAGTATATCAGCAAGCTGGCTTCTCTTATCTCCATCTCTGAAGTTAATTGCCAGAAATGAGGATTCTACATGCTCTTCATGCAACTCTGTAAGAATCCCATTTAAATACACTGGGTACATTCCCTGAGGCAAAACTTCAGTGCTGAAGCATGAATCAAAAACTGTACAATGCCAAAAGATGCGATTAGTTGAGCTGTCATAAATAAGTTACATTGATCTAAGAAGGCGATCAATATAGTAAAATTCTCCATGCATACCATAGATCCTGTCAACAAACTCCAGTAGTCCATCAGGAGGCCTCTTGTAGAAGAATCTACTAAGAAGTGACATTTCATGTGAATGAAGAAATGTTGATATAACTGCTCAGGATCTTTTTTGTGTTGTGGGGCAAACTGCACAGGATTTCTAAGTGTTATCTCACAAGCACTGCAAAAGTAAATTGATTTCAAAAGAACCAACTATAAGGTGTAAGGGCGTGATAATCATATCTGAAAGTTGGAATGAAGTATTCTGATTAGTCATTTTAACTGTCACATGTAGGGATGTGATTATCATTACTGAAAATCAGAGTGCAGTATGTCTGGTTAGTCACTTTATCCATTTAAGATTGTAGCTGCTAGCAGAGGTCAGATTAGTGAACAAATACTTGGGAGATAAGTGGATACAACTATAGTAACTGGTCTTGCTTCTCACAAGTCCAACACTTTTTCCACTAGGATGTCATCGCAGCGCTAAGCAAGGATGGAGACATGCCAGCTCAATAGAGTTTGTTTTCATTACGACAACAGCATAAAACAGTTAGGTATCGGCCAACTCCAGAACAGGAAACTTAGAATGTATGCTAAGCTATCCTAACATTGTACCTTCTCTCCCATTCATGCTCCCCTTACCAACCCCAACCAAATTGTTATGGACATATGGTTGTTGCAGACAAGCTATCTAATGGAAGTTCCAGCTGTGCTCCTATTGAGAACTCTCTACGTCACTGTGTATATTGCCTTGTTCCAGTGCAGGGGCATTTGGTTGGGGAATGGGGATTCAGCTAAACGCCTGAACCCCAAAAGGTGTTGGAAAATAAACTATAAACTGCACCTGCGATTTAACTGGCATGTACCGAGAAGTCCTATGGTGTAAACCAGTGACGACCTCACGCGCTGAATAAGAACTTAATCAGATAAGCTAACCGAACCACTGCGCAGCACACAAATCCACAACTAAGAATTGAGTGGACAGAAATTACTACTTGGTTCGATTGAGAGACGAACCAACTCTTAGGACAAGAGAATCCTATTCCTATCCCAAGTGAGTTTAAGATTACTTACCAACAAAAATGGAGACGAAACCAACCCAACGCCCGTGTGGATCTCCACTCCACTGCCCACGAGAGGAGAGCCGCCGCCGCCGCCGAAAGCCGCGCAGCAGACTACGAGTGGCGGGGACGGAGAAGGACCGGCCGCGGCGGGCGCGGGGGGGCGCGGCGCGGGGAAGCCTAGGTTGGCGCTCCCGAAGCCAGGTAGCAGACTACGAGTGGCGGGGAGGGAGGAGCCAGCCGTGGCGGGGCGCGGCGGCGCTGGAAAGCCTAGGTGGGTGCTCCCCGAAGCCGAGCAGCAGACTACGAGTGGCGGGGAGGGAGGGGACCGGCCGCGGAGGGGCGGGGCGGGGCGGAGCGCGGCGCCGGGAAGCCTAGGTTTGGAGTGGTAGTGGAGGGGAAATTTCTGAGCTGGGAGGGAGAGAGGAGTGTTTTTTTCCTCTGTTTTCGGGTGCGGTTTCTCTCTCTTCGGCGTACTCGTTGTGCGGCGCTGCAACTTTGAACTGAGGGGTGCGGCTCTGGCTTCCGGGCTCCAGATGCGGGCGTGGCGTGGGCGGCGAGGGCCGGCGCCGACTACGGCTGCTGGCGGAGGCGCCGGCGTGGAGCTACGGCGCAACTTTTGAGCGTGCCCTTTCCAACGTGCTGGAGTGACATCGGGCGCATCGTGCATCAACTATGCTTTACTTGAATTATAAATGTGAAGAAAACATAATAATATAAAACTTAAATTTGTTCTTAAAATTAAGTAGCATATCCCATAAAGTATTCACTTTAACCTAGATGTTGTTTTGATTGAAATATAAAAAATCAAACCTATAAACAGTAATAAATAGCATAAGACAATCAACTTGTCAAAGACTTCAACTGAAACGATTTTAGAATAATGAGCTCAACTCCTGAAGCTAAACACTCAACTCAATTGTTATCTTCTCCCATCGCTAAAGCTATTGTAGTTTACTAGTAAACGTGCACATAAGTTGCAACGGAACTTAATACATATATGAATAGGACTACGTGTTATTACTGGACGGAAGTTGTTCTAGCTAACTCGCTCATATCAGTATGGCTCATGAGTTCGGGTCATATACAAAATAAAACAATCAATATTTTCTTGCTTCAACATCCTCTCACATGATTTGAACAGCCACCTTAGGAGCAGAAAGGTGTTCTTGGCCTCCATGGCATGATCTCCCGCTACAATTGCTAGATTTGATTGCTTCCAACCTAGCTTTAGTCGATCATATAAGGTTCCCTGCTGTTTGCGAAGCCATGCAGCATGGTTTCCAGCCCAATTGGGCAAGTGTAGGTTTGACCTTGGCTCATGCACATCTCCAAGCCAGACGGGACGTGCAAGATGTTCGACCCTCTACGCGGCAAGCTACACACCTTGCAAGTCGAAGCATTCAAGAGCGACAGTTATGGGCACATATTTTTCACTCCTCCAAGAACGGTGGGGTCGTCACATCTGCTGGATGGAACAAGGATGAGATCTTCGTCGTAAACCCATTCACGCAGGACATTATGGAGTTGCCCATGTTCAAGACCAACTGATACCGGTTCCATGGCGTCACTCTTTCGTCAACTCCAACATCTCCGGATAGCATTGCGTTCAGCGTCTGCAGTTCTACCAATGGCAAGTGTCTTGGTATGGAGACTTGGCGACATGAAGACGACTTGTGGACGACGATCATGACTTCGACCATGAGGATGACCCATTCCCCATTGCATATAATAACCCCGTCTATTTCCACGTGGAGTTCTATTTACCTTGGGATGAAGGGCAACCTTGGTGCCTAGTGACGACACCGGGAGAGTGCTTGAAAATCCAGAGCCGATCTACACCGAGCCAAGTTTTTTTATGATGACCACGATGGGGCCAAGTTTTGCTACTTGGTTGACTTGGGAGAGGACCTGATATCAGTGTTCATGCGCAACGCGGATGAGCCCCGTGGGTGTTCAAGCTTGACCAGATGAGGATGATGGAATGGGTTGGAGTGAAGGACATTAGTGGTGCAACGCTATTTGTGGATTACTGGGCGTCATTTGGTGGCGTGTCTCCAGGAGCCGATAATGTCAACATGATCTATTTCCAAGTTACTCCGAGGATGGAAAGCACACGGCGGTCTATGATATGGAGACCGAGGTGTATCAAGTTATCAACCAACATTCTATGGGGTTAAAGAACCGTTGAACTGCGTGTGGGTGGTGCCAAATTTATGTACAACTAGATGAGCCGCGGGCTAAAGCAATCTCGTTACTTTCCACTCGAATCAGTATTTATGACATATCGACTAATGGTTGTACGTTGGTCACTGAGGCCACTCTAACAGTTTAGACCTTGTTTGGATACCTATGTATCCATCTTAATCCATGCGTGTTGGAGTGGTTTGGTGTGCATGTTTAGACCTTATTTGGATACCCATGTATCCATCTTCATTCCCTTGCTTTGGAGAGTTAGATGTCGTAGTCCACTACAAGCCTCTAATCCAATACACAAGTGTTGCCTTTGTCCATTGCCAATCAGTCCACATCCTTCGAACTGTCCCATGACTTCAACACAACATCCCAGCAACTCGATTCCACATAGCCTAGCCACCATGTCAAAGATATTTATATCATGCAAGTCACCTCAAGTTGGCTCTTAGAGAGCCTTGGCAGATCATCGATATGCACACATGTCGTGTAGTCACACCACACAAGCCAATGTTGCAAATCACTCTTGTTGGCCAACTTGTCCTGCGCTGGCCTCACTACCATCTTGGAATACACATCTGATAGACAATGCTAGCATGCCATCACCCTCCACCTGCCATGCAGGAGCCTTGCACACCATCGTTGCGCCTATGACCTGGTCTTGGCCGCTTTATGTAACTCCCCAAAACTCGTACCTTGACATGGCTGCCTCGCTCAAGCACAACGCAACTCAACACCACCGAACACCTTTATTGCATGCTCGCCATCGCACTACAGGGCCACCCACAGTTTCCGCGACATTGAGTCTCTTCATGCCACCTCCATCATTGAATGCATGGACACCACCAACACAACCAAAGAACCTCTAACAACGCCATCACACGGTTGCTACTCCACAATATCATGTCCCATAGCCAAATCCACGCCACCATGCACATGCTTCCTTGAGATCGAGACTACGCGCCTCCTGTCCTCGGACATGGCTGCCACACTGTGGTTACTTCTCGTGCGATGCACCACGAGCTACCGTCGTGTGGCCTTCACATCATGCCACATGCCATTTGACCTAGCCGTGTGCTGGATCTGAGTTGTAATTGGGCCACAATTAGTTATAGCTATTGGGTCTTGTACTTTTGATCAAAACCGAATAGGTGAGGGTCTACTGTTGGGGGTGTATTATATGTTAGGGATCCCATTAGTGTTCCCAGGGCCCAATTACATAGCTAAGGGATTTTAAGATAATGTTTAGTGGCCATTTGTTGCCCCCCAGAGGTTCTTTGTAAATACAAGTAAATACAAGCTACACAAGGGAAAATAATAAAAACCTCCCCTCCCACCTCCCCTATAAAGTGGGAGAGGGGGAAGGTGCAGGGGGGTTTTGCCTCACTCATTCGGTTATATCCCTTTCCCTTCATTTCTTCCCTTCTTACGTTAGGACATAGACCAACATATGGTTCTTCTATTTTCTTGCTCGACAATTCCTATAATATGGTTCTTCTCATTTGGTTATATTTCTCTTAATTGTTCTCTATTGTCAGTTTAGTTCATGCTGCTTTCTGCTACCAAACACGTTGATTACGTAAATGACTGTCATCATGATCTAGGGGTTCCTCTTGTACATTTAGCTGAACTACTTCAATACATTTAGGCTATGTACTGGTAGTTCGGCCCCATAGGACTTGCAGCAGATTTTGCGAACTATTTCACATACTACCTAATCAACAATCTCTTTTCTTTGCATCGATTCACTTCATGTCCTAAATTTATTCAGATTTAATGAATAATAATTATAAAAGTAAAGACCGTACCTTTTTAAGATTAGCTTCGCATGCCTCCTTCCACGGTCGGGATTGAACCCAGATCCACATAGTGCACCAAGTGTGCTCCCGTGCTTCATAGAATGTGGCGAACCAACCTTCGCACCTGTCACAGCTTTTCCTACAGCCATGGTTGTTAAATTTCTTGCCGCACACGTCGCACTCAAACGAGACCATTTTTGCCTTCATAGCAGGATAACATAGTTAGATCTGAGGAGCAGAAAAAAAGATTCAGGAGTGGGATAAGATTAAACCACGGAGATCCAACAACCCTACCATACGACTGAGGGGTGACGATGGTGTTCTTGTGAAAGAGATTGATACCAGTGACTTTTTTATATACGATTGGCCTCTCCTCCATCCCCCACTTTCACCCATCTTATTTTTTCTAGACCGTGTAACTAAGAATCAAGATTTAAAATTATGGGCTTTAGGCGATAGCACCATCTTTTTCTAGAAGCTATAAAGCTATAGCAGAGCTATGAAAGACATTATTTTTAAGGAAATCATAAAAATATAAATAATTGATTCATAAAAACATTACAATCATAGAATTTGATGAACACAAATATGTTTCCAAGGTTCTTGGAGTTTATGTAATATTACTCAATTTCACTTACCTTTTCTCTCTTTCTCAATCGGTCATACATCGAGAATACAATGTTTCGTCCAATGTAGTGGTGGCGTAACCACTAGTCCAACAATGATGATAGGATAACTCCGTCAATCCCGGTGGCGATGAGGCAATGTGACTATGCCATGTTGTTGTGGCTCGATCGGCGATAGGAGATAGGAGTCGGGAAAAGTTGAACCGACAAAGAAGAAACCTTTGCATGAAAAGGCTAGACCATCGAGACTACTACTCGCCTTCCTAGGCTCCATAGTGGGCTTAATGCATGGCCCAAATAGACCAAGGCATAGTCCAATAGATAACATATCGCTTATGCGCTTTGTCTTCCTTCATCGACCGTCGCTGCGGAAAAAACAAGAAAAACCATTGTACCATGGTCACGAGTCCGATCCACCACAGGGGTGTTGGGGCTGCCATGTGAGGAGGTCTAGCGGCCGTTGGACCTTGCCATATTGGTGGATCTCGCCCTTGCTTACTAGAAGGAATGACATGTTTGTCTCTTCCTCCTTTAGCATCTGCTACACACATACATCAAGCTTCTTCCTCTTCACTTCTCTATTCACGTGCTACACACATCAAGCACGCAACAACCAACATCATGTGAACTAGGAAACAAAATACTAATGAAAACCAATGGCTCGAGGTAGAAAAAGGCTAGGATATGCCTACTTCAATACCGCGACTCTAATCTGCATGTTAGGGATTGAGATCGGTAGTAGTACAAGAAGAGACGGGGAATTGAGGATCAAATAGTTTAGGACTATTCGGAGCTTGTCATCTCATAAGTTCCTTCCTCTCCACATATCTTTCCCTTTTAACAATCGTCCTTGCTGATAGCTTGTCCTAGCAACGCAGCTGCTTCTACTGCCTAGGCATCAAGCCAACGGTGGCCTAAAACATTTGTGCATTGAACACTTGACATGATTGTTTTACTTCGGGCTTGTTTGTCACGCCGCGCACGTCTTGCGCCAGATGGTCCACAAGTGGATGGGCCTCCATTCGCCTTCTTCCGTTGCTTCAGTCTATCGAGCCATCGATAGCATGTGTAACATCCTCCTCTTTTAGAACCTACTTGTCCCCAGCAAGGTGCGCATAAAAATGTTGATGCAGAGCTTCATAGTCTTCCTAGGTAGTGAGTGACGTCGAAGGCAGACCACTTGACCTGCACGTAGAAGAGACAACATTATGCGTGGAAGATACATGACATTGAAGAATTTGCTCAAGTGCCTAATATCCATCCAATGACAGTGGAAGCTTAGTAACCGACTGAGTAACATGAATGACATGCTTGAGTTGATAAATATGAAAGACTGAATGAATTTGTGAAGTTGCAAGCAATTGGAGTTTGTAAGCAAATGACCAAAGAACTTGTACGATACCTCTGGTTTGCACGAGGAGCGGGAGATGTTTGCATATAAGGTTAAAGATTGAGGTAGACCCAGTTGCCCACTGAAAAGAGCGTTTAGTGTGATTCTTATCAGTCTAAAACTTCATGCAACATTGAGCCCGAATTACCTGTTGATGGATCAGATTGTGCATAGTATGCTTCTCCTGTAGCCAATCAGACAACATTGGAGAGGGACAAGCTGCGTCAGACTCAGTTCCAAAATTTTAACAAAGCGCATCTGACTTGAAGTTACGGGCTTACATTACAGCCAAGCACCAAGCTAGGTTGGAACTATCTGCATCAGACTAAAGATTAGAGTTGGAACTCACATGAATAAATATTTCCATTTGATGTAGAACAAAGACAGGACATGGCCAATTGACCCTGAATAATATAATAGTGCTTGATTTAGTGTTCATGCTCATACAACCTGTAGGAGTGCAGCGTTATGAAGACAAAGGCACACATGCATTTGCAAGTAAGCAAATCATCACATGAAGCTTATGAAACTAGTAGCAGGCTAATCAATAAAAAAATGTTTGGCATACCTCACATTCTGTTTTCTAATATTGAAGGCCTTGTCTCTCGCGTAGGGATATCTCATTTTTTTTTCATATCATTTGGTTGAGTGATCGATGAGACCGAGTTGTGAATTGTGATCCATGTTATGCTTTGATGAGGCCACTAAAGATCTACCATAATAGCATCACTTTCAATTCAACAAAGTAAGAAAGAGTATGGACATCTAGCCACTTCACACCAATTTAATTAACAACTTTTATCCAAACCATCTTTCAATATTATCGAACTCATATGGGCGCAATTTCATGAGAATATTCCTGCTAGTATCATATATGTAAATTTCCCTCTCTCTGCATTGTCACCAAATCAAAGAGAAGAGTGCAAGGAAAAGAGATATTGAACCCACGAGAGAGGGGTGTGGAAGGCCAGGAGGCACTGTCTTGGGGGATGAGGTAGCAGGGGCTGTGGCATGTATGCATGAGGCAAGTTTGGTCGCTATGTGGTGCAGCCGCCACCGCCATCCGTCCACATGATGCATGCAACAACGAAACAAGGACGAGAGCACACGAGGACACGAGGCAACTAGATGAAGTCCATCCACAATTATTGGCACAGGCTGGTCCGAGTTGCTATGGACATGGGTAGGGTAGGGCGGACCACGATAATACCCATGGAATGAATTGAATTGAATGACATGACCGCTTTAAGATTCGTGAAGTTTCAAAAAAGTCCACCTTAGCAAAACTCAATACGAGTTTCTAGAAGAAACCTCTTCAAGAGCACATGCTCATGCCTAATGGACTTGTTTCTTAAAAGCAACCTTGAGCGCAAAACTAAAATGATTAAAATCAAATCAATAGAGTACTACTGAATCTAGGTATCAAAGCTTATTGTAAAAGTAAAAGGATTTTATTTCACTAGAAGAATACCTTTTCGTAGCCGTAGGACTTTCTTAGAATAAACACGCTCTTTTTTGAAGGGTAGAATAAAAAGGTTGCATGCATGAGTTAAACATACATATTCTTATTAAAATTGAGCAAGATAGTGAAAGAATCCAATAAAAAAACTAACAAAATTAGATCGAATTACAAGACGATGGAACGGTAAAACAAACAGCAATGTATGGATGCCTTCTATATTTCTTATATATTGAAAACAATAATTGTGTTTAGTGGAGATGACGTGGATAACTTGCATTAAAAGGTTGAAAGTTAGTGGGATCATATTGCTAGTGAGAGATTATGTGGATAGTGGGAGATGATATTGATGGTTTGCATGTTAAGGTAGAACTTGTAAGAGAAATTAGCTTTACTAGCAAACGTGCTTGTGCGTTGCAACTTAACACAACACGTATAGGAATCACACTCTGTACCATCACAAGAAGCAAGTTGATCTAACTCGTATGAGAGCATGTCATGAGAGGAGTAGGGCACGACCCAGTACGTATTAAAATCGGACTACCTATTCATCATCTCCCTTGAAAAAACTATAAAATGCCTCTCTATTTCCACCTATTTGGAAAAGTTGAAAGATGAAAGCTAGGATCCAATGTGCTACGAAAATTGTACTATGCGACACCAGCTACTTCTAGAAAATCAGCTTCTGTTTCTACCCGTTTAGTTAAATTTATGTTTTTTTGGCGGCAGAAGCACTTTTTAGAAGCTCAACCAAACACAGCCTAGCTCTGCAAAGAAAGCACATTGTCATCACTCTAGGAGATCCACACCACCTACCGAGACCAAATGTTGCATCATCATCACTGGAAAGACAAGCCATTGTCACTACTTGTGCTATCGATGTCGACCACGTCCCGCACCGAGCAAGCCACTACCATGCAGGGTTAGCCATTGCATGCCGTGTAGCTCTTGTGCCATCATTTTTTAGAGATAGGAGGGGCCGAGGCCCCTACTAAAATTTATTGAGAGCAACCAAGATGGTTGCAAAGAACAAGTTATAGGAGACAAAAAAAGAAAGAAAGTCACGTGACAAAAAAGATAAACAAAATTACACAAGTTGCTCTAGCCATTCTTTAATGAGGGAGAAGTATTTTTTTCTTCGCGCACCGCAAAACTAAGCCAAAAACTTGTTTGAAGATCAACCTGCAATATGTTCTACTCACAGCCTCTCCAAGGAAGATGAAATCATTTCTAATAGTCTAGATACTCCAACTCGGGATAATCAAAATTTTCATTAAGAATGGGACATTCAGCTGAGCTTTGAGGTCTCTAAGAACTTGGAAGGGGTATGTAGATGAGCCAATGTAAGCCCAATCATATTCTAGAAGGATTTGGCAAAATCACAATTCAAGAAGAGATGTTGATGCAAAACCCCGCAACAAACAAGGTGTGCACAACCCAACAATAGCGAGTCACACGACCCCAAGACCTCACAGTATCAAGTTTGATGTTTTGATGAAGAAGACGCCACACCAAGGTCCCAACACCCTGATGATAAGTTGAAGAACAACAAAACAAGTCATGAGCTCGAGAATCCTTTCAAGAAGGAAGAACAACACAAAGTGATTGATATATTATCCAAGTTAAAAACCATTATTATTCGATTATAGACCACAAACATTAATACTAGACACATGTGAATACTGGTGGCCGATGAAAGGTTCTTAAGGAAAGCGCAAGTCACTAAAAGGCCAACTCACCCATATCTCGAAAGTACACTTAAAGACTTGTACATCTTCCACCAAAATGGCTACAACTCTTTGACACGAACTCCAAACGACAATCCGCTTGAAAGGTGAAACTAGACTTGATATTCTTTCCAACCGTGTATAATTAATGTGATCTCACGAAAGCTTGCCAATTAAGTATAGCTTACCTATGAACTTGGCACCCTCAAATCAACACCATGGTGGATGAGTTGATTCCACTTCTTCTAACATTTCATCAATTATTTGTTTTATTATCTTCATGAGTGCTTTAAACTTGTTTGCATAGGACCTTGTCATAGGACCACTTGGAAAGTTGATGGGATCCATCTTTGGGTACAACTTATGATGATATTTGCTTGTTGTAGCTCCCTTGGTTTGTCAGGCCACATCGGATGTGACACCACTTCTTCTCGATCTGTTGGTGTAGAGGGCACAATCAAAGGATTGTAAATCAAAGTTCTTCCTTTTCAAGATGTTGTGAGTTCTCGGTTTGTCTGGGCTAGAAGCTAGAAAAAACCTTATGTTTGTGTTCACGAATGAGTTCCAAATCTACTTGACAACCGGATCGTCAAACTAGAACCAATAAGGTGACGGTAAGCCTTCCTGAAAGAGAAAAAGGGACCAAATGTCGTTCTCCTCTAAAAATTGAATATTTTGTAGGAGCTCTCCAAATCTTTGAATCGATCAAATACCTCAACCGACAAAGGAAGGTTGAAAAGAGAAGAGGCCGAGAAAACAACTTTTGTAGAGGCAAGAGGATACTTGGCTTCTTGACAAAAGAGTAAAGCTCAATAAAAGACATCTTTTGAGGTTATCCAAGCCAACAATTATCCCATAGGAGGCATGAAGTATCATTCTTAATTGAAACAAATATCATACCCTTGAACTTATCTAGGAGTTTCTGAACATACCGCCACTAGAAGGAGCCTTATTTAACATGGTTTGGCAGTTTACCATTTTGTAGTACTTCTCCCTTATGCCATCATTGCAGCTATGCAATCTATTGACACTATCATGCACCAAACTTACCCTTGCTTTGTAGGGTTAGATGTCGTAGTCTACTACAAGCCTCCAATCCAATACACAAGTGTTGCCTTTGTCCACTGTTAATCAGTCCACATCCTTCAAACTCTGGCCAACTTCAACGCAACATCCCAGCAACTCCATTGCACATAGCCTAGCCACAACGTCAAAGATATTTATGTCATGCAAGTTGCCTCTCAGAGAGCCTCTTTACATCGGAACGGTCACCACTATGCATGCATGTCCGCCGTTGAAAGATCCTAAATGGCTAGAGGGGGTGAATAGCCTAATAAAAATTTCTACAAAGCACTAGAGCAACTTGTTAGTCAACTAAATAGCGATAAAGCGTTTTGCTCTGGGTCTACTAAAAATGCAAGCCACCCACCCAATATCCTAGTGAATTATGATCTTTATGGCACTCAAGAGCTTTGTCACCAATTCTAGTCTAGTGAGCTAGCTAGCATAAGATAAAACTAAAGACAACTAGCTACTCAACTAATTACTTTACTAAACAACTAGCTAAGCAAGGGTACAACTAACACTACACAAGTATTAAATAGGAATGTATACCGAGCCGAGCAAGAGATAAATCAATCACAATGAATACCAAGTGAAGACACAATGATTTATCTCGAGGTTCACTTGCTTGCTGGCAAGCTAGTCCCCGTTGTGATGGGCGGTAAGAACCAACACAAATGAGGGCACTCAACGTCATGAGCAATTTACTAGAGTGGCTTTTGGCACTTCATCGAGAAATAAGCCTAAGAACCCCTCACAACCAATCAATCAGAGCCAGAAATAATCATCACTTTCGCTCAATGATCCTCCAAGCTCTGGGCCGGCTAGGTGATGGCAATCACCAAGAGTAATAAGAGCAACACCAGCCCAACTCGGCCTTCCTAGTGCCACAAGATGCAAGAACTCAATGCAATGCACTAGAGGCTCTCAAAATCTCACTCACAAATGTGATCCCAAGCGATGCAATGGAGTGGATTATGCTCTTTTGCTCACAAAGTGTTTTCTCATCAATTTGGGGGTCCAAGAGAGTGGCCATGGCCACCTAAGGGGGCTATTTATAAGCCCCTCCATGAAATAAAGCCATTGGACCAAAGGACCAAATTTCTGCGTGGTCACCGAATAGCCTGTCTGGTGACCTAACGGTCGAATTCCAATGGCTAGTGGTGTCGGTGGCACCGGACAACCACGACGGTGCCCCAGGCGGCGCATGTTCATGTTTTCCCTACTCTATGGAAAAATAGGGCGGTGTCCTAGCGGTGCACTGAACACCCTGTCTGGTGACCATTTTCACGAAGTCCCCAAATACCAAGTCTCGGGAAAAGTATGACGGTTGGCACGGCGGTGCACCGTATAGGCTGACCAATGACCTGTCCGGTGCACACCGGACGTGGCGGTGCTCAACCCCAGACTTGGCTGCTACGCGTTGTTGTTTTGCTGGCTGTCCGAACCCACCGTGCAGCTGTCCGGAGCCACCCATGTGGTGACACCGACATCCCAAACAAGCCCTTACAAGCGATGCTAACTCTCAAATATTTTCACAAACATATTTAGAGCCCATTTCTAAAATGATTTTCATAAACATTTTTGCTTGCTCACCGATGTGCACTAGTTCCCCTCTTAATAGTATGACCATCTATCCTAAACCCGGTCACACACTCTATTGTGTCTTGACCGGCAAAACAAAATCCCTAATTATACCTTTACCTTGATCTCCATAGGGTTTTGTTTTTCTCTTTCTTCTTTTCCAAGTTGGAGCACTTGATCATTATCACATATGGCCATCTCCATCACTTGAGTACCATCTAGCTCCATCACTTGAGTACCATCTAGCTCCATCAGTTGGACTTGGATCAACCTATCTCATTTACACACTTAGAGCATAGGGTTAGTCCAAATAGGTTTCATCAATTATCTAAAACCAAACTAGGGCTTTCAACCGTTACACCACACAAGCCAATGTTGCAAAGCACTCTTGTCGGCCAACTTTTCCTGTGCAAGCCTCACTGCCATCTTCAAATACACCTCTAACAGACGACCCTGCCATGCCATCACTCTCCACCTACCACGCTAGAGCCTTGCACACCATCGTTGCGCCTATGACCTCATCTTGGCCACTTTAACTCCCCAAAACTTGTACCTTGACATGGCTGCCTCGCTCCCTCACAATGCAACTCCACCAAACACCCTATTGCATGCCTGCCTGTAACACCCTCAGTGTTACACAGTAAATCATCTACTAAAACATGTTATGAGCATCATGTTTATGTGTTAATACATGTGATAAAGTGTGTAGATCAATTCCTATAACTCAAAACGATCAACTAAAATGCAAAACGAAAGTTGATTCAATAGTTCATGCATATCAAGTAGGGTTTAAAACAAACTTTCATTAAGCAAAAATGCTATAGAACATGTATGTGATACTTAAATAAAGTTTGAATTACAAACTTTGTAAATGACAATGAAATACTTGCTATAGAAAAATAATGTTATTAGCTAGTATTTCTAATAGTCTAGAAATGGAACTTAGAAAGCAAATCCAGCTCAAAAACTTAGAAATTTCTAAGTCTGTCAACAACTAGACATTGCTTTGTTTAGCAATTTATTGTGAGAGATTGGGTTAAGGAGTGGTGTAGTGTTATAGCTCGATTTGGTAGTCTCATGTGCCATCTTGAGTGTAGTGAAGCCGGTTTAAGTTTAGGAGCAATGGTTTGGTCATGATCAACGCTTTAAAATTTGTGCGCATAATCAGTCTTGGGTTGTCGGGTTCGGGTGTGTGGTCACCACGCGTGGCCGTTCTGCATGGCTATGCGGCTGTGCCGTGCACGTGCGTGCATGGCCGCACACCGACCGATCGAGGCTGCCCTTAGTCTGGCCGCACCGCTTGCAGCCAGCCGTAGGCCGCTGTGCCCCACCCGCCCTCTCTGCGCCCGACCGCCACTACCACCGTGGCTGCCGCTAATGCTGCTGCTGCCCTCCATGTCGCGCGTCATGATGCAATCATAGTCGTAGTCACTGTCATTGCCATCGTGTCACTCCTGCACTCGCATCTGCTCACAGCATCATGCTACCCCCTCCCAGGCCCGGTTGGGTGCCATTCGGATGTGGCCGTGCACGTCGTTGTCACACCATTAATGGTGCTGCGGCGCGTGGGCCATGGTCGGTCGCGAATGCTTGTCCCCTTGTGCTTGGATGTAGGTCCCTCGGTCGCGTCAACCGTGTCCCGCCAAGGCTCGCCTCGCCAAGCCCACTGCCGCGCCCCGTCTCTGTCTTTCTCCCTCTATTTTCCGCCATCGTTGAGTCGCGATCACAGTGAGCCAGAGAACGAGCACCTCTCATCAATTCCTCATGCCCGCATCTCCGCCTTTATGTCCTCTTGTCTACTGCCCCACCCCGCCTTGATTGCGGCTCAGCCGAGCTCCAATTTTTGGAGCTTTGCTCCTGCTGCCGCGCCATTGAGGCCTAGCCCGCCTCGCCGTGGCTAGCTCCAACCTCACCATCTCGCATCGAATTGACCGCACCACTAGCCTCACCTAGAACCCCTCTTTGTCGTGTGCACCCAAGTCGTAGCCCTATAGTCGCCTCCACACGCCGCAAGACGGCCATGTCATTGCAGTTCACTGTCGAGCTCGCGCGCTGCACACGCGCGACCAGACTTCCTTGGGCGCTCTCTGCTCAGGCCACCGCCACGGGTAGGATCGTGGTGCATCACCGATGCTTACCCATCACCTCTATTATCTGCTGTACCGTGGCTCATCGTAACGCGGTTGTCGCCACTATGAGCCGCCGCCGTGGGGAGAGCCCGCTCGCTTCACCCCGTTCGTGCAACCACCTCCCATCGTCGCGTCGGCCCATAGGTAAGCGTCGGTCTCCTAGCTAGGTCTGCAAGGGTCCACGGTGGCGGCCAGACGCCTAGTGCAACCGCACCGCCACGCCGTGAAGCAGGCGTCTCGGGGACCTCTCCGGTCGAAGGTGAAAAGATACGAGGGCTTCGTTGCAAAGTCGATGTCTATAGAAATAGTACGTATAGTGTTCACGCTATTGTCCGATAACGCGAGGGTGTTTTTGCAAGAATGCCGGGGCTGCGTCGGGGTGCCACCTCTCATGGCGTGGGCATGCGTTTAATGTAAATCGATTTACCTTTTTCGTGGAAAATAGAAATAGCTTTTCATTTTAATTTCGAAATGAACTTTGGTAATTAATATAAAATAATGTAGATATCAAACATTGTGAAACAAATTTTGTTAGGTTCCTAAAATTGTGCTCTATATGTTAGTGTATTTAGTTTATATATGTGCTTGTTGATACAGGAGCTATTAAATTATTTGAGAGTGCTCAATATTATTAAGTTAATTATTGTAAAAATTTTTATGATAGATTGGTGATAGCTTTAACTCTAAAATTTCTGTAGTAGCTTCATGGTATTATTAGGTGCTTGCTATAATTTTTGTAGCCCTAAAATAGACCAGTTAATATGGTAGCTAAATACCCATGAAGGCTAAATGAATAATGGCATGATATTGATTTATAAAAATTAAGCACTTATAGAGTGAGCTTGAAATCTATTTGATAGAGATAATGATTGGCTTAGTATCTTAGTCACTAGAGTTAGCTTAGTAGCTTAGCCTGTGTATTCTTATTTTAAGAGTCGTTGTTGCCAAAATACTAAGTGTTGCATCATCATTGCATGCATGTAGAGAACGAGTTGGTGGAGTTCGTACCCGCCGGAGAACAAGAGTACGAGGAGGTGATCGAGGAGTATGAGAAGGAGGTCCTCATATAGGAGGAAGCCCCATAGCCACTGACTGACTCAGCTGACACCGCGCCTGCCCAAGGCAAGCCCTAGTGCATAACCCTTATTTTGAATGATCACTATATATATATGTGTGTGTGATGTGCATTTATGTTACAGAATTTGTATTGAAACTATATGCATAGATAAACCTACCTATGAGTCCTACCAGCATAGGTCGAGTAGCTGCTATGCTTAGGCTATCGGTAGCGTGAGTAACCTACCGTTACTCACAACAGGTGATTAATATTACTCTCATGATAAAATGGTGAAAGGAAATTGAGACCGGGCATGGATATTGTATGAGTATTGGTGGGTTTAATAGGTTGTGTCCCATGGCCAACGGGACATAGATTGGTTACACTATTTTCCCTGTCCATGTCAGTTAAGGACCGTCTGTTGCTATGGATTCTAGTCAGGTCACAGACTTATTATCCTGAGCACATACTTGCTTATGGGAGCGGGAAGGCTCGTTGCTCTCTTGTCATGGGTTCCGGCTCTTTCTGGACCGATTGATTAGATGCGGGGATGGTGGAGGTCTAAGCACCACACTGAGTCTGGGACTCAGGAGTGGGGGCTTGGAGTCTAAGTTTGGATGGGGACCTGGACCCCTTGACAGGAGAGTGATGGGTTAGTCTTGCTTGTGCCTAGGGTACAAGCAGGGCGTGTGTTTCGGGGTACCCAGCTGGGATACATTGGTTCACGAATCACCGTGTGATATAGTATGACTTGTCTACGATTTAGCACCGTAGTAAGAACTAGAGGATGAAAGATGGTGAAATGGATCTAATTGCTCAACTCTTGCTTAAAAGTAGAACATGTGCTTACATAGAATGGTTAGATAATGAACTAATCATGACTGCTAATAAGAAACATACATAAGGATTCACTACAAGTAATGTTTTTCGCAAAAAGGAAACCTAGCAAACCATAAAACTTATTATATCGTTTGGAGTCAGGAAATTATTCCCACTAGTCGGGTAAGTCTTGCGAGTACATTGTGTACTCAGGGTTTATTTACCCCTATTGCAAGTGCAGCTTGAGGAATGGCTATTGTGTAGAGGATTCTTCTGGTGGGCACAGACGGATCCTTGTATCTTATCGTTAGATGTTTATTTCAATTCCGCTGTTTAAATTCCGCACTCTCAACTTGGTATTGTAATAATGTATTTTTGAGAACTCTTGTTGTATGAAATGGACTAAGTATTGTAAACTCGTACTCATTATTGGATCCTAGATGAAAAACGTGGATTGTTCAAGTTCTCCCTTGGGGTGTGCTCGACGGAACCGTTCGATGTAGCTAGCTTTCGGGGTGCTTAGTGTTTGGTGGAAGACGAGCACCTCCAGAAGCGTGCTATTTTGGGCGGTTCTGCCACACTACCATTGCACTGTAGGGCCACCCATAGCTTCCATGACACTAAGTCTCCTCGTGCCGCTTCCATCATCGGACGCATGGCCACTACCAACACAACCAAGAACCTCGAACAATGCCATCACACAGTTCTACTCCACAACATCGTGTCCCATGGCCAAATCCATGCCACCATGCACATGTTTCCTTGAGATCCTACATGCCTCCTGTCCTCGGACATGGCCACCACACTGTTGTGCCTTCTCATGCAATGCACCATGAGCCACCGATGTTCATTCACATCGTGCCACATGCCATTAGACATGGCCGTGTGCTGGGCCTAAGTTGTAATTGAGCCACACTTAGTTGTATTTAGCTATTTTGGGTCTTGTACTTTTGATCAAAACTAAATAGCTGCGGGGCTATTATTGGGGGTGTAATATATGTTAGGGACCCATTAGTGTTTCCAAGGCCCAATTACATAGCTACAAGGCCTTAATATAATGTTTAGTGCCCATTTGTAGCCCCTAGAGGCTCTTTGTAAATACAAGCCTCACCAGGGGAAATAATAAAAACCTTCCCTCACACCTTCCCTATAAAAGGGGAGAGGGGAAGGTAGAAGGGGACTCTTGCCTCTCACTCATTTCATTGTATCTCTTTCCCTCCACTCCTTCCCTTCTTAGGTTCAGTCATAGACCAACATATGGTTCTTCTATTTTCTTGCTCGGTAAATGTAGTTCCAACAATAAAACTATTGAAGTAATTTGGTGAAGGTTGCTCCAAATTGAATTATTTAGGAACTTCCATATGCCATTTTTTCACATCCCATATATCTCCTTGTCAAGTACCTTAGCTTCATGTCATGACTTAATATGTCACCTAATCCAACAATTTGCTAGGTATTTCCATATGTGTCCCTTTAGGATTCACTGCAAAATTTTGCAAACTAATATTTCACATATACTATTTGATCTACAATTTCCTCTTTTTCCATACAATTGATTCACTTCGTGTCCTAAATTAACAATTTCCTCTATTTATGTACAATCAATTCACTTTGTGTCCTAAATCTACTCAGATTGAAGGAATAATGATTATGACTATAAAGAGCGTACCTTTGTAATTTTAGCTTTATGTGCCTCCTTCCTGAGGTGGGTTTGAACCCAGATGTGAGTGGTAGGGCAGGTGTACTCCCGTGCTTCATGGAGAGTTGCAAACCAACCACCACATTTGTTGCAGTTTTTGCCGCAGCTGTGTTTTTTATCTCTTCAAGAGTACCACACTTCATTTTGCATGAGTTGCACTTGAGAAGCATCATTTTTTGCCTTCATGTGAGGATAAGGTAGTTAGGTCTACATAAGAGATTCGAGGAGATGAAGAGATGGAGGAGGGGAGCAGATTGAACCGTGGAGATCCAGCACCTAAACCCTATTGTACGGCTGAGCGACGACCGACGACGGGGTGTTTCCTTGCGTTGAGCCGCCTTTTGCTCCGCTCACACCTTGAGGCGGGTACTATTACACTTGTTGTCACTGAACTAAGACCAAGTCACAAACCAACCGTTACAGTGGATGTAGTCATGATCGCACTTGTGGCCGCAAATCTCCTTGTGAGACTTGAACTTGCGGCCACAGTCGTCGCAGTTATGAGCCATCACTGCACTAAGAACCGCACAAAGAAAGTGACTAGAAATCAATAGATAAAGTGGCATATGTCAGGGTTAGGGGCTAGGGATATCGATTATGGCTAAAATCCAAATCCTCACCCGGTATTGTCGAACCCTAGCGATTTGTCCTGATCTGCCCTGCGTGGCCGCTAGAGGGGATTATTGGCCGAAATTGTAGAGTTGACCCGGGGTAACTTGTTTTTTTTAATTTATTACCAGGCTTGGTGACCGAATTGCAGTGACTTGTTTTTTTATTTTTACTAGATAAATGCCCGTGCGTCACACTGAGGTCATGAATTTTTGTACATGGATAGATTTTATCATGGAAAGCACCAGTAGTTAAATAGTACTTGCAGTTGCATCAGCCACTTGCTTCATCTCGGCAGTGATGCTGATGCAAAGCACGCACACACCACAAATTCCATCACTGATAACCACCGCTACAAAAAAATTATAGAGATGCCTTCATTTTATATTAGAAACGATTTTATTTATCGCCATCGTCACGTGGCCGCACGGGCCGCGGTGGTGCATGGACGCATAGGAGCCATTTTTGGTTTGCACTCAAGACAACATAGAGGGTGTGAGTGATTTAGGATCGATAGTCGTACTATAAAGATGGAAAATCTTTGGCTAAGCGGTTATCGAGTGCCACTAGATGACATGATTCTTGCATATGCATTTAGAAACCTAGTGTGCTAACTTTGACCCTTGTAAGATGCTTTGAAAAGGGCGCTTTTGGGTCTACGACCGGACTCAGCAGAGGAGGCATGACCAGATGCACAGGGCCTGCGTCCGGTCAGCAGTGACACACGATGATGTGAGCAGCACGTGGCTCGACGAGTGAGGCGAAGTGGATCGGACGCTAGCCTGCGTCCGATCAACCTCGAGCAGACGCGTCAGGTCTAGAAAAACCCTCTCGGGGTGCTTACTAGAAGTGACCAGACTCCACATTGATGGTGCGTCCGGTCACTTGGCGGCGCGTCAGGTCGAGGGCTCTGTAGCACGGGTGCACGCGCGTGCGGGCACTGAGCTGCAGCGTCAGGTCAGGCTTGGCAGCGTTCGATCGCAACTTAGCCATTGGGGTTTAGCTACTAGCCGTTGAGATTGCACGGTGGAGATTAAAAGGAGGCAACATGTGGAAGGTGATGGTTGACCGGACGCCAGGTGCGTGCGTCCATTCATACCCCATCTGCACGTCCAGTCGACTCGAGAAGATAGTTAGTGAGGGGGCCAATGACTCTTTCATGGTTGGCTCTCTATTTAAGTGTCTTGGTCGGCCCTTGGCTCACTCTCTTGGCATTTTGACATACTTGACATCCTTGTGAGCCTAAGCAAACACCTTCCACTCATCTCCATCATTGATTCATCATCATAGTGAGATTAGAAGTGATTCCAAGTGCATTTGCTTGAGTGATTGCATCTAGTGGCACTTGAGGATCGTTGTGGCTGCGGAGTTCTTGTTACTCTTGGTGGTTGCCACCACCTAGATGGCTTGGAGCAATGGAGGAGCTTTGGCACGAGTTGGTGATGTTTGTGGCTGGCTCCGGTGATTGTGAGGAGGCTTGCACCTTCCTCGGTGAAGAGCGGCAAGGTAGCTCTAGTAAATTGCTCATGTCATTGAGTTACCTCACTTGTGGATAGGTTCTTGTGGTGTCCATTTGTTGGACAAGGTTCGTGCAACACTTCTTAGCCGCCGAACCACCAAGTGTTGGTCAACACAACGGGGACTAGCGTGCCGGCAAGCACATGAACCGCGAGAGAAAAATCTTGTGTCTCTTGTGTGATTGAAATTCTCCCAGTGATTGGATTGACTTCATATTGTGATTGGTTCATTCCTCTACACGGTGGTATAATCACCCTACTCACTCCTTTACATTGTTGCAAATTAGTTGCTAAGCTCTTTAACGTAGCTAGTTTTTGAGAGCTTGTTAGTTTGGTTAGTGTGGCTCTTTAGGTAGTCTTTGAGAGCATACTAGCTTAGTGAGTAGTGACCTAGCTATTGTGTGTGCCTAGTGATCAAAGAAACTAGAATTGTTGGAATAGGTGGCTTGTAACCCTTGTAGAGTTAGAACAAAATTGCATTGCATCGTTTGTTGTACTAATCAATTACTCTAGTGGATTTGTAGAGTTTTAAATAGGCTATTCACCCCCCTCTAGCCATATTAGGACCTTTCAAGTGGTATCGGAGCTGTGGTCACTGTTTGATTGAAGGCTTAACAACCTCGGTGTCAAAAGATGGCTCAAATTGTGTTCAACGTATGGGGGCTAACCACCGTTCTTTGATGGCACATGTTATGATTATTGGAAGAGAAATGTGAAGATGTATCTTGGTTCAATCAATGACCAAGTGTAAGATGTGACCGAGAGTGACTATGTGATTCTTGATCTAGACAATCTCACCAACAATGATAAGATCAACAAGCAACGCAATACAATGGCTCTCAACACCATCTACAATGCCATTGATTCCAAGGTGTTTGAGCAAATCAAAGAGTGTGATAAATCTAGTGAGGTGTGGAAGAGATCGGAGAAGACCTATGAGGGCACACCGGTGGTGAAGAGTGCCAAGTTGTACATCCTCAAAGATAAGTTGACAAGCTTCAAGATGAAGGATGATGAGAGCACTTCGGAGATGTTCCATCGATTACAAGTGATTGTTAATGATTTGAAGGTTTTGGGTGAGAAGATCAATGATGATGATGTCTCTCATCGGTTCAATATTTGAGATGTTGAGAATGCTCATCATAAGAGGATTGAAGGAGCTTACTCCTAACCAAGTACTAGGTGATGTCATGACACAAGAGACATACCGTATGGAGAGGGGGTTGACAAGGATGAGAAGAAGGAAGATGAAGACAAGAAGAAAAAGAGTGTGGCATTCAAGGCTAGCTCATCATCCAAGAACAAAGGGCAAGTCCAAGAAAGAATCAAGTGATGCTGAAGATGCTAGTGAGATTGATGATGAAGCTATGGCTCTCCTTGTGCGCAAGATGGGCAAGTTCATGAAAAAGAAGGGATATGGTGCAAGAAAGAGAAGAGATCATAACAAGGAGTATGTGAGGAGATGCTACAAGTACAAGAGCCTGGATCACGTTGTGGCGAATTATCCCTACAATAGTGACAATGATGAGGATGAGAAGAAGAAGCACAAGAAGAAGAAGAAATAAAAGAAGGAGAAGAAAATGACTTTCACAAAGAAGAAGGGAAGTGGCTATGTAGTCACTTGGGATAGTGATGGCACCTCCGATGATGATGATGGCTCTAGTGATGATGACAAAAAATCCATCAAGAAGGCACTAGCAAGCATCGCCATCAACAACAAGCCCTCAATCTTTGACACTTCATCGACATGCCTCATGGCAAAGCCTATCAAGGTAAAATATGATATGAGTGATGATGATGAAAAGGAGGAGTACACAAAGGAGGAGCTCTTGGACATGTGTGAGCATGTACACACTTGCTTTGAGATGAAGACAAAGGAATACAAAGAATTGCACAAGAAAGTCAAATCTCTTGAGCAATCCTTTGATGAGCTCAATGCCACTCATGAGAGGCTAATGGAAACCCATGAGAAGCTTGGCAAAGCTTACTCTAATCTTGAAAAGGCTCACTCCTCTTTTCTCGAGCAAGTCAAGGAGGAAGCTAAGAAGGAGCAAGTGATTGTGTCATGTGATGTGGGACTAACATATGATATTCTTGATGAATCTTTTTATAGGCCCATTGTTGTTGCTCCCACTAACTCTTCTTGTAGCACTACCACTTTTGCTTCACCTTTGAGTGATGGTTTCACCTGTGATGCCTCACTAATGGTGAAAAATGAGACCCTCAAGAAGGAGGTGAATGAGCTCACTCGTGCCTTAGGCAAAGCCTTTGGTGGAGATGCCCGCTTGCTAAAGTGCTTAGATAGCCAAAGGTTTTCTCTCAATAAAGAGGTATTAGGCTATACCCTCCAAGAAAGGCAAGACAACCTTTATCACTCACAAAGCTAGCTTTGTGAAGGACAATGGTCAGTTTTGCAATAGATGCAAGCAAGTTAGGTATATAGAGCAATATTGCAAGACTAATAAGAACAAGCAACCTAATATATTCTCAATTAGATTTGATTTTTATTACATGCTTGTTAAGGGTGCCAATGGTGTGAAGGCTAAGTTTATTGGTACACCAATTGTGGGCTCAAAGAAGAAAGCTATTTGGGTATCAAAGACCTTGGTAACTAACCTTCAAGGACCCAAGCAAGTTTGGGTATCTAAAAAGAATTGATCTTCTTTTGTAGGTCAATTATAAAGCCAGAGAAAGGCATTGGGTGCTTGATAGTGGGTGCACACAACACATGACCTATTCAAGAATGTTCAATTCAATCAATACAAATGAGAGCAATGAGATTGATAGTATCATATTTGGTGACAATAGCAAAGGCAAGGTCAAAGGTCTTGGTAAGATTGCAATATCCAATGACTTGAGCATTTTCGATGTGCTACTAGTAGAGAGCTTAAACTTTAACCTATTGTCGGTAGCTCAACTTTGTGATCTTAGTTTCAAGTGCATACTTGGAGTTGATGATGTAGAGATCATAAGTGTAGATGTCTCTAACTTGATATTCAAAGGATTTAGATACGAGAATCTATACTTGGTTGATTTCAATGCTAGAGAAGCTCAATTGTCAAAATATTTGCTCACTAAGTGTAGCATGGGTTGGTTATGGCATAGAAGGCTTGGTCATGTTGAAATAAAACAATTGAACAAGTTGATTAAGCATGATCTAGTTAGAGGCTTAAAAGATGTCACATTTGAGAAGGATAAGCTATGTAGTGCATGTCAAGCCAAAAAGCAAGTTGGCAATACATATCCTAAGAAGAGCATGATGAGTACATCTAAGGTATTTGAGTTATTGCACATGGACTTGTTTGGACCAACCACATACACTAGCATTGGTGGAAACAAATATGGATTTATGATTGTGGATGATTTCACTAGATATATATAGGTGTTCTTTCTTGTTGACAAAAGTGATGTGTTTACAACTTTCAAGACATTCATCAAGAGAATTCACAATGAGTTTGAAACAGCCATCAAGAAAGTGAGAAGTGACAATGGAAGTGAATTCAAGAACACAAGAGTTGATGATTTTGTGTGATGAGTTTGGGATTAAACATCAACTCTCGGCCAAGTACACTCCACAATCAAATGCCCTAATTGAGAGGAAGAATAGAACCTTGATTGATATGGCAAGATTAATGTTGAGTGAATACAATATTAGTCATTTATTTTGGGCCAAAGCAATCAACACGGCTTGCTACTATAGCAACCAACTCTATTGTAATCCCATGATGGAAAAGACACCATATGAGCTATTGAATGAAAGAAAGCCCAACATTGCATATTTTTTGGGTTTTTGGTTGCAAATGCTATATATTGAAGAAATGCACAAGATTGAGCAAATTTGAGAAGAAATGTGATGAGAGATTTCTACTTAGATACTCCACTACTAGCAAGGCTTATAGAATTTGAAATTTGACTAGTGGTACTCTTAAGGAGGTTCATGATGTGGAATTTGATGAAACTAATGGTTCCCAAGAGGAGAATGAGAATCTAGATAATGTGAGAGGCACTCAATTGGCCAATGCAATGAAGAAGATGGATGTCGGTGACATAAGGCCTAGAAAAGTGATTGAAGTTGAAGATGGCAAAGATCAAGTGCTCTCTAACTCAAATGTGCAAGCTACTAGTTCTCATGATCAAGATCAAGCAAGTGCAAGTGATGACAAAGTACAAGATAAACAACAAGTGGCTAGTTCATCATCTTAATCAAATAATAAACTAAGTGCAAACAATCAAGTTCAAGTGCTCCAACAAACCAATGTTGCAAGAAATCATCCTTTGGATTCTATCATTGGTGATATCTCAATAGGTGTGCAAACAAGATCAAGATTGACATTATTTTGTGAACATTTCTTATTTGTGTCATCCATTGAACCTAAGAAGATAGATGAAGCTTTGTTGGATGTTGATTGGGTGAATGCTATGCATGAAGAGCTAAACAACTTCACAAGAAATCAAGTATGGGAATTAGTTGAGAGGCCTAAGAATCATAATGTGATTGGAACAAAATAGGTCTTTCGGAACAAGCATGATCAAGATGGGATAGTTGTAAGGAACAAAGCAAGATTAGTGGCTCAAGGTTACACTCAAGTTGAAGGTCTTGACTTTGAAGAAACATATGCCTCGGTTGCAAGATTAGAAGCAATTATGATCTTGTTAGCCTATACTTGTGCCCACAACATCAAGCTATACCAAATGAATGTGAAGAGTGCATTTCTCAATGGGTATATCAATGAGATTGTGTATGTTGAGCAACCTCCCTATTTTAAAGATGAGAAAAAACCCAACCATGTCTACAAGTTGAGAAAGGCTTTGTATGGATTGACGCAAGCACCTAGAGCATGGATGAGAGATTGAGGGACTTCCTACTCTCTAAGGAATTCATTATGGGCAAGGTTGACACCACTCTCTTCATCAAGAAGATTGGTAAGGACTTGTTTATGTTGTAAATCTATGTTGATGATATCATATTTGGATCAACCAATCAAGATTTTTGTGAGGAGTTTGGAAAGATAATGTCAAGTGAGTTTGGGATGTCCATGATTGGAGAACTTAGTCACTTCCTTGGTCTTCAAATCAAGCAAATGAAGAATGGCACATTTGTGAGTCAAGGCAAGTATATTAAAGACATGCTCAAGAAGTTTGGACTAGATGATGCTAAAGCTATTAGTACACCAATGGGGACAAATAGAAACTTGGATAGTGATGCTAGTGGTAACATGGTGGATCAAAAGATGTATCGGTTTATGATTGGAAGCCTACTCTATGCGATCGCTTAAAGACCGGATGTGATGTTTAGTGTATGCATGTGTACTAGATTTTAAGCCTCACCAAGAGAGAGTCATTTGAAGGCAACTAAGAAAATATTGAGGTACTTGAAGCATACACAAAATATTGGATTGTGGTATCCCAAAGGAGCTAGATTTGAGTTGATTGGATATTCAGACTCCAATTATGCGGGATGCAAAGTTGAGAGAAAGAGCACATCGGACACATCAACTATTGAGAAGATCACTTGTGTCTTGGTCATTAAAGAAGCAAAATAGTGCAACACTTTCAACCACTGAAGCGGAGTGCATTTTAGACAGTAGTTGTTGTGCTTAATTACTTTGGATAAAGGCTACTTTGAATGATTTTGGAATCAGGTTCAAACAAGTGCCATTGCTATGTGACAATGAGAGTGCCGTGAAGCTCACCAACAACCCGGTTCAACATGCAAGAACAAAGCATATTGATATCCGCCACCATTTCATAAGAGATCATTAACAAAAAAGAGATATTTGCATTAAGAGTGTGGACATCGATGATCAACTTGCTAATATCTTCACCAAGCCACTTGACGAGAAGAGGTTTTGCAAGCTAAGGAATGAATTGAATATACTTGACTTATCAAATATGTGTTGATGCACCCCCATTATATGACATGCCTCTCCTTCGAGCAAAGCAAGGTAAAGTTGATTGACATGTCATACATCCATTGCTAAGAACTTGTTTAGTGCATCTAGTCATTCCTCACATGTCTTAGGATCATTTATGAAAATCAAATGAATTTGATACTTGTATGATACCACTATTGCTTGTATGCTTGAAATGATCTAGTGGTATCATATGACATGTTTATGGGCATGTGAACCTAGTGTTTGATCTAGAAAATAAGCTATAAGTGTTTAACTCAACATGGCCAAGATAACCCTTGCAATGATGTGTGAAGAAGCTTGCCCTTGGATCAAACCGAGTGAAATATCTTTTGCAAGTGATCTAGATTGAACCAAATTGGAAAAATGATCCTCATTTTATATGGTTTTACCATAACCTATCTAAAATTTGAGCTCACCTTTTGTGCTAATTATTGATAAAGGGGGAGAGAAATTCACAAAGATAGTAAGATAGGGGGAGCAAACAAATAAAATGACATTGTAAGGGGATCAATTAAAATTTGAAGCACACAAGTAGAGGGAGCAAGCTCATAAACTTGTATGATGCATTTGAATGTGCATTACATATGTTTGCTTGCTTGGCACAAGTTTTTAAATTCCCTATCCATACTTGTGTGGTGTATGCTAGATTCTAGAAAATGTTTGATGAAATGAAAAACTAGCATGCATAGGATAGCTAGATATTCTTTGAACTTTTACAAGTGGTACTAGAGCCTTGCTTCTAAGAGCAACTCCAACAGAAATGCTATTCTTGGCTTTGAGTCTATTTTAGACTTTGGGACACAAAATAGGCTCCAACAGTCATTGTATCTAAGATTCTAAAATAACAAGCTGTCCATCCCATCAAATTCGGTGACTAAACATAGCTAGCGGAGGCCGCTCGCCAAAGGGCCCTCGCGTGCTGATTCCCCGACTTCCCGCGCATTTGCTTCTCGAACGCATGTCTGTCCACCATTGGGATGGTCACCATTGTTGGTCGCCACGGTGCTTCTTCACGCACGGGCCCTTGCCCCTTGCTGCACCTCGTTGATGGTGTGTGGGGAGGGACTCATCAAAGAGACAAAGAGGGGGCTGGACAAGACGCACCCAACACCGGAGTTGAAGCCGCCGTCGAGGTCCTTGCCACTGCCATTGGTCGCCAGAGCGCGCTTCTCCCACATGGGCCTCTCCTATGCCTCATCAAAGCTCGTAGCTCGCGTGAACTAGTCGCAAGGCGCTTGTGTGGCAACAACTACGCTTGGAGCTGAGCATATGTGCGTACTACGTGTGCGTGCCGGCTCCACCAACCACAGTTGTTTTTGGAGTTGACCTAAGCACACAGTTGTATAGCCTCATCGGCGTGCTTCCTCTATGGCTGTGCTAGCGCGCCGCCTTCTTCTGCTCATCGTCGCCGTAGTGGAGGCCATGGTGTTCTCTGTGGTGGCCAGGAGATTGGCAGTTGAGGCTGCAAGCACTGCTTCCCTGGCCACCGCAAGCCACACATGATGGGTTGTATTCGTGTGGCGGTCGCTGGAAGCTTTACCTGGCTGTGCGACGTAGGCTCCAGACGGGGGACGAAAGCTATCGTTGTGATTGGATATTTGACAAAAAATCAGATGATGTGGCACTTTTAAATATAGACAAGGGAAAATATACCTAAGCTATTGTGGAACACTACTTTTTAGATGAGTAATCAATTTTACATAATGGCTAAATCTTTTGATTTGGAATCAAATTTTAGCAAGTCTCTTGGAGTTGCTCTAATATTGATCTCACAAGGTATTTAGTTCTTTGTGTTTTTCTGTTTTTCAAGTGATATCTAGCAAATTATGATGCTAAGGATGGTGTTCAAATGGCAACTCCGATTGGTATCACGCTTCAAAGGTTCATTCTTTACACCTTAGCATCATTTGGTAGCTATTACTCTCCCAAACTTTCAATCCATGAATATGTGCAAGCTTTTAAATCCAAACTCTTAGCACATATGTAGGGGGAGCTAATACTACTAATTTGGGTTTATGAAACTTGTCCATAACCTTTGCACATGGTAATATGCTTGGGCAAGCAACATGAATCTAAAAAGATGTTATTGAATATCTTTGTAAATAGGTTGTTATCAATTACCAAAAAGGGGGAGATTGAAAGCCCTAGTTTGGTTTTGGATAATTGTTGAACTTAGGACTAACCTTTGATCTAAGTGTGTAATTTATATGAGGTAGTCCAATCCAAGTAGTGAAGCTAGGTGATGGCCATGGTGAAGGTGATGGCCACAAAAGAGATGATCAAGTGCTTCACATTTGGAAAAGAAGAAAGGGAAAAACTAAAATGGGCTCAAGGCGAAGGTATATTGATAGGAGCCATTTTTGGTTTGCACTCACCATAGAGGGTGTGAGTGATTTATGATCGATAATCATACTATAAAGAGGGAAAATCTTTGGCTAAGCGGTTATCGAGTGCCGCTAGGTGACATGATTCTTGCATATGCATTTAGGAACCTAGTGTGCTAACTTTGACCCTTAAAAAATGCTTTGGAAAATGCTAACACATGTGCACACAAGTTCTACACTTTGTGGTTAGCAAGTTAGAAGCATGGACGAAGTGGTTGTGGACTTAGAAAAAGAAAAGGAGGAGAAAGTCCCTGACCGGACTCTGGCCATGGGGTGACCAGACTCACCCCTGGCGCATCCGGTCAGCTAGCATAGAGAAGGGCGCTTTCGGGTCTACGACCGAACTCAGCAAAGGAGGTGCGACCGGACGCGCAGTGCTTGCGTCCGGTCGGCAGTGACATACAATGACGTGAGCAGCGTGTGGCTCGACGAGTGAGGCGAAGAGGACCGAATGCCAGTCTGCATCCAGTCAACCTCGAGCGAACGCGTTAGATCTAGAAAAAACCCTCTAGGGTGCTTACTGGAAGTGACCGGACTCCACGTTGATGGTGTGTCCGGTCACCTGGCGGCGCGTCAGGTCGAGGGCTCTATAGCGCGGGCGCATGCACGAGCGGATGCTGAGCTACAGCGTCAGGTCAGGCTCAGCAACGTCCGGTCGTGACTTAGCCGTTGGGGTTTAGCTGTTAGCCGTTGAGATCATGCGGTGGAGATTGAAAGGAGGCAACACGTGGACAGCGATGGTTGACCGGACGCTGGGTGCGTGCGTCAGGTCATACCCCATATGCACGTCCGATCGGCTCGTGAAGATAGGCAGTGAGGGGGCCAACGGCTCTTTCGTGGTTGGCTCCCTATTTAAGTGTCTTGGCCGGCCCTTGGCTCACTCTCTTGGCACTTTGACATACTTTACATTCTTGTGAGCCTAAGCAAACACCTCTCACTCATCTCCATCATTGATTTATCATCATAGTGAGATTGGGAGAGATTCCAAGTGCATTTGCTTGAGTGATTGCATCTAGTGGCACTTGGGGATCGTTGTGGCTATGGAATTCTTGTTACTCTTGGTGGTTGCCACCACCTAGACGGCTTGGAGCAACGGAGGAGCTTCGGCATGAGTTGGTGATTGTTCGTGGCCGTCTTTGGTGATTTTGAGGGGTCTTGCACCTTCCCCGGCGAAGAGCCGCAAGGTAGCTCTAGTAAATTGCTCGTGTCATTGAGTTACCTCACTTATGGGTAGGTTCTTGCGGTGTCCATTTGTTGGACGGGGTTCGTGGAATACCTCTTAGCCGCTGAACCACCAAATATTGGTCGACACAATGAGGACTAGCGTGTCGGCAAACACGTGAACCTCGGGAGAAAAATCTCGTGTCTCTTGTGTGATTGAAATTCTCCTAGTGGTTGGATTGACTTCATATTGTGATTGGTTCATTCCTCTACACGGCGGTACAACCACCCTACTCACTCCTTTACATTCTTGCAAACTAGTTGCCAAGCTCTTTAGCGTAGTTATTCTTTGAAAGCTTGCTAGTTTGGTTAGTGTGGCTCTTTAGTTAGTCTTTGAGAGCACACTAGCTTAGTGAGTAGTGACCTAGCTATTGTGTGGCCTAGTGATCATAGCAACTAGAATTGTTGAAATAGGTGGCTTGCAACCCTTGTAGAGCTAGAGAAAAATTGCATTACACCGTTTGTTGTACTAATCAATTGCTCTTGTGGATTTGTAGAGTTTTAAATAGGCTTTTCACCCACCCTCTAGCCATATTAGACCTTTCAAATTACTCTAAAGCTCAGCTCATGAGCCACATGCGGTGGCGGGCAACGAGCAACTTCACCTTGCTTCATAGGAGCAACAATGTTTGGCCACACGTCTTGACCAAGCACCAAAACGTCAGTGATGGTGCACCCCTATTTTACAGGCGTGAGGTGGAATGCGTCGGGCGAAAACCTCAACCGGTGTTTGCCGGAGCCGACAACAGTGACACTTTGGTGTCACTTCCTTCCTTGGAAGCGTCGTTGATATGCTATATCTTCACCTTGTGGGGTTCTTTTGAGGAAACTCCACTTAGTGTTTCTAGACAGGTGACGCTGACGATCAACGCCATTTCCTTCGTGAAGTCGCCTAGAAGATCTCGCACTGCCTTCTTAGATGCCGGTCCACGTGGGACGTTTGTTACTTATCTGCAGGCCTTGGGTTTTCCTCGAGGCCGTGCTCTTACAGGTTTGCTACTTGCTTTGTGGTGTGTGCCTAGCTCTCTAGAGTGAATCTGTAGAGACAAAGTTAGAGCTGCTTTTCCTGTGGGGTACAACAAAGCTTGGCAACAATGACATGTTGTGTTTCACTTTCTTTGGAGGTCACGACTCGTGTGAGCAAGTGGCAGTGTGTTAGGGGTTTTGGCTGATGTTCGTCATGGGAAGTTGGAGCTGCTCTGTTGTGATAAGTTCAACAACAATGACGTGCAGTGGGCTCGTACGGTTGTTTGTAAGTGGGTTGCCTAGGGTTAGTCATCTGGGCTTGTGTGTTTAGTTTTTTCATTGGTTTTCTTTTAACAAATTGTGTGACTGTAAGATTTTCATATCTGATTTTCTTTATAAATTGGATCAATTTTGTTTCTTCTTAATTGAAAGGCAGAGCTTATGCCATTACATTAAAAAAAGGAGGGCATTCGGCATAGCCTCATCGTCGGGACTACCGGTTCCCTCTGTCTTCTGCCCATCCCATCGCTGGACTGTCGCTTCCCTTTGCCTTTTCCCTAGACCCCATCTCTCGCATCACCATTGCCCCCTCCATCATTTGGATCTAAGCACCGGCGTGCCCCCACGCGACTCCGGACTCAACAAGCATTGAGGATCTAAGCACTGACGGGCACCGCCACGCGGTTCTTTTTTTTTTTAAAAGGTGGCTCGCAGTTCCTTACCCCAATGTGGTTGGATTTATTTGGATTAGTCTTCTCTAAGCTTGTAGGTTCAAGAATGTAGGAGGATGCCGCAAAAGTTCAAAAAAAATGTAGCCATTTGCCAGTTATTGAAGTAACTTAATGAGTCAAATTTGAGTCTGCCATCTGATACATAGTTAGCATTTTTCTTTGTGATTGTAGCCTATTCTGTCATCCCAGAGCATTTGGGAAGCTAAATGTTAGTTTGCTATGTAGGTCAGAATTGGAAAAATAAGGGGGGCTATAGGCTATAGCAGGATATAATCAAAGCCCGGTTTGTACTGTGAGACACAGACCAACTGACTCACCAATTTGGGCTGACTTATTAAGGCGAAAGGTTTGTATTTATAGAGAAGATCTATATTTAGCAAGAATGGAGATAAAGTTATGTTTTGGTTTGCTTGTTGACTATTTTTGTTGCTCTATGTACTCAATTTCAGGATTTATTCTTGTTTTGTGACAAAAAAAAAAGAGGTGACTGTGAAATGGTCTTTGGAGAATAGCATGAATCTATCTTTTTGGGGATGGTTATAACCTGAATTGAGTGAGCAATGGAACCTGATATGTGAAAAAATAACATGTTTCAATTCTCTCAGACCATGGATATTGTCGGCTGGAAATGGGGAAAAGAGGTAATTTCTTTGTAAAGTCGATCTATAATACATTGACAGTAAATGCATCTGGATTTTCATAAGCATATTTGGAAAGGAAAACTCCCTCCAAAAAATCAAAATTTTTCTACGGCTTATGGAGAATAATCCTATTCTAACAAAGGATAATTTGATTAAGAGGGGATGGGTTGGTGATCCCAAATGTGTCTTTTTGTGGCAATGATGAATCTATATCTTTTGAATGTCGAGTTGCCAATGTTATTAGGGGAATAGTTGCTACTTGCTTTGGAGCAAATAATGTCTACAAAATCTTAATCAAGTCTGGGCGTGGGTTAAATTCTGGGTTTCTAATGGAACTAACATTCACTCATTTGGCATGCTACCATCTGTTGGGCCATTTGAAAGACAAGAAACAAAATTTGTTTTGAAAATTGCTCTGTTGCAGTGTCTAGTCTGTGTTTCTTCTTTTTAATTGCATACAACAATACCAAACATTGTCAAAAGCATCTATTTGAACAGAAATGCTATTGCCACCAATGCTCCCTTTTCTCTTCAGAGGCATACAAATGTTCCTCAACCAATTGAACACAAACACTGTCAATTGAGCATCAGAGTGTGCTTCCGATTTCCTCTTTGTTCACATAACCAAAGTCAAAATGAACATCTGTTTACATAATGTCGACCAAATGCCAATTTTTTTTTTTTGTATTTATTACACTCTCAATCAAGTAAAAAACAAACCATAAACTGCACTATTCAAAACCAAAAAAGAATGTGCAGAAACGATGGAGAAACAAAAACCCGTCACCGCGCACTATGCAAAGGAAAGGATCTCTACCTCGAAATTCTTTTTTTCTACGCACTACTACCGATGAACACTGCCACTTGAAGGAGAAGGAGAAGGAGAAGGAGAAGCGGCAGGACTCCTGTCCCAGCTGTTCCCCCTGACGTACCGCAGCTGCAGAGACACCTGCCGCTCCATCCGCAGCTGCCTGTAGAAGTTCGCGATGAACAGCTCCGCGCGCTGGTCGATGTCGTCATCCCCGCCGCCGGCGACCCGCGGCCGCTGGACGACGCCGACGACGCCCTCTTCAGGGCCTCGGGCGACGCCGCGGCGCTGCTGGTGCTGGTCCGCGACAGGCTCCTGGTGGTCGCCGTGCCCAGGCTCGCCGACCTGGAGGTCCTTGAGCTGGAGGAGGCCGGCGACGCGATGCTGTCCTCGACGTCCAGCAGGCCCGGCCGCGAGTTGAAGCTGAGGCGCCGCGCCGGCTGCCGGCGCGGGCCAGGGATCTCAGCAGCATCCACCGCGTCGCGCTGAAGGAGAGCAGGAACCGCACCTTGGCGATCGCCTCCCGGAGGCTCCCCAGGACCGACGACGACGACCGCTTCTTGGCCTTGGGCGTCTCCTCCTCCATGGATGGAGAGACCTCAGAGACGACGGCCTGTTTCTCCCCTGTCGTCGTCGAATACTCGAAGCTCTGGAGTCGTGGCAGACAAGGAGAGCTGGCGCGAGTGGAGGCGGGCGGCGGTTGGTTTTGTGTCGATCTGTAAAGCGGGAGGCGCGCGATTTTATATAGTGGCTGCCGATGTTGAAAGGTCGCCGGTGTACTCCGACGTTGGTTGGTCAGTGCAGGAAGCTACTCGGTTTCAAGAAACTGCAGTGAATGTATCGGCGTCTACAAATACACCGGTAGAATACGCCGTACGCGTCGAGTAACGGCCAGAGGTGACTGCGATTATGCTTGGCCGTGACCAGCTAAGCAGCACCGCAATCATTGCTTACATCAAAAGGAACCGAATCGCATTGGCATCTCACAGATTGACAACGGTTGGAACAGCCAAACGGCACAGCGCCTCCGTCCGTCGGGAACATGCGGATTGAACGGGGGTTGAACGAGCCAGTTGGTGCTCGCTGTCGGTAACGTGCCGGACGCGACGACCATGCGATGCGTGGCAAGCCTGCAACTAGCACACGTTGGGTGTGACGCCGGACGACGCGGAGCCAGGTCAAACGTTTCCCGCTCGCGCTCGGCCGCACGCTCACGCCACCACCGGCCGGCCGCCCGCCTGCCCGGCCGCACGACTTCGCGACACGAGTGCTTCGGCGCCAAGTTTAAGCCAGAAGCGACAAATGCGCTGTTCGACGACTTTATAAATAAATCACAATGGTGAAAATCTTTGTTTATTAATTTATTTTAAAAGAAAAATATTATTCGTTGGGTAAAAAAAATACGAATTTATAAACCAAAATGAACAAAGCAGATGAGGTGCTCTGCTGACCGTCACGTGTGCCAAATGTAAGCCCCCAACTCGGCCGCCTCAACCTCAAGGCATCCAAAGAGCCGGGGGCGTCACGTAGTCCAGTCAAAAACATCAGAGCAGCCAGCGTGTCTGGATTGCAGTCCTAGGCCTTGTTTAGATATCCTCAAAATTCTAAGTTTTTTCACTCTCTCTTCATCACATTAATTTTTAGCCGTTTGCATGGAACATTAAATGTAGATAAAAAAAATAACTAATTGCACAGTTTAGTTGGAAATCACGAGATGAATCTTTTAAGCTTAGTTGGTCCACAATTAGACAATATTTACCAAATAAGATTGACAGTCTTGCTACTATTCATCGGTTTGAAATTTTTTTCAATCTAAACAAGGCCCTAGAACCGACTGTCCTTCTGTAACTGACGTTCATTTTGCCAGACCAATTCACTACAGCGACGTTCATTTTGCCAGACCAATTCACTACAGCGACGTTCATTTTGCCCTGGCAACCTGACCCTATAAAAAGTAAAAACCAAACAGGCCGCAAGACCAGCTGCTCACGGCGGGCGAGCCGACTAGAATCTGCAGGCAGCGGACGCGGCCAACACGATACCGACATCGGCAGCAGCCTTACTATTTTCTCACAAGCGAGTGGAGAAAGGGTCGGCGACTCGGAGCTCGGAACACACTGGATGACTGGATCGTGTGTTTTTTTTTTCAATCAGCCTGGTAGGCAATAGTGTTTTTCTTTCACAACAAACCAATAACAGTCAGGTTTATCAGCCTAGAAATCAACCAGCGAACATGCTGAATATCAAAGAAGATGCACTTACTATTCTAGGAGTACTTTGGAAATTATTTAAGCCGGGGCGGAGTATTACGAACCGTACCGTGACAGAGTGTTGAATGCCTCTTCAGATTCAGACTCAGACATGCTCTTGAGACGGATCAGGGGGCGTTGTTGCTTGGAACGGGTTTTTCTACGGTGACGTCGAGAGCAACCGGAGATTTATTAAAGATGATGCAGCGACGTGACAATGAATTGGGACGAACGCCTTTTATTTTAGGCTTTGAAATTTGGCGTCGTTTTCAGTCGGACTCGGACGGACGCCGACATGGTTACGGGGTGGGGCTGGGGTTGGGGCCATGGGGGATTTATTAGGTTTGGTAGTGCTAGCGTCCAGATGTTCAGACGGTGCACGCTGCACACCATTTCGCGCTCCACACAGGTTCGCGCCGTCCGCCCGACCGATAAGAGGGGAAGGGCGTGCGACGCCTTCGATTCGTAAGGATCCGGCCACGACATCGTATGGATGCCCTGTCGGCGTCGGGAGAGACGATGCAACAGAAGGTGGAGAGGAGAGATGCAACACCCGCTCTACTTTTAAAACATCCAAATACAACAGTTGCAACATACGTCTGAAGGCAGTTGAAACACTTGAAACATGCTTCTGAAACACTTGAAAAAGACACCTAAAAACACTTGATAACCATTGCAATTATACGCAACATCCAAATAAAACACATACAACGCATGTGTGAAACATATGCAGCATTAAGATAAACACACTTTCAACATGCGTCCGGAAAGCACAGATGAAACATACTCTGAAACATCTGAAACACTCGAAACATACGCTTACAACATGCCTCTGAAACAATTGCAACATATGCCATATGTGCAACATCCCTGATCTACTATTGCAACACACATATGAAATAAATGCAACATACATCTAAAATGCCTGAAACGCTTGAAACATCATATGCAACATAGGGGGGAGAAGGCTGGGTCCGTCAATTCCGGCCGTCGGGGTGAGGGGGAGCTCGGTCGTCAGGGTGAGAGAGGGCACCACTAGGGGTGAGGAGGGCATTGCGTCGGGGTGGGGTAGAGCCAACCACTCCCCTGCAACACCGCGGCGCCACCTCCATGGATCTCGCTTGTGCTCTGAAGGGGACCGTGACGCCTAAGAGGAGGGTGAATTAGGCAACTTAAAATTCTACTTCTAAACTATGGTATCTTTTTCAACCTTAGCAAAACTTATGCAAAAGATAAACAATCTAAATGTGCAACTACGATTTTAGTAGTGTGTTGCTATCTCTACCGTAAAAGGAGTAATGTAGATAATGTAAATGCGGAAGCTAAACATCAAGGTAGAGATATGCAAACTCCCGTCGATGACTTCGGTATTTTTATCGAGGTATCAAGAAGCGCGCAAGCTTCCCCCTAGTCCTCGTTGGAGCCCCTCACAAGGAATCCCTCGCAAGGGCCAAGCTCCCGGTCGGGTAACTTCGTGGATAGCTCCATGCCTTCCCCACGCGCAAGTGGGTCTCCGGTGTGTCTTCCGGCAAGCCTCTCCCGGACCACTCCCCGCCGTCTTCACTATCAAGCTTCCGGCCGAAACGCCGCGGGCCTTGTTCTCTCTAGTACACGGTGGCGGCTACACCACAAACGCGGTTGGTGTGATCTCGCAAGACTACAAGCCCCTCCGATGTACAATGGTGCGTGCAAACATCAAGTGGTAAGAGGTATGCAAACATCACTAAACACTAGGCCTAAACCTAGAGTAAGCACATAAACGGTGGTCTAATCAACCTATACACTTCGTAAAAGCACCTACGTTAATCACCCAATGAATCACTAAGTACTCTGCATATGGAGATCACTAAAATAGTGTATCAACACCCTAGATATGTTTTCTCAGCTCTACTGTACTCAAATGGCCGGTTGGGGGCTATTTATAAGCCCCATGGAGAAAGTAGCCGTTGGGGATGAAATCCGCGTTTACGCTGCTCTTGGCCGACGCGCAAGTAAGTCCCTGATCGGATGCGTTGGTCGTCCCGACCGTTAGAGCCGCGATCAACCGATCGGACCTTGCCAAACATCCGGTCACATGCCACCGGACGCGTTCGGTCGCAATTTCGCCGCTCTAGAACCTCTCAGACTCGATCGATCGAGCAGCTGCGATCCTGCGTCCGGTTGATTTGCCGCCAGCGTTCGATCAGTACTAGATGTTGCCGGGGATAATGAACAGTACCATCAGTGCGTCCGGTCACTTTACTGTTCAGCATCCGGTCGGCACGCCATCGACGCATATACATTGTCGAGTCTCTTGATCGGAGCGTCCGATCACTATTCATGGCGTCCGGTCACCTCTGTGAGCTCGTTTCTTCGCGATCTTGCGTCCGGCTTGGTTCCTATCTTCGTGCTTGGACTTTGTTTGATATCTTAGGTCTTCTCTTGTGGTTCTAAGGTCTTGCTTAAGGTGTTGATCGTGGGATCATCACGTCGTCTTTGTCCAAATCACGTCTTGCATCCTATTAGACTACAAAACAAACACTTACTAATTCATTAGTCCAATTTGGTTGTGTTGGTCATCAAACACCAAAAATCTAAAGTAAATGGGCCTAGGATCCATTTTCTTACAATCTCCCCCTTTTTGTGATTGTTGACAACACAACCAAAACAAGCAAATAATAAAAATTTGCAATTTAAAAACTATCTACTTGCTAGGATGCAATGCAAAAGGGCAAGGTTATATGATGCTAAAAGATACCACTTGTAAGACTAAAGGATACCACTTGAAAACTTATCTTGCCCTTGCAAATGTCCCCATGTGGTATTATGGATCTAAGCCTTGCTTTTTGATCCTACAAATTCTCCCCATTACATAGACTAATCCATAATTTACTATCCTTCCTTTCTTGGACCATTACCACTTGTAAATTATTATGATCTTGCTTTTGATCCTACAAATTAATGCTTGCTTTTGGTCCTCTAAATTCTCCCCCTTTAAAATCAAACACCGAAAAGGAAGACATTAGTAACACAAGGGAGGGTCAAACTTTGTGATCCTTTGTATGTGGAGTGGAATGGATCAGAAAATTTGACTCTCACATTACATAGGCTAAGCTCCCCCTAAATATATGCATACATATGATGGAGAATGTAATTTATGCATAATTGGTAAATTAATGCTCAAGGGAGTTTAATCTATATAATGCATGGAGAAAGCATATAAATACCAAAATGAAATCAATATGATGATATCAGTTTAGAAATACCACTTGTGAAAATCAATTTGATTTCTACCACTTGCAATAGGTGGTGGATATTTAAAGTATGATGCTTAACTCCGGGGACTCCATTTTCCTTGCAATGAGACTACTACACACATGATAAGCTTGAAAAGGTGTTAGTCTCAAAGCATCCAACTTGTAGAGTAACCTCCCCCTAAATTTTGTGCATACAAGTATGGAATACATGTAGAAGACATTGTAACACCCCAGGTGTTTGCCACCAATTAAGCAATGGGTTTGAGCTAAAACATGGTATATTAAGTGATGATGAAGATGTCAAGGTCAAACCTATAGAAACGAGCCCCAACCTAAACTTGGATATTGCACCTTTGCTCGCCTATAGACCCCTTTTCAAGATATATGCTTGGGTGGTGTGATTGGGATATCTTCATGTGTCTCACATCAATACCCATCTATATTAATCCATGGAAAAGTTTCGTGAAGTTTGGAATCAAGAAGTCACATGAAATGACGAGTTATGTCCTTGCTTGAATTATTTTATAAAGTGAATGGAATTCTCGATCGTCAACCAAATCTTGCAACCATGCCCAAATGACTCTAGATGAACTCTACAACAAAAGTCATGAAAGGTTCATGTTGAGTGAAGTCAAGAAAATGCCTCAAACGGTCTAAAACTCTAATTTAAGCTTTCCGTGATGCTACTTTGACTTGGTTTGAACTGTGGCTTAGAGTGTTTGCATGGCGGTGGAACCTAAATAAAAGTTGAAGTTTGAGTGGAGTGGAACAAACTTTGTTCAGGGGTCAAGAGCTATTTTAGTCTCTAAATTAGTCTATCATGGCCTCCAAAAGTGAATGTATTGCTTTGTTTACGGAGCTCAAAATTTGGCTAAGTCCCTAATGGGTGAAACGGAGTTTTCAGTTTTCATGTACCCCGCTTGAGCCGTGTATCTCTCCAACCAGGCTGAATTAGACTTTGACACTTTAAGAAAAGTTGTAGATGTCGCGTAGCTCTACAATTTTGATTATCATGATTGTGCCAAAACTAAGTGGTTTGGAGATATGGAGGGCTGAACATCGGGCTTCAGTGGTATGTTTGAGGTAGTATTTAATCCACTCATTCAGTTTGGAACGAAGACTGGCCGATAGTGTCGTTTGGCGCTCTGCAGGTCGCGTGGCGCCCTCGGCATTGCTTGCATGGTCGTGACTTACCACCTTGCCGTGCACATGTAAAGTACCGGCACCCTGCCTCTCACTCTCTCCCTCTCCTTTCCCCATCTTGTTGCCGTCACCTGCTCCTCTCCTCCTCATTCCTCCATTTGCTCTGTCTGTCCGTGCTAGCCACAATGAGGGCCGCGGCAATGGTCATCGCGCCATCTCGCCATGGTGCTTCATCCTCTCCCATTCGCTGACGACGGCTTCCTTTGACCGCCATCATTCGCTTCTTCCTAGTAGATTGCCTTAAGAGATCTCCAAGTCCAAGATGTTTCTGTTCTCCATCACTTGTTCGACCGCTGCAGATGGTGATCTCCCTTCTTTGTTGCCGATGCTCGCTCTCGGAGAGCGGTTCTTCTCACGTCTGTTTGGTCACGTCCAGCCCCAGCGTGGGCCCTCCTTTTCCGCCCGACGACCACTGGCCTCCTCTGTTCTCCACCCGTCAAGGACCTCGCGCGACAATTCGACGAAAGTCAAGGGCCTAGCTGCAATGTCATAGACTCAGGTGAATAGTGCCATAAGGACTGGTTTGTAATTATTTTGCAGGAACTTTGGAAATTCATAGTAAATCGTAGAAAATTCGTAAAATAGTAAATGAGGACTTTTTGGAATCCTTGTGAAATTGTCTATGCAGTGGATCTATAATATGGCATGTTTTAGTTTAAATATTTTGCGGTAAAAATAGATTTGTGCAGTAAGGTTGTAATGCTAGTTGAATTTGTTATTTTTCATAACTGTAGATCTAGGGCTCCAAATGAAGTAAAATTTTTGTGGCATGCTACTCATGTGATATTTGATGTGTGATAAAAATTTCATGAGTATTGGATGAAGTATGAGTGAGTTATTGGTTTATCTTGCTCTCACATGAATTCTTGCTTTAGCAACTTGTCTTTTTCATAGAGGTTGCTATACATATCCAAATGAAGTGAAATTTTTGTGGCATGCTACTCATGTGATAGTTGATGTGTGGTAAAAATTTCATGAGTATTGGATGAAGTATGAGTGAGTTATTGGTTTATCTTGCTCTCACATGAATTCTTGCTTTAGCAACTTGTCTTTTTCATAGAGGTTGCTATACATATCCAAATGAAGTGAAATTTTTGTGGCATGCTACTCATGTGATAGTTGATGTGTGGTAAAAATTTTATGAGTATTGGATGAAGTATGAGTGAGTTATTGGTTTATCTTGCTCTCACATGAATTCTTGCTTTAGCAACTTGTCTTTTTCATAGAGGTTGCTATACATATTCAAATGGAGTGAAATTTGTACAGTAGACTATTGAGAGGATATGTGAGCCACTGTAATTTTTGTAGAATTTATTGTATACTTTTGGTATATGTTCATTAAGTCACCTTGTTATCTAAAATAAATTAAGAAATGCATTAAAAGAATTTATTTGGTCATGGACACTAGGTTTTCTGGTGTTCTTTAGTCATGTGTGAAATGTTGGTAAAGTTGGTTTTGCCCAATTATGCATTTGCAACATAAGTTAATAATTACTTTCTTGCCGATGTGGTTTATGGACAGATCTGGGAACTTAGCAAAGTTATTCATGATAATGTGCTTTGTTGTGAAACTTGTTTATACAAAAGTTGTAGATGATTCATGTATATAGCTTCTATTAAAATTTGGTGTCATTTGGCCAAGTAGTTTAAGAGTTACAGCTGTTTAAAGTTGGGTTTCAGAAATGGCTGTTTTCTGTCAATTGTGGACCAGTTTTTGTAAATGGATATATTTGACTTAGTTAACTTGAGAATAATGCTAAGATGATTAAAGATGAATTGTAGAAAATTTCATAAGCTTTCCATAATGTCTTCTTGCAAGTCATTTGGATTTGTGTAACTCCAGTTATAGCTAAATCTTGGAGCTGCTGTTTGCATGTCCAGAAATTGGTAGATTCCAATTATAGTGCTTGCTTGTATATTGTTAAGTGTGACGTATGCCTTGAATGATGACTGAGTTAGAGCACTTGAGATCTGGGGAAACTTGTGTCATGATTGGTGTTGTCGTCTTCTTTGCCATCTTAGCATGATAGATTGTGTGATGTTTAAGTTAAGCATTGCAAAGTACTTAAGTGCGTTAGTGTAAACTATGCTTGTCTTGCTTGCTATTTTGTGATGTGTCTCATGGTACTATTCTTCATATTTATGCACTTGCATATTGCATCTCATCTAGGTACGCTAGATGAACCACGTGAAGGACGTGATGTTGGAGCCGAACCCAAAGACGGTGTATGGAGGATCTATCCCGAAGATGGAAGGACTAAGCAAGTGTTAGGACCTATGATGTTACCAGGATAGTGCAAGATAACTGAACTGACTTGTGGCGGATCCCAGGCAAGCCCCGGAGCATTAATAAGTCTCCTAATTTATAAAAGCAATTCTTTCTATATATGAGTTATATATTGTTGCATTAAGTTGTAGGAGTTGATTAAAACCGTTGATGCATTTATTACTATCCTTGCCTACCTTATTACATTTTTACCCTGTTAGGCCAGGATCGAATAACTACTTAGCCTTGCTTAGACCGGTAGCGATCGGTGATATCCGATCACCTACATTATAGGTGGTTACTGGAAGAATTTAGCTATGGAAAGAATGATATCCTGGAAGTAACCATGTGTGATGGATAATTGGAGACCGGACGGAAAAGTTGGAGGCAACCAAACAGGTTACGGGGTGCTTTGTTAGTTTCCGTCAGGTCGATTAAGGACCGACCGTTGTTGGCCCTCGAGTCATGTTGAACGCATGCCTTACATTTAGCTGGCGGATAAAGTACCTTCCGACCGCGAAGCTAGGAGATTTTTGGCCGAGTAGATTGCCCATGAGCCAAGACCGTGGGAAAGGTGTGGTAGGACACGGGCGGGATGATAAGATCAAAGTGCGATCGGTCGGCCCCCGGTACATGTGGTTCTGGCAAACTCGAGATACGAAAAAGTTGACTCGGTGATCAATATCTCACTTTAGCGGGTGAGTGAGGTTTGTGTAAGGAATAAATCACCGGTGGTTAGGAATCGATTGAATCGCCATCGCTCTGGATAGTGAGCACTTGACTCGATTCTTTGCATCGTAGTAATTATTATGGAACAATGATGGTTATCTGGATGGTATGGGATATGCTAAATCTAAATTGGTAGCTGGATGTTATTGGTTAATCAAGTGATTGCTATAGTACAGGTGCTTACCTAGATGGATAGGCCATAATAAAGATGATGCAAAGTACTTAAAATGGTTTCTTCATGATAGCTTATGCTTTTAGCAAACAAGTCGACTAGCCCACTAAAGAAAGCCTTGCATGATCCTTGGTGTCATTTGTTTTGGTTTCCGACGGGTGAAATGCAATTTGAGTACATTCGAGTACTCGGTGGTTTATCCCACCTTGTTGCGGTGATGTTCTCGACTTTGTTGATGATGGTGGCTAACCACCACCGTGGGCTCGGTGATTCTATACTTACTTCTCATCTATATGCTTTTGTCGGATGATGTCACTATGCTAGCAATATATTTGGAACTTATATTAATGTAATCATTTGAAAGCTATGTTGTTTTCACTAAGCGGTTTTGAAACCCAAACTTGTACTATTATTTGTTAACCCCTTTGTAATATTATTTCCGCTGCAACCCGATGTATGTGATGTGTATTTGCTTAATCACGCGATCTTGGTTGTGATGTTGATTTACTGAGGTCTTTTGGGACACTCGGCGGACTACCGGGTTTATATGAGTGAAAGTATGGGTGTGTCAACGTGTTAGCGGGGACAACCGTACTTGATCTTGTATAAATTGGGCGGTTCTGTCACAGCTGGTATCAGAGCGAGATTAAGCATAATACTGTCAGGTACATAGTTTTAAAAGCCAAGTTTTGGGTTTTAAAAGTCTATTTTAACTAAAACTTTAGCTACAGGCAAATTTGTCAAAACTTATTTGTAAAACTATGCTAGCGACATCTTCCTTTATGCCCAGTTAAGGACTATTAGGTGGCTATCTAAGTACTAACTTTAAGGGATGTACTTTATTACAATTTTTACTTTCGTCATCCATACGGCGTGCTATTGTATGGATGCCGTTCACTTGAATGGTAATGTATGGATCAATTGCCTCTACGCCCAGGTAAGTGTGAGTTGTGAGAGCATGACCGTCCAACTGTCGGTCTAAGGGAGAGTTAGCTGTGGCTACTGGAATATTTACATGTTACACACATGTATATATGAAGGTACTTAATTGCGGATATATTTATCGGGTAGCTATGGATATCAAAGTATATACATCTGGGGATGTATATATGGAGAGTATCTTAGTTTATTGTTTTCATTGTGCGCTTATTTATCTCTTATGGGGATGGGCTGCAATGAATTTGCCTGCAGGTACGCTAACCACGAATGCATAGATTGAATGTAGCTGACGACTAGCTATATATCGAGAGAGTATGTGTTATGCCACCGACATAGAACGTGATTGCCACCTTAGGCTGGCAATTTCGTGAGGACGAATAGGACGAGCATGCATCATGATTGTGCTTGTGCATAAATATGCTTCCCTTCCTTTGTTCTGAGTACTAAGTAACTTGTGGTCGATGTATTGCACTATCTTCCTTGTGTGGAGTTAAACAAGAATGCCTTGTTCCATGTTGTTTGAATAGGAAGTGCTTGAGAAAAGTGTGTGCTTAGCCTTGCTAGAAATAATTGTGGTTACATGCTTAACCTCTAATGTCCTCTAGTTTAGCCAAGTGGTGGGTATGTATGCTTGATGTCTAATTAGTGCCATAGTTATCACCCCTTTTGTCCTCGGTAAGCATACGAGTGTTGAAGAGCGCTATCCTAGAACCACGTCCAAGTTTTGGTAATCACTTGGTGGACACAAGACGTATATGGAAATTTGGCAAGAAGTCCCCTGCTTAGTTGTCTTTGGCAATTAAGCTATGCTCCCTTGCGTTGTGTTTTAATCTTCAGATCCCCTGCTTGTTGACTCCTTACCTTGTGACTACCTTTGTTTGCTATCCCTCCTTCGCATAGTGCTTGCTCCTATGCAACCCAATTTATGCCATGTGAGACTTCTTGTGGGTTGTATGTTCAGTAATGGTGCCACGATTAGCGATCTATGGTGCCGCGACGAAACCGAGAGCCCCTGTGGGTGCACACACAAGGCTGTGCTGCTCGGCACGCGCTGGTATCGAGGTTTCTAGTCATGATCCATTACAGAACTACACCGACATGTTATTTTCACGTGAGCTCTTCCTTGGTTATCTCTCCTTATCATGTCAAGAGATCTATATGTTGAACTAGATGCAATAGGACTTCCTTCTGGAGTAGTCCAACGGTTAACCTTTGAAGAACAGGTCACTAGCAGGAACATAAACAGACTGCAAGAGGGTAGACAAGTGACTCTACTCGACGTGACTGTCCCTGTAATGACGTCGATCATCTAGTGAGCAACTTATGTCATTTTCATTGGATCAGAAAGGTGCACCACACTTAAGGTTGAACAAGCTATCAGTCAGATGATGAATGGACCAGGAGATTATGTGCTGTAATAGATCACCTGGTATATATGAGATTCCTGTCCAAATTCTCAATCTTTAGGTGCATAAGGATCACGTAGACGAACCGACCTTCTTGGTGTGACCCCTTTCTGCTGACTTCAATGGCGACCATCTGTAGGCTTCGACCAAAATTTTTATTATCAAGAGTGAAGATTTGGAACCTTTTTAGTGTTGAGGGACAACTGATTTGTTACCAGTAGGAAAGTTAGTCTTCAGTTAGGTAACGACTATTTGGTAACTATGAAGGCCAGATCTCACAGAACAATGTTGATCAAGGAAACAACAAACCTGGCCCCACAATGCAAGTGCTACTTCTTCTCCAAATGTGCTATCAAGTCAATTCCATCTTGGACAATCACGTATATAGTACAAGACGTTGTGTCGGCTAGGTAGGAGCTAGCGAAAGCACGTCCCTAGTATTAGTCAGCATCTTTGTGCCTCAAGGTGCCACTAACACATGTGTCCGGACTCTATTGGATGAAGTGCCGAAGGATATATAGGAATGGTTCCTTGTCAATGTAGAAATGCCCTACATGTGGAATAATGTTTTGTGCCCTGCAAAAACAGCCCACAAGTCCAATGCTTGTGCATAGTCAAGTTGGTGTCTAGAACGATGGTTGAAGTGTTACCAGAGAAGCATGTAAGGAAAACTCTAGCCTCCATCCTCAGCTAGAGAAAGACTGCTGCTGCTATGAGAAAAGTAGAGAGTGCAAAACACACACCTCAACGTGTGAAGCAAAGAAAAGGGAGAACACAAAATCTGTCCAGATTTTGTGGCACTAAACCGGTTATCTTCAAGCCGGCGATTAGTGACTCAAACGAAGTTGAATTGACCCCAAACTTGGTGATCTCATTCTTTGCTTAGGACCCTTCAATGTCCTAAGTTGGTTTGAGTATTGGCTGAGTAAAACATCGGATTTGAGAGATACCTTGTCGGCTCGGTTGCTGCCATTTCAGAACACAACAGTTTTGGTAGAGGAATTATTTGGATGGTCAAACGGTGTCCGTTTGAGTTGATTTTTGGTGAGTAGTTAGAAGACCCATGGATCTACAAGCCCACCAAATTTTGTGCATATTGGAGCAGTAGTTTGTGAGATATGAATAGAAAACAAAAGGGTACAGAATCTGCAATTTCGCTGTGACTGCGATCATCATTTGCATTAAACGGTTGTGTTTGTAATTCATGCCAAGGAATTACAACTTGTAGGTATATTGCTGATTAGACAACCCTCCATACCCTTGAGAAGACTAATTGCACCCCTATGTGCCTTGCTTTTGCCCTCTTAGATCAGCAATGCGTAAGCAGTCAAGATGTTCTACAAGTCAACTTGTGCCGTTGCAAGTCAAAAATAGATTGGAAGGGTGTCAAACCGCAGATTTTTGGATTATGGGTTTTGAGATATTGATTGGCCTTAGAATGGAAGCCTCGACGACAAATGTAGTAAGAAAGCTGGTTTTGCTACGATGCAAGTCAACCTAACTTGCTATGCAACTGCACCACGAAGGCAAATTGTACTTAACCTGCTTGGTAGTGAACTAGTCCCTAGTTTTGTGATTACTTGCAACTTGTGTTGTCCTCCAAGCCTCGCTAACATCCTTCTACATCAATGGTTCTCCATTGCTGACATGCCTTTGGTACCTTATATGTGTTTTTACCCAAGAGGTTGCATCAGATTCCACCGGATCCTGTTGCAACTTTGGATCCAAAGGCTCCCTAAGGAATGATCATCGAGAATGTTGAGCCGATGAGTCGGCTACTATGTTTACCACTCACTCAAAGCAGACTCGAGACCATACAATATTGTTATCAAAGAAAACCTTTGCGCACATGGAACATTATGTAGCCTTCCATCGGTTGACATTTGAGTGATTGCATCGCTACAACCAATTTGGATATTGGTTAACTAGCTTCTCATACCCTCAAAGGACGTTTACCGTTTATGATCACATCCTTTACGAGAAGTTGTGCTCAAGCCACTTTAATAGAGGCGCTTTTCAAACCTTAGAGCAAATATAGCACCGTTGCAAGGAATATACGTCAACCGATTGCGGTCTAGTGCAAAGTCCATATGGTCTGCATGCTATATCCACTTGGGAAGTAGATCTTTGCAAGTATTTAGTCTATGTTTGTATCGCTCTTCGTACATCGAGGACGGAAATACGAGGACATTGCTATCTTGGGTTCCTCCCAAAGTAACAATACTTCATGAAGGCGAAGAAGGAAATTCTTCAAACAAACGACTTCTGACGAAGAGCAAGTATCGAGAAAGTGTCATGACCAAATTAGCCTCTCCGATGCTCGAAGTTAAGTAGCCTAATGCTATCACCGATGTTGGAAACCGGATGACATGTTTCTCTTCCCTTAAAGTCTTTCGCGATCGAATCTCGGGACGCGATTCCTTTAAGGGGGAGGGCTGTAACACCCAGTGTTTGCCACCAATTAAGCAATGGGTTTGAGCTAAAACATGGTATATTAAGTGATGATGAAGATGTCAAGGTCAAACCTATAGAAACGAGCCCCAACCTAAACTTGGATATTGCACCTTTGCTCGCCTATAGACCCCTTTTCAAGATATATGCTTGGGTGGTGTGATTGGGATATCTTCATGTGTCTCACATCAATACCCATCTATATTAATCCATGGAAAAGTTTCATGAAGTTTGGAATCAAGAAGTCACATGAAATGACGAGTTATGTCCTTGCTTGAATTATTTTATAAAGTGAATGGAATTCTCGATCGTCAACCAAATCTTGCAACCATGCCCAAATGACTCTAGATGAACTCTACAACAAAAGTCATGAAAGGTTCATGTTGAGCGAAGTCAAGAAAATGCCTCAAACGGTCTAAAACTCTAATTTAAGCTTTCCGTGATGCTACTTTGACTTGGTTTGAACTGTGGCTTAGAGTGTTTGCATGGCAGTGGAACCTAAATAAAAGTTGAAGTTTGAGTGGAGTGGAACAAACTTTGTTCAGGGGTCAAGAGCTATTTTAGTCTCTAAATTAGTCTATCATGGCCTCCAAAAGTGAATGTATTCTTTGTTTTCGGAGCTCAAAATTTGGCTAAGTCCCTAATGGATCAAACGGAGTTTTCGTTTTCATGTACCCCGCTTCGGAGCCGTGTATCTCTCCAACCAGGCTGAATTAGACTTTGACACTTTAAGAAAAGTTGTAGATGTCGCGTAGCTCTACAATTTTGATTCTCATGGATTGTGCCAAAACTAAGTGGTTTCGGAGATATGGAGGGCTGAACATCGGGCTTCAGTGGTATGTTTGAGGTAGTATTTAATCCACTCATTCAGTTTGGAACAGTGCACTGCCGCCGATAGTGTCATTTGGCGCTCAGAGGTCGCGTGGTGGCGCCTCATTGCTTGCATGGGTGACTTACCACCACCTTGCCGTGCACATGTAAAGTACCGGCACCCCGCCTCTCACTCTCTCCCTCTCCTTTCCCCATCTTGTTGCCGTCACACCCTGCTCCTCTCCTCCTCATTCCTCCATTTGCTCTGTCATGTCATTGCTAGCTACAAAGAGGTCAGCATGGCCATCATCAAGCGCCATCTCGCTGCTGGCGCGCTCATCCCTCTCCCATTACTTTCGACGCGGCTTCCACCCTTGACTTTGCCATCATTCGCTTCTTCCTAGTAGATTGCCTTAAGAGATCTCCAAGTCCAAGATGTTTCTGTTCTCCCTGTCACTTGTTCGACTCGGCCACTGCAGATGGTGATCTCCTTGCTTTATTGCCGATGCTCTGCTTTCTGGAGGAGCGGTTCTTCTCACGTCTGTTTGGTCACGTCCAGCCCCAGCGTGGGCCCTCCTTTTCGCCGCCCGGCCGCCATCTTTGGCCTCCTCTGTTCTCCACCCCGTCAAGGACCTCGCGCGACAATTCGGACGAAAGTCAAGGGCCTAGCTGCAATGTCATAGACTCGGTGAATAGTGCCATAAGGACTGGTTTGTAATTATTTTGCAGGAACTTTGGAAATTCATAGTAAATCGTAGAAAATTCGTAAAATAGTAAATGAGGACTTTTTGGAATCCTTGTGAAATTGTCTATGCAGTGGATCTATAATATGGCATGTTTTAGTTTAAATATTTTGCGGTAAAAATAGATTTGTGCAGTAAGGTTGTAATGCTAGTTGAATTTGTTATTTTTCATAACTGTAGATCTAGGGCTCCAAATGAAGTGAAATTTTTGTGGCATGCTACTCATGTGATAGTTGATGTGTGGTAAAAATTTCATGAGTATTGGATGAAGTATGAGTGAGTTATTGGTTTATCTTGCTCTCACATGAATTCTTGCTTTAGCAACTTGTCTTTTTCATAGAGGTTGCTATACATATTCAAATGGAGTGAAATTTGTACAGTAGACTATTGAGAGGATATGTGAGCCACTGTAATTTTTGTAGAATTTATTGTATACTTTTGGTATATGTTCATTAAGTCACCTTGTTATCTAAAATAAATTAAGAAATGCATTAAAAGAATTTATTTGGTCATGGACACTAGGTTTTCTGGTGTTCTTTAGTCATGTGTGAAATGTTGGTAAAGTTGGTTTTGCCCAATTATGCATTTGCAACATAAGTTAATAATTACTTTCTTGCCGATGTGGTTTATGGACAGATCTGGGAACTTAGCAAAGTTCTTCATGATAATGTACTTTGTTGTGAAACTTGTTTATACAAAAGTTGTAGATGATTCATGTATATAGCTTCTATTAAAATTTGGTGTCATTTGGCCAAGTAGTTTAAGAGTTACAGCTGTTTAAAGTTGGGTTTCAGAAATGGCTGTTTTCTGTCAATTGTGGACCAGTTTTTGTAAATGGATATATTTGACTTAGTTAATTTGAGAATCATGCTAAGATGATTAAAGATGAATTGTAGAAAATTTCATAAGCTTTCCATAATGTCTTCTTGCAAGTCATTTGGATTTGTGTAACTCCAGTTATAGCTAAATCTTGGAGCTGCTGTTTGCATGTCCAGAAATTGGTAGATTCCAATTATAGTGCTTGCTTGTATATTGTTAAGTGTAACGTATGCCTTGAATGATGACTGAGTTAGAGCACTTGAGATCTGGGGAAACTTGTGTCATGATTGGTGTTGTCGTCTTCTTTGCCATCTTAGCATGATAGATTGTGTGATGTTTAAGTTAAGCATTGCAAAGTACTTAAGTGCGTTAGTGTAAACTATGCTTGTCTTGCTTGCTATTTTGTGATGTGTCTCATGGTACTATTCTTCATATTTATGCACTTGCATATTGCATCTCATCTAGGTACGCTAGATGAACCACGTGAAGGACGTGATGTTGGAGCCGAACCCAAAGACGGTGTATGGAGGATCTATCCCGAAGATGGAAGGACTAAGCAAGTGTTAGGACCTATGATGTTACCAGGATGGTGCAAGCTAACTGAACTGACTTGTGGCGGATCCTGCAAGCAAGCCCGGAGCATTAATAAGTCTCCTAATTTATAAAAGCAATTCTTTCTATATATGAGTTATATATTGTTGCATTAAGTTGTAGGAGTTGATTAAAACCGTTGATGCATTTATTACTATCCTTGCCTACCTTATTACATTTTTACCTGTTAGGCCAGGATCGAATAACCGCTTAGCCTTGCTTAGACCGGTAGCGATCGGTGATATCCGATCACCTACATTATAGGTGGTTCTTGGAAGAATTTAGCTATGGAAAGAATGATATCACGAAGTAACCATGTGTGATGAATAATTGGAGACCGGACGGAAAAGTTGGAGGCAAACTGCAGGTTTCGGGGTCTTTGTTAGTTTCCGTCTGTGTCGATTAAGGACCGACCGTTGTTGGCCCTCGAGTCATGTTGAGCGATGCCTTACATTTAGCTGGCGGATAAAGTACCTTCCGACCATGGTGGGGGAGATTTTCGGGCGAGTAGATTGCCCCATGACAAGACCGTGCGGAAGGCGGTGTGGTAGGACACGGGCGGGATGATAAGACCAAAGTGCGGTCGGTCGGCCCCGGTACATGTGGTTCTGGCAAACTCGAGATACTGAAAAGTTGACTCGGTGATCAATATCTCACTTTAGCGGGTGAGTGAGGTTTGTGTAAGGAATAAATCACCCGGTGGTTAGGAATCGATTCGAATCGCCATCGCTCCCGGATAGTGAGCACTTGACTCGAAAGTTATTGCATCGTAGTAATTATTATGGAACAATGATGGTTATCTGGATGGTATGGGATATGCTAAATCTAAATTGGTAGCTCGGATGTTATTGGTTAATCAAGTGATTGCTATAGTACAGTGTGCTTACCTAGATGGATAGGCCATAATAAAGATGATGCAAAGTACTTAAAATGGTTTCTTCATGATAGCTTATGCTTTTCGCAAACAAGTCACTAGCCCACTAAAGAAAGCCTTGCATGATCCTTGGTGTCATTTGTTTTGGTTTCCGAATCGGGAAAGTCAATTTGAGTACATTCGAGTACTCGTGGTTTATCCCACCTTGTTGCAGGTGATGTTCTCGACCTGTTGATGATGGTGGCTAACCACCGGTGGGCTCGGTGATTCTATACTTACTTCTCATCTATATGCTTTTGTCGGATGATGTCACTATGCTAGCAATATATTTGGAACTTATATTAATGTAATCATTTGAAAGCTATGTTGTTTTCACTAAGCGGTTTTGAAACCCAAACTTGTACTATTATTTGTTAACCCCTTTGTAATATTATTTCCGCTGCAACCCGATGTATGTGATGTGTATTTGCTTAATCACGCGATCTTGGTTGTGATGTTGATTTACCGAGGTCTTTTGGGACACTCGGCGGACTACCGGGTTTATATGAGTGAAAGTATGGGTGTGTCAACGTGTTAGCGGGGACAACCGTACTTGATCTTGTATAAATTGGGCGGTTCTGTCACAGACATGCACATTGATTTTAGAATAAAAAATACCACTTGAAAAATGACATCTCATGAATGTGAGAATCATTTACGAATGTGATATTCGGGAGAAATTATCTACAATTTGGATTTTGGCACATATTAGATGAACAATTGTAAACCAACCTATGTGCCGTGCTCATAAACAATTTAAACCATGTAGGTTTGCTCCAAGGGTTAGAAGTGAAACCAAGCAAGCCTACCATAAGATATACCTAGTGTATGCATGACAAAAAATATAAGCATGCAAATGCAAACCTAGGTATAAAAAGTAACTAGATGCTAAAAGATACCAATTGTAATATCACTTGTAGGAAATACAAATTGAAAGAAATTACATCTAGTTACCTAACATGGGAAGGAGAATTTGGGTCCATAGTATTCACTAACCCACTTGGCAATATCCTTGTCCATCATGATGCACCCCATGAAATACACCCATACTTTGACAAGTCTCAAAATTCCCCAAAATCCATTAGACTTCTCACTTTCCTTTCGGGATCCAAACTTTTTTGGTGCTCTTCATGTTAGAAATGATCTCCTTTGGCACCCAAAAGCGTTTGACCCCATTGTTGGCTTACTTGTTCACCTTGATGGCCACCACCTTGTCATTTTTCTTCTTCTTTAACAAGTATGGTGTGGAGTCCTTGTCCACCTTGTTGGTGTAGGTGTTGGAGAGCTTGCTTGTTTGCTTTTTTTCTTTCTTCTTTGCTCCTCCTCCATTCTTCACCTTGCACTCATAGGACTTGTGTCCTTCTTTATGGCATACATAGCAAACCACGGTTTGTCCTTCAGCAAGCTTCTTCACTCCCTTGACGGTGTTATCTTAATGAAGTTGGGCTTGCTTCGTCTTACCTTTCACTTGAATCAAGTCCTTTGTGAGGCGAGCCACTTCTTGCTTGAGTTGCTCATTCTCCATTTCAATCTCTTGTGTGCATGTATCTATAACAACTTTCTCAACACAAACTTGGTTGCACAAGAGTGAGTCTAAACATAAATCATTGCAAGAAGTGGAAGCATTCTTTTTAGGCATGTTAAAGATAGAACTTTTCTTTTTAGATATCTTGGTGGGGTTGTACCAACGGCTTTAAGATTAGCAACTTTATTAGTTAGCTCATCACAATGTTTGCACATGGTTTCCATTTTAGCAAGCAAACTTTTGTAAGCATTTTGTGAGCTAGCTAACTTTTCTTTTATTTTTTTATTTTTCTTTACAAGTTGCTCATCATTGATTGTGCATGCATTTATTGTTGCACTAGCCTCAAGTTGCTCAATTTTAGTAGATAGTTCAATATTAAGATTAGCAAATGTCTCATATTATTCAAGCTAGGTTTTATATGCTTCTTGTGAACTATCTAGCTTTTCTTTTAATTTTTCGAGTTTCTTTTGTTGACTAGTGCAAACTTTAGTATAGTTAAGATTTTGTTGCACAATTTCTTCATAAAAAAGCATTTCATCATCACTATCACTCATACTAGAGGATGAGTTTTCGTTACTTTGTGCCATAAGGCACATACGAGAAGAGCTTGATGACGAGTGCTTGTGACTTCGCCTCTTGTGATGGTCTTCTTCATCACTTGAAGAATCATCCCAAGACCTTATTGATGTGAGGGCTTGGTTCTTGCACGTCTTCTTCTTTGTCTTGGGTGTGGGCTTGTTTGGACAAACTTCCACAAAGCGCCCCAACTCGCCGCATCCATAGCATCCTCTCTTTCTTTGCTCATTTCTTTGATTGGTGAAAATGAGATCTTGAATTTGGATTAGCACACCCTTGACATTGAGCCTTTGGATCATCTTCTCCACCTTGTTGATGAGTTTGATTGATTCTTCATTAAGGTCGAAGGTGGAGGAAGAAGATTGATCATCATCACTTGAATCATCATCATCATCCTCATATTCTTCTTCATCTTCACTTGAGGAGCTTGACCTTGAGCTTATCTCAACTTTCTTGCCCTTTATCTTCTTTTTCTCGCTACATGCGAGAGCTTTGCCTTTGCTTGATGAAGAGGCTTCTTCTTAACCCATCTTACGTGACATTTCAAATGCCACTATCTTGCCAATGACTATGGCCAGGGTCATGGTGCTCAAGTCCTCCATGTTGTGAAGGATGGTGATGATGCTTGCATATTTCTTTTGTGTTAGCACGGAGATGATCTTCCTCACGCTGTCCGCATCATCTAGCTTTGTTAATCCTATTGAATGGAGCTCATTGATAATTAGATTCAAACAAGAATACATATCATGAACAAGCTCATCATCATTCATTGTAAAGATATCATAATTTTGTTTAGCTAGACAATATTTTTGCTCAAGAATATTAGATGTGCCATCATGGAGCTCTTGAAGTTTTAACCAAATTTCATGCGCTGTATTTAAAGTGAACACTTGGTTAAACACATCCATGCTAAAATATTTAAATAAGCAATTTTTAGCTCTAGCATTAAAATGCAATTCATTTTCTTCACTCTTTGTGGGTTTATCGGGATTCTTAATGGGTTTCATCCCGTCACGAGTGACTCTCCAAACATCTAAATCAACCGCCTCAAGATGACAAGCCATTCTAGCTTTATAATAGGAGAAGTTAGTGCCGTCAAAGTGCGGAGGCCTAGAGGTATCCATCTCAACCGCTCTAAATAGCGTCGGCTCAACGACGGTTAAACCCAAGGTCCAAATTGAGCCAACCAGCTCTGATACCACTTGAAGAGGACCGTGATGCCTAAGAGGGGGGGTGAATTAGGCAACTTAAAATTCTACTTCTAAACTATGGCCTCTTTTTCAACCTTAGCAAAACCTATGCAAAAAATAAACTATCTAAATGTGCAACTACGGTTTTGCTAGTGTGTTGCTATCTCTACCGCAAAAGGAGTAATGTAGATAATGTAAATGCGGAAGCTAAAGAGCAAGGTAGAGATATGCAAACTTCCATCGACGACTCCGGTATTTTTACCGAGGTATCGATAAGCGCGCAAGCTTCCCCCTAGTCCTTGTTGGAGCCCTTCGCAAGGAATCCCTCACAAGGGCCAAGCTCCCGGTCGGGTAACTCCGTGGATAGCCCCAGGCCTTCCCCACGCGCAAGTGGGTCTCCGGTGTGCCTTTCGGCAAGCCTCTCCCGGACCGCTCCCCGCCGTCTTCACTATCAAGCTTCCGGCCAAAACGCCACGAGCCTTGTTCCCTCCGGTACACGGTGGCGGCCACACCACAAACACGGTTGGTGTGATCTCGCAAGACTACAAGCCCCTCCGATGTACAACAATGGTGCACGCAAGCACCGAGTGGTAAGAGGAATGCAAACCTCACTAAACACTAGACCTAAACCTAGAGCAAGCGCATAAGCAGTGGTCTAATCAACCTAAGCACTTCGTAAAGCACCTACGCTAATCACCTAATGAATTACTAAGCACTATGCATGTGGATATCACTAAAATAGTGTATCAATACCCTAGGTATGGTTCCTCGGCTCCACTATACTCAAATGGCCGGTTGGGGGGGTCTATTTATAAGCCCCATAGAGAAAGTAGCCGTTGGGGATGAAATCCCGTGTTTCTGCTACTGACCGGATGCGCAGGTCGTCCTGATTGGACGCGTCCGGTTGTCCGACCGTTAGAGCCACGATCAACTGATAGGACGCTGCTAGCGTCTGGTCGATTTGCCGCCAGCGTCTGGTCACTACTGCTGACGCCTTCTGTTGCCGAGTCTCTTGATCGGACCGTTCGGTCGCTATACGCCAGCGTCCGGTCACCTCTGTTAGCTCGTTTCTTCGTGATCTTGCGTCCGGCTTGGTTCCTATCTTCGTGCTTGGACTTTGCTTGATATCTTGGGTCTTCTCTTGTGCTTCTAAGGTCCTGCTTAAGGTGTTGATCGTGGGATCATCATGTCACCTTCGTCCAAATCACGTCTTGCACCCTATTGGACTACAAAACAAACACTTGCAAATTCATTAGTCCAATTTGGTTGTGTTGGTCATCAAACACCAAAATCCAAAGTAAATAGGCCTAGGGTTCATTTTCCTTACATGCTCCATGGATCTCGCTAGGGTGGGGGAGAGGGCCACTGGATCCACGAGCATTGGGCGCTCCCGGTGGGTGAGGCCGTCGGGGTGGGGGGAGGAGGCCGCCGGGGTGGGAAAGCGCGTCGCCGCCGGCCAGGGAGGCAGCCATGGCCGTGCGTGGGTAGGTACGGGATGCGAGCACGGAAGGAGGAGGAAGCGAGGGACTGAGTGCGGGGGTGAGCAGAGTGAGGCGTCCGTCCATCACGGACGTCTTAATTGGAGCATTACCGATTTGGTTTTAGTGCCTAGTTCATTGCATGAACCTGGATAGAACTATCTCGTTCAAACTTCTAATGTGTTTAGTTGGAGAATGAATGTTTTTTCGAAGCAATGTAGTGCATCTCTCCTCCTGTGATGTCGTGAGCATCCAGTTCTTTTAGCAATAGAAGGAGGAGGTTATCTGTGCCTGGTCGCGCTTTATGGGGCTGCGTGATCCCATCATCTTCCTCGCCCCATCGTCTTCGTCGCGTCTGCTGTCCTACCCCGTCTTCCTCGCCCACCGTCCACCCCCCGCCAAGACAACCCCTACCTCTACTAATCTCAATCGGAGGAAAACAGTCGGTCGCCCCAGCCACGAACTCTTCCTAACCGGTTGTCTTTCGCTGCCGCCTCGGTGGTGTCAGGTCCTCGCTTGCCGCCCTTCAACCCGCCACCGAGGCCCCCCTCCCCTGTCTAAGGTCATCGACAATGGAGGTATCCTAAGACCCCCCCCCCCCCAATCCCTAACCCCACCGCCACATCCCGGGTGGCAACAACTAACTGCTCTCCGCCACCACCTCTCTCTCTCTCCTCCCTAATTTTGGTAGCGTTGACAGGTCTCGCTCTCCAAGCGCAGCGTGACCGGTCGCCAAATAAAGTTTGCGTTAACAATAGCCATAGATGTATCCCATTCTTTTCACTCAAACAAATTTAAAGACGCTTCGGTGCCGACCCGTGACCAATGATTTGTCCTCTCCTAGGGTGAATGGAATGGTATCTCATCTAAAAAAACGAAAACAGCTTACACGTGCTGCACTAAAAATTACAGGTAAAGGACGCGGCTAACTTGGTACCGACGTCTTCTTTCAAAAACAAACAAACAACACATGGTACCAACGTCAGCAGTAGCAACAAGAAATCTGAAGGAAAAGTCAGAGCTCAGAAGATGCCCGGTACAACTAACCCGTACGTGACAAATAGTGTTGAACGCTTCAAACATTTAAAACCGGTGAAAAACGGTACAATGAGCCGAGCTTAACGAGTTGAGCTAAAGTCGAAAGACATTTAAAATCAAGTAATTTTTACTTTAAAAGAAAATCAAGTTTAGTCGGAGAAATTTTTAAACGAACCATTGAACTAGCTCAACGAGCTTCTTGTCTAGCCCTGTCGATAGAAACTAGGCTTCTAAGATGCCGGCTTTTGTGAGACTGAGAGCAGCTGCATGGTTGGCTGCTAGGTGCCAGCGGTTGTTACAGTCAGCCTATTCATTGATTGGTTTCGACGGTGATCGAACTTAATTAGTCTTTGATTTGTTGTGAGAAAAACACCGCATCTTATGGTGATAAGCTCTGACTAAAACTAACAAACGAACATGCTGAATAAGATTTTAGGATTGCCTCACGCTAGAGCTTTGACTGCTGGTAAGTACCATCTTAGTTGGGGTGCTTTGTTTTGCAACCAGTGCTAGAAATAAAGAAATATTTTTGTCTTATCAACGGATTAACTGCAGAAGAGAAAGTTATATATGACAGGAAGACGAGATATTTTTGTTCACCCACGGCACTCGTCTTAGCCAGTTAAGCCTCCAAAAAAAGTGAGTTCGTCGTACCAACACTAGTTGACATGTCTAGCAATTTGTAAAAGGTATATATATGCTGCGGCTGCTCTGAGTGGAAGGACGATGCGAGGTGGAGTGGCAGACGATGGATACATCTCTGACAGCGAGAGAACTATTGGAGATGAAAGATGCAGGCAACGTGGGGAGCAATAGGTGGATGATCATCTGCTTCAGCGTGAAAAAATGATAGTTGGAAGTTGAAGATGAGTTGCACTGATCTAACGGTGTATAGTCATCGGCTGAAAATTTTCTGAAAAAGATTTGTCATACAGTCGTCTCCTCTATCCTACAGAACCTTAGCAGCCAAGTTCCCGGAACGTAGGGAACGTGGTATGACACCCACAGAAACTGGGGAACCGAAGGGTATACAGCTTCGACTTGTTACTTCAAGTATCGGAACGTGTACCACATTTGATAGGAACGTGGTGGTTGTTGATTTATGCAGGTTAGAGTTTTTTTAAAAACAAGCCGAGTTCGAATCCCTGTGCCTCTTCTTTTTCCAATCGTCTGTTCTTTTATTGGGCCGTTGGATTGTCCATGTAGCAAATAGCAACCATCCATCAATTATGAACCCTCCCTCAAAAAAAAAAATCAATTATGAACCCTAAAGCCCATTCCAGTTCCAGGGTCCAAGCCGCACCACTCACCATCCTGACTTTCCTGAGAGCTGCCGTCCGCCGCCACCCATGCACGGGCACGGCGCGCACGCAGCACGCACAGGCACTCCGCCACCGCCCACGCAAGGGCACGCCGCCGGCGCACACGCACGGGCACTCCGCCTCTGCCACCACCCACGCACGGGCACGCCACCGCCCATCGCCCCATCCTGAGAAGCCCTTCCTGCTGCGAAACTGTACGATATGTTCCCGTTCCGCGAATCGGAACGAAGTTTCCGGAACGGGAAGGTCGGGGACGGCTGCTAAGTACAGAACTCTAGGCCTTTTTTGCTTCAAGGGCCCAAACCTAATTGCTTTTTGCTAACAACAGGTCCACAGATCATTCCTATTGCATGAAAAAGCCCAACTTCTCCAGCGAGTCTTTATGGCCCATTGGCCCTCGTTAAATAAATCTGTCGGGCAAGCTTTCATTGTCACAAGCTCCTGATCAGTCAGATATTGATTAGATACTCACATAAACTTTTATATGTATGGACAAAATTTTAACATTACATGTGCTTATATTTGTGGAGGAGGGAGTAGACACTTCAGTCCAAGGGAGTACTCCTTCTGTCCAAAAAGATGTAGTTATAAAATAGAATTAAGTTGAGTAATTTGAAGTTCAACCAACTCCATTAAAGAAATACCTATAGTAGTAAATAAATGTCATTAAATTCGTCATAAAATACATTTTTATAGTATATTCCCTCAGTTCTAAATTATAAGACGCTCTGCCTTTTCTAGATTCATAACTTTTGTTATGCACCTGGATATATATTATGTCTAGATACATAGTAAAGCTACGTATCTAGAAATGCCAAAATGTCTTATAATTTAGGACGGATGAAGTATCTATTTTTGAGTCATATATGTTAATAATACTTTATACTATATCTCAGAATGGAGAGTATAAATTTAGTTAAAACTTATGATAGTTCTATTTTGACTAAACCTAGAATTACTGCATCCTTGACAAAAAAAAAGACCGAGGTATAGTAGTACTCCCTTTGTCATAAAATTTAGTGCATTCTGGCCATTTCTCAAGTGCAATAGACGCATGTAGCCCTCACTTAACTTCCTATTATGTTGAAATATGATTTTATTTCGCAAGATTAAAGGGTGAACTCTTAGTCTCCTTACACAAAATATGGCAAGTACATGAACTACTTTCCGTATACAAAATAGTCACATATTTTATTTAAGTAAACATTATTTTTTTCCTCGAATGCACTATATTTCAGGATAAATTTCCTAGAATGCACTATATTTCAGGATAGAGGGAGTTACTGCAAAGTGTCGGAGGTGAGGTACCTATATGCATTGACCATACTTGATAAGGAAAAGGTCTACATTATCTCACCTTCCTCTCTAATATCTCATGCACGTGGTACAACGGCAGAGGTATCTGAGAGAGATGTTAATGGAATAAGAAAAGGAGGCGTAACCATGCAAGTGCCTGGATGAAGGGAGTGGACGGCAACCGGCAACTTCTTTTAATTTATCTTGGAAAATAAACGAATTAGGAAAAAAAGGAAAAAGGTGAATAGTACACTCAAATGTGACCACAAACCTAAAATAACTCATACATATGTTGAGTAATCATTACTCACTCTACCACCAAAGTTCTTTGAAACCGCTCTGGAGGACTGAACAGAGCAGGAATACTTGGGTTTGCAATGCTAATCTGATCAAATTGGACACTCTTCCTTCTCGCTACTGGATAAATTAATAACTGGGTGCAAGAAGAGTGTGCATGCATTCTCCTTCCCAACACATTAAGCATGCCGAGTTACCTGCCCATGATATATAGAACGGTAATGCTATAGATCGGGCGTTCGGGGCGGCCGGACGCACCGTTTCACAGACCGCTCTGTACTCACACTTCACTTCCCCCCGCTCCGCCCGTTGCCTCCACTCGCTCTCTCCCGCACTCACTCCGCCCGCTCCCCCACAGTCGATCTCTCCCGTGCCGCTCCTCCGCCCGCTTTCTGCGGCTCTCCGGCTGTCTCCGGGACGGGGACACACAGCCGCGCCCGCTTGCCCGTGCTCCCTTCCTCCCTCCGTCCCTCGCCTCCGCGACCTCCATGCACCCCACTCTCCTGCGACCGGCTCTCGCACCCCCACCGGAGACAAGGGCGGCAGTGGCCAGCTCCGACGAGGTAGCTCATGGAGGGATCTGGATCTGAGGCCTGCTCCTGCTCCTCCTCTGGATATGAGCCCTCCTCCTCTGGATCTAAGGGATGCGGCGGTTGTTAGGGTTCCGCGAGCTCTCGGGGTCGATCTCGCCGTGTTACATCGGTTTTTTTATGTTGCAAATGATGATTTGAATGTTGCAATGGGATTTTTTTCAAGTTGTTGCAACAGATGTTTTTTGCGATGTTGCAGATAACCGCTTGAGATGTTGCAAGATATATTTTTGAATGTTGCAGTATACATTTTTTTGATGTTGCAGATATATGTTTTTTTGATGTTGCAGTATATGTTTTTCAATGTTGCATACACATTTTTTGATGTTATGGTATATATTTTTGATGTTGCAATATATGTTTTTCAATGTTGCAAGTACACATTTTTTTGTTGTTGCAGTAGATATTTTCATTGTTGCATAAGATTTTTTAGATATTGCAAAGTGCATGTTTTTCAATGTTGTTGTAGATATTTTTTCGATGTCGCATTACATATTTTTCGTTTGTTGAAGTAGATATTTTTCGTTATTCCAGTAGATACTTTTTGATGTTGCAAAGTGTATGTTTATCAATATTGCACTACATATTTTTTCGAATGTTGCAAAGATACATTTTTTTGATGTTGCAATATATGTTTTTTGATGTTGCAAATATATGTTTTTCAATGTTGCGCAAGTACATTTTTTTGATGTTGCGGTATATATTTTTTGATGTTGCAAGATATGTTTTTCAATGTTGCAAGACACATTTTTTGTTGTTGCGAGAGATATTTTTCATCGTTGCATAAGATTTTTAAGATATTGCGAAGTACATGTTTTTCAATGTTGTTGTAGATATTTTTCGATGTTGCATTACATATTTTTCGTTTGTTGCACTAGATATTTTTCGTTATTCCAAGAGATACTTTTTGATGTTGCAGTGTATGTTTATCAATATTGCACTACATATTTTTTCGATGTTGCGATTGGGGAAGGGCGGGCAGGCGCGTTTAGAGCGGAGCCGTCGTCGGGGGCACGACGTGGCACGGTGGGGGTAGCTCTGCTGGGGGCGAGGCAAACGGATAGGGATGGGGCATGGGGATGAGGATGGCGATGGAGATGGGGACGAGGTGCGGACGTGTTCGAGCGCGTATGCAGGGCATCCCAATGGAAGCGGGCTCGATTATGCGGCGATGGGGACGAGGTTGGGGATGGGGCCAAGTTGCTAGTCTTGGGCGGGGGCATTCAGAGCAAAGCAGCATGAAACCGATGCTAGCGTCCGGACGCTAGCGATTCCCTATAGAATAATATGAAAAGGAGGAGCCAAAGTGGGTTGGTAGCCACAAGAAAAATTGGAGCCGCACGACACGAGCTTGACTCATGCCCCAATTCGGGACGGCCACGATTGGCCAAGGCGCTTATCCGAACACCCCATGAGCACCGAGCTACCTGCCCACCGAACTACTACTGCTACAGTAGTAGCACGTGGCAAAACCAAGCCGCTGACGTCACTACTACTGCCCGTAGATGCTTCCCACGCCCACAGACGGTTGGTGAGCAGTGATGCGGTGGCGCTGACGCCGACGCCCCCCAACTTGGTCAAAACACTCACCAACCGTCAGTCCCCCAATGCAGCTGCACGGTTGGCGGAAAAATTGGTGGAGAAGGTGTCTATATGTTTGGATTATTATCTAATCTCAAGTTTAACGGCTAAAGTTAATGACTAAAACGTTAGATCATTTATGTGGTCTAAAGTTTTTATGAGTCGGTCTAAACTTTACATAACACTTTAGATTTTTTGTTTGGAGCCTAAGAGCTAAGGTGATCTAAAATTTAGTGGTTAAACTTTAGGCCATAAGATCTAAATAGAACCCTTATGCCACTGTCAAAGGCACACCCCTATAGTTTGTTTTTACCAACGGTCCGTCAGATTTCTAAGGATATTTGTGACCGATACCCACTCTACCAAGGCTCTCTAGAAAACTAACCACTTTTAGAGGTGATTATGCAATCAAGTTAGTTGGTGTTTCGATGCGTCCGTAAAAATATTTTTTTATAGATTAAAAGTCGGTTGTAAACAGCAACTTTTTAGTGATAGGATAAGCCCACTAGCCAAACACCATGCCACAAGTGACCAAATAATTAAGTATATGATGTTATCCTTTTGTATTAGCTTTCATGAATCTTGTATTAAATATCTAGGGACCTAAATGATCTCAAAAAAAAAAAGTCAAGTATAAAATTTTAGAGCTTGCCCAGGGTGCAACGGTATAACTTTGATATAGGACGGTTCTGTATCCTAAACGGTTTAAAGTTTAAAATTTAATATTTTGAAAATTTAAATCATATATTTAGGACCCTAAATAATTTTAAATGAAAATTATCAACTACAAAATGTAAATCTCACTTGAGCTATACAGTTTTGATATAAAATTTATCTAACTTCATTTAAGGAGTTATAATTTTTTTGTGCTGCACTAATTTCTAGGAACGGTACAGCTTACATTACCAATCGCGCAACTAAAGATGGATTCTAGCCACGGTTGATGTTACCAAGCACATCTAAAAATGTCTCTATTTCTAAGGGTGGTTATTAACACATAGTTTTTTTTTTGGAAGGAACTATTAACACATAGTGGCATCATTTTCCCTTGAAGATGATGCCATCACCGGTGGCCGGTGGGTGTGGATCTGATAGAGTAGAACAACGAAAGTAGGGTTGGGTTATCAGCTAGTTCTTTTATCGTCTTTTTCCCCCTTGATCTATTTGGTTTGGCCATGCATATGGTGCATATTGCACGGAACAACACAACGATTACCGTGGGAGTATAGACAAGCCAATATGTAGTTATTTGGTTGCTTGCATTGTCTAAGCCTGGCTAGTATCGAGTGTGTTTGGTTGCCTGGTTTGCATTGCATACAATTACCTCTTCTCTATTCTGATAAGATTACCCTCTCAAAGTCATTTCATCGAACACCTCGTCTGCGCACGCGACGGAGCGTGGCCGAGCTCGTTCCGGAGCTGGTCCGCAAGCTCCCCGGCGACCCCGGCATGAAGAAGGCATCCATGCAGCGTCGGCAGCTCCTTTGTCCTCGCAAGTCGTGAGCGCCCTCCGCCCCAACTTGACCAGAGTGACCGCAATGGGTGCGGGCGGCGATACGTGAGGGCGCCGCGCACAGCATGGGTAAGGAAGAGGGCGAGGAGCAGCAGACGACGTTGTCGGGCTCGCGGAGGTGATGAGCGCAACCCGCCGGTCCATGAGAAGCACCGCCTTGGCGCTGTTGGGCTTGCGGAGGTGGAACTCGTGGTCGCCACGGCAGCGCGTTCGCGTCCTCCTGCTGCCCCCACGGCGGCACGTCTTCCAGCTCCCCCGTGGACGGGGGCGTGATTTTCGCTCGGGAGGACGTGGTGGTGGTGCTTTCGGTGGCGGCGCGGGCATCTAGAGCGTGGACGAGATGCGGAGGAGAGGCGTCGTACGATGGACAGCCTCTGCTGATGCGAGGAGATGCGGAGATGCAGAGGAGCGGCGCCGAGCTCTGCGGACACGAGGAGATGCGGAGGAGCGGCGCCGAACTCTGCGGAAGGCCGCTGGATGGCACGGCGGAAGGCCTGCGTGAGCGCCTCCGTCTTGGAGAGGTCGAGCGAGAAGTGCTCCGAGACGGTGAGGAGACGCGCGGGGAGGCCTGGCCAAGCCAGGCTCCAGAAAAATGGAATCGGATCTCGTTCTTTCTTGGCCTGGCTAGAGGCGTACGAATGGCCCCGAAAGCCAGGCTCCAATCCATTTACAGCCAATCAAACAAGTTCATCTTGACTCTATGATTAGCCACCCAACCAAACAGCCCTATCACTACTATCGATACCGGCACGCATGACGATGAAAACGCACCTGAATCAATAGCGGGGGAAAGTACCAAATGAGGTAACAAAACTATGAGTAAAAATATCGAGACAATATAATATTTTATAGTGTGATAATACAACTTTAATTCATAACACCGTACATAGGATGGTTCATAAAGTTGGCCAAGTTTGATCATTCTTGGAACGTGGTTTTTTTTTTTCCTTTTCTATGTTTTGCTATGAAAAATAAACTGATTCTTGTGAAACTTTTATATAATTCCTGTAAAATTTATGCGCGTTGCAGAGGACCGTAATGTTGGAATGACTTTTAAATCATAGGAAAGGACTTACGAGGTGTTGAACACTTAAATCGATGAGCTTAGGTCCGTTTGAAAGAGGCTGACAAAGTGCCGCCGAGTAGATAATATTATTTATTAGAAATATACAATTCGCACTAACGAAAGGCATGGAGAAAATTAAGTCATCAAAGAACACTGTAAGAACAGGTCCCAATTAATGTTCGTGTTTAGTTTAGTGCCAATAAAGAGGGATGTAATGCAAAATATTGTACTTGATTAGAATAATATCTTAATCCAAATAAGTCTTACAAGCAAGAATCTTATTCAAAGTTAAGAGAGGTGAACCGCAACTCATAATCATACATTCGAGGCCTGTTTGTTTCTGCGCTCTGCAAGGCATTCGATCCTGGCCCAGGTGTCCCAAATCAGACACCCGCTGCTTGGGTCAGCGGCGCCGGCGAGGAGCAAACAAAAAATACTTTCGGGCCAAGCTAGTATTTTACACCTTTGATTAAAAATCGTTGATAAAAGTGCATCGGAATATGTAACCAAATACATATGCCGTCCATAAAGAGCAAACAGTTCTACATTGGTACAATAGTTTGTGATAACTAGCGGACCGACTATGTGTAGATCAGTGGGTGTATTCACTTGCATTTGGGATAAACAAACCTAGAACAAGAACTAGAGAGAGAGAGAGGGAAAACGAGGTGGCTGACCTTCAGTGGGCTTGGCGGAGGAGCTGGCCATGGCGTCGGTGTTCGGTGTTGATGAACGGGTGTCGGTGTAGGGGTAGCATTGGAGTCCGACGGCGGTGTCGAAGTCGGACGCAGTACAGTGAAGGCGTGATCCAGTGGCGGCGGCGAAGGCGGTGGCGCTTCTCGTCACTCACAGCGCTCCCTTGATCGGTTAGGGTTTAGAATGTAGGTGGGGAAAACGGCGGCTACGGTGAACCTCGTGCCCAGTGCCCCGGCCCCCACCTTTCTCTTTATAGCGCTGCACGACGGGGGACCACCAACCATGATTGGGTTGGACGCCCCCGATCAGAGCGCAGATCAAAGAGCTAAATTGGCCGTTGGACCAACTTGGTGGAGATCAGCCTAACATAGTCGACATGAATTATAGCACATATAAAGATATATCTATGAGTTCACGTTCGAATGAAAAGTGTATTTAAAGTACAGATGCGTATGATTAGAAATAATTAAAGATATATTTCTACAGAGATATAATAAGATTAGATCTAATACAACTTGTATCATATTACAAGTAGATGTTAAGTCGTGTTTGATTATGTATATCTAAGTCCTACTAGGACATCTAATAGCACTGACTATATAATGAATTTAGAGGACACCCCCTAAGTTGATTCAATTATTTCCAGGCCGTGTTTGCTCAGACAGAATTACTGTTATGTAGCGTCAAATTAGACCCTGTTCGCTTATCTTACAATCCGTTTTTTTTTTCAGTTTTTTTTAGTCAGAACAATATTTTTCTCTCACAGCAAATCAGCTGGAACAGTGTTTTAGCTTGTTTTCAGCGAAGCGAACTGGGCCTTAATGTTCACGCTGTCGGGCCTGTGGACTACTACAAGGATGTGGTCTCTAGGTAGACCTGGTCCAGTCATCCTATAATGAAACGCCACCAGTTTCAGATCCCCACCAAACACCAAGCGCGCGCCTATATCAGGTCAGCTCTCTGGAGCTTCCACCACTCCCCAGGAGCTGGAAACCTGCCATACATCCATCCTTGCACATAGCTCCGACTCCGATCCAGCGCCACCAACCCGGAAGCAGCAGCAAGCCTCTTGGCTCTTGCACGTAGCTCCAGCCTCCAGCGCCACACCTGACACCTCCACCTCCGCCGGTTCGGAAGAAGATGGTGTCGCCGACGGAGCCGCCGGCCGAGACGACGACGGTGTTCCGCTCGACGCTTCCCGACATCGCCATCCCGGACCACCTCCCGCTCCACGACTACGTCCTGGAGCGCCTGACGGAGCGCCGCGACCGCGCGTGCCTCATCGACGGCGCCACGGGCGAGACGCTCACGTTCGGCGACGTGGACCGCCTGTTGCGCCGCGTCGCGGCCGGGATGCGCGCCACCCTCGGCGTCCGCAGCGGGGGCACGGTGATGCTGCTGCTCCCAAACTCCGTGGAGTTCGCGCTTGCGTTCATCGCGTGCTCCCCGCCTCGGCGCCGCCGCCACCACGGCCAACCCGCTCCACACCCCGCCCGAGATCGCCAAGCAGGCGGCGGCCTCCGGTGCCACCGTCGTCATCACCGAGCTGGCGTTCGTCGGCAAGGTGCGGGGGCTCGCCGGCGTCACCGTCGTCGCAACGGGCGACGGCGCCGAGGGCTGCGTCTCGTTTTCCGACCTCGCCTCTGCCCGAGGCGGCCATCGACGTGGTCGCGCTGCCGTACTCGTCCGGCACGACGGGGCTGCCCAAGGGGTGATGCTGTCGCACCGCGGGCTGGTGACCAGCGTGGCGCAGCTCGTGGACGGCGACAACCCGAACCTCCACTTCCGGGAGGACGACGTCGTGCTCTGCGTGCTGCCCATGTTCCACGTGTACTCGCTGCACTCCATCCTGCTGTGCGGGATGCGCGCCGGCGCCGCGCTCGTGATCATGAAGCGCTTCGACACCCTCCGCATGTTCGAGCTGGTGAAGCGGCACCGCATCACCATCGTCCCGCTCGTGCTGCCCATCGCCGTGGAGATGGCCAAGAGCGACGCCATCGACAGCCACGACCTCTCCTCGGTGCGCATGGTCATCTCGGGGGCCGCGCCCATGGGCAAGGAGCTGCAGGACATGCTGCGCGCCAAGCTCCCTCGCGCCGTGCTCGGACAGGGCTATGGGATGACAGAGGCAGGCCCGGTGCTCTCAATGTGCATGGCGTTTGCCAAGGAGCCGTTGCCGGTGAAGTCCGGCGCCTGCGGCACGGTGGTGAGGAATGCCGAGCTCAAGATCATCGACCCGGAGACCGGGCTGTCCCTCCCCCGCAACCAGCCCGGGGAGATTTGCATCAGGGGCAAGCAGTTGATGAAAGGTACCCGGTTTTTTTCCTTCTTGCACAAATTACAAACAAACACTTCTGTCTACTCCAGACAAGGGGCAGCTTGAAGGTGACACATTGGCTGCCGGTCTGGTACGCGCAGGGTACCTCAACAACCCGGAGGCCACGGCGAATACCATCGACTCGGAGGGGTGGCTGCACACCGGAGACATCGGGTACGTCGACGACGACGACGAGATCTTCATCGTCGACCGGCTCAAGGAGCTCATCAAGTACAAGGGGTTCCAAGTCGCTCCGGCGGAGCTCGAGGCCATGCTCATCGCCCACCCCAGCATCGCCGACGCCGCCGCCGTCCCGTAAGTAGCCACCGGCCTTCCCACGCATTCTCGGTCGAGTTGCACAAGTTCTGAACAACGTTCGCTTGATACTTGGTCCGGTGCAGACTGAAGGATGACTCCTGCGGCGAGATCCCGGTGGCGTTCGTCGTGACCTCCGGTGGCTCTGAGATCACCGAGGACGAGATCAAACAGTACGTGGCGAAACAGGTGGTGTTCTACAAGAGGCTGCACAAGATCTTCTTCGTGGAGGCTATCCTGAAGGCGCCATCTGGCAAGATTTTGAGGAAGGATCTGAGAGCAAAGCTGGCGTCTGGATTTTCCAACGGATCATCGTGTTGATGCCCCTGAGGGCCTGAGTTCTTTCAATACGAAAACGACCCCGGTTTTAGTTGGTTTTTGTGCTGAACAAGCTAAAAAAAGATATACAGAAAACGGTTTAGACTAGAAGCAGTCAACCATGTACAAGATATGTTATCTAGATAAATGAAAGTTCAAGATTGAGTATTTGCTATTAAACATTTATTGCTTTGAAAGTGACAGACAATTAACTGAGCTGCAAAATTACTATGTATTATCCTGATTAATGTCTGAATGACATTATCACAAGTTAGGACAGCAAAAGGATACTTTTGTTTTGTGACATCTATGATTAAATTAATAAGGAGAGGAAGAAGAAACAGCCCAATAAGTGAGTCAAGCTATCAAAATTGACCCGTTCTAATATCTAATTACCTTGCTAACTACAAAATACAAGTCCAGACGGCACGTAAGCTAGCTGATGTAAACAAACGAAAATAACAAATGGCAGCCGTGCAGACAATCAAGCGCCAGAATGAGACACTGGAGATGTTGTAAATTGTCCGTCTTTGAACGCGTGAATATACTGCTGGGGCAAGGAATGCTCGGCCTGCAACAGTTCAGCAAAATGAAAGAGTACTCAAGACCAGCGTATATTTTATTTATATAAAAGCAACTATGGTCTTCATCATTTCAACTTTCTCCATATTCTGCCAGAATGATTGTGTAAATGCTGGATGGTGAAATATGAAGTTAAAAAATATTGAGGGTCATGAAAAACAGAAAACTGAAAGTTTCAGTTTACTTAATTAAAATCAACTTTGGTTCCATCCATTGTAATTCATTGGTAACTTTGAAAGTAAAATAGGAGGGCCTCGGTCTAAACGAAAGAAGTCAGTAGAGTACTCACCCAATCACCGTCAGTGTTTGCATCTGGAACAAGAGCATTGATTTCACTTGATTTAGCGGTTGTTATAGATGTCTCTAAAGATTCCTTGCTTAAGTAAAGTTGGCAGCCAGATGTGTTGTCTATTGATATAGTCGGAACTGAGCCCTGTAGTATCATTAGAAGGCATAATTCGTTAAAAAAAATCACTAAAAAGCATAAGATATTTGCATGAACTGATACAAGTAAATATGTTATCTTAACAATCACATAGCATGGGAGCGCTGCTATATATATGTTTGGAAGAAAATCTACCTCACATTGGACCTCTGCACTGTTGCAGTTCACAATTTCACAAGCCGCTACAACCCCCTGATAACAATACATGACAAGTTAATGAAACAACAAGAATTCCCTGGAAGTTTGTGTTGGTTTGTCAACAGATGTACCTTGAATAAGACTCCTACTTTGATGCACTTATCAATTGTTATGTTGTTCACTTTCCCTGCACAACAGTGTCCACATATACGCTTGGACGGTTATTGTTTTCTCTTAAAAAGAATGAAGATTTATTCGTAGCACTTTGGTGGGAAAGTACCTTTGACTTGCAGCACACAATCCTTGCATCCATATACATACACCGACTGTTTGGTATCACAATCTTCAATAATTAAGCTCTTGTTCCCAACATGATGCTCAACCACCCATCTGATAGAGAATGACATTAATCGAGTGAGATTGTTTCATTGATGGTTTATTCGCATTTCTGGATAGGAAGGAGCATAACATTACTTGCGACCCATTTGGAGCTCCAATTTAGCAGGACCTTTAGTTGAGCTAAAGGAAGGTGCATTGCGAGTTTCTTTTTCCTTCAGCAGCTACAACACCTGTTTTGTCTGTTCTATTTTTGCTCTTCATGTCATCAGTTACCTTCCTGAGGCCTGTATATATAACAAGAAGGTGAAGCAGTAACTGTAACATAATTTTAGTGCATGAATTGGGCAGGTGTACGAGTTGTTCAACCGAAAATCAAATGAAAACTCATACTGAGCTGACCTTGTGTCACTGGTTTCCCAGAGCTGATTTCAGCAAATACTGCTGACATTCCAGATTTTGGGTGGGATGATGAGGCCGAAGAGATGGAAAGAGATGTAGGAGCGGACGGAACTGAAGGTGCCTTGTTGTTTGCACTTCCTGGCGGTTGCCATGCAGGACCCAATGGGTAGTACCTCTTCACATAATCACGCAAATTGGGCACGTAAAGCTCTTTTAGGGCTTTAGCCCACTCCACATGATCAGGGTCCTTATTTTTGTATTCCACAAGCACCTGTGATATCATTGTCCAACACTAACAAGATTAAATCTATATATGCTTAGGAAATCAATTATACTAAAGTTAATCTCTGAACAGGCTTAGTTAGAAATTGTGTTATGCTAAGTAAGCAGTTGGTGGTCCTTTTCGACTGTTATTAATTAGCTCTGAATTTGTTTTTGTTTTATAAAACATGTATTTTTTAATATAAATTTTAAGTATGGACACGGTCTTTGAACTTCACATTTCCATTTTCTTGGGAGCCTTGAGTTTTACTGTATTGTTTACACATTTTTGCCCTAGAACTTGGTACCTGATAAGGGATTCATTTGATCATTTCCTCCTTCAATCACTAATCCCTTTACATATTGTCTAGGTGCATATTTTTGGAACAGATGAACCCTAGTATCATATTAGAAAAGCTGTCAACTGTGAGTAATGTACCTTATTGCTGTAGAACTCTGCCATTTGCCAGCTCTCTTCTACATGAGCAATCGGAAGAGGCATACCTGAAGAGATATACAAAATCCAGTTAGGCTCCCACTTTAACATACATGAGCAGCAGCAGAACATGTATTGGCATGTGTTTCAGCCCCCCATCACATAATTAATAATTTACCAAAAGGTTGGAACGTGATAGTTGATACTTACCGCAACCTTTGCCTGTGTAACCAATCCATGCCAAAGCGGCCAGGCTACCAGCAGCTGCTTTTAGATGGTTGGCATAGATCGATCTCGTCCCCTCCGCCAATGCGTTGGCCTCCAAGATCGTTTCATTCAGAGGCCCCATAAACGTCGTCACTGACTCCATTGTTGGTTTCTACCGAGTACCAAATCACAAGCATTGAAACAATTGATCATCAACCGCACAAATGTATCAAATGCTCAAATACTTTATTTCCCATGTTAAGATTTCAGACTTCACTGTCATTCACAGAGAGATAGGAAAGCTGAGACGAACAAGAGGCGCACCTGTGTCTGGTTGGTCCTGACAAGAAGGTCTTTCCCAACCAAGAACGCCCTCTCCACCAATCCCGTCACCTCGGCGACGTCCGCCCCGATCTTGCCGGCGGCCGCGGACACCCTGCCGAGCGCGCTGGCGACAAGATCGTCGAAGGCCACGATCGGCGGGTCCTGTGCTGATGCAGTGTCGGACAGGCCGCCACGTGCCCCACCGCTGAGTGCCTCCAGCTGGGATACCGCCGCCTCCAGCCTGCCTATCAGGGCTTCTCCCATGGCGTTCGCGCGCGGGTGGGTGATAGGGTCGCTAGGAGGAGAGGAGTGCGGGGATGGGCAATGCAGGTAGGAACAAGGCGAGACTTGAGAGAGAGAATGGCGGAGCAACGGGAGCCACGGGAGCCCCCCTTTGGAGGGGAGGGAGGGAGGGATTGGCGGAAGCTGGTCTGAACCGCCGAGGGAGACGTGCCGCTAGACATCTGTACCTATGCGAGCCCCACGGACATGCGGTGGCGAAGGGAGTAAGTCAGAAGAGAGGATCAAGCAAAGTCTTTGATTCTAGATCAATGGTAAAGCATCGGTTGACATTGATACCCTTTGGCATGGAGGAGAATCAATTGGTTAAAGACGACCTTAACAACATGAATTGGACGAAGGATTTAGAACATCACACAGAATGGCTACATTTGCGCTAAAGCTATTGATTGCTCGAGTAATTTTCTCCTCCGCACACTCGATTTCCTGAGCGTTGGATCTTTAGTCCGCTGATCTCCTGTGCTCCACATGGCCCCCACCTGGCCCCTGCACCGCTGCCTGCATGCATGCAGATTCGAAGATGGTGTACGCTCGCGGTCGTGTGGGGCTCAGGTGGCAGGGGGTGGTCGGGCGCCTGCGCCCTGCAAGCCCTGCATGCTGCTGGTGCCCGGGACCATGCGCAACCATGGGCGTGGCAGGGTGGTCGGCAGGTGCAGGTGAGTCAGGGGGTGTTGGAATCCGGTGACTAAAATTTAAGAGGTATTATGTGAGGGTGTTACATGGGGTGTTCAGATACTAATAAAAAATAAATTATATAATCACTTCAGGAGACTAATTTATTAAGCCTAATTAATACGTCATTAGCGCATGTTTAATGTAGCACTACATTATCAAATCATAGACTAATTAGGCTTAAAAGATTCGTCTCGTAAATTAGTCGAAGTCGTGTGCAATTAGTTTCGTAATTAGTCTATATTTAATACTCCATACATGTGTCCAAACATCCGATGAGATAGCGACTAAAGTTTAGGAGGAGAAACCAAACACCCTCTTAGATCGTCGTTGCAGTGCTTGCTACTACTCCACTTTGGTGCACGGACTTGTCTCTGTCACATCAAATCACCTAGCCCTTTGACATCTAGTTTGTATATATGCAGATTCATTTCTCGCTCCATCAACAAAAGAATGCAACAACGGGTTGCGTGTCAGTAAAAATAGTTTATGTTTGACAAAATTTGTAGTGAATAATATTCGCATTTATGATTCTAAATTATTTTTTATGAAAGTACATTTCGTAATTAATCTAATAGTATTTATTTAATACCATAAATATTAATATTTTTATCTATAATTGGTTAAACTCGAGATACTAAAACGTGACACCCGCTATAATTGTATTATTTCTTGGTACTTTAGTATGAGCAGATTACATCGTATTGGACCATATTTTACACTTTCTCTGCTTTTGGTGTAAATTCTATGTTTAATTGATATAAATTGATTATTCCTAATTATAATTGATCGTAATTATTTGAAGCAGCTTATCGATTTTTTTGTTTTTTTTCAATTTTTGAATGTTTTATTTGATTTCCTTTGAAATTCTCTAATTTGGCTATCATAAAAATAATCTGGCTATTTTTTGTTTTGTTTGTTTAATATTTTTGTAGTATTTGGATCATTTTTTGGTTTATTTGATCGGGATCTAACGGTCACGGCAATCGAGTGTAGATAGGATTAGAAACACTCGATTCTTTTCTTTTTCCCAATCGAGTGTCCGATGTGCCTTAAATGCTCGGTGTGTCACCGGCCCTAGACACATCCTAAATTTGTGAAACTATGGGATTTATTACAAGACGTTTAGCTGCCGATAAAAAAGACACAATCGAGTAGGGCCTCCTTTGCAAACACAGGATAAGAAAAAATGTAGGAATAGAAAAAACGAGGAATTGATATGTTTTGTTTCTCTAATTCTATAGGATTCAAAAGCATAGGAAATGGATGAGAAGCTATTTGGTAACACCATAGGAAATCAAAGGACTTGTTTTGCGGGAATGCCAAGGTTAAATAAAAAATAACACCAAGTGCATACTTTGCATGTGTTTCATCTCTTTGATTGGGTAGAACAAGTCATAATAGATCATTAGTTGCTAGCATCAACATTTAACTACTCGTACTTCGTATGTGAGGAATGTTTCAAGAAATCTAGGTGGATGTTACAAATCCTATGGAATCAACCCACAAAGGAATGAAATCCTATGGAATAATAGTGGCGCTTCTTGCTAGCCAAACCATAGGATAGGAAACTTCCTTTGTCGTTAATATTCCTCCAAAATTCCTTTGAAAATCCTATAATCCAGAGGAGCCCTAAAAGTGGACGATTGATGGTGCTTATCAAGGTTTTTAATTTTGGTATCACAAAATTTCAGCCACCCACTAAATTACGAATTTCACTTAAATTAAATAGAAATTTCATTGAATTTTTTTAGATACTAGCACATGAAGTATGCTTTTCTAAAAATATTTAGATTTAAACAAATATTAACATGATTTATGACCACATCTATTGAGTAGAAGATTATGCAACATAAACAATAGAAAATATAGGTCTAGAGTTATATAGCACATGTATCGATGTATTACAAAATTCGGATTTTGCTTTTGGCCACCACCAAAATTACCAAAATTTGCAAAATTTCAGCAAAATTTCATCAAAAATTTGAATCCTGGTGTTTATACTTTCAAGTCGACCTATCTAGCACAGTGCATGGGCTCCTTCTGCTACTTCAAGGCAAAGTCCATTTGCCGAAGAAAAGCAGAGTTCTTTACTTGGTTACGTGTCAAAGATCTCGTTGAATATTTAGGCAATTTATGGCATGCCTTAATCCATAAATATTACATCGCATACGACATAACACATACAAAAACGAGCAATCCCTTCATCGCATCTCATGGATCTCGCCACCGAACCCGGTTGTAGTAGATCCTAACCATACCACCACAACACACATCACCATATGCGCTAGAGATGAGTTTAGTTTGTATCCGGAGTAAAACACTATTGCCTGTGACCAGATCGGGTTTGGGTCATTGTTGACGGTCACTAACACCGTTTGACCATTAATATTCCACCCAAAAGCATGGTAAAGTGAGGTCAATCATCATCACATGTGAAGAATTATGTCTAAATTTCACCTAGTTCCACTTGTGCTTGTAGAATTATTTGTATACATGTGAAATATACCAAAGTTTGGCCAAAATGGTGACAAATATAGACATATGGAGCAAGTGAACGTGGCGGGGTTGACACCTTGCCACATCATCGACCCATGGGAGTTCCTCCAGATGCAATGCTAAGCGTTGATTTAAGTTGGTTCCGACCAAGGGTCACGATGGAGAGGTCATGGATCCATGGGCCCATTGTCATAGGCTTGGTGCCTCACCAACCAACTTACCATCCAAATTTCACCATGTGTTGTCTTCAGAATCGCCTTGGAGGAGCAACCAACACCCTTGGATGCTAAGGCGGTGCATCTAAGGGTTGGCCGCCGCGCCTCTGTCTGCCGCCGGGGCGCCCTAGGGTGGCCACCCACCTCCCCCACTGCTAGCTAAATACCCCTCCCTCACTATACACTATAAATAGTGGGTGTAGAGCCTCGGTGGAGAATTGCCCCATTCATTTCCAAGCTTCTCTTAGCTTTCTAGCTTAGCTTTAGCTATAGAGTAGTAGTCTAGTAGTAGAGAGAGAAGAGCGAGCTTCCCCAGTCCGAAGAGTCTTCCGGGTCCAGTATAGCTCCTTTGTAATTCTTTTATTTCGCATTACTTTATTCAAAGATTTATTTCAAAGATTTTATTCTAGTATTGCTTGCTTTACTTTAAGTACTTAGTCATTAGTGTTCATCATTAGTGAGCTTAGGCACTTGTTGTTTGGCATTAGTAGCATAGGTTATCTTATCATTAGTAGTCTTTCGTTAGTACCGGTTCCACCGTCTAGTTAGGGTGCTTTGATCTCATTTCATCGGAGCTCAGATCGAAGTAGTAAGTTTATAGATTAAGCATGGTGCTTAGGCTATAGATTACCTGTGGATATGGCTAGGCCTCCGGTTAGATGTGTTAGGTGGCAAGTGGTGACAGCCTTGTCCATTCTCTGTATTCCACCATGATAGGTCTAGTTATTAAATCATAGAGCTCGTGGCAGACCTTATCTATTTAACTCTCATAGTTGGTAGGCGGGCTATGTCTCAAAGTACTATCGCATTTCTCCTAGTTATTTGTTTACCCTTAGTTACTAGAAAGATAAATCGCTCGCTCTTCCACCTAGCTATCTCTGGTTAGCTTGTATTTAGTAGTTAGTTTAGGTAGTTCACACTCATCCTCCACTATCATTCACCTACCTAGGATCAACTCAAGCCTTCCTCTAGAAAATCCTAGTCCACTTATAAATTCTAGTGTTCCGCCTTCCTATAGGAAAAATATAAATTTGACACTCGGTACTCACTGAGCGAAGTGCTACGCGGTAGTTCTATGCGCTTGTGGAATCCTCCAATAGTCATTAAGAAATATCAACAAGCATTTTACGGCGCCATTGCTTTGGGAAGGCAACTAGAATTGAATTTATAAGGCTGAATTTGTTAGGTAGGTTCTTGTTAGTTATCCTAGTTAGTTTATCCTTTTTCCTCATATCCTATCACTTCCCTACACGATCATGGGCGATAAGTCCATTCGTGATTTTTTGTACCCTACCGCTAATGTAGCCACCGAACCCAATGTTATCAATGGGGACGCTTAACTTTAAGCTTAAGCCAAGTAATTAATTATGATGGTTCAAGCTAGTCCGTTCTATGGGAAAGCCCACGAGGATGCGTAATGCTCACCTCCAACATTTCTTAGAGATTTGTAGCACATTCACCATTAAGGGAGTGAGCCAAGAGGCTATATGTCTTCGCCTTTTCCCCTTCTCTTTTTAGGAAAGGCCAAGCAATGGTTTTACTCTAACCACAATGCTTTAGATACCTAGGACAAGTGTTCCAATGCTTTCCTAGTTAAGTTTTTCCCCATGGGGAAGACTAATGCTCTGCACAATAAAATCTCTAGTTTTCAACAACTAGCAGATGAGTCAATTCTCGAGGCTTGGGAACGAATGCAAGAGTATGTCTTTGCATGCCCACACCATGGCATGGAAGACTGGCTTTTGATCCAGAACTTCTACCATGGATTAGTGCCGTTAGATAGGAGCCATTTAGATGCTGCTGCTGGTGGTGCATTCTTTTTAGTTAAGTGTTGCAGCTGCAAAGACACTGATCGAGAAGATGGTCTCCAACCAAGGATGGAGCGACGATCGACTCCAACCCCATAAACGAGGTATGCATTCAATTAAAGAAATTAACATGCTTGCAGCTAAGATTGATCTACTCGCAAAGCGAGTGAAACATTATGAGAAGGTGAGTGCGCAAGAGACACTCAAAGCCATGGATTCCCACATGACTTGCGAAGTCTATGGAGATGTTGGACATTTGGGCAATTCCTGCACCGAAACCCAAGAGGACCTCAACTTTGTCAACACCGACAAACGAGTTCCATCCACAATATCAAGGCTGGAATCAACGCTCCAACAACTAGGGAGGTGACAATTATTACTCTTCTTCTCGTTTGAATAATCATGGTAATAATAGTTATGCTTTCTTGAAAAATCTTATTTATAACAATGGTAGAATGACTGATAGTATAAATAAAAAGTTGCATGCTCATGACAAGATGTTGGAAAATATAAATGCTAAATTGAATGAGTTTTCTTTTGTCTTAAAGAATCAACTTAGCTTTAATAAGATGATAGAAACCGAATTACCTCAAATTGCTGCTGCTGTCCCATCCTATGAAAAAGATAGAATTCCTGGCATACCTGAGGGAACCATGGAGACAACCAACCTTGTCATGGCAAGGTATGACTTCTCTGAGAATGGTTGGGGATTTCCTATTAAGAAAGGTGATCCTAGGAACCCAATCATTACTTGGTCCATAGGCCCCTATAATTTTCATAATGCCATCTGTGATCTAGGGTCTAGTATTAACATCATGTCTAAGGAAACTTATGATAAGTTGTTTTATAGTCCTCTATCATCAACCATAGTTTATGTGCAATTAGCTGATCGATCTACCCGTTATCTCAAGGGAGTAGCCACTGATTTATTAGTTAAAGTTAGGAGTTTGTGTTCCTACAGATTTTATGATCTTAGACATGGGCAACGCTGAGGATACACCTTTAATCCTTGGTCATCCTTTCCTTAATACTGCAAACGCTCGCATATATGTGGCTTCTGGGCAAATTCAATTCCACTTTGCTAGGAGAAAAGAAATATTTGCTTTTGCCTCTATACAACCCCTCTTTGATGAGAAACAGGTAAAGAAGAAGCATCCAAAGAGAATCAAGATAAAGAAATCAAAGCCGATTGAAGAGCCAGAGAAACCTGTCAAGAAGAAGAAGAATAGAAAGAGATGGCATAAAAAGAAAGATCCGTCCTCAAACTCGTCATCCCCTGATCCTGATCCTGACAAGGCCTTGGAGGTGGAACAAGAGGAAACGCCTCCACCCAAGGACGAATGACCTTGAGCCCGATAAAAAAGGTAAGTTTTTTATTCCTTGCATTTATTTATCTCATTTCGTTAGCTGCATTTCATTTCCAATAAAGTTGCTTTACATCACATGATAGGTTAGTTGCATTTAGTTACTGTATGTTAATTAATAAAGTCTGTAATAGCTAATGCCTGATAGGATAGATATGCATTTAAAGCAACACATATGAAAAAAATATTTAGTAATAATAAATAAAATTCAGTAGCATCCCTGCTGAATAAGTTATCTAGTAGTTATAGGTTTAGCTAGTTATTTATGCATTCTAGTAGTCTTAGTTAGTCAATAAAGAAAGAATCAAAAGATACGCCAGAAGACATTCCAACCTATGCAAAAGGCAAGCTTGGGGAGACGTCTCTCCCCGCTCAAGTATAAAAATCTTAAACCCTCTCTTTACATTCATGTTTGCTTTATATTTTTAATATTCATGATCATAGAATGTAGAGAGGAATGCCTTTAAATTATTTCAAGAAAAACTCTGCTCTAATAAAATGATGATAAATTATTTGGAGATGATGAATAGTTGCTCTGTGATACTTTGCAAAAGCTTGTGATACAACCTTATACTTCTTAAGTTTTGAGCATGATAAAATTAGAGTTCATCTTAAGTTGAATGCTTTCGTGGGTTGCAATTGCTAGAACCAAGAATAGGCTTTTGTGATATATGTTGTTGTAACATCCAGGATGTTGAAAAGTAGCTAAAACTTGATTATGAGCATCATGAAGCATAATCATCAAGTATTGTGGCATTAATGCATTACGTGTTTCAATTATAGCATGTCCATGTTGCATATGTGATGTTTCATATATATGTTGCATTGTGGTGTTGCATATGTTTCTTAAATATGTTTCAAATGTTTAATGAAATGATGACAATATTAATGTTTAAGGCTCTTTGTGAATTTATATATGTGAAATTGCTTAAAACAATTAAAATTTTGTTAGTATCAACTTTGTTGTTTAAAGTATGCTCTATAATGTGGGATCAAAGGTTAGTGATGTTTCTAAGTCAAACATGTTGAAATTGGACTCCAAAGATTGAAGTTAATACTATTTTTCCCTCAGCATTTTTGGCTAAGTCATGGAAATCAGGGTTAAGTTCAATTTTGGGAGAATTAATAAATCAATTTTCATAAATAAAAATTGCCTAACCTTGGTTCTATTGATTGGTAGAATGATTGAGCTTTGATAATGTGTTGTGGGTTGATATGTTTGATAGATGTTTATCCACTAATTAATTACCCAAAAATGTTTGATTAAAATAGTTTTCAAAACATGAAACTCATTGAACCCTTGTTTTAATCTCAAAATCTCAAAATCTATCAATCTCTTGATGTTGATCCTTTAAGCAAAGATGGAGATCTCTTGTTGATGGACAACTTTGCTTAAGGGATATCATCGAGTTTTGTAGTGAAATCGAGAAAGGGGGAAGAAGAAGAGGGTTTCAGTCGCTACAGTAACTAGGAAGTAGCTGCCATGTAGCAGGTTCATCGGAGTCGGCCGCCGCCCTCATTATCCACCTTCATGCCATTTCTTTGCGCACAGACACGCAACTTCTTCACCAACCACGTCGCAAGCAGCTGCTGTCCAGCCTCGATGCTTCGCCCGCGCTCTTAAGTCACCGAGTCGGTCGTCGTGCCCTCCTTCTTCCTTCTGGCTGCCGTAGAGCACCTTCACCTCGCCAGCGAAATTAGCCATGCCTGCCCGCTCACCGCTCGATTGATTCCACCCATAGCTTCTTATGTTCCTCGTGCACCTTCTAGACCCACTTGCGCCACCTCTCACTGTCCGAAGCAGCAGCGCATGTTGTTGCCGCCGTAGGCGCATCGCCATGGCCGCCGTGGCTAGCCATCTCCGACTGCTCTCTCGCCCTCCCATTTGTTCCTTTTGCTTCCTTTTGTCACCGTGTTGCTCATTGGCTCGCCTATTTTTACAGACGAGCTCTAGACACATGGGAACACGGGCTCGCTGCTGGTTCACGCCGCTACTGTCGCCCCGACACCAGTAGCACAACCCCACCATGACTCTGACTCAACTAAGCAGCGCATCAGCGTCATGATGAGCCCTTGAAGCTAACCCCGCCCTCCAATTTGACTCTACCGCGCCGGAGTTCCCGGAACGCCGCCGCGCCGTCAAGCTTTGCTTCGCTGTCCACCATGGCCATGGGTGGGCTCGCTGCTAACCCTAGCTCGATCAACAAATGGCGTAGGCATGTTCACGAGATCGTAAGGATCGCGTAGGGGTAGTTCCCAGCACCGGTGACCTCGTCGTCGATCTTGTCCGCCATGTCAGGGTACCGCTGGACTGCCATGGTCGCCGCCGTGCGCACTGCTATGCCCTAGATGCTTGTTTAGTACTGTAGGTGTGTGCGTGAGGGAGAGGAGAGTCTACTGGGCTAAGCCTCATCGCTGGTGAAGTCGTCGCCGACGAGGTGCGCCACTTACCCGTCGGTGTGGTCATGGTCAAAGGCAGGCAGGGCGGGTTTGACCATGGGACCCGCTATCAGTAGCAGTGGGTAAGGGTGAGCTGGGTGAGAAAAGAATTTTGGCGCATAAAATGATTTATTCTTTTTCAGAAAATGATTAACCATGCTGATCCTTGTTTATTTCATAACTAAATATAGAAGCATGTTAAAATTATGAAACTTTTTGTGTAGCTTTGTTATGTGATGCTTTACTTGAGAAAAATATGAATGGGTCATTTAGAATAATTTTGGTATGCTTAAAAATTACCTCTTTTAATTATAAAATGGACTTTACATGATTTTTATAGATAAAAATATTAATCCTTTAATCATGAAACTTTTTGTGTAAATGTTATGTGCTAATATCTGCCTCCACAAAAAGTTTGGTACTGTTTTGATTTTTCTAGGTTGGTTAATTAATTTAAGTATGTTTAAATGCCTTTCCTTTATTTATTAAATCTTAAAATGGTTTATATAAATGATTAAATGGCCTTGGTGTGTTTTGGGAGACCTTGGAACACCTAAACCCCTTCTATTCCTAGGCAAATTAAATACCTCCTTGATGTGTTTATAATCAACTTGTTAGTTAATAAATAAAATAGTTTACTCAAATGATTATTTGGTAAATACATATGATTAGGCCATATAATGATCCTTGCTTACCTCATGGTTGAACTTGGTGTAATGTTAAGATAAATACCTTGCCTTGCTTGACTAGTATAATGTGATAAGTGTTGCTTTCTTAATAACCACATAATCAACTTGTTTATATAATAATTAGTTTGTCTTAATTATTAGTTCCTTATAATGATCATGACTTAAGATAGATGTTAATCTCTTGCTAGTCCATGTTAGAGTAGTTCCTTTCATGATGATAACCAATCAACTTAATAGTTAAATAAATGAAAATGCTTTGTAGTACAAACCCTAGTTCTTTGGTGAAGAAAAGTTGTACTCAACTTACTTAACTTTGTTTAACTACTGTTAATGCACTTATATGTCTTTCATCCTACATCCTGGCATGTAGTCCATTATGTTAAGCAAAGCATCATCTATTACGTGAAGTGCACGAGAGTGAGAAGGTTCATGTTAATCAAGCTTTGGAGAAGATCCATCTATCAGTGGTGTTGGTGCCAAAGTCTAACTTCTAGATCTATCTATGAAATCTAACCTTCTCTGCAACACAGGCAAGCCTCGATGCATACCACCCTTCTATAGCATTTCGAATCTTTATTGCACTTTAAGTCTTACGAGATGTGCATTAAATAATTAGGAGTTAGTCGAATACCGTTGCTACATGATTACCTTGATATACAAGTATCCTTAATTATACCTACTAGTTTGGATAGGTTGATACCTCTTATGCGTAGTAATGCTTAGACTTCGATAGAAGTCGAATGATGGTTTCATCGTTCGAGAGAAACAAGTTGTAACACCCTCGGTGTTACACCCTAAATCATTTTCTAAAACATGTCATGAGCATCATGTTTATGTGTTAATGCATGTGATAGAATGCTTAGATAAATTTCTTGTAACTTAAAATGATCAATAAAAATGTTAAATGGGAGTTGATTCAATAGTTCATGTATATCAAGTAAGGTTTAAAACCAATTTTTATTAAGCAAAAATACTATAGAACATATGTGTGGTACTTAAATAAAGTTTGAAGTACAAACTTTATAGATGATAGTGAAATACTCGCTGTCAAAAAATGATATTACTAGCTAATATTTCTACTAGCCTAGAAATTTTAAATTAAAATCAAGTTCAGCTCAAAAACTTAGAAATTTCCAAGTTTGTCAACAGCTAGACATTGCTATGTTTAGAAAATTATTTTGACAAATTGAGGTAAGAGGTGGTGTCGTGTTTTAGCTTGGATTGGTAGCCTAATAGACCCTCTTTAGCATAGTGAATGCGGTTTAGTGTCAACCTCAACCGTTTAGTTGCTATCGACGCTTTAAAATTTGTGCACAACACATTCTCGGACTGGCTCGTTTGGTGGACGCGGTCACCAGGCTCGAGCACTCGGTGTCATCGCGCTGGTCGCGCGTGTGCGCGTTGCTACACGTGGCCGGCCGTGGCTACCCCTGGCCTGGTTGCGGCTCGGCCGCCGCTGGCCTCGCCTCGCGGAGCCGCCACTACTGCCACCTACCCCGCCTCATGCCACGGTGGAGCCGCTGCTGGCGCCATCACCTCGCCGTCGTGTCCCCACTGCTGCCCTGCCTCATGTTGCCGCTACCGACGCCACTACGATGTTGTGCTGCGCTACTGCTCACCTTGTCCTCGCCCGCACATGCGCTGTGTCGCTGACGCGTGGGTCCCGTTGATCCGCAGGCCCCGCTGTCAGCACCTCTGGGTGCACTGGACCTGGTGCACCTAGCTGTTGGGCCCGATTTGAAATTTGATTTTCTTTATTTATTTTTATAAATTTGAATGCAAACTTTAAAAATTTATATCTTGAGTTAGGTGCGACCAAATTAGGTGAACTAAATTTTGTTAGATTCACCATGAAGTGTACTATTTGATAAAAATATGAAACCTACTATTTGGGATATTTTTCTGGGAGAATTAAATTAAGCTGGATAAGTGCTTTTAAATTTGTTTCCATCTTGGAAAATGCATATCTTGAGCTAGGGAAGTGCAAAAATTATGATTTCAATTTTGCTGGTCTTGTATTGACATGCTATAGCTAGGAAAAAATACTAAACCTACAATAGACATGCTTCAAATATGTTCTTTCATTTTCATGTTAATTAATTGCTAGTTTCTAGTAAAAATAATTGGGGTAAAAAAACAACTTATGATCATGAAAATTTCTACATAGTGTTGTTATGCTATGATGAATGTAAGAAAAATATGAAATATGTTGTTTGACACTTTTTACTAGGCTAAACTATTTTTGCTAAAATAAGCCTATGCAACTTGTCATTTTTGTACAGGTTGCTATACTTATCCAAATGACATGAAATGTATACAGTAGACTATTAGGGTCATATGTATCCTACTATAATTTTCTTTGGATTTATTGAGCATTGGAAATATTTATCCTTTAAATCACCTTATTATATAAGGAAATTAATAAATGCACATAAGTAAATTATTTGGGCTTGACCATGATGTTTTCTATGGTGCTTGTGATGCATATGATGTGTTTCTATTGGTAGTTATGCGCAAAGTTAATTGGTTATAGGCAGCTAATTAATTATTGCTCTATAATTCAACTAGATGACTGCATGTGTAGTTTCTGTTGTGGTGACAATTGCGTGATGATAATAAACTTCCTGTGAAACTTGTTAATAACAAAGTTGTAGATAACTTACTTATATTACTTGTCCTAAAATTTCATGGTCATAGGCCTAATGGTTTAAGAGTTATAGTTGTTAGAAGTCTGCTTTCAGATTTTCTTAGTCTCTGGACAGATCTGAAAGATTGAATTGTTTGACCTAGATAGCTGCTTAGTTATCTTAAGATGATTAAAAGAAAGTTGTAGACAATTTTATAAGCTTTCCAGAAAGTCCAAGATCATATTGTTTAGATGTGTAAAACTCTAGTTAGGGTAAAAACAAGTGGCTGGTGTCTTGCTGTCCAGACAATGTTTTAAATAGGTGTTTGTTTAATTACTAGAGAGAAGACATGCACCTACTCAGTAAAAGAAAATTTATCTTGTTATCACTTTAATACATTGCCATTAAGGATACTTATGTGTATGCATTTTATCATATCATATCATCCATGTCATTATCTATGCATCCATGATATCTTATTTCCTGTTCATACATATAGGATCGTCCGAAGGAGTAACCCTACTGGAATTTGAAGAAGAGGTGGAGGACAATCAAGAGGCACCCCAACCCACAGCTCCCAAAGGAGAGGAGCCAGCCACTGATGAACTTCTAGAGTTCCCTAAAAGGCAAGCCCCAGAGCATTTTAAGCCCCCTATGTTTTTACAAATATCATTTGAGTCCTTTATGTTTGATGCATTAGGTTATAAGAGTTGGTTGGAAACACTTGATGCATAGCACTATCTTGTCTAGAAATAGACCTTGAACCCTATGTAGGTCTAGGATCAAGCATATGCTTAGCCATGTTTAGACCGGTAGAAGTCAGGTGATTTCCTATCACCTGTGAGATATGGGTGGATACCGAAGCACGGTTGGCTATATATTGCTATCGTGGAAAATAACCATAGGTTATTGTTAAGTGGAGACTAGGCGAGAACTTATATGCAATGGTGTTGGGTTGGCTATGTTGGTCCTGTCCGTGTTGATTAAGGACCGTACTGTTGTTGGCACTTCTGTCGAGATTGAACACATGCCTCTCACTTAGCTAGCAAGATAACTCGTTCCGACCATGAAGCCGAGTAACTCAACTCAAGATGGGCCTCGTTCTGTTAGAGTGCGCACAATGGAGGTAGTAAGGATGTGTGGGGAGCTGGTGTGAGGCCAAGGGCAGGTTGGAGTCTTGATCGACCTGGCATCCGGTAGTGTCCCTGATTGTGCGACGCTGATTGAACCCATGAATTGGACCTGAGTTATACCAAAGGTGACCTAAGGTGACAATTGATCTGGTCTACCTGGGTTTGTGTTAGGAATACTGCCCAACTGGTTGCAACCGATTCGAATCACTGTCTCTCCCGGATAGTGAGAAACTTGACTAGCCCCAACATCGTAGTAATTGAATTATGGAATATGATGGTTATAATGAACATGGAATTATTACACCGGCTATGGTTACTATTGTTATACTACTAAATAATATTCCACATGTTTGGTACAGGTTAGTTGGTAATCTAGAGATGAATAGCTATAATTAATTTGATGATCAAATTATAAAATGTATAGCTAAATTAATGGCTTTTTATGCAAAATGGTATCAACTTAGCTCCACTTATAAAGCCTTCCATGATCCTTGGACTCACTTTATTTTTGGTTTATGACGGGTTAGTCTAGCTGAGTACCTTCTTATACTCAGGGTTTATTTCCCACTTGTAGATAACACAGTCTTTCATGGCTACTGTAAGAATTGCTTTTGTCCCACTGTGGACGAGGAGTAGGCCCCGGGCAAGGCGCTTCTATTTATATATCTAATCTATGATGCTTTTGTGGGTTGTGATCACAGACTGGCAAGTATTTGAACAATGGTGTGAGATGTTGGTTTAAAAACTACTTTGTTTCCACTACTACTTTATTTGAACTTGGTTTGTAATAACTTTAATCGCACTCTGATGTATGACAATATATTTGTGAACTCTATATAACATGTGGCATGTATATTGAATCATGTATGATCTTGGTTGTTGTTGGCGATGAATCGAGACCCTTCGTGGTACTTGACGGACTACCGGGTTTATATGGGTTCAAGTATGATAGTGCGATCGCTTGCGGGTTGCCATTGTACTTGTGCTCTTATAAATTAGACGGTTCTGTTACAGCTGGCATCAGAGCAAGATTCAACATTGTTGCCATATGTGTATTTAAAACAAAAGTCTTTGTTTTACAAAAGCCAATTTTTAGCAACTTATAGCTATATATATAGGTGTTTAAATCTGAAATTTGAATCTAAGGTGTGCCAGTGATCATTTCCCTTATGCCTAGTTAATGATTTTAGGTGGCTAAATAAGTACTAATATGGGGGTTTTTATTTCCGTCGTTCATACGGCATGCTATTGTATGGATGCCATTCACTTGAGTGGTAATGTATGGATCAAATGCCTCTACGCCCAAGGTAAGATGATGAGTGGCATGACCGCAAGTTGTGAGCGTGCGGTATAAGGGGAGAGGTAGCTTTGATACTAAAGTATATATATGTCTCATATATATACGGAGGTATTTAATTGTGGGTCAGCTTTGATATAGCTATATGTGCATATTTATATGTATATATAGGACATATTTACTTTTGGGTAGCTTTGATACGGAAGTATATATATATGGGTATATATATATGGAAGTATTTAGCTTGCAACCTAGAGCCTAGACTTTCATTTCTGCATATATAATTATGGGGTTGGGCTGAAATAAAATTCTTGTGCTGGTACGCTAACAACAAAACGTGTAGCCTGACTAGTTACGTTTATATATGAGAGAACATATATATGCCACCGTGTATGCCACTAGAAGTTTTAATTTTCCTAAGTTTATGAGGACGTATGGAACATGCATGCATCATGATAAATCATTTATTACATACTTGCATTGTTTCTCTCCTTATAAATTTCTATTCGGTTAAGTAACTCTTTTCTATTATAATGTTGTTCTCACGAGAGTTGCACCATTTTTGCTACAGATGGTAGCCTATTACCCACCGGAAGGGAACGAGGTGTTCTTGGGTATCTTTGGCACCCTTGCCTTGCTCTGGAGAGTGTTGTATTTTGTGGGGTACACAGAGCCGCCCCAATACTTTTGGACACAGAGGCATGTGTAGGAGGAACCATGGTATGAGGTGCAAGTGTCCATCCTAGCTTGTACACGGGCACCGTAGTACTAGGGCTAGAAAGCAGAGTATGAGGGAAGAACCCCTTAGGAAGGCGCTCAAGTGGTAGCCTTTGAGATCTTGAGCACACTTTGTCAGCAGCATGGTGATTCACTCACCAATAGTGCAGTGGGATCTATTCCTCAGGTGGATCCAGCTATGGCAGTTTGGAGGCAACATGACCGCGTTTTTGTGGTGTGGGACCATGACGAGTGGGCACAGATCTCGAGTCCTGCTATGAGTGCTATGTTCGCTATCCTACATATTTTTTATGCCCGATAAGACGCCCGCTATTTCTAGCAAGAGTCTTATAACATCTGTAAGAACAAGCTTATGGAAGCTAGGGAAGTACAACAAAGGCTAAAGAAGCATGTGCGTAAGCACAAGAAGACAGCTAGGGAGGCTCTTTGGGACACTGATGATGCTAATACAGCGTTGGGAGCCCTCCAGACTCAGATGGAGAATGTTGTTGCAGATAGGAACGCAGCACAGGCAGAGACACGGGCCGCTCATGCTCAGAGGGTGCAGGCCATCCAGCAGAGGGATGAGGCCTACCATCTTATAGAGGCTAGAGAGGAGGCTAGGACTAGGACTATGGTTCTAGCTGGGCGGGTGCAGAATGACTACCGTCGGAGGGAGGTGGAGTACCGGTGTCAGATTTAGGAGCACCAGAACAGGCTAAGAGTGGGTGAATGAGGCAACTTAAAACTCTAACTCTAACTAAGGCCTCTTTTTCTATCCTTAGCAAAACCTATGCAAAAGATAAACTATCTAAATATGCAGCTACGGTTTTGCTAGTGTGTTGCTATCTCTACCATAAAAGGAGTTATGCAAACAATGTAAATGCAGAAGCTAAAGAGTAAGGTAGAGATATGCAAACTCCCGTCGACGACTCTAGTATTTTTACTGAGGTATCGAGAAGCGCGCAAGCTTTCCCCTAGTCCTCGTTGGAGCCCCTTGCAAAGAATCCCTCGCAAGGCCAAGCTCTCGGTCGAGTAACTCCGTGGATAGCCTCGGGCCTTCCCCACGCGCAAGTGGGTCTCCGACGTGCCTTCCGGCAAGCCTCTCCCGGATGCTCCCCACCGTTTTCACTATCAAGCTTCTGGTCAAAACGCCGTGGGCCTTGTTCCCTCTAGTACACGGTGGCAGCCACACCACAAATGCGGTTGGTGTGATCTCGCAAGACTACAAGCCCCTTCGATGTACAACAATGGTGCGCGCAAGCACCGAGTGAAAATAGGCATGCAAACCTCACTAAACACTAGGCCTAAACCTAGAGCAAGCGCATAAGCGGTGGTCTAATCAACCTAAGCACTTCGCAAGCACCTACACTAACCACCTAATGAATCACTAAGCACTATGCAAGTGGAGATCAATAAATTGGTGTATCAACACCCTTGGTATGTTTCCTCAGCTCTCGACCTCTCAAATAGCCGGTTGGGGGTCTATTTATAAGCCCCACTGAGAAAGTAGCCGTTGGGGGGCGAAACCCAGCTTTCTGCTACTGACCGGACGCTGCTATCGTCTTGATCGTACGCGTCCAATCATCCCAACCATTAGAGCACGCGCATTGATCGGACTCTAGGCCGAGTTCGGTCATCATCGATCGGACGCATCCGGTTGCGCTAGCGCTGCTCTGGAACCTCTCTGGACTTGATCAGATGCTGTATTTTGTGCGTCCGGTCATGCTGAAAACATTGTCGTGATAAAGAATAGTGTCATCGGTGCGTCTAGTCACTGCTTCGCTCAGCGTCTGGTCATAGCTGCTGACGCCTGCTGTTGCCAAGCAACTGATCGAACACGTCCGGTCCCTATAAGGACCATGTCCGGTCACCTTTGCTGAGCTTGTTTCTTCGCGATCTTGCGTCCGGCTTGGTTCCCATCTTTGTGCTTGGACTTTGCTTGATATCTTAGGTCTTCTCTTGTGCTTCTAGGGTCTTGCTTATGGTGTTGATCGTGGGATCATCATGTCGCCTTCGTCCAAGTCACGTCCTGCACCCTATTGAACTACAAAACAATTACTTGCAAATTCATTAGTCTAATTTGGTTGTGTTGGTCATCAAACACCAAAATCAAAAGTTAATGGGCCTAGGGTCCATTTTCCTTACACTAGGTACAACACCTATCTCAAGAAGACCCTATAGGATGCCACCCAATGAGTTAGCAGAACTTAAAATTCAGCTACAAGAACTTTTGGACAAAGGTCTCATTCAACCTAGTTCGTCTCCCTAGGGTTGTCTAGCTTTATTTGTGAAGAAAAGGACAAATTGTTACGGTGTGTGTGGACTATAGGCCGCTTAATGCCGTAACCATTAAGAACAAGTACCCTTTGCCTCGTATAGATATTTTGTTTGATCAATTGGTAAGAGCAAAGGTATTCTCTAAGATCAATTTAAGATCAGGCTATCACCAGATTAAGATCAGGCCAGAGGATATACCTAAGACAACTTTCTCCACTAGATACGACTTGTATGAGTATTTGGTCATGTCTTTTGGACTGATAAATGCTCCTACCTATTTCATGTACCTGATGAATTCAGTGTTCATGCCCGAGCTTGACAAGTTCATGGTCATGTTTATCGATGATATCCTGATTTAATCTGAGAATGAGGTAGATAATGCAGAGCATCTAAGAGTTGTCTTGTGTAGGCTGAGAGAGCATAAATTATATGCAAAGTTTAGCAAGTGTGAATTCTGGCTGAAGAAAGTACCTTTCTTAGGTCATATATTATCTAAAGATGGAATCTCTGTAGACCCATCTAAAGTACAAGAGGTCATGGATTGAAAGGCCTTGACTTCGGTTCATAAAGTTTAGAGTTTTCTAGGGCTAGCAGGCTATTATCATCGTTTCATTTCTGACTTTTCCAAAATAGCTAAGCCCATGACCAGATTACTTTAGAAGGATGAAAAGTTTAATTGGACTCCAGAGTGTGAGGCCGCTTTTCACACTCTGCGAACCTTGCTAATCACTGCTCCTATTCTGGCACAACCCTACATTGAAAAGCCTTTCGATGTGTTCTGTGATGCGTCGGGTATAGGTTTGGGGTGTGTGCTTATGAAAGAAGGTCGAGTTATTGCATATGGTTCTCAGTAGTTGAGAAGGCATGAAGTCAACTATCCTACCCATGATTTAGAGCTCACAGCAGTTGTTCATGCATTGAAGATATGGAGACATTACTTGTTGGGAAATGTATGCCACATATACACTAATCACAAAACTCTCAAATACATCTTCACTCAACCTGAACTGAACATGAGGCAGCGAAGGTGGTTAGAGCTGATCAAGGACTATAATTTAGAAGTGCACTATCATCTGGGAAAAGCCAATGTTATAGCAGATGCACTTAGTCACAAATGTCATTGTAACATCTTAGAAGCCTTGTTGGAAGATGGGTTTAATCTATTGCATCCTGTTGTGCTACCCAACATCACTGTCAATTGTTCACTTGAGAGCAAAATCATAGAACTACAGAAGATATATGTAAGTGTATTTCACATAAAGAGAAAGATGAAGGAACAGGAAACCAAACATTTTAGGTTAGATGAAAGAGGTGTGCTATGGTTCAAGGACCGACTTGTGGTACAAAAAGACCATGAACTTAGAAATCAAATTTTAGATGAAGCTCATTCATCCAAGTTGTCTATCCATCCAGGTAGTAGCAAAATGTATCAAGATTTGAAAAAAACGTTTTTGGTGGACAAAGATGAAGAAGGAAATTGCAGCCTACGTTGCTAGGTGTGATGTCTGTAGCCGAGTGAAGGCAGATCATCTTAAACCTGGTGGACCACTCCAGCTGTTGTCTATTCTAGGCTAGAAATGGGAGGAAATAAGTATGGACTTTATTACAGGCCTCCCGCAGACACAACAAGGTCACAATTCTATATGGGTCATTGTAGATCACCTCACCAAGTCGGCACATTTTGTACCGGTTAACACAAAGTATCACGCTGGGAAGTACGCTGAGCTGTATGTTTCTCAGGTCATGAGGTTACATGGGGTATCAAGGACCATAATCTCAGATCGGGGACCACAGTTTATGGCTCGCTTTTGGGAACACTTGCACGAGGCCTTGGGAACTAAACTAATCAGAAGTTCATCATACCATCCACAAACCTCCGGACAGACTGAGCGAGTAAATCAAATCTTAGAAGATATGTTGAGAGCATGTGTGATCTCTTCCAAGGGTTCATGGGAAAAATGGCTACCTTTAGCCGAGTTTTCCTACAACAACAGTTATCAAGCAAGCATCAAGATGGCTCCTTTTGAGGCCTTGTATGGACAAAAATATAGAACTCCTTTGAATTGGGTTGAGCCGGAGAAAGGAGATACTATGGCATTGATTTTGTTACAGAAGCTGAAGAACAAGTACGCATTATCCAACAACATATGAAAGCCGCTCAGTCTAGGTAAAAGAGCTATGCTGACAAAAGAAGAAGACCACTAACCTTTGAAGTGGGAGATTATGTGTACTTAAAAGTTTCACCCATAAAGGGTGTGCAGAGATTTGGAGTAAAAAGGAAGCTTGCACCCAGATATGTAGGGCTGTATCAGATTATTGAACGAAAGGGAAAGGTTGCCTACAAGTTGCAACTTCCCCAGAGATGAGTACTATTTTCAATGTCTTTCATGTCTCTCAGCTGAGAAAATGTCTTCGCATACCTGATGAAGCCATTGAACCCGCCAATGTTAAGCTCCAATCAAATTTGACTTATGAAGAAAAACCCATCCAAGTGTTGGAAGAAATGGAAAGAGTGACCCAGAGCAAGGCCATCAAGGTCTACAAAGTGGTGTGGAATAACCACAGCGAACAAGATGCCACGTGGGAACGGGAGGATTATTTACGTGAGGTCTATCCCGCTTTTTACGAAAAATAGTAGGTCTTTCAAATCTCGGGATGAGATTTCTCTAAGGGGGAGGGGCTATAACACCCTAGTGTTAAGCATTGCATTTGGCACTTGCATTTCATGAGCACAAGTATCATCCAAGCATTCATGAGCATGAGCATATGGAATTTCATCTTATTCTTTACATATTATCACATGTGATGTTGATTATATACATGCATATGCTTGTGATCATGTGTGACCAATGTGAGAAATGGTTGTGAGGTCACAAAAACACCTTAGACACATCTAGGATGGAAAATGGAACAATGTTTGTATTCATGAATGGGCCAATTTTGCTTCTAAGTCCTAGTTTACTCTTAATGTCATTTTTCATGATCCTATTTGACCAAAGTTGAACTATAGCATAGAGTGTTTACTTGGTAGTGCCCCCCCTAATAAAAGTTGTAGTTCTTGACATGGGTAACAAACTTTATTTAAGGGTCATGAGTTAATTCAGTGCCTAACATGGTCAAATAGGGCCCACAAGAATCAATAAAATATTGTTTTGAGACTTAAAATTTTTGCTAAGTCTAGAAGCTTTGTGCCGCCGTGCCGCCATGCACATGGCCGGAGCTCACCGCCGCTTCACAGTGGCTCGATCCGCACCTTAGAGCTCCACTAGGGTTCGTAGAAGCCGTAGCCGTGCTTGCTAGGTCACGTCTCCACCGGAGACGGGAACTCTGCCGTCGCGCATCGGCGCCGAGCTGCCATGCTTGCTGGTGAGGTCGCTCAGGTGATCTGCTGAGCCAACCAAGGGTACCAGCGGGTGCGTGCGGGGGTGGGGAACACGACGGTGAAGACCTCATCGTCGATGACCTCGCCGCCGGCGAGATTTCACCGGTGAATCCACCGCGCCTGCGCTGTGTCGCTGACACGTGGGTCCCATTGACCCACGGGCCCCGTTGTCAGTGCCTCTAGGTGCACTAGACCGGGTGCACCTAGCTGCTGGGCCCGATTTGAAATTTGATTTTCTTTATTTATTTTGACATATTTGAATGCAAACTTGAAAAATTTATATCTTGAGTTAGGAGTGTCCAAATTAGGTGAACTAAATTTTGTTAGATTTATCATGAAGTGTACTATTTAATAAAAATATGATACCTACTATTTGGGATATTTTTCTAGGAGAATTAAATTGAGCCAGATAAGTGCTTTTAAATTTGTTTTCATCTTGTAAAATGCATATCTTGAGCTAGGGAAAATATGAAATCTATTGTTTGACACTTTTCACTAGGCTAAACTATTTTTGCTAAAATAAGCCCATGCAACTTGTCATTTTTGTAGAGGTTGCTATACTTATCCAAATGGCATGAAATGTATACAGTGGACTATTAGGGTCATATGTATCCTGCTGTAATTTTCTCCGAATTTATTGAGCATTGGAAATATTTATCCTTTAAATCACCTTATTATATAAGGAAATTAATAAATGCACATAAGTAAATTATTTGGGCTTAACCATGATGTTTTATATGTTTCTTGTGATGCATATGATGTGTTTCTATTAGTAGTTATGCTCAAAGTTAATTGGTTATAGGCAACTAGTTAATTATTGCTCTATAATTCAACTAGATGGTTGCATGTGTAGTTTCTGTTGTGGTGACAATTTCGTGATGATAATGACCTTTCCTATGAAACTTGTTAATAACAAAGTTGTATATAACTTACTCATATTGCTTTTCCTAAAATTTCATGGTCATAGGTGTAATGGTTTAAGAGTTATAGCTGTTAGAAGTCTGCTTTCAGATTTGCTTAGTCTCTGGACAGATCTGAAAGATTGAATTGTTTGACCTAGATAGCTACTGAGTTATATTAAGATGATTAAACTAAAGTTGTAGACAATTTTATAAGCTTTCCATAAAGTCCAAGATCATATTGTTTGGATTTGTAAAACTCCAGTTAGGGTCAAAACAAGTGGCTGCTGTCTTGCAGTTCAGACAATGTTTTAAAGAGGTGTTTGTTTAATTACTAGAGAGGAGACATGCACCTACTCAGTAAAAGAAAATTTATCTTGTTATCACTTTAATACATTGCTGTTAAGGACACTTATGAGTATTCATTTTATCATATCATATCATTCATGTCATTATCTATGCATCCATGATTTCTTATTTCATGCTCATACGAAGACAGGATCGCCCGAAGGAGTAACCCTACTGGAATTCAAAGAAGAGGCGGAGGACAATCAAGAGGCACCGCAACCCGCAGCTCCCGAAGGAGAGGAGCCAGCCACTGATGAACTTCTAGAGTGCCCTGACCACCGACCCATTTCTTTTCTGAAAGGCAAGCCCTGTAGCATTCTAAGCCTCCTATGTTTTTACAAATATCACTTGAGTCCTTTATGTTTGATGCATTAGGTTATAAGAGTTGGTTGGAAACACTTGATGCATAGAACTACCTTGTCCAAAAATATACCTTGAACCCTATATAGGTCCAGGATTGAAGATATGCTTAGCCATGCTTAGACCGGTAGAAGTCGGGTGATTTCCTGTCACCTGCGAGATATAGGTGGATACCGGAGCACGGTTGGCTATATATTGCTATCGTGAAAAATACCCATGAGGTGTTATTAACTGGAGACCGGGCAGGAACTTATATGCAATGGTGTTGGGTTGGCTATGTTGGTCCTATCCATGTCGATTAAGGACCGTACCATTGTTGGCACTTCTATCGAGATTGAACGCATGCCTCTCACTTAGCTGGCCGGATAACTTGTTCTGACCGCGAAGCCAAGTAGCTCAACTCAGGCCAGGCCTCATTCTGTTAGAGTGCGTATAGTGGAGGTAGTAAGGATGTGCGGGGAGCCGATGTGAGGCCAAGGGAATGTTGGAGTCCTGATCAACCTGGCATCCGATAGTGTCCCTGATTGTGCGGCGCTGATCAAACCCGCGAATTGGACCTGAGTTGTACCAAAGGTGACCTAAGGTGATCGTTGATCTGGTCTACCTGGGTTTGTGTTAGGAATACTACCCAGCTGGTTGCAATCGATTCAAATCACCGTCTCTCCCGGATAGTGAGAAACTTGACTAGCTCCAACATCGTAGTAACTGGATTTTGGAATATGATGGTTATGATGAACATGGAATTATTACACCGGCTATGGTTACTATTGTTATGCTACTAAATGATATACCACATGTTTGGCACATGTTAGTTGCTAATCTAGAGATGAATAGCTATAATTAACTTGATGATCGAATTATAAAATGTATAACTGAATTAGTGGCTTTTTATGCAAAATGGTGTCAAGCTAGCTCCACTTATAAAGCCTTGCATGATCCTTGGAGTTACTTTATTTTTAGTTTATGACGGGTAAGTCTAGCTGAGTACCTTCTTGTACTTAGAGTTTATTTCCCACTTGTTGCAGATAACACAATCTTTCATGGCTACTGTAAAAATTGCTTCTATCCCGTTGTGGACGAGGAGTAGGCCCCGGGCAAGGTGCTTCTATTTATATATCTAATCTATGATGCTTTTATGGGTCGTGATCACAGACTGGCATGTATTTGAACAATGTTGTGAGGTGTTGGTTTAAAAACTACTTTGCTTCCGCTACTACTTTATTTGAACTTGGTTTGTAATAACTTTAATCGCACTCTGATGTATGGCAATGTATTTGTGAACTCTATGTAGCATGTGGCATGTATGTTGAATCATGTACGATCTTAGTTGTATGTTGGCGATGAATCGAGACCCTTCATGATACTCGATGGACTACCGGGTTTATATGGGCTCATGTATGATAGTGCTCTTATAAATTAGACGGTTTTGTTACAGCTGCTCCTTTGTGGGGTTGCCAAACCTCGGGATAAATCCCTGTGTCCTGCGTGCTTGTTGTTGTTGTGATTTGCTTGAAATTACTTGTATTTGTTTGTCTCTCTCTCTCACAAGCTACTTCTTAGGGTTTGGACTCGATCTACGAATTGGAGGCATTTCGGCGTTAAGGGAGTGACCCAACATCTTCATCTAACCACTAGGATGTGGGGTTGTAAGATTATTTATTCGCAAAGTTCAATTTGGCACTGTTTTCATAATTCACGTAGGTGTCGAGACTTTTGACAGTTTGCACTGGAACTTCTGACGACGTCAGAAGTTCTGACCCAAACTGTCTGGACTTCCGACAGTGGCTCACAAATTTGAACTTAGCATTTGTAGTAATTTTTTAGATACGCCTATTCACCCCCCTCTAGGCATTGTTAGATCCTTTCAATTGATATCGGAGTCAGGTCTTCTTTTAGCGCTTAACCGCGTGAGAACAAACAATGTCGAACACCAAAAAGATGAAAGTCGATGCCACCGAGATGGCCAAATAAATTACAAAAGAGTTAATGGCTAAGCAAGCAAAGCTTTCCCAAGATGAAATGAAGAAGATGCAAGATCAGATGAGTAGGATGAAGAAAGAGTTGAGCAAGAAGGTTGAGGATGTTATAAGTGGCAGGAATGATGCAACCAAAGACAACGCAAGTGACATTGGTGGTGATAAATAAAATAGTCATGGTAAAGGAATCTACTCCAACACCGGTTTTGACTACGGGCAACTCACCAAAGGTCCAGCCATGCATTTTCCTACCATCAATCATGGGAAGACACCTCATTTTGATAGAACAAGATACACCGATTGGGACTACAAGATGAAGATGCACATCATTGCCGCAAGACTTTGGGAAGTTGTGGAAGTTGGTGTGATCATTCCCACCGATGAAGATAGAGAGATAACTTCAGAAGAAGCTTTTAACCTCCACCAAAATGCACAAGCCGTATCTTTGCTTGTCTAAAGTTTGAGTCCGGATGAGTTTAACAAAGTGAATGGAATGGAAATTGCTAAGCAAGTTTGGGAGACTTTGAGAGTATCCTTCGAAGGAGATAAGAGTGTGAGGAAAGGCAACATTGAGCTACTTCATGGTGAATTGGAAAGGTTTGTGTTCTTGCAAGGTGAGACAACACAAGCAATGTTTGATAGGCTCATGGCATTGGTCAACCGCAGAAGGGCCCTTAGAAGCACTGAATGGGATGACAACAAGGTTGATAGGAAGATGTTAAGAACTTATAGAGCTAAGAACAACATGCTAGCTTCTGTGATCATGGAAAGACCTAGATATGATGAGATGACACCTCAAGAGATCCTTTCAAAGCTCAAGAATCATGAGTGTCTAGATGAAGATGTAATCAATGCTCATAATAAAAATCCTAGTGCAATGAGATACAACAAGAATGCAGCTCTAAAGGCAACTCAAGCTCATGAAGGCAAAAGTTCAAGCCAAGAGAAGAACAAGAAAGTGAAGGATGATTCCTCAAGTGAAGAAGAAGAGTTCGATCAAGAGGTTGCACTTGTCATTAGAAACCTTAGAAAATTTATGGAGAAGAAGAACGACCGCAAGACTTATGATGATGGAAAGAAGAGGTACAAGAAGAGGTTTTGCTATGGGTGTGGTGAGACCGGTCACTTCATAGACGATTGTCCTAAAGAGAAGAAGAACAAGTACAACAAGGATGAAGACAAGAAGAACAAAGGCAAGAAGAGAGGTGAAGCTCATCTTAGTGAAGAATGGGAGTCATATGATAGTGACTCAAGTGATGATGAGAAGAAGAAGAAAGGAGCCGCAAACATCACCATCCACCACTCTTCATCACCAACCATGATCTTCACCGACTCGGCTTCACCACCAAAACTCTTCCCTAACCTAGCTTCATCACCAAGGCTTTTCTCCAACCTCATTGACAACGACTACTACACTCCAACTTGCCTCATGGCTAAGGGGGAGAAGGTACATGTCTCACCCACTTCTTCTAGTAATGAGTCTAGTAGTTGTGATGAGAACATGGAAGCAATTGAAGAAAGCATGATAAGAAAATTTGGTAAAAAGGCCTACACTAAAATAAAAATGCTAAAGAAGAAATTAGAGAAGAGGGATAGATGCTTGGAGTTGCAAGGAGAAATAATCACTCAAGAGAGAGACAAAAACCTTGCACTTAAAGCATCTATCATCGTGGAAAGAATGAAGGTTGAGAAGTTAACCATAGAATTGTCTTTAGCCAATGACACTATTGGAAAATTGACTAAAGAACATTCCTTGGTTACTGACACAATAGCTACCCTCAAGAATGAGAAAAGTATAGCTCAAGAAAGCCTCACGAGCTTGGAAGAAAAATACCAAAATCTTGAACTAAACTATAACACTCTTTGGGCTAGCACTTCAGCTTCTCCTAAGGCAACCGAAGACTCTAATGTCTCCACTAGTAATGGTTGTAAAAGATGCTATAAAATTGATGTAAATGTATATGCAACTAACCTTGTTGAGCTAGAGAAGAAAGACAAGGAGATTCATTGGTTGAAGATGATCTTGAAGAATGGGTGCAAGTGTTAAGAGCAATCCAACATGACGATATACAAGTCATCAAGGCACCCATCAATCAAGGAAGGCATTGGCTACAATAGGTATGATGGAAAGGCTAATAGAAGCAACATAATCAATGGTGTGCCTTGTGTGAAGTTCAACAAGGGTGTTGCTCTTGATGAGCTCATATGCAATGAAAACAACAAGGTCTACATTCCCAAGGTTGCACCTACTAGTGACAAGATAAACAAGACAAAGCAAATGGAGGCCCCCAAGCCTCAAGCACTAATCCCACGATGCTATGCTAGTGACTATATGTGTTGTTGGGGCAAGGATGGTGAGATCGTGGTGAAGTATGTTGGTGCTCATAAGAGGAAGGAGATATGAGGAGTGTTTGGGTGCCCAAGTTTTATGTGACTAACCCCCTAGGACTCAAATCTTTTTTGGGTACCTAAAACAAAAGCTTAATTTGTCTTTGTAGGAATACTCCTCTGGTGGAACAAGTTGGGTATTGGATAGTGGATGCACCAATCATACGACCGGAGAGAAGGACATGTTCATATCATTCCAACCTAGTCATGACCAAAGTGGAAATATTGTGTTTGGTGACAATGGAAAAGGAGAAGTTCTTGGTTTGGGTAAAATTGCTATCTCAAATAATAATTCCATTTCCAATGTCTTACTTATGAATTCGTTGAGATATAATTTGTTGTCCATTTCACAACTTTGTGAGATGGGTTACAATTGTCGCTTTACGGATAAAGGTGTGGAAGTCTATAGAAGGGAGGATTCCTCTATTGCATTTATGAGTCATTTAAAAGGGAAAATCTATCTAGTTGATTTCACATCAAATAGAGTAAATTCTGAGACTTGTTTAATGGCAAAATCGAGCATGGATTGGCTATGGCATCGCCGTCTTGCCCATGTTGGGATGAGGAACTTGGCCAAACTTCAAAAAGATGAACATATCCTTGGACTAACAAATGTTCTTTTGAGAAAGATAGAATTTATAGTGCATGCCAAGCCAAAAAGCAAGTTAGAGCTAAACATCCCATCAAGAATATGGTGACAACCGAAAGGCCATTGGAATTGCTACACATGGACATATTTGGACTCGTGGCTTATATAAGCATCGGTGGTAACAAATATGGTTTTGTAATTGTTGATGATTGTTCTCGTTTCACTTGGGTATTCTTTTTGCGTGACAAGAGTGAAGTGCAAGTCATCTTCAAGAATTTGCAAGAAGTGCCTAAAATGAGTTTGATGTAAAGATCAAGAGAGTTAGAAGTGACAATGGAACGGAGTTCAAGAACATCAACATTGAAGAGTTCCTTGATGAAGAAGGAATCAAGCATGAGTTTTCGGTTCCATATACTCAATAAAATGGTGTTGTGGAGAGGAAGAATCGAACTCTCATAGAAGCCACGAGAGCAATGTTGGATGAGTACAAGACTCCAACCAACTATTGGGTGGAAGCGGTCAACACGGCATGTCATGCTATCAACCGCTTATATCTTCACAAGAAAAGAGAAAAGACCACCTATGAACTTCTAACCGGTAAAAAGGCCAAGGTGCACTACTTTAGAGTTTTTGGATCTAAGTGTTTCATACTTAACAAGAAATCCAAAAGCTCAAAGTTTACACCAAAGGTTGATGAAAGTTTCATGCTTGGTTATGGTACTAACGATCATGGATATCGCGTTTTCAATAAAACCACCGGTTTAATTAAAATCGCGGTAGACATGACTTTTGATGAAACCGATGGCTCTCAAAAGGAGCAAATCAATGTTAAGATTGTAGATAATGAAGAAGCTCCACATAAAGCTATAAAGAAGCTTGTCATTGGTGAAGTAAAGCCCATCGAAGCACAAGATGAAGATGAAGAAACCATTGTGCATGTTGATCATGATCCTACCATTCATCATGTTTAATCAAATGAACATGGTGAAGCTTCCGTATCAAGAAACAATCATGAAGGAAGATCAAATGATGCACAAGGTCATCCATATGAAGATGGTGCTATCAATGATGATGGGCAAGCTCGACCTCAACTCAATAATCAAGAAAAAAGTGAAGACAACCTCCACAAGACTATGGTTTTGATCCTCAAATCAATCAAGACCATGATGATGAAGATGATGGCCCCATCCAAAGATTAACTCAAGTGACACATCCAAGAGTTCATCATTCCATTCAACGGGATCATCCCATTGATAACATATTGGGGAGCATTCGACGAAGGGTAACAACACATTCCTGTTTAGCAAGTTTTTGTGAACATTACTTGTTTGTTTCTCTTTTGGAACCTCATAGGGTGGAGGATGCACTCGATGATCTGGATTAGATGATTGCCATGTAAGAGGAGTTGAACAACTTCACTCAGAATGAAGTTTGGTCCTTGGTGGAAAGGCCCAAGCAAAATGTGATTGAAACTAAGTGGTTTTTTCGCAACAAGCAAGATGAGCATGGCGTGGTGACAAGAAATAAGAAAAGGTTGGTGGCTCAAGGGTTCACTCAAATTGAAGGCTTGTATTTTAGGGAGACCTATGCACCGGTAGCAAGGCTAGAATCAATTCATATTCTACTTGCTTATGCCGCACATCATGATTTCAAGCTATATCAAATGGATGTGAAAAGTGGATTTCTCAATGGCCCCTTATCTGAGTTGGTGTATGTAGAGCAACCACTGGGCTTTGAAGACCCTGAGTATCCCAACCATGTCTATAAGCTCGACAAGGCACTCTATGGGCTCAAACAAGCCCCTAGAGCTTGGTATGATTGCTTGAAGGATTTCCTACCCAAATAAGGGTTTGAGATAGGAAAGGCTGATGCTACCTTATTTACTCGCAAAGTCAATAATGATATCTTTGTTTACCAAATATATGTTGATGACATAATATTTGGTAGTACTAATGTAGCTTTTTATGAGGAATTTAGTAGGATTATGACGAATAGGTTCGAGATGTCCTTGATGGGAGGGTTAAAGTTCTTTCTTGGATTTCAAATCAAGCAACTCAAGGATGGCACGTTCATAAGTCAAACCAAGCACACCAATGACATGTTGAAGAAGTTTGACATGGACAAAGACAAACCCATCAAAACACCTATGCCAACCAATGGACATCTTAACCTTGATCAAGGAGGAAATGACGTCAATGAAAAGGTATATCGCTCCATGATTGGATCCCACCTTTACCTTTGTGCATCTAGGCCCGATATTATGCTTAGCATGTGCATGTGTGTAAGATTTTGAGCTAATTCGAAAGAATGTCACCTTGTGGCCGTTAAGAATTTTTTTGGTATTTAGTACACACTCCTAATCTTTGCTTATGATATCCTAAGGGCTCCACTTTCGAGTTACTTGGCTATTCTGATTTGAATTATGCCGGTTGCAAAGTAAACCGAAAGAGTACTACCGGGACTTGCCCATTTATTGGTAGGTCTTTGGTGTCTTGGAGCTCTAAGAAGCAAAACTCTATTGCTTTGTCTACCGCTGAAGCCGAGTATGTGGCGGCCGATGCATGCTGTGCCCAACTACTTTGGATGAAGCAAACTCTCAAAGACTTTGCTTGTCAGCTAACCAAGATTCCCCTTTTGTGTGACAATGAGAGTGCCATTAAGTTGGCAAACAACCATGTAAACCACTCTCGAACAAAGCACATAGACATCCGGCATCATTTTTTGAGAGATCATGAAGCCAAAGGAGATATCGTAATTCATCATGTGAGCACCGAAAAGCAACTAGTTGATATCTTCACAAAGCCCCTAGATGAGCCAAGATTTTGTGCTTTGAGGAGTGAGGTAAATATCATTGATTGTCGTAACATGGCTTGATGTCTTGCACATACTTTGTTTGATCTGGCTAGGCGAACACACTTGTGAAAATGTTGTGTGATACTTTCAAAAACTATTTTATAGTTTCCATGTGTGACTATTGCTTTGCGTTGTTTGATTAAAATCTAGTCACACCTGAAAATGTTCATGTCCATCGTATTTTTGCCCCACATGGCATGGTGAGTTCAAGCTAGGGAGTTTTTCAATTTTCCTGCATCGGAAGTCCCGGCACAGGTCGAAACTCCCGACAACCGAAAGTCCTGGCTCCTGCCAGAACTCCCGACGTTGATCTGGCCCGCACTACTTTGACCGCCCATCTTTTGACTGAACCATTCTTTACCCTAGGGTTAACTCATTTTCACCGTGGCCTAGCCTAGTAACTCCCCTACTTGCCTCTCTCCCCACCCGCCTGACCCTCTCTACCTCGTGGCCATCGCTCTTGCCCCTACGTCACCTTCTCACGTCGTCATTTGGCATTGGGACCTTCGGCTAGTGTCCCCAGCTGCCGGGAGCTCCAGTCTACCTCCCCGGCCACCGGGAGCTCCGGCTCCACTGCTCCATTCTTCCTTCCTCGGCAGTCCCGATGCCGCCCTATTCTTCTACATCTCTAGTTGAAGCAAGTCATCACGTGGTGGTATGGATTCATTCATGAAAGTCATGGGCTAGTTTGTGGTTGTGGATTTGCTTGTGCGCGATGCCTATGCTATAGATTTCATCCCCATTCACTTCTTCCCTCTCAAGGTACAACCATTTTGCTCTAGCCCTAATCGTCAATGTACCTTAGATTTTGCCTATATTCTTCTTCCCTCTCTCCCCCTCTACCTTCCTTGTGTGAATGTGTGTCGAGATTTGAAGCCACGTGAATGGGTTCACCTCCATTTGTGTTGGAAGTCTCGGCAACTGTCAGAGGTTTCGATAGCCAGAAGTCCCGACTTCTATCAGAAGTCCAGGCTGCCAGAACTCCTAACTGTGGCCAAAACTCCTGACTCCTTGGTTGCACATCCATTCCTGTTTCTTCACCTCTCGATCTTCATTCCAATCTCTTCGCCTTGGTTCTCAATTTTGTTTTGCTTTTCTTCGCAGCCATGGCTTCCAATGGCGATGATAGTCCTCCCCGCTGCCAAGAGAAATGGTCTAAGTGCAACTAGGACTGCACCGTTGCCCCCAAGCCGTCTGGCGGCACCAAGGCAGCTTATCACCATGAAGGTGCTGGTGGTTCACGTGCCCGAGCCACAGGTGCATGTGGTCATGGTGGTCAAGGATCAGCTGCTGCTCCTCCTCCTCATCCAGCATGTGCCTTTGTTGGTGATGAACCGATTGTTGATGATGAAGAAGAAGCCCTCGAGTGAGCTAGCCGCACCATTACTGCTCAGATTCTACGTACACCATGTCGAGATCCTGCTTTTGTTAGTGATCTTGTTCCTTTTATGGACCCTCTGCTAGTCCTCCAGGAGCCCTAGCTTGCTCCTAGTCCCTGTGGCGGCTTCACCCCTCATCTGCCAATTGATTACCGTCATAAGGTCTGAGACATCAAGACAATGCGTGGCTGGAATCTCTATGCTGAGGATGAGAAGGATCTCTAGCTTGAGTATTGCTTTTGGCATCACTTCCATTTTGACTTCTATAATTCCCCGATCCATCGCAAGTTCCTGCAGAAGGGTGAGCCACCAGTCATTAAGATGAAGGTCATTGATGCTTATTCCCTTGGTCTATTTAAGTAGCCAAAGCTTGAGCAGATGGTTCGTGATTTGCGCTCAATGGGGCTATCCTACTTGATGGAGTTTCAAAAGCATTGGAACAATGAGATCATTTGTCAGTTTTATGCCTCCTATCACCATGAGACCACCTCTTCCGGTGCTGTTGACATCATCCATTGGACCACTGAGGGCAAGCACTACAAGGTGGATTTCAGCACTTTCTCTCGCCTTCTTGGTTTGGATGAAAACGACCACACTGCACCTGAGCTTTCTGAGTATGAGGATGTGGCTATGCAGGAGTACCAGAACATGTGTCTTGATGGTTATCCCCCTGATGGACAGACAGTGTATCTAAAGCCCTACTTTTATGTTCTGAACAACATCCTTCGTCAGATCCTGTATCTGAAGGGCGATGACTCCACTTATCTTCGCGATGATTCTTAGAAGGTGCTTGATCGATTTGGTCTGGATTTTGACAAGTTCTCCATCAGTCGCTACATTTGGAACAAGATTCATTCGGTGAGTGAGGATCTTGTGAAGCACTATCCGTATGCCCCCTATCTTATGCATGTGATTGAGCAAGTGTCAGGCATCTGGTTCCCCATAGACTCCACTCATACAATTCTCAAGATTGCCAATAAGATGTCTCATATGGCTGTAAGGGAACTAAAGAAGGCTGCTGCTCGCCCTCGTGCTTCGGGCTCTACCTCTGGTTTCCTCTCCACCACCTGTCTCTCACATTTTCCGTGCTCATAGTGAGGAGCATGTCTCCTCCTCCTCCTTCGATGGTAAGCCTCCTAGCAAATTCAAGTTCTTCATGAAGTACATGTTTGGAGCTTGTTGTGCGAGTGCTGAGCGGGAGCAAGAGATGTTTGTGAGAATGCATCGCATCGAGCAGAAGTTGGACATTCTCCCCGCTCCACCTTGTGACTTGGAGCCACTTCATGATCAGTTCGAGCTTTATGATGAGGCTTACAAGGAGTATTATGGAGAGTCATTCGATCAGCCCCGTCGCCATGGCAAGCAACAAATTGGCACCAAGGATGAGGAGTACCACGAGGAAGATGATGGTGATGACGACGACGACGACAATGATGGTGGTGACCGTGATGATGATGAGGACTACGAGGATGAGTAGTCGTTTCTTTCACGTAGCCTTCCCTTTTGGCACTTGCTGACAAAGTGGGAGTGTTAGGCTTTAATCTATCATGTAATAAGTTAGTTCATCGTTTGAGTTTGAGACTTTAAAACCTTTTAGCTTGTATGAACTATGACGTATGGTGGCACTTCGTGATGGACAACTATATATTTGTGTGTGATGGATGATTGTAGGACAAGTAATGTTTATCTATCTATTTTAGTAGCTTGTGCTTGTCTCTACATGTGATTGGTGAATGTTATATTTTGATGGCCATGTGTTGTTCAAGTTTCTACTTTGAGATCTTGGCCATCATTTTTTATTTGTTTGTGAATATAACATGTCATATTGCATTCCCTTTGTCACGGATATATATTTGTTCACATACACTTGTTGCACCCCACGAATTGCAAAATTTAGTGGGAGCTTCTTGACTTAATATATGCAAATGATGTGTAAATGATGATTATTGAAATTCAAATTCATTACATATATTAAGGGGGAGCTCTTCATAAATTTTGGGGTTCAAAAGTTTTAAATTCTTTCATTCATATAAAAGTCTAAGTTGGTTGTTATCAATTAGAAAAAAGGGGGAGATTGAAAGAGCATTTGCCCCCTATGTGGGTTTTGGTGTATTGATGACATCCAAATTAGTGACTAATGAGATCTTAATGAGATATATCTCAGCTTTAGTCCCATAAAAGTTTTAAAGAGTTGATCTAAGATGAAATGGTGTCTCTCAATTCTTGAAGCTGAAAAGACAGATGAACTCAAAGTGCTCTCCAAAGTTCTGATCTTTAGTGCTGAGTTTAGGATCCGCCGTACTATAAAGAGGGATACAAGTTTAGGTGGTCTGAGGAAGATAGAGTGCTCAAGTATAAAAATAAAATCAAAAGAGAGACACTCAAGCACTTCACAAGCACATAGAATGTTTTTTGGTGACTTAAGGTGTCGGAAGTCCCGACGTGAGTTGGAACTCCCGACTGTCGGAAGTCCCGGCTCAAGCTAGAAGTCCCAGTGCCTAGTGACTTAGTGAAAGGTACTAATGGCTAGAGGGGGTGAATAGCCTATAAAAATTTCTACAACAACACTTAAGCCAAGTGGTTAGACAATTATGAAGCGAAGCGAGTGTTGCGCTAGCCTACTCAAAAAGCAAGCCTCCTATCCACAATTCTTGTTATCTATAATCTCTATAACACACAAGAGGCTATGTCACTACCACTAAGTTAGTGAGCTCTCAAAGACTAACTAAAGAGCCTCACTAACCACTAGACAAGACACAAGCTAGCTCTCAAAACTAATTATACTAAAGAGCTTAGCTACAATAAGAAAGTAAATGCACAAGATAGGTAGTGAGGTATACCGCCGTGGCAAGAGATCAATCACAATATATCAACGAATGCCAATGAAATCCTCAGAGACAAGATGACATAATGATTTTTTACCAAGGTTCACTTGCTTGCTGGCAAGTTAGTCTCCGTTGTGGCAATTCACTCACTTGGAGGTTCACGCGCTAATAGGCATCACACGTCTAACCCGCAATCGGGTGCCGCACAACAAACACAAGATGAGGATCCACAAGCCACGAGCAATCCACTAGAGTACCTTTTTGGCTCTCCACTGAGAAAAGGTCAAGAACCCCTCACAATCACCATGATCAGAGCCAGAGACAATCACCTTCCTCCGCTCGACGATCCTCGCTGCACCAAGCCGTCTAGGTGGGGCAACCACCAAAAGAAACTAGCGAATCTCGTAACAAAACACAATCACCAAGTGCCTCTAGATGCAATCACTCAAGCAATGCACTTGGATTTTCTCCCAATCTGACAAAGATGACGGATCAATGATGGAGATGAGTGGGAGGGCTTTGGCTCAGCTCACTAGGTTTCTATGTCAATAAAAATGGCCAAGAGAGTGGGCTAGAGCCGGCCATGGGGCTTAAATAGAAGCCCCCACGAAATAGAGCCGTTGGGTCACATAAGTGACCGTCGGACTCACTGGCATAGGCTATCGGACTGTCTAATGCTCGGTCTAACGCCCTGCTACATCCACTCAAGCACTGCTATGCGTCCCATTTGAAACAAAGTGACCGTTGCCGTGCAATGGCTCACTGCCGTGCTCTGATCACGTCGTCGGACCCAGGCCTCGGACTCACCATCGGATTCCACATAGGGAGGGTCTGATGTAATCTAGAGAGGTCTAGAGAGGGTTAAAACCCTCGGACTTAGGTCCGACGCCCACCATCGGACCCAACCCACGGTCCGACGCCAACATGTGTCGCGCCCGTGCTCACTCACATGCGTAGCACTAAATGAACAGTGCACTCGGTTGGTCTAACACCCCCACAAGCCTCGGTCTGACGCCGCTTCTTCACTACGCGCGAGTTAGGGTTAGCCGTCAGACCTAGCCAAAGGCCAGTCCGACACTCTGTGAAGCAGGGTCCCATGCCCCTATTTCAACTCCTTTTGATCTCCAACTTCAAAACCCTTACTCAAATGTGCCAACCACCATGTGTAACACCTTGTGCATGTGTGTTAGCATATTTTCATAAACATTTTCAAGGGTGTGTTAGCACTCACTAGAATCTAAATGCATATGCAATGAATTAGAACATCTAGTGGCTCTTTGATAACCGCATTTTGATACGAGTTTCACCCCTCTTAATAGTACGACTATCTATCCTAAATGTGATCACACCCACTAGATGTCTTGAGCACCAAAACAAGGAGCACCTATGGATATCATCTTTGCCTTGAGCTTTTTATTTTTCTCTTTCTTCTTTTCCAAGCTTGAGCATTTGATCATCACCATGGCCATCACCACCATCATGATCTTCAACATTTGCTCCACCACTTGGAATGTACTACCCTATCTCATGATTACTTAGAGCAAATGGGTTAGCACTTAGGGTTTCATCAATTCACCAAAACCAAACTAGAGATTTCAATCTCTCCCTTTTTGGTAATTGATGACAACCCTTTCACAAAGGTCTGAATTAAAATTCAATTGAATCAATGTTGCTTGCCCAAGCATATTTACCATATATAAAAGGATTTGGACAAGTTTGATGAACCCCCATTGGTAGCATTTACTCCTCCTATATATGTGCTAAGAGTTTGGATTGAAGCTTGCACATATGCATGAATTAGAGTTGTGGGAGAGTAATGTCTACTAAATGATGCTAAGGTATAAGAGATGGACCTTTGAAGCGTGATACCAAGTGGAGTGCACCAAATATACCATCCTTAGCACCATAGTTAGTTAGATACCTCTTGGAATTACATGCAAAACACTAACACTAGATACCTCATGAGATCAATCATTATATGCAAGGCTCTAGTGCCACTTGTGAAAGCAAAGTGAGGCATATCTAACTACCAACTATGCATGCTAGTTTTTCATTTCATCAATCAAACCTACAACTAGCGTACACCACACAAGCATGAGAATTTAATTTAAAACTTGTGCCTTGCAAGCAAATATATGAAATGCACATTCAAATGCATCAATCGAGTTTATGAGCTTGCTCCCCATACTTGTGTGCTCAAATTTCAATTGATCCCTTTCCTTTGTCATTTCTCCCCCTATGTCAAAGTTCTCCCCTTTTATCTTTGTTTCTCTCCAAACCTTATCTTTGTACATTACTTCTCCCCTTTGTCATCAATGACCACAAAGGTTCAATTTTAGATAGGTTAAGATTATCAAAGTCAATCAATGGGGTGAGGATCATTTTCCCAAAATTGGTTCAATCTAGAACACTTGCCAAAGATATTTAACTCGGTTTGATCCAAGGACAAGCTTCTTCACACCTCATTTCAAGGGTTATCTTGACCATATTAAGTTAAACACTTTATAACTCATTTTCTAGATCAAACTCTAGGTTCACAAGCCCACAAACTTGTCATATGCTACCACTAGATCATATCAAGCATAGAAGCAATAGTGGTACCATACAAGCATCAAATTCATTGGATTTTCATGAATGAGCCTATAAAAGCATAAGGAATGACTAGATGCACTAAATATGTCCTTAGCAAAGAATGTATGCATGCCAATCAACTTTTACCTTGGACTGCTCGAAGGAGAGGCATGTCATATAAGGGGTGCATCAACACATATTTAAGAAATCCAATATGTTCAACTCATTCCTTAGCTTGTAAAACCTTTTCTCATCTAATGGCTTGGTGAATATGTCAACAAATTGATCTTCGGTGCCCACACTTTCAATTGAAATGTTCCCTTTTTATTGATGATCTCTTATCTAATGATGGCGGAAATCAATGTGCTTTGTTCTTGCATGTTAAGCTAGATTGGTGGTTAGCTTGATTGCACTCTCATTGTCACATAGTAATGGCACTTTCTTGAACTTGATTCCAAAGTCATTCAAGGTGGCCTTCATCCAAAGAATTTGTGCACAACAACTATCGGCGGATAATTATTTGACTTTGGCGGTTGATAATGCAACACTATTTTGCTTATTTGATGACCATGAAACAAGTGATCTTTCCAACAATTGACATATGCCTAATGAAACGACCTGATTTCCACGAAGGGAAATCCACAGAGTCGAAGTGTATTATGACCGTTGTAGATCATATTACCCAAATTCCAGTCGAATACCACATCCATACAACGATAATATCAGAGTACAAATAGTGCGGAATTACATAAATTATTACATCACCGCATTGGCGGAATCAAAAGTAGCATTCATTCAGAACAACTTGAAGATAAGATCGCCAAACTCGAGCGTAGGAACGAACCCCTCAACCGTCAAACTCCTCAGAGCTATACCCCTTAGCAGAACCTGCGTGCCAAAGTTTATCAGTATGATTTGTATTGGCCACTCCCACCCTATGAGCATTGCTTTGTGGAAATTGGATGCAAGTTGGATATAATCAAAAGGAACCTATCTGGGGTTTCCTATGTATTAGCATATCAAGTATATAATAATAGTTGGTCAAGTTTTAACACCATTCCCACACCCATTCCACCCCATTTCTGTCCAGAGCCAGGTTTTGATCCTGGGATCGATATACCACTATCTCCATATCATCACCACATCACCACCATACCATCGCTCAGTCGACAGGCCAACTCCCTCTTGGCCTTTGTCTCAAGGCCCGTAGCCCCAGCTACGACCAAACTCTCACTCACGGGGAAGAAGAGAAGGACTCATCTCACTATCTAGTTTAAGCGAAACCTGTGAAAGGTCCATAGCCGATAAGTCGACATATGTATCGATCGATCAACCATACACTCTGCAGACATTTTACATAACCACAAGATCCACCTTCCTCGCCGACCGTCATCAATCTGGGCTGATTTCGGGCCGCTTGCTAGCCTAGAATAATGCCACCCTACCATTCAAACCACTCGGTACACCCCAAGTCTAGTCTAGGGTGGTCAAATCGTGAGTCATGAGTGGGTCCACAAGGTCTCCATGAAGTCTCGGAAGGGTGGGGGAATCCTTGGCGCCCGCACCTCCTCGCAGACCGTCTCGCTATCAACCTAGCAAGAGTGGCAATATCCTACCAAGTAGTTTGCCGTCCCGCACCATATAGGGCGTAGTGGTACGTAAGGCTTCCCGATGAATCGAGTACTAGTAAGTCCTTAGGGATGACCAAGCCGAATATCTTCATCGTGGTTTCCATTTACCGTGCCACCACAAAGACACCTCCACCCGGGCTCCTCCCATCATAGGTTCACACCTAGGGCCACCTCATATACCATTTACCCACCACAGTATCCATTTCCGGGGTGCCTGTGTAGCACCTCGCAGCAAGACTTGCCCTAGGCTCGTCAGATATTCCAACTTGGTTGACACAACCTCACCCTTCACGCACCCAAGTCACACACGCAAGACTCTCCCCATAGTCCAGATAACACGGTTTCCACCACGCATCAATGTAGTACAAGCGTAGTAGAAGTATTAAGCAATGAAATATAGCGAAGAAGCGTGTGTCTAGCCTAATAGCAGGTAAGGTGGGTAAGGTTGCGTCAAGGTATAGGCCATCAAGTAAGCATACTACCATGCAAGTCCTATCTTAGTGTGAATATAACAATAAAGTAAAGCAATAGCAGTTCTATATTAGCCATGCGTAATAGGTGCTACGAGGTTGGGTGGGATGTGGCACCTTTAGTGTAGTCGCTCTCAGATTCTCACTCACGGTACTCTCGGTCCTCGTCCATTTGGCTCTCCTCCAGTGTCGCAAACGATCAGTATTATAGTCGCGTTAGCGACGCCTATAGAATAGCACAAAAGCAATGAAAATTCAAAAGAGCCAAATGCACTCAAACATGGGTTCATTGCATAGAGCTCGATTTTAAATGAATTTTGGTCCTGGTCTTGTATTTTTACGAGTTTGTATGAATTAGTTATGAATTTCCAAAGTTTCAAGCATTTTCGAAAATGGAAAAAGGCTGAATTAATATCATCTTCGACACGTGTCACGCCCTGTTGGTCCACGTGGCATGCGACATCAGTATGACGTCGAAGATGACGTCATCGTCTCGATTCTGCAATCTTGTGGGTGGGTCAGAAGCTGACGGCGTCGCAAATGACGTCATCATGACATCATCATGACGTCACCTCTACCGTGTTTGTCAGCGGATGTGGGACCCGCATGATGCGTCATCATGACATCACCCACTGACAAGTGGGTCCAGTGGCTCTATGTCGCTGACTTGTGGGCCCAGTCAATGGTCAACGTTGACCGGTCAACGGTCAACCAGGCCGGATCCAAACTGGGCCGGTTGGGCCTGGATATGGGCTTGGATTCGGGCCGGGCTTGGCCCAACACGTGTCAATATCTGGTTGCGCCACGTCGGCTACTGGATACCCATTGGGTTTTGTCCATGGGCTCAGCACAGTAGGATGGTCCATGGTGGACTATCCATAGTGGGTCTATGGACCACAGCGTGGTTCATCGTGGACCAAGTCCATCTTCTCCCTGTTTCTCACGGCTCACGGTGGAAGGTGCGCACCACGCGGCTGCTACTTCTCCTTACCCCTTTCTCCTCTATTTCTCCCACGGCAGTGCTCTCGCCGGCGGTGAGCTCGCACGTGGCGCGCTCCGGTGGCTCGGTTGGGCTGCGAGGGTGACTACAGAATCGCGGGGCCATCGCGAGCGCGTTAGTGGGGTCGCAGCGGGGTGACATCACTCCAGGAGGCTGGTGTGCATGGAACGGCGGCGCTATGCACCGAGGCTTCGGCAAGGGCTCGATGGGGCTCAAACGGCTTCCACGTGATACATCGGCCAGGGCAGGGATGTCTGGGGTGGCGCCAAGGGCTCGGGCGAAGCTAGCCGGTGGAGGCCTAGCAGTGATGGCGGTCGGTGGTGCAGGGGCTACGACATCAATTGGAGCCAAGGAAGGTTTCCTTCCCCAAGTCGGGGTCTAGGGTGAGCCAAAGGACTTGATCAACAACGGTCAAGGGCGCAACGGAGTCCGCACCGTGACGAGGTGCACGGTGGAGCTCCGGCGATGGTCCGACATGGCTACGATGGTGCGAACTAGGGCAAGGCAGGGTTTTTGCCCCATCTTCGAGGCGGCTTGGTGTATAGGGTCTAGGCGGCTCTCACGGCCGATCCTCGCGCCATGGGGTGGCCGGAGATGGGGGGGACTCTCGTGGCACGGTGGCGCTCTGGAGCGTGTTCGCGCCGGCGAGGCAGGGTTGACTGAGGCGTTCGGAGCTCCTATTCCTCCATCTTCTTGTTCGCGAGGCGCCCTACGGCAAGGCGAAGCTCTAAAGGCCGAGGTTGCTGCCTATGTGGGCCTCTGGGGTCGTGATGCAGAATGAAGCCATGGTGGTCACTGCCATGGCGTGCGGTGGTGGTCGTGCTTGGGGTGTTCCCGAGCCGCTTAGGGGTCGGTGAGGCTGTGCCTTGGGCTTGTGCGCGTGCAATGCTTGTGCGGCGTGTCTAGGAGCGGAAATGCTCGCCTCTGCGCCCCTAGGTGCAGGAACGCGGTGGAGTTCATGGCGAGTATGGCTAGCGGGCGAGCGGCGAAACGACGTGGCTCACCATATGGTTCGTGGTGGTAGGATGGCGGTGCGGTGGCGAGGCGAGGCCGTGATGAGGCGATGTTGTGTTGTGCCGAAAGCGCCACGTCGTAGGGTGATCGGGCGGCGCTCCCGGCTCCCGGCGAGGTCCGGTTCCGCTCCTCCTTCTCCGTTCCTCCCTTCCTTCCTTCTTGTTTCCTCCACCCTTCTACCGTTCTTGGTGTGGTGCCTGAGTGCCACCAGCGGCGGGGTTGATGGGAACCCTAGGGCACCGAGGTGCGATTTTATAGGCGGTCAGTGAACACTATGCTTGCCGACGGTGATCAAGGCATCGGGCGACCAGCGGATGCAGGACGCTTGAGTGTCGCTTTTGATCCTCGGGTGGCTCAGAGGTCGGGCAGCGGCGCGCTAATTTGCCTTCACGACCAAAGGTAGGCGGGGCAGGGTGCGACAATGCATGTGCTCTGTCATGGCCGTTAGCGCTGCGTGGTGGGTCATGCAATTGTGTGACTCATGGGGCCCATGAGTCTTTGTCTTTAACATCATGCGCGAGGTCGCTCGGATGGCGGGGTGGAATCGGTCGACGGGAGGCGCGTTGCTGCTGCTGCATATGCCGTCGGCGGCCGGTCAAACAGGGGCCCAAGGGGGACCGGTGGAAGGGATGACAAGTCAGTCCCACTTGTCATCCGTCATGAGGGAAAGGAACAGCAGCACATGACGTGTCCTCGCGGGCCATGATCATGGACCGGTCTGGTGGCTTGTTGGGCGGTTGGGTTGGGCTAGCTCAGTTTCCCTCTCTCCTATTTCCTTTTCTTTTTATTTCTTTTTGTATTATGTTACACTTCTTTCATGTATATAAATCAAAGTGGCATATTTCTCCTTTGGTATAATGTCCCATGGTGATAAACATTGGTCATAGTATATGTTGGGATATTAATCTCATGTTAGTACATTTATTTATAAACAAATATTTGTTAGCTTTTATTAATCAACACATAAACCCAAATAAAATCCAAAACACCATGTTGAATATAATGCAACTTGATGTATGCTATGTGGTAAAATAAATTCAAGGTGATGAGGTGAGATACTTGTGCAAGTCATGTAGGTTTAGTTAGATTACTACTAATGCAACACTTAGGGTTAGCTCCTACAAATGTCACTCCTCATCACATGGGGTTTTTGAAGAAAAAATTTTGGAGTTGAGATTTTTGGTGTGGATTTTTGGGTTGTTACACCTGAGGTGCTCTTCCTTTCAATCTTGCATCCCGCATAATTGGAGTTTGAATATCCAACTAACTCAAACTTTGCTCCTTTGGGATACCACAAACCAATATTTTGTGTATGCTTCAAGTACCTCAATATTCTCTTTGTAGCCTTCAAATGACTTTCTCTTGGTGAGGCTTGGAATCTTGCACACATACATACACTAAACATAACATCCGGCCTTGATATGGTCACATAGAGTAGGCTTCCAATCATAGAGTGATACAACTTTTGATCCACCATCTTGCCACTTGCATCACTATCCAAATTGCCATTTGTTCCCATTGGTGTACTAATGGATTTGCTCTCATTCATGTCAAACTTTTTGAGCATGTCTTTGATGTACTTTCCTTGACTCACAAATGTACCATTCTTCAATTGCTTGATTTGAAGTCCAAGGAAGTAACTCAACTCTCTAATCGTTGATATCTCAAACTCATTAACCATCATTCTTTCAAACTCTTTATAAAAGTCTTGATTGGTTGATCCAAATATAATATCATCAACATATATTTGCAACACAAATAAGTCCTTGCCAATCTTCTTGGTGAAAAGAGTGGTGTCAACCTTATCCGTTATGAACCCTTTAGAGAGTAGAAAACCCCTTAACCTCTCATACCATGCTCTAGGTGCTTGTTTCAAACCATACAATGCCTTCTTCAACTTGTACACATGGTTAGGCTTCTTGTCATCTTCAAAACCAGGAGGTTGCTCAACATATACTTCTTCATTGATGTAGCCATTGAGAAATGCACTCCTGACATCCATTTGATAGAGCTTGATGTTATGGGCACAAGTATAGGCTAGCAAGATTCTAATTGCTTCCAATCTAGCAACCAGGGCATATGTTTCTCCAAAGTCAAGACCTTTCACTTGAGTGTAACCTTGTGCTACCAATCTTGCTTTGTTCCTTACTACTATCCCATCTTGATCTTGCTTGTTTCTATAGACCCATTTGGTTCCAATTACATTGTGGTTCTTTGGTTTCTCAACTAATTCCCATACTTGATTTCTTGTGAAGTTGTTCAATTCTTCATGCATAGCATTCACCTAATCAACATCCTTCAATGCTTCTTCTATCTTCTTTGGTTCAATGGATGACACAAATGAGAAATGCTCACAAAATAATGCTAATCTTGATCTTGTTCGTACACCTCTAGAAATATCTCCAATTATAGTGTCCACTGGATGATCTCTTGCAATGTTGGTTGGTTGGAGTATTGGAACATTGTTGCTTGCACTTGCTTGTTCATTGGATTGAGATGATGAGCTAGCCACTTGATCTTCTTCATTGTCATGAGAGACATTAGTACTTGCTTGATTAGTGTCAACTTACACATTTGAGTTAGAGAGCACTTGCACTTGATCATCTTCTTCATCATTCACTTGCCTAGGCCTCAATTCACCAACATCCATGCTCTTCATGGCATTTGAAAGTTGAATGCCTTTAACATCTTCAAGATTCTCATTCTCATCTTGGGAACCCTCGGTTTCATCAAATTCAACATCATGAACTTCTTCAAGAGTACCACTTGCTAAATTCCAAACTCTATATGCTTTGCTTGTAATGGAGTAACCAAGCAAGAATCCCTCATCACACTTCTTGTCAAACTTGCTCAATCTAGTGCCTTAATTCAATATGTAGCATTTGCAACCAAAGACCCAAAAATTTGCAATGTTGGGCTTTCTACCATTCAAGAGATTATATGGTGTCTCTTTCAATGGATGACAATAGAGTCGGTTCTTTGTAATAGCAAGCCGTGTTAATTGCTTTAGCCCAAAAGAATTGACTCACATTGTACTCACTAAGCATAGACCTTGCCATGTCAATAAGTGTTCTATTCTTCCGCTCAATAGGGCCATTTGATCGTGGAGTGTACTTGGCCGAGAATTGATGTCTAATTCCAAAATCATCACATAACTCATCAATTCTTGTGTTCTTGAACTCACTACCATTGTCACTTCTAACTCTCTTGATGGTTGTTTTAAACTCATTGTGTATGCCTTTGACAAATTATTTGAATGTTGCAAACACATCACTCTTGTCCACTAGAAAGAATGCCCAAGTGTATCTAGTGTAGTCATCCACTATCACAAAGCCATATTTGTTTCCACCGATGCTAGTGTATTGTGTTGGCCCAAACAAATTCATGTGCAATAACTCAAATTCTTTGCTAGTGCTCATTATGCTCTTCTTAGGATGGGTGTTTCCAACTTGTTTGCTAGCTTGACAAGAGCTACAAAGTTTGTCCTTCTCAAATACCACATCTTTCAAGCCTCTAACTAGACCATGCTTAATTAATCTATTCAATTATTTCATTCCAACATGACGAAGCCTTCTATGCCATAACCAATCCATGCTAGACTTAGTGAACAAGCATGTTGACAATTGAGTTTCACTAGCATTGAAATCAACTAAGTATAGATTCTCATATCTAAAGCATTTGAAGATCAAATTGGAGCCATCTACACTTATGATCTCTACATCATCTACTTTAAATATGCATTTGAATCCAAGATCACACAATTGAGCCATGGATAGCAAATTAAAATTCAAGCTCTCTACTAGCAACACATTGGATATGCTCATGTCATTGGATATTGCAATCTTACCAAGCCCTTTGACCTTGCCTTTACCATTATCACCAAATGTAATACTATCATAACCATTGCTATCATTGGTGTTGAGTGCACCCACTATTAAGAACCCAATGCCTTTCTTTGTCTTTGTAATTTACCTACAAAAGAAGATCAATTCTTTTTAGGTACCCAAACTTGCTTGGGTCCTTGAAGGTTAGTGACTAAGCTCTTTGGTACCTAAATGGCTTTCTTCTTGGAGCCCACAATTGGAGTACCAACAAACTTAGCATGCACCCCATTTACACCCTTGGTGAGCAAGTAACAAGAATCAAACTTAATTGAGGATATATTTGGTTGCTTGTTCTTGTTCCTGCAATATTGCTCTACATGCCCAACTTGCTTGCATTTATTATAAACCGACCATTGTTCTTCATAAAACTAGTCTTGTGAGGAGCAAAGGCCGCCTTGCCTTTCTTGGGGGTATAGCCTAATCCCTCTTTGTTGAGAGAAAATCTTTGGCTACCTAAGCACTTTAGCAAGCGGGCCTCACCACCATAGGCATTGCCTAAGGTGCGAGTGAGCTCATTGACCTTCTTCTTCAAGGTCTCATTTTTAACCATAAGTGAGGCATTACAAGTGAAACCATCACTCATAGGTGAGGTGGAAGTGGATGATGAACTACATGAAGGGCTAGCAGGAGCAACAACAATAGGCTTATAGAAAGATTCATCAATTATGTCATATGTTAAGACTTTGTCACATGTTACAACATGCTCCTTCTCATTTTGCTCATTAAATAGAGAGGAATAAGCTTTTTCAAGTTTCTTGTGAGCCTTGCCAAGCTTCTCATGGGCTTCCTCTAGCCTCTCATGAGATGCATTGAGCTCATCAAAGGCTTGTTTAAGGGCTTTTAGTTTCTTATGCAAGTCTTTGTATTCATTTCTGTTGATGTCAAAGTGAGTTTTAGCATCATCTAACATGTCAATTAGTTCATATTTAGTGGGTTCATGATCATCATCATCACTTTCACTTTTATTATCATATTCCTCATCACATCCATCATCATAAGTTTGTACCTTAGTGGCCTTAGCCATGAAGCAAGTTGATGGAGTGTCAAAGAGAGAAGGCTTCTCATTAATGGCAATGCTTGCAAAAGCCTTCTTCTTGTTGGTCTTTTCATCATCACTATCATCATCATCATTTAAGGAAGCATCACTATCCTAAGTGACCACATATGAATCACCCTTCTTCTTCTTCTTGAAGGTCATCTTGTCTTTCTTCTCCTTCTTCTCCTTATTGTCCTTCTTCTTGCCCTTCTTGTCATCTTCATTCTCACTATTGTAGGGGCATTGGACAACAAGATGATCCTTACTACCACACTTGAAGCACCTCCTTGCTTCATCATTGTTCCTTGATGATGACTTCTTCCTTCTTGCACGATAGCCCATCTTCACCATGAATTTGCCAAATCTCTTCACAAATAGAGCCATCTTCTCATCATCAAACTCATTAAACCTTGAGTCTTCATCTTCACTTGATGATTCTTGCTCTGCCTTGCCCTTGGATGATGTTGCCTTGAATGCCTCACTCTTCTTCTTCTCATCTTTCTTCTCCTTCTTTTCTTCCTTCCCAACATCATCTCTATATGTGTTATCGGTTATCACATCACCCAACACTTAGTTTGGTGTCATGGTGTCCAAATCACTCCTCACTAGAATAGTGACCAATGTGCCAAATCTCGATGGTAAGCATCTCAAGAACTTGTGGAAGAAGTCCTTGTCCTTCACCTCTTCTCTAAGTGCTTTGAGATCATTGACAAGCACTTGAAGCCTATGAAACATCTCTGGCACACTTTCATTATCCTTCATCTTGAAGCTAGCAAACTTCTCCTTGAGGATATATGCCTTGGCACCCTTCACCGCTTGTGTGCCCTCAAATGACTCCTACAACTTTTTCCATGCCTCATGAGCCATCTCAATATTCTTGATTTGCTCAAATGTCCTCTCATCCAATGCATCATTGAAAGTGCAATCAAGCCCTAATTATGGGTTTTGGTGATAATGACCACGCAATTAGAGAACTAATGAGATTTATCAAGATGACAAGCAGGGAATCTATATTTGAGGGTGTTACACGAAATGGAGGAGCCCCCAATTACAAATGTTGATGGCTTCAAACTTAAAGGAGGTTTAAATTCTTTTATATTTTAAATTTGAGTATAAGAAAAGCCGTACTATAAAGGGGAACACAATGCTTAAGCTAACATATGCTACCAAGTGCTCAATCTTACACATACATCCTCAGTTACTCAGCCAAGACAGCCAACACTTCACTCTTACTGTTGCTGTCTTGCCTGGTGCGGCAGTGCCGCACCTGAAAAGAGGCACTGCCACACTTGAGTCGTGACACTGCCATGACTTAAGTGACCATTGGGGCTGGGGGGTACTTATACCTTTCTCCTTCCTCCCCAATGTCTCTCTTTTCTCTCCCACTCATTTAGCTCTTCCAAGAATAGAAGAGTGCCCTTCTCTCTCTCCTCCACTAGCGACCTTGAGCTCCCAAGCATTCTCCTTTGATTTTCCCATCAATCCTTGAGAGAAAAGGTCCTAAACTCAATTAGAGAGCAGATCCTTTGATTCCCCAACTCAAAAGAGCACTTGGTTCATGTTTTGGCCGGCGGTTATGTTTATTACTCTTGGAGCTTTGCTCCTAGCCTGCTAGAGCGTCGCCCGTGGAGCTTGCCAACTTGTGTGGCAGCCCCGAGAGGTTTGTAACCACCTTTTGAAGCTAGTAAACTCACCTCTCATCTCAAGAGTTGTGTCTCTTGACTTGACAATGAGGAAGGGTTACAAAGCCCTAAGTCTTAGTGGCTAACCTCAACAATATGGACGTAGGCAAGCCTTGGTGGCGAGCTGAACCATAGTTTAAATCATCGTGTCACCTTGTGTTTGATTTACATCACTTGCATTTCATATTGTTGTTGAGATAATTTCTAGGGTTTGTGGTCGATCTACTTGAGTGTTGTGTTCCTACCACTTCTAGCTCTCGATCTGTGAATCTCATACCTGCAGGAAGCTAAGAAATTTCTCTGATTCAAGTTTACATTCACTAATTTTGAACTGTAACTCGAAGTTGTCTGTTGTTGCGGCAGTGCCGCTATTTTGGCCCGACAGTGCCGTTGTCCGGCAGTGCCGCGAGGTTAGAGCGGCAATGCCGTAGGTTGAATTTGATAAAAGTTTGAGTGTTTGTTTTGATAGGCCTATTCACCCCCCTTTAGGCTAACTAGAGATCCTACAAGTAGTATCAAAGCCAGGTTACCTCGTGTGCGCTTCACCGCATGAGGTATGGAGCCTGGAGGAGGAACTAGTGGCGTGAAGCTGGTGGATGTCAACACCGACAGCAGCAAGTTGAGCGCATCAATAGCAAGCAACACCACACTACCACATCTTGAGGCTACCGATGCCGAAAGAGCTCACAATGACAATGAGAGAAGAATAAGGAAGGAAGGAAGAAAGCTCAAAAGAAAAGCAAGAGAGAAGAAGAAGGAGGAGTAGCAGTTAAAAGACAAGAAACAAAGAAAAGAAGAAAGAAAGCTCATAAGAGAAGCAAGAAGAAGAAGGAGAGAAGCTAGGAAGAAGAAGGAAGAAGAAGAGAAGGCAACAAATACGTCATCAAGTGACATATCAAGTAGTTCCGAAGATGGAGATGATAATGAGTCCTACCAAGTGTCGAAGGACAAGAAGGAGAAGAGAGGAAACGACAAAGCCAACAACAACAAATATGCCACCATATCCTTTAACTACTCTTCTATACCTATGACTAACCATGATCGGAGGTCTTTCATCAATGTGCCATGGCAAGCAAGCTACCCCATTTCAATGGGACTAACTTTGCCAAGTGGAAGCACTTGATGAGAGCCTATCTTATAGGTCTTCACCCTGACATTTGTGAGATTGTTTGTAATGGATTTGAGCCACCGGTTGATCCCAAGAACCCAACACTAGAGGAGATGAGAATCATTCACCTCAATGGGCAAGCCACAAGTGTGTTGCTTAGTGCTTTGGATGGTGATGAGTACAATAGAGTAATTGGAGTTGATGTTGCCAAGCAAATATGGGACACTTTGCACCTAGCACATGAAGGGGTTGACAAAGTGAGAAAGGCAAGAATTGATTTGTTGATGTCAACGCTCAACCGGTTTGTAATCTTGGATGGAGAGGGGCCACAAGAGATATTTGATAGGTTGATGACAATGGTGGGGAAGATTAGAGGCTATGGTTGTGATGAGCTAGATGATCATAAAGTTGTCAAGATTATGTTGGAGGCTTATTCACATAGAAATGAGACCGTAGTGACTTTTATTAGAGACAAGAAGAAGTTTGAGTACTTCACACCAAATAATGTACTTGGGAGGATCTTGACCTTTGATATGCAAAGAGAATAAGCAAATGAGAGGAATAAGCTTGGTGAATTGCAAGCAAAGCTAGAAGGCATCAAGATCAAGGATGTAGCTCTCAAGGCCAACAAATCAAGTAAGCAAGGCTCTACAAGCAAGTTCAAGATCAACAAGCAAGCTTCAACTAGCAAGCCCAAAGCAAGCAAGCAAGTACAAGAAAGAGTAGAAACCACATCGTCTTCAAGTGAAAGTGAAAATGATGATGATCAATATGAGAAGGTTGATGATGTTGCTCTCTTTATGAAGAGGTTTCATAAGGGCTAAAGAAGCAAGGCTATAAGGTAGTGAAGAGAAACTTTCCAAACAAGAAAAAGAGGACATGCTACAATTGTAGTAGCACTGATCACTTCATTGCCAAGTGTCCATATGAGATCAAGGGCAACAAATACAAGAAGGACAAAAAAGAGAAGAAGGCCGATAGTAGAAAGAGCAAGAAGTATATGGGAGAGGCTCATATTGGGCATGAATAGGACTCAATTAGAGAGAGCACAAGTGAGGAGGATGAGAAGGTTGCAACCATTGCTATTCACAAGTCATCCCCTACACCAAGGCTCTTCAACAACATGTTTGACAATGACTACTACTCCCCTCACATTTGTCTCATGGCACAGGGTGAGAAGGTAAAATCCAAATCGAAGGCCAAATCTCCTCCACCTCCTAGTGATATCTCTAGTAGTGATATTAGTGATAGCTTTAGTGATGATGAATCTAGTAATGAAGAAATTAATCAAATAACTAAAAATTTGGATGGAAAGACCAAATTATTCATCACTAAGCTAATGGAGGATTTAGAGAGTGTCCAAGCCGAGCTAGAATCTAGAGAAGAGACTCTTATCCAACAAGAGGATCTCTACATTGCTAGCAAAGAAGCTCTTGCATTAAAGAGAAGTGAGGTGGAATCCTTGCATAAGGCTTTGGCCAAAGAGCAAGAGGACCATGCTTTTACAAAGAAAGCAAATAAAGCTCTCAAGAAAAAGTATTGTGACTTGGATAAAAAGCACAGAGAACTTGAGATGCAATATGTCATTCTTTGGGATAGCAACTCACATCTCCCTAAGGCAAAGGAAACCTCTACTCCCTCCACTAGTCAAGGTTGTGGAAAATGTTTTAATCTTGATTTGAATGCCTATTCTACTAACCTTGCAAACATGGAGGCTATGAGAAAGGAAATTGCTAGGCTCAATAAAATCATTGGAAAAGGGTGGATGGGTGAGACCCAATCTAATGACAAGAAAAATGATGAATCAAAAGGGCTACAATTCAAGCAAGGAAGGCATCCCTCAATCAAGCATGGGCTTGGACACACAAAAGGAGCCAAGACAAAAGGAAGAAGGATAGTGAATGGCTATGAGTGTGTGCAGTTTGAGAGGAAGGGCAAAATTGGTACAGTTCAGCCTGCACAGGCCATGGCAGTGCAGCGTCTCCGAGCGGTAGTGCCGCGTAGTGGCAGCGCCGCGGTGAAGGGTGGGAGTGCCGCGCCCCGTAAAAATGGGAAGTCTACCAATTCTATTCCTGATCAAACAAAGCCCAAGAAGAAGGTGTTCCAGCAGAAATAGATTTTCCAAGAAGCCTAAGGAATCAATGTGGGGCAATAAGAACAAGTATGCATATCAACCAAAGACCTATGCACCTCGACAAAGCTTGACATCATGCTTTGTTTTGAAGAACAACAACAGTGGAAAAATGGTTGCCAAATATTTTGGAAAGGAAACCAACATATATAGGAATACTTCTATTTGGGTTCCTAAGTTTCTTGTGACTAACATGCAAGGCCTCAAGTCAAATTAGGGACCTAAACCTAGCAACTAAACTTGTTTTGTAGGCATACTCCTCCTGTGGATCAAGTTGGGTGCTTGATAGCGGATGTACAAATCACATGACCGGATAAAGGAGTATGTTCTCATCATATTCTCCGATGATGCACTCAAATGAAAATATTGTCTTTGGAGACAATTCAAAGGGGGATGTGATTGGTCTCGATAAAGTTGCTATAACCCTTGAGCATTTAATTACAAATGTATTACATATTAATTTGTTAAGTTACAACTTGTTGTCCATTTTCAATTGTGTGAGATGGGCTACAATTGTCTCTTTATAGACAAGGATGTGGAAGTTTTTAGAAGGAAGGATTCCTCTATTGTCTTTACAGGTCAATTAAAGAACAAGCTTTACTTAGTTGATTTCAACAAAAGTAAAGCTAAGCTTGAGACTTGTTTAGTGGCAAAATCTAGCATGGGTTGACTTTGGCATCGCCGACTAGCCCATGTTGGGATGAGGAACTTGGCCAAACTTCTAAAAGATGAACACATCCTTGGACTAACAAATGTTCACTTTGAGAAAGATAGGATTTGTAGCGCTGGTCAAGCCGAAAAGCAAGTTGGCGTACCTCACCCACCAAAGAGCATCATGACCACCAAGCAACCATTGGAGCTAATACATATGGATCTCTTTGGACCGGTCACCTACCTAAGTATCGGGGGTAACAAATATAGTCTTGTTATTATTGATGACTATTCCCATTTCACTTGGGTATTTTTCTTGCATGACAAGTGCCAAGTTCAAGACAAGGTGAAGATATTTGTTAGAAGAGCTCAAAAGGAGTTCGGTCTTCAAATCAAGAAAGTGAGAAGCGACAATGGGACCGAATTCAAAAATACTCTAGTTGAGGAATTTCTTGATGAAGAGGGCATCAAGCATGAGTTTTCAACTCCATACACCCCTCAACAAAATTGTGTAGTAGAGAGGAAGAATCGTACACTCATTGACATGGCAAGGACAATACTAGATGAGTACAAGATGCCAAACATCTTTTGGTGCAAGGCCATCAACACCGCTTGCCATGCCATCAATCGCCTCTACCTACACAAGAAGTTGAAGAAAACTTCATATGAGCTTCTAACCGGTAACAATTCTAAGATGTCTTACTTTAGAGTGTTTGGGTGCAAGTGTTTCATACTTAACAAAAAACCCAAAACCTCTAGGTTTGCACCTAAAGTTGATGAAGGTGTTCTTCTTGGTTATGGATCAAATGAGCATGCCTACCGTGTCTTCAACAAAACCTCCGGGAGAGTTGAGATTGTGGTAGATGTGACATTTGATAAATCTAATGACTCTCAAGTGGAGCAAGTTGATTCAAGTGTTATAGGAAAGGAGGATCCACCGTGTGAAGCAATCAAACAATTGGCCATTGGTGATATTAGACCACAAGAAGATGAAGTAACTGAAGTGGAGGTTCCTCAAGTTGCTGTTGTACCTATTTCCGTTGATGTACCTGATGCTAAACAACAGTAGACACTTGCTGCAACACCTGCACATGGCAGTGCCGCACTTGAGAGCGGCAGTGCCGCACCTACACAGTCAGCAACAACTGATTCGACTCCAGCTCATGGACAAGACCTACAACCCATATTTGAGCAAGAAAATGATGAAGGTCCAGAAGATAAACAAGAGGCCTTTGAGCATCCAAGGCTAAGGCAAATAATACGATGGGATCATCTCGTTGACAACATTCTTGAGAGTCTTCAAAAGGGGGTAACAACTCGTTCACATTTAGCAATTTTTTGCCAATATTACTCGTTTGTTTCCTCTTTGGAACCTCTTAAGGTAGAACAAGCACTTGGAGACCCAGATTGGGTGATGGCCATGCAAGAAGAGCTCAACAACTTTGAAAGAAACCAAGTGTGGACCTTGGTGGAATGACCCAATACCAATATCATTGGCACCAAGTGGGTCTTCCACAACAAGCAAGATGAGAATGGAGTGGTGACAAGGAACAAAGCAAGATTGATTGCTCAAGGTTTCACTCAAGTAGAGGACTTAGACTTTGAAGAAACATATGCACCGTTGGCAAGGCTTGAAGCAATCCAAATGCTTCTAGCCTATGCCGCTCATCACAACTTCAAGCTATATTAAATGGATGTGAAGAGTGCATCCTTCAATGGCCCCATTCAAGAACTTGTCTATGTTGAACAACCACCGGGTTTTGAAGATCCCAAGTCCCCCAACCACGTCTACAAACTCCAAAAGGCGCTCTATGGGCTTAAGCAATCACCAAGAGCATGATATGAATGCCTTAAGGAATTCTTGCTTAAACAAGGCTTTGAAATAGGCAAAGCCGACCCTACCCTTTTCACTCACAAAGTTAGTAAAGATATATTTGTGTGCCAAATATATGTTGATGACATAATATTTGGTAGTACTAATCATTCTTTTTGTGAGGAATTTCGTAGGATCATGACCAAGAGATTTGAGATATCCATGATGGGTGAATTAAATTTCTTCCTCGGATTTCAAATCAAGCAAGTGAAGGATGGAACTTTCATTAGCCAAACGAAGTACACCCATGATATGCTCAAGAAGTTTGACATGATGAATGCCAATCCTATCAAAACTCCCATGCCAACCAATGGACATCTAGATCTTAATGATGAAGGGAAAGCCATGGATACTAAGGTATATCGCTCCATGATCGGCTCTCTACTATATTTGTGTGCATCTAGGCCCGCTATTATGCTTAGCGTGTGCATGTTGCTAGATTTCAAGCTAACCCGAAAGAGTGCCACTTAGTGGCCTTTAAGAAAATCTTGAGATATTTAGTATATACTCATAACCTTGGCTTGTGGTATCCTAAGGGCTCTAAGTTTGATCTACTTGGGTATTCGGATTCCGATTACGCCGGTTGCAAAGTAGATAAAAAAAGCACCACGGGGACATGTTAATTCCTTGGACGGTCCCTAGTGTCTTGGAGTTATAAGAAGCAAAATTGTGTAGCCCTTTCCACCGCTGAAGCCGAGTATGTTGCAGCCGGTACATGTTGTGCTCAACTACTTTGGATGAGGTAAACCCTTCAAGATTTCGGATGTCGCTTCACCAAAATCCCACTCTTGTGTGACAACGAAAGTGCCATAAAGCTTGCCAACAATCCCGTAAGCCACTCAAGAACTAAGCACATAGACATCCAACATCATTTCTTGAGAGACCACGAAACCAAAGGAGATATCGAAATTCACCATGTGAGCACCGAAAAGCAACTAGACGATATCTTCACTAAGCCTCTCGATGAGTCCAGGTTTTGTGCTTTGTATAGTGAGCTAAATATAATTGATTCCGTAACGTGATTTGAACTATAGCACACCTTGATTGATGAACTAGCATGGATAGGAGAAATGAATTGGAAAGGTTTAAATATTGGGCTTCAAAATGATTTATCATAAGAAACAAGTGCATTATGATCATTGTTTGTATTGATTAATTACTGCTGATCATAGTGTGCTTGAGATATGTGTCCATATCCTACATGTATATAGCTATTTAGTTAGTAGTTAAATCTTGTTATTCTAGGAAGAGCGGCTGTGCCGCGCCTGCCATGCGGCAGTGCCACGTGTGGTGAGCGGCAATGCCGCACTTTGAATTCTAATTGGAATTTGGCCCACAACAGTTGTTACTGTGGGGGCCCATTCTTTACTCCTTTTACCAACTGGCCCATGGTAACTCTCTCTCTTCCTCATTCTACCCGATGTCGACGCCTCTCTCTCTCACGCGTCTCGCGCGTTCACGTCGTTGCGCCGTCGCCGTCCCTCTAGGGCACACTCTGGCAGTGCTGCGCCGGTTGCTGGCACTCTCCCTCATCGCCAGCAACTACTGAAGCTCATGAACAGAGCCATTCTCTCCCTTTCCTCCCCAATCCACGAAAACCAAGGTGAAACCCTAACCTTGTCAATCTATGCTATGGAGTTCTTTTGATAATAGATGTAGGTTTCTGGTAACAGCATGACTAGTTTAGAAGTGAATGTGATGGATGAATTAAATCATAACAACGATTCATGGATGGAGTGTTTCCAATCTGTGAGGCAGTGCCGCATGCTGGGAGCGGTAGTGCCGTGACTAGAACTGCATTCCATGTAGATTTGATCAAGCATTCCATAAATGACCCTCTGAAATGATTGGATTCATTCACTATATTCATTACTAAGTTAAACATGATGTTATCTTACCTATCTTTTGTAAGACTCCATATTCTTGATAGAACTATACTTGCTGAGATTGTATAGTGGGCTAGAAGTTAAATTATGAAGTAAGTTCAGTAGACAAGAAGATGCAAAATGCGGTCTTGGTGAAACAGCCGATGCGGCAGTGCCGCTCCCAGGCGTGATAGTGCCGCATGTCTAGGGGTAGTACCACATGAGCTGCTTCCCTCGCTTGCACGTTGACTCTTCTTGAGTACTTAACTTGCTTTATAGGATAACTTCTACTCTCCATTTGTACAATTTCTCATTTTGGTTTATGTTTTTACGTAGATGGCCTCCGGAGGTGAAGATGACTAGAGGGGGAAGAGGAAGATGACCGAGCCTCATGACAAGCAAATGCCTCATTGTGGTCATGGTAGAACAACAGGGGGCAGTAGCAGTGCAGTATGCAGAGGGGATGATAGTGACAGGGGGAGAAGGGATCAATTGATCCAGGAGGAGAACTTGGAGAGGGCTGGCTGCACCATTCCTCCAGGTGCTTGCCCAGATACTCCACCTCACATTGAGGAGTTTGACAGAGGTTACATCAGAGAGTATTATGAGGAAGTGATCATGAGGCGTTCCATTGACACACGTGCTCATCCCGTGCTCAACTATGCGGGAAAGCTAAAGATGGTGGAAGAAGCACGTGAGAACAATCCTTATGAGCAGCCAAAGGATTTGGGGGTGGACTACAAGTTTTGGAATGAGTTTCATTCCAACTTTTATGCCTCAGTGATTTTCAACTCCAAAAAGTCAAAGATTGTCAAGATGCAGTATGTTGACTGGGAGTAGATGAAGGGGAAGAATGAGCCTGAGTTCAACAAAGTTATCAAGGCTTGTGAGCTATTTGGCCTCACTAATATCATGAGCTTCCGGGACAATTGGAATGAGGAAATGCTAGCCCAGTTTCATGCCACCTTCTTCTATGATATCTACACTTATGAGATTCACTAGATGTCTAAGGGACAACATTATAGGATTGACTTTGTGACTTTCAGCCAGATCCTTGGTTTTAGAGAGGAGGAGCGGGGCTTCACTTATATTCATGATGAGGCTAGAGCTGAGATCCGCGACATTGCATATATGTGGATTAAAAGGAGAAGTGCAGATGGTAAGGTCAGTGGCTTGAAGAGCTACTACTACATTCTGAACAATCTGATCAGGCACACAATAAATTCCAAGGATGGAGCAGCTTTAGATTTTAATCGCTATGTGAGGAATGTGCTTGCTAGGTTTGCTCCTGAAGATGACAGGTTCAATGTCCCTCGCTTCATATGGCGTGAGCTGAGGAATGCCATGGAGGATGGGAGAAAGGGGATGCCCTATGCCCCCTATCTCATGTTCATGATTGAGAGGGTCACCGGTTACAAGTTTGATAAAGATGGTCTCCACACCGTCTACAAGATTGAGAAGACCCAAGCCTCAGGTGCTAGCAGGGCAGTGAGATGCTCTCCATCAGTTGAGGACGTGCTTGAGTCCTCTCACTCTAGGCCCCACAAGGAAAAGAAGATGGAGAAGTTTGGGAGATGGATTAAGGCCATTTTCACCACTTGCACCTATGTAGCGAAGACCGCATATGAGGACCGGTTGGAAAACCGTGAAGCCAACCAAGAGGCTAGAGAGCATGTAGGGCTGCCACCTCTTTCTCTAGTACAGTCACCGTCGAGGTTTGACAACCTCCCTAGCCTCTTCGACATAGATTCAGAGGCTGATGAGGAGGAGGAGCCAAAGCTTGACCCTCACACGAGGTTGAGCTCCACCTTGCAGTCCATGAGGAGAAGCACCAGGCGTGAGCGTCACACTACCACCCATCGCCGAGGGAGGGCGGTGGTGTCCTCTTCCTCTGACGATGACGAAGATGATGATGGTGGTGAGGAGGATGTTGTAGGTGCTAGTGGAGCTGCTAGTGGGGATGATGTCAATTGGGACACCATCCAAGAAGATGAGGAGTGAGTGTTGGTCTTTCTTCTTTTCTTCTCTTTTTGGTGGTTTATGCCAAAGGGGGAGAAATTAGAGAGGGGTCAACAACTTTTTTGACACCATGAAGAGTAGGTTGCTGTAGCTGGAGCTTCATGTTCTTATCCATTTAGAGTAGACTTCGTTAGGTTGAGAGTTTGAGAGACGATTCAAAACTCTATTTATGTAATAATGCTACATAAGTACTTTATATGTGTGGGATATGGACATGAATTAATCTATCTTTAGCTGGTGATAAAATTGTGCTAGAATGTATATCTTTACATGTTACATCTTTGTGTGGAGCCTGTTCTTATCTCTGTGTCTTTATTCTGACAAGTGCAAGATGCCATATCCAGAGCAAGAAGATCTTTGCACCAAATTGTTATAAATGAAACTTGTTGTGCATGAACTATCATTTGCATCACGCCTACATATACGACACAAAGATGCAAAGCACCCCTAGGAGCATGGATGTGGGGAGCCCCACCACTTTCACTAAAATGTGAATCTTGGCTTCTTATGCCAATTTGAGAATTAAATTCTCTATTCACATATTTAAGGGGAGGCTCTACACCCATGGCTCAAAAATCTCAGTATTCATTTCATATCTTTTGTAAGCTCTAATTGATTGTCATCAATCACCACCAAAAGGGGGAGATTGAAAGTGTAATCAAGCCCTAATTGTGGGTTTTGGTGATAATGACCACACAATTAGAGAACTAATGAGATTTATTGAGATGACAAGCGTGGAATCTATATTCGAGGATGTTACACAAAATAGAGGAGCCCCAATCACAAATGTTGATGGCTTCAAACTCAAAGGAGGTTTAAATTCTTTTATATTTTGCATTTGAGTATAAGAAAAGACTTACTATAAAGGGAGACACAATGCTTAAGCCAACATGTTTTGATAGGTGGTTGTGTTTATTACTCTTGGAGCTTTGCTGCTAGCTGGCTAGAGCATCGCCCGTGGAGCTTGCCAACTTGTGTGGCAGCCCCGGGAGGTTTGTAACCACCTCTTTAAGCTAGTAAACTCACCCCTCATTTCAAGAGTTGAGTCTCTTGACTTGAGAATGAGGAAGGGTTGCAAAGCCCTAAGTCTTAGTGGCTAACCTCAACAACATGGACGTAGGCAAGCCTTGGTGGCGAGCTGAACCATGAGTTAAATCATCGTGTCACCTTGTTCTTTATTTACATCACATGCATTTCATATTGTTGTTGAGGTGATTTCTAGGGTTTGTGGTCGATCTACTTGTGTGTTGTGTTCCTATCACTTCTAGCTCTCAATCCGTGAATCTCATACATGCAGGAAGCTAAGAAATTTCTCCGATTCAAGTTTACATTCACTGATTTTGAACTATGACTCGAAGTTGTCTACAGGTGCGACAGTGCCACTGTTCTGGCCTGGCAGTGCCGCTGTCCAGTAGTGCCACGAGGTCAGAGCGGTAGTGCCACAAGTTAAATTTAATAAAAGTTTGAGTGTTTGTTTTGATAGGCCTATTCACCCCCCCCTCTAGGCTAACTAGAGATCCTACAATCATGAATGGCACTAAGAGTAATGTCATTGTTTTGGAAAAGCACTTCTTCGGCCATGGAGGGAGCTTCCAGATTTGCTACCTCAATCTTGGTCTCCACCACCTTCCACACCTTTTTATTGATTGACTTGATGTATGTTGTCATCTTAGCCTTCCAATAAGGATAATTGGAGCCATCAAATTGGGGTGGCTTCTTGGTATTGTTGATTTGAGTCATTTTAACACCGAAGGTTGTTAAGCCTCAAATCACGGTGACCACGGCTCTGATACCACTTGAAAGGTCCTAATGGCTAGAGAGAGGTGAATAGCCTATAAAAATTTCTACAACAACACTTAAGCCAAGTGGTTAGACAATTATGAAGCGAAGCGAGTGTTGTGATAGCCTACTCAAAAAGCAAGCCTCCTATCCATAATTCTAGTTATCTATGATCTCTATAACACACAAGAGGTTATGTCACTATCACTAAGTTAGTGAGCTCTCAAAGACTAACTAAAGAGCCTCACTAACCACTAGACAAGACACGAGCAAGCTGTTGATGGTAGTTACCATCCATCATGAACCATCAATATAACTTGAAATCATGCATGAAAATGATCACCAACATAGATTTAGGAGTTTAAACTGACAATTTCCACTAGTTTTGGTGAATCTATGTTTTCAGTAGGGTTTATCCAGTAAATCGTCAAGGAGGATCAAATCATCAAAGTAAATCGTGCTTATCCGCGGCGAAAACTACCCAAGAAAGTTCTAGAAGACTTGAGAATACACCACACCAAAGCGGAGACCGAGGTGCTGCTGCCCGACCTACAAGCTAGCCGGTCCCAAGGGCCCACGTGTCAGCCCTCGCTTCATATGTCGGTTCTCCTCAGCCTTAAGGATTACACCTACACTGTTTATTTAAGTCGGTTTGATCTAAGGGCTCGAGAATTGACGCTCCGGCCTATATATACCAGCTCCTACCCCATCCCTAGAGCAATTGCCATAAGTCAAGATCAAACCAAAAATTAGGGTTTCTAGAGAGAAGATAATAGAGCTCTAATTCTTTAAGTTCTAGTATAGGCTAGCTAGCAAGATTCAAGTAGAGTTTGGCTATTGCTCAGGATTCTGGATTTGCCGTCTGGAGGCCAGTATATCCATTGTATCCCTATTTATTTATGACTTTGTGCTACTTCAATAATATGTTGCTATTTATTATGTTCCAAGTTTGCTCTAGTTATATGCTTGATATAGTCATGATTGATTATGAATATATGCATATGTTCGCAAAGCGCTTAGCTCAATACTCGAGTGAGTTAAGTGGTCGATATTATATAAGCGTGGTGCTTAAATATTATTTACCTATGGATGCATTCTACACTCTGGGTCATGTGGTAGATCATGGATGTGACACTTCCGTTGAGTCCTTTGTAGTCCACTCCCCGTTTGTAGACCAAGTAGAACCCGGTTGCAAAGGGAGTCAAGCTCTGTTCTTGATTTTTCTTAGTAATGTTCCTTATGCATAGATACATAGTTAATTATGCTATAGATGAGAGTGCATATACTTGGGTGTACAAAAGTCTTAGTAAATAAGGAATAACTTAGGAATCTTTTGCTCTTAACTAATCTCTTGCCTAGCCATACTACATTTATGAGTATCTATTCCTATCTCTGGATTACTATCAATGCCTTACACTTATCATTTATTTATCATTTGAATTAACATTGCTATAGCATGAGAGTTAATGATCTTGTCATAAGTATACATATTTGACAATATCTCTATGCCAACCCCATCGCTCCTCCTTGTGGATAAAACATAAATAACGATATTTAGTATACTCCCATGTGAAATGCTACAATGGTATATTATCTGTGTGCTTGCGGATTATTTAATATATATACATATATATAAATTTATAAGTGTTCTCAATAATTACCAACAACGTATTTCTGGCATCATTGCTAGGGATGACAACTTAGTATTAAGGTGATGCTAAGAAATGTCAACAACCATTTCTGGCGCCATTGCTGGGGAGAGCATATGGCTATAGAGAATTGATCAAATAAATACTTATTGATGAAATCATAACACTTTTGCTTTAGCAGGCTTACTCTTGTTTGTCTTTGTTCATATCTTATATAGGGTATTACAGGATTGGTTTTGATTCATCAACAAGTTCCATCAATCAGAATCAAATCAATGAAGAGGAAGCTCAACACCAGTTTCTAGAGCTATGGCTGACAAGACTCTACATGAATTCTTTGCTCCAAGAACTGAGAACATTTGCACTGGACTAACACTCCAAACTAACAACCTTGAGTTTGAACTCAAGCCAAGCCTCATCAACATGGTGCAAGATACTCCATTCAACGGAAAGGCACATGAAGATGCTAGTGCTCATCTCTAGAATTTCTTGGATATTAGCAGCACAATCACCATCAAGGACGTTGCTCAAGACATCATACTACTTCACTGTTTCCATTCTCATTAGTGGGAAGGGCGAAGTAGTGGTTCTACACCAACAAAGATAACATCAATACGTGGGCAAGATGTTCAAGGCCTTTCTAGCTTAAGTTTTTTCCTATAGGCAAAACCAATGCCTTAAGAGGAAAGATTTTCAACTTCCAACAATGAAAGGAGAGACCATCCCGGAAGCATGGGAACGTTTCTAAGAATACATGTTAGATTGTCCTCATCATGGGATAGAAGATTGGTTGCTCATGCAAAGCTTTTACCATGGATTAACTCAGAAAGCTCATGAACAGCTCGATGCTACTGCTAGAGGATCATTTATGTCACTCACCATTGGAAAAGCTGAAACTCTTATGAAGAAGATAGCCTCTAATCAAGGCTAGTCTCAATGCAATATTCAAGCATGCAATTAGAGCGAAGAAGTACCGGAGGAGGTGTGTGCACTATCAACCAAGATGGACGTCTTGTTGAATTAGCTTGAACAATGAGCCAATTACAAGAAAGATTGTTAGGCCATTCAAGATGCTTTCAATTCCCAAAACATTTGTGGAGAGTATTTGGGGTTGATTTCCTGAATATCAAGAAAATACAAATATTGTCATCAATAACTCTGTTCCACAACAACAGAGGCAAGGATGGAATCAACAACAACAACAACACTCAAATTACCAAGGTAAGTACTCAAGTAATTACTATACCTCCTCTAATCCTAAGCAACCATCCTTGAGAAACTTGATCTTAGAACAAGCTAGGATTAATGAAAATATTTCTAAGAAGCTTGCTTTTAATGACAAACTCCTATAAAACATAAATACTAAAATGGATAGTTTTTCTTTACTTATATAAAAGACCAACTTCGCTATAATAAAAAGATAGAATCTCAATTAGCTCAGTTGGCTGCTGCTCTGCCTGTTGCCACTAACCTTGAAAAGGTCAACACCATAACCACAAGAGGTGGCAAGTCTACTCGTGATCCACCATATCCGACAAGGACAGGTAAGACACCGGCATGACGAAGACAAAGCGAAGAAGAAGGACAATGAAGTTGAAGAACTTGAGCCACAAGCACAAGGAATGATGCAAGATTTTTATGACACCACCTTCCTACCGTTTCCCCATAGAAATAAAAAAGCCAAAATAGATGAGCAGTTTGGTAAGTTCGTAGAGATAATTCAAAAGTTATATATCAATATTCCTCTGCTAGATGCCATACAGGTACCCACCTATGTGAAGTACCTCAGAGACATTCTAAACAATAAAAGAACACTACCCACCACTGAGGTAATTAAGTTAATAGAGGAGTGTAGTGCGGCCATGCTAAACACATCACCTGTCAAGAAGAAGGATCCAGGATGTCCCACCAGCGATTGTTCAATCGGAAACCAAAACTTTGAGAATGCGTTATGTGATCTTGGAGCAAGTGTCAGTGTCATGCCCAAGAAAGTTTTTGACAAGCTCAACTATTCAACACTCACGCCAACATCGATGTGCCTGCAACTAGCTGACCAATCGGTTCGTTACCCTATAGGAATCGTCGAGAATATTTTGGTAAAAATAAGAAATTTCTTTGTTCCAATGGATTTTATAGTACTTGATATGCAGGAGGACATGAAGACACCCCTCATCCTTGGGAGACCCTTCTTGAGCACTACAAATGCACACATTGATATCGGAACCAGAGAAATTAAATTCCATATCAATGGCAAGGAAGAGTGATTTGCCTTCAAGCCAAGACCGGAACAATGCTCTAATTTAGAGTGGCAAGAGAAGCCAGTACAACCATCAGGGCCTCCATCTCTGAGACCAACTGATGCACCCGAGGAATAAATACAACTGGAGAAGTCCGATTTGGTGGACTTAAAATCCCAAACCCTCGCCCGGAGGTAAATCGGAAGTTATCCATATTTACTTTTTTGCATTAATCATTTATCTTAGCATATTTACTTTTCAACATCTGTATTAGAAAATAAAAAAATCTTATCATGGCATTATATAAATCCAAGCCCCATGCAAATAATTTTACGAAGCGTAAAAACCTATAATCAATATCTACTGTGGAGGCGTAAAATTTTAAAAATACCATTCATTCATTTCATAGTTTTATAAAATATTTTTGTATTGCATATATATACATGTGTATATGGTAGAAATACAGGCACATGGGACCTACTCAACCACCACCCATCACTTCTATCTCCACCATCACCTCCATCTCCACCTCCATCTCCACTCTGTATCGTCTAGAGTGCATTTCCACCGAAAGGAGCACTCACCTTGCTTAACCATGAAGTAAAGAAGCATCAGGAAGAAGGGGAGGCCATTAGGCCACAATGTGGGGCCAGCCATCCCCACCACATGGCCGGCCAGCCTATTGCTCCCCCACCTACAAATACCACCCCTCCTGCTTGCTCTCGGCCACAACCACAGCTGCAATCAAGCATTCCAAGTTCGAAATTCCAAACTCCAATTTTGTAGTTTGAAAATTCACTTAGTAGAAGTGATTTTTGAATTAGGAAAGAAGAGGAAGTTTTAGAGTGGAAGTGTTGCTAAAGTTTGAGCAAGGGTGAGAGAAATTAAGAGTAGAAGTGAGAAAGTTTAAGAGTGGAAGTGCTGTTAAAATTAAGAGAAAAAATCAATAGAATTAAGGGGAAAAGTTCTACCAAAAGCTTGATTAAAAAATTCATTAGGCAACCTCGAACTACTGACCCTCGAACGACTGACTCCTAGATGGCTAACCACTGACTTTTCATTTTCCTAACCCATTCCATGAGTTTTGTTGTACTGTCAGTTTTTGCAAGATGATGCGCAAGATGAAGGGCACGTTCACCCACTCATCTTCATCTCGCTCCACTAGGAGTACGTCTTCACAAGATAGCACCGATATGTAGATTGACACTCCATCTCCCGCTGTTGGAGCGCCGTCCGGGTCATCATCCGCCGATAAGAACTTTCTCCTATAAGAGAAGCACCTGAAATTCTAGAACAAGACGGAGAAAGAGGCCTTCAAGCAGCTGAAAACTCAGAGGTTCATTCTCACTCCTGCTTATGATCTAGCCCTCCTGTAGTCAACAAGTATGAATATTGAGTTCAAAATCATTTTTTAACTGCTGAATTTCTTTGCACCTTGTAAATCACTGATTCTAAAGTCACATTTAGACATTTTGGGAAAGACTTTTCTATTCCCTGGAAGAATTTTAGTGAGCTTCTAGGATTCCATGCTCAGTGTGTAGTGGATGTAGACACAGCTATACAAGATTTTGATAGGACAAAATTTTGGAGAGAAATATCTAAAGAACTTACTTGTTATCGTCCTCATACAAATGAAATTCATCACCCTACCTTGCGCTTTATGCATAAGTGGCTAGGATTTTCTTTATTTCCTAGAAATGATTTTTGCACCGTAAGGAATGATAAACTTAAGCTGCTCTATGCCATGGTTAAGAGAAGAAAGGTTTCACCGGTCAAATTTATGATAAGACAATGGACAAAAATTCTTGAACTTAAGGGAGATGTTGGGTGTACTTTTTTGGTCACCCGCATAGCCAAAAAAATTGGGTCTTTTGGAAAATGCTTCTGTTGCTTACATTGATGGCATTCCCCGTTGGTATATCGACTATGAATATTTTGTCCAAGCACACATGTTAAAAAAGAATAAGGATGGGAAACTTGTCATGATATACACAGATTATACAACCGAGATCCCATTACCAGACCAGAACCTCGGTTTGTATGCGGTGGATTCTTTTGTCTTTGATTCATAGGTCATGGAGGCAGCCCCTCATAAGAGTGCCTATGCAAGATTAACTCGCAACCCATAGGCCAGGTACCGTGGCGATGATCCGATTCTAGACGGACCGGCTTTCACTAGCTATGTAGGCTAGGATCAGCCAGTATCCTCCCGCATGTATCAACATGAGCATGCTGGTTGGGAGCAGCCTGCTCCTCAGCACTCTGAGAGCTCCTACCAGCAGGGCACAAGTGAGCAATGGCAGGATGGCAACTTCGACTACTATCAACAGCAGCAATATGAAGAAGTTTTAAGCGGCTACCAAGGAGGACGTATGTCCTTCTCTACTCATGGCTACCATGATTAGCCCATGGGCTACCACGACCAATAGATGGAGCATTCCTGCCTCGACACCAGGTTGATGACCATAGAAGAGATGCAGCACGACATCCAGAACACGCTTCACTAGTACTCCCAGTGGCAAGCAGAAATGGGAGACCGCCTCACCAACATCTAGCAACACCAGCAGCAGGAGAACGAGAATTGGCAATATTTATTCTAGGGTCTCAACATTGACCTGCCATTCTGATCGACCGACTATAGCAACATTTATTATGTTCCTAGTTTGCTCTAGTTATATACTTGATATTGTCATGATTGATTATGAATACATGCATATGTTCGCAAAGCACTTAGCTCAATACTCGAGTGAGTTAAGTGGTTGACATTATGTAAGCATGGTGCTTAAATATTGTTTATCTGCGGATGCATTTTAAATTCTAGGTCATGTGGTAGATCGCGGATGTGACACTCCTGTTGAGTTCTTTGTAGTCCACTCCCCGTTTATAGAGCAAGTAGAACCCGGTTGCGAGGGGAGTCAAGCTCTATTCTTAATTTTCCTTAGTAATGTTCCTTATGCATAGATAAAGAGTTAATTATGCTATAGATGAGAGTATATATACTTTGGTATACAAAAGACTTAGTAAATAAGGAATGACTTATGAATCTTTTGCTTTTAACTAATCTCCTACCTAGTCATACTATATTTATGAGTATCTATTCCTATCTTTGGATTACTATCAATGCCTTACACTTATCATTTATTTATCATTTGACTTACCCCTGCTATAGCATGAGAGTTAATGATCTTGTCATAAGTATACATATTTGACAATATCTCTGTGCCAACCCCATCGCTCCTCCCTGTGGATAAAATATAAATAACGATACCTGGTATACTTCTAGGTGAAATGCTACAATGGTATATTATCTGTGCGCTTGTGGATTACTTAATATATACATATATAAATTTACATGTGTTCTCAATAATTGCCAACAATGCATTTCTAGCATCATTGCTAGGTATGACAACTTAGTATTAAGGTGATACTAAGAAATGTCAACACTAGCTCTCAAAACTAATTACACTAAAGAGCTTAGCTACACTAAGAAAGTAAATGCACAAGATAGGTAGTGAGGTATACCGCCATGGCAAAAGATCAATCACAATATATCAATGAATGCCAATGAAATCCTTAGAGACAAGATGACACAATGATTTTTCATCAAGGTTCACTTGCTTGCAAGCAAGCTAGTCCCTGTTGTGGTGATTCACTCACTTAGAGGTTTACGTACTAATAGGCATCACACGGCTAACCCGCAATTGAGTGCCGCACAACCAACACAAGATGAGGATCCACAAGCCATGAGCAATCCACTAGAGTACCATTTTGGCTCTTCGCCGTGGAAAGCTCAAGAACCTCTCACAATCACCACGATCGGAGTCGGAGACAATCACCTTCCTCTACTCGATGATCCTTGCTGCACCAAGCCATCTAGGTGGCGGCAACAACCAAGAGAAACAAGTGAATCTCGTAGCGAAACACAATCACCAAGTGCCTCTAGACGCAATCACTCCAACAATGCACCTGATTCACTCCTAATCTCACAAAGATGATGAATCAATGATGGAGATGAGTGGGAGGGCTTTGGCTCAGCTCACTAGGTTGCTATGTCAATAAAAATGGTCAAGAGAGTGAGCTAGAGTCGGTCATGTGGCTTAAATAGAAGCCCCCATGAAATACAGCCATTGGGTCACATAAGTGACCGTCGGACTTGCTGGCATAGGCTGTTCGACCGTCCGATGCTTGGTCCGATGCCCTGCTGCGTCCACTCATGCGCTGCCACGTGTCCCATTTGAAACAAAGTGACCATTGCGTGCAACGGCTCACTACCACACTCGATCGTCTTGTCGAACTAGGGCCTCAGACTCACCATTGGACTCCACACAGGAAGGGTCAGATGCAGTCCAGAGAGGTCTAGGGAGGGTTAAAACCCTCAGACTTAGGTTCGACGCCCACCATCAGACCCAACCCATGGTCCGATGTTAACACGTGTCGCGCCCGCGCTCACTCACACACGTAGCACTGAATGAACAGTGCACTCGGTCGGTTCGATGCCCTCGCGAGCCCCGCTTTGACACTGGCTCTTCACTGCGTGTGTGTTAGGGTTAGCCGTCGGACCTAGCCAGAGGCCGGTCCGATGCTCTATGAAGCAGGGTCTCACGCCCCTATTTCAACTCCTTTTGATCTCCAACTTCACCACCCTTGCTCAAATGTGTCAACCACCAAATGTAATACCTTGTGCACGTGTGTTAGCATATTTTCACAAATATTTTCAAGGGTGTTAGCACTTACTAGAATCTAAATGCATATGTAATGAATTAGAACATCTAGTGGCACTTTGATAACCGCATTTCGATACAAGTTTTACTCCTCTTAATAGTACGGGTATCTATCCTAAATATGATCACACCCACTAGGTGTCTTAATCACCAAAACAAAGAGCTCCTATGGATATCACCTTTGCCTTGAACTTTTTGTTTTTCTCTTTCTTCTTTTCCAAGCCCGAGCATTTGATCATCACCATGGCCATCACCACCATCATGATCTTCAACATTTGCTCCACCACTTGGAATGTGCTACCCTATCTCATGATCACATAGAGCAAATGGGTTAGCACTTAGGGTTTTATCAATTCACAAAACCAAACTAGAGATTTCACTTAGTCTGCTCATTGACCCAGACGTTCGAAGTCCCGATGTAAGTCAGGACTCCCAACAGTCGGAAGTCCCAGCTCAGGCTAGTAGTCCCGATGCTTGGCCACTTGTCCTACCCGTAGTACCAGCGGTCGGAACTCCCGACGTGCGTCGGAAGTTTCGACCATTGGAACTCCCGATAGTCGTCAGAACTTTCGATGTTGATGTGTTTGTAGTGACCTAGACCTTGCTTTCTATAGTGATTTCTATAGAGGTCGGAAGTCCCGAGATCTACGTTGGAACTTTCGACGTAGATCTGAACGGTTGGATTTTTCCTTTGAGTATAAATAGCTCTCTCCTCTCTTCTAACCATTACTCACCCATTTATTGCGACCCAACTCTATCCAAAATAGCTCCCAAGCATTTAAGGCTCTCCTCTCTTCTCCCCTTTGCCCCCAACTTTGATTCCTCCAAGGTTTTGAGTAGAGAGTGGATTAAGTGAGAAAATCATCAAGCAAGCTTGAGCACTTGATTTCTTCGTCAAGCCAGTTGAATTTGCGTTCAATACTCTTGGGGATTTGCCCCTAGCTGGCTAGGCATCGCCCAAGAGCTTTCAACTTGTGGAAGAGCCTTGGGAAATTTGTATTACCCTTGATTTCTAGTGGAGAAACTCAAGTGACCTTTGTGGTTTCCTTGAGTGAGGCAAGGAGGTGAAAGAGACTCTGACTTTAGTGGTCACCTCAACAATGATGATGTAGGAGCTCCTTTGTGGGGTTGCCGAACCTCGGGATAAATCCCTATGTCCCGCGTGCTTGTTGTTGTTGTGATTTGCTCAAAATTACTTGTATTTATTTCTCTCTCTCTCCCAAGCTACTTATTAGAGTTTGGACTCGATCTATGAATTGGAGGCATTTTAGCGTCAAGGGAGTGACCCAACATCTTCATCTAACCACTAGGAAGTGGGGTTGTAAGATTATTTATCTGCAAAGTTAAATTTGGCACTGCTTTCATAGTTCACGTAGGTGTCGGGACTTCTAACAGTTTGCCCGAAACTTCTGACGACGTCGGAAGTTCCGACCCAAACTGCCGGGACTTCCGACAGTGGCTGACAAATTTGAACTTAACATTTGCAATAATTTTTTAGATACGCCTATTCACCCCCCCTCTAGGCATTGTTAGATCCTTTCAACGTCTCCATGGCTATGATCCATGAAGCAAGGATTTGTGTTTCGTGCAACTTGATTTGCTCTCCACCGATGGAATCCAAGGCCATGTGGATGGGGCTTGGCAATGGGGCTAGGTTGTGCTCTGCATATTAGTGGATGAGATGCGAGAGGCAATCGGCCGGTGCGTCGTTCTTTCTGATGAGTCAATGTTAGGGTGTGCTATGCATATTAGTGGATGCAATGTGATGGGCAACCCGGGAAGTTTGACATAGGATTTTGCAAGTTTTTGGTCGCAACCTACCACAGGAGCAGACACAACCATAGGCTGGTGGAGGAGGTTGTGATCAACTTGGGATGGTCAGCAGAGATTGGGAATGGATTCCCAATTCACGCTGGTCTCTTGATAGATTTGGAAGGAAAGGAACACCCACTGCTTTAGAGATTCCCAACCATGTTGAGATTCCCAACCACGTTGACCGACCTCCTCTCAGCCATAAAGGCTGAAGCCGATCGGTGGATACAAGTGGATGCAATCGGCCTAGGATGCTTGGCGGCTGGGGGTAGCGGCGACATAAGAAAGGTCCATAGGTTGTATATACACAATATAGCCTTACTTGTACGCCGAGTCGACTGAGAATTGGCCTTTCTTTATAATATCGATAATGATATAGTCAAGTGTCCGAATGGATGGACATCTCTTCCCACCGAATCATTCTTATCCATTTGTTCTGAGCCTGACGACACAGCCTGCTCTTAGGAGTCCAGCACCAGCTCCTCCCTCTCCCTTTGATACACCCTCACCTCACTGCCTCCCTCACCCCGAATTGAGGCGAGCGGCAGCGTAGAAGACCAGCAACAGGCCGCCCATAGGGCAGGCGGGAGCGCGGCAGTGACCGTGCGGGCGCTACACGCCAGGCCCCGTCGTCGATGACTTCGATAAGGAACAACAGGGCAGAGGCTACGGCAGCCGTGCCGACGAGCTTTGCGCATGCTACAAGCCACTGGCGCACCGTCGAGCTCCACGCATGTGCTACCGAGCCGGCGAGCCTCCACGATGGATGCTCCAGCAAGCAGGTGAGAGGAGCTTCGTGTGATGCCGCCCTACTAGTGAGTTGGCGAGTTGCCTACGCTATCGCACCGGCGAGCTCCGCAACAATGAGTATCCAGCCGCCCAGGCAGCAAGGTGACATTGTGTTGCACCCCTATGTTGCAAGTGTATGTTCCAGATGTTTCAACTGTTTTGAGATGGATGTTACTAGCTGTTTACCTAGATGTTGCAATACTTATATAAAAATATTTCATCTGTTTCAGATGTATGTTGCAAGTGTTTTATCTAGATGTTGCATATATTTCACGCATATGTTGGAAGTGCATGTTTCAAATATTCCAGTTGTTTTAGACGTATATTGCATTTTGTTTCATGTTAGTGTTTCATGTTTCAGAGCTACGTTCCGAGAGGCGCATGGATTCCTACGTGCATGCGTAAAATAGAGCACGCGCAGGCGGTCGCCGCGTGGCCTTCTTCCTCGGCAATGCAGTCGGCATTCGACACGCACACACTAGGCTAGGACCGGTAGACGATGGAGTAAAAAGCGCGCGCATGCAGCCACGGTGCGCTGCGCACGGAGGTGGTTTCCTTTCCCACCGCCTCCTCATGCCGTAATTTTGCGTGTTCCACGGGGAACTGAGCTGCGAATCGAAGTGGGCAAGGCACACGATACAGAGTATGCGTGGGCGTCCAGACATCCGGACGCTAGCTCTACCGTTATAATATAACTACTTTTATTTTATTCTTTAAATACAAAGATACAGAAGACTCTTGCCTATTCAAGTAAAAAAGACACTCCTTTCTGTTAATAGAATAGGGATAAGAGATATTCAATCCTAACCATCCGCTCTTACACCTTATTTAATCCTAACCCTTCGTTCATTTCTCTATCCTATCCCACCTCCCATTTCCCGGTATCCAAACGCCACCTGCTGCCGTGGACCAGGCACGACGCAAATGAGCTTCTGTCACGTCCCACGGGAAGAGAGACGAGGGCGCAGCGCCAACCCCAACTGCCCAAGCCTGTTGTAAAAAAAAAAAATGTTGTAAAAAAAAAAAAAAACTGCCCAAGCCCAACACGGCCACGGACCTGAGAGATCTGAATTCCCACCAGCACACTCCTGCCCGCTCCTCCCCGCCGATGGAGATCCCCACCGCTGCCATCCACCGCCTCCAGTCCTCGCTCCGCGAGGCCACCTTCGCCCTTCTGCAGAAGATGCACCGCCCTCCCTTCCCTCCGTCGCCGACGCCGTCGCAGCCTTCGACTCGGGCGCCGCCTCCGTCTCGGCGGAGCTCCGATGCGTGCGCTGCGGGGCGGCGGGAGGGCTCCTGCGCGGTGCGCAGTCTGCACTCTGCGCCTACTGCGGGTGCCCCAGGCGCGGGGACGAGGCAGAAGGCGGTGGAAGCGGCGGCATCGCCTTCCGTGACGGCGCGGCCTACCGGTGGCTGCTCGGCTCGCTTGGACTCGACGGATCCGTGAGCTTTCCTTCCTACATTATTTGGCGCTAAGAATCTGTAGATTTGATTCTTGTTGCTTAGGATCTGTGAGCTCTTCTTTCTAGCAAACCTGAACCAGCATTTGGGAAAGAAGAGGATGTTATGCTCCCGGAGAACTTCTAATTTAACTGTTTGCGGAATTGCTATTGCATAGTTTTTTACTTATCATGCAGTGCTATTCCTAAGAAGTACCAAGTAGTTAGAGAAATGTCCGTTGCCAATGGGTCTGTATGAATAGTAGAACATGTTTGGAAATTTTTATTTGCTCAGAATTCAATAGCCATGAAAGAAATGCGCTGCTAGGGTTTTGAGTTATGAGGCAAGCGCAATAGTACAAAATAAGGCATTCTAATGAGGCTGTAGACATGCTACATTAACCAGAGGTAGTAAAATTTGGACTTTCATATGCTTATAACTTTCATGTTCCAATCGACTTCTGCAGTAATCATCTTAGCATTAGTGAATGCATTAACTCAATTTGGATATTATGATCTCTGTTTTCTTGAAGATGTTGCTGATGTAAGTTTAATTGGACACTATAACTAGAATCTTTATTTCCACTCTCTTTTGCAATTATTTATCTATTTGTGTTGATTGTTTGATCAAAAGGATTTATCTCCTTCTTGGCAAGGCCCTTTACTTAGGTTTCATTAACTGACCCCCTTTCGGTTAGTTCATGACTTACAGGGAGAGTGAGCCGTCCTGTACAATTTTTTAAGTGTGTTCTGAGTGGCCTGCTCAGAAGTTATTGGTTACAGGGTGCTCTTATTGAAGCTACCAGCCTTTTGGCATATGAATCATAATAGCCTTTTGGCTTACCATATGAATCATAATAGCCTTTTGGCAGCAAGAACTTTACAATGGCACATTCTAGAGTAATTTTACCTGCAATCTAGTTGCCGGATCTCTTAATAGTCTCAAATGGCATCAAACAAAATTTGCAGCAAGTTCTATTCAGAAATGTTGGGTACACATTTGGGCACAAACTCACAGTTTCTGAGAAGAATGAAAGATTTACCTACTACTTTCCTTACTAAACTGGTATTTCATCTGCTCCCTCTTAGGCTCTGTCCTCTTAGGCTCTGTTTGGCCTGGCTCAGGCTTTATTTTAAGCCATTTTTTACTGGCTGCCCACAGCAGCTGTTTTTTCTTTTATAGGAGTATGATGGATAAGTCTCTCTGTGGTCTTTGTGGGGCTGCAGCAGTCTTTGTGGTCTGTTTTAGAGGACAAGCAGTGACATCTTTTTAGAGGATAGCAAGATCATCCGGACAGAGGACAGCAGCAGGTGAGATCCTTGACCGGCATCTTAGCATCTTAGGACAACATCTTAGAGACATCTTAGGACTGCATATTAGCATCTTAGACTAGCATCTTAGACTAGCATCTAAGATATGCTTTATCGCCTAGCGACCTATAATATGTATCCCCAACCCCTTAGGTTGGCATGGCATTTGTGTGAGAAATAAACTAGAAAATTGCCCCAAACTCTAGTGTCATCCTCTCTCGATGAGAGTAAGAATTCTGCTACTACCGAGAGTGAGAGTTCAACGACTAACAACCTGGTATCGAGCCAGTACTATCCTCAGAGCTTTGAGCATCTCCTTCTCATCTCCCCTCCTAGCCCCACAACAAATTTGTTGGCGGCAAGCAACTCCCCGCCGCCCTCGCTCACTCCTCCTCCGCTCTGCAGACGAGTAGCAGCTAAATGTCTGGCAGCCCTCTCCCCACGCAATGCCCCCCCAGTAGCGTCATGTCCCATGAGGCGATCTCAAGACTTTCGGTGCGCCTCGAGCACGCCGTGGCGTTGGCGAGGAGGCCGAACTTGCTGCAGCAGAGGAACGCGAGCGAAGCAAAGCAGAGATCAGCCGGCGGCGATTTCAGCAAGGGCGCCGAGGTCGGCAATGGCAATGAGCGGCAAGCGGCAGAATGAGGCGAAGGCGGCGGCGGCGAAATGCGGCAATCGCGAGCAATGAGGTCGAGGCTTTATGCGGCAAAGATCGGCAGCATCCATTTCCGACGACACCGCCGACGCGGACCTCGAGCCGCTAGAGAGGGAGGCAGCATGAAAGCTGGCGGCGCGATGGGCGGCGCGACGCCCACGAAGCGTGGCGGCAATTTTCAGACAGCGCGCGACGCTACTGGTGGCGCTCTGGAGGAGGCGCGCGATGGCGGTGGCGCTCTGGGCGCCGTGCATGCCCACGAGCGGCGGCGGCGCAGACAGCGGGCGGCGCGCGGCGGGCGCTCTTGGTGGAGGCGCGCAAGACGGCGGTGGCGCCCCTAGAGGAGGCGCAGATGGCGGCGGCGGCGCGGAGGAGGAGGAGCGCGCGCGCAAGGCAGCGATGGCGGGTCGATCGAGAGCGCGGCCTTCCGCGAGCGGCGTGGCTCTCTCCCGGATCGGTACCGACGGGTCGATGGAGAGCACGGCCTTCACAGCGGTGGTGGCTCTCTCTCCCCGGACGGTGACCGTGGTTACCACAGGCTCCAGTGTCGTTGTCGGGGACGTCGGTCCCTGCGATGGGTGGCCTACCTCACCAAGACCAACCACGTCGAGTGGGTCTGCGGTGATGAGGGTAAAGCTCCAGTGCGGCACATGTGGGAGGCGGTCCAGTGCGGCGACGTCGACCACGACCTAGATCGACGGTATTTGGATGCCCTTATCGCAGTTGATCCCACCCGAGATGCGATTCTCGCTACCAACAAGCGGATCGCCAAGGAGGCTTGGGACGCCATCGCTGCAAGACGACGCCGGCAGCCGACCGCGCCCGCAAGTCCACGCCGCAGCACTTCGCAAGAGTGGGAGAACACCGCCTTCAAGCCGGTGAGGACGTTGATGACTTTGCTCTCCGTCTCAACACTCTGCTGCGAGAAGATGGTGCGATTCGGCGATGACACCTACGGCGAGGAGAGAGGCGTCGAAAAGCTCTTTCGGCTGCGTCCCCGAGAAGTACAAGCAGATGGCTTGCTCGATCGAGTCCTCTTTGGATCTCTCCACGATGTCGATCGAGGAGGCGATAGGTTGCCTCAAGGTCGTCGGCGCCGATGAGCCACGCCTCTCTCTCGGGGCCCATCACCATCCGGGCGGAAGCTCCTTCTCACTCGGGAGCAAAGTGACTTGCCGGCCAAGGTGACCGGAAGAAGGGGAGCTTCTTCTTCCGTGACGAAGCGGGCATAAGCGTGGCAAGCCACGCAAGGCGTATGAGACGCCTGTGCCGGGCGCGAGGACGTGCCGAGGGTGATGCCATGAGGCGCCAGGCGGCGCGCAGCCGGCAGCAACAAGCAACGACGAGATTTACGCGCAAGAATCGCGTCACTTTGGCCATTGGGCCAAGGATCGTCGGCACCACGACGCTGCCAGCCAGCCCACGTCGACAAAGCGGAGGAGGAGGAGTCGGCTCGCTCATGGCACATGCAAGCATCGAAGCTTCCTCCGCGGCACCGCCGCAGCGGCTCTCCTCCACCTTGACGAGCCAAAAGCACACGCCCTCCTCGGCGATAGCTCCAAGCAATGACAAGATCGACGGGTGGTGCCTCGACACCGGCGCCACCCATCACATGACCGGCCGACGGAGTTCTTCACCGAGCTTGACTCTAGTGTCCGAGGCTCCGCGTCAAGTTTGGGGATGCCTTCGGCGTGGAGATCAAGGCGGCGGCTCGTCATCTTCACTGCGCCGGTGTCACGGTGAGCACAGTCGCTCACCGAGTCTACTACATCCCGCGTTGAGGAACTCCATCATCGACTTGGGACAATTTGGATGAGAACGGTTCGTGGCGTGGTGGTTGAGGATGGAGTCATGAGGATTTGGGATCGCCGCCGTCGCCTTCTTGCCAAGGTAACGAAGCGCAAATCGACTCTACGCCCTCAACGCGTGTGGCACAACCCCTCTGTCTCGCCGCTTTCGTCGGGACGACGAGGCGTGGTAGTGGCACGCAGCGTTTGGGCACCTTCACTTCGAGGCCCCAGGCGGCTCGGTGCCACGGAGATGGTGCGAGGCCTGCCGTGCCTCGACCATGTGGAGCGACTGCTGCGGCGTCTGCGTGTTGACGGGCAGAGGCGACTCCCCTTCCCCAATGGTCGAGCTTTCGAGCCAAGGAGAGGCTCGAGCTTGTGCACGGGACTTGTGTGGCCGGTGACACCGGCCACACCGGGGAGGACGACGCTACTTCCTCGCCGCTTCGTCGACGACCTCTCCCGCTTACATGTGGGTGATGGTCCTTGGCGGCAAAGGGAGAGGTGCGGACGCCATCAGCGCTTCAGTCGATCGCGAGGCGATGAGTCGCGGCCGCAAAGTCTGCAGCGTCTGCGACCACCGACAACGGCGGCGAATTCGGCGGGTGAATTCGTGTCGCATTCTTGATGATGAGGGCATTGGCCACTACTCCGCTACCAGACATCTGACGCAGCAGCAGAACAGCGTCGTCGGCAGCGCAACCAGAACGGTTGTGGGGATGGCTCGGGCCCTTCTCAAGCGAGGGGATGCCGGCCGGTTGTCTTCGGGAGAAAGGCGGTGGTGACGGCCGTCTACATCCTCAACCGCCGCCTACCAAAGGCGCTCGACGGCAGGGCGCCGTCGACGAGGCTTGGCATGGGGCGCAAGCCGGCGGTCTCCCACTTGCGGATCTTCTACGCCGCGCGTTTGCCAAGGAGCTTGGCCACGCCAAGAAAAGCTCGGCGACAGAGCACTCCGGGAGTGTTCATCGGCCACGCGGAGGCTCGAAGGCCTACCGCATCCTCGACCGAAGACACGGCGTGTGTGCGACGCGCGCGCGGCGTTGTGTTCGGACGAAGGGCGAGGATGGGCGTGGGACAAAGCGGTGGGCGACGGCTCGGCTCCGACGCACGGCGACTTCCTTTGTCGAATACGTCCCGCCGAGGGAGGCTGGGGAGTAGGCGGTTCCTCTTGGCGGCGCGCGTCTACCCCGGGCCCCCGAGCCTCCACCGACCGGCGCTGCAAGCATTCGACAAAGACCACGCTCTCCGGCCAGGGACCTCGGCTGCGATGAGTTCTTGGCCGGCTCCACCACACGGCCGCAACGCCACGCGACTCCAAAGACCAACAGCACCACTCCGCACGTCTACCCCACCACCACCGGCTCGTGTCGAGCACGGGTCGATTGAGCTCGCCACTCCGCTCTCTCACGACGAGGAGCAGCGTCGACGCGCGTACCACGACGGCGCGAGCTGCTGCTGTATCGTCTGTTGGAGAACCTTCTCGGCGACCACCGATGCCGGGACCGGTGCCTCACGACTGGAGGCGAAGTTGCACCTTGCGTGTGTGACGACGGTGAACCTCGGATCGTTTGCAGAGAGGCCGAGACACGCAGCGGCATGGCGCGCCGCGATGCGATTGGAGATGGATGCGGTTGAGAAGAACCGCACTGGAGCTTCTCGACCTTCCTCGTGGTCACCGCGCGCGATCACCCTTAAGTGGGTGTACAAGGCGAAGAGGATGAAGCCGGTGCCATCGTCAAGCACAAGGCTCGCTTGGTGGCACGAGGCTTCGTGCGGCAAAGGGAGGGGTCGACTTCGATGACGCCTTTGCTCCGTGCGTGGCACGGATGGAGTTCGTGTGACTCCTCTTTTGCGCTTAGCTGCCCAAGAGGGTGGCGTGTTCATCACATGGACGTCAAGTCGGCGTTCCTTAACGGCGACTTGAAGGAGGAGGTCTACGTGCACCACCCGCGGGATTTGCGATCCCGGCAAGGAGGGCAACATGCTGCTGCTGCGCAAGGCCTCTATGGCTTCGCGCCAGATCGAGGGCGTGGAATGCCAAGTGGATTCCACGTTAAAGGGATGGGCTTGAGCAAAGCCCGCGACGAGGCGGCCATCTACCGGCAGGCGGCGGAGGAAATGCTCACTGGTGGGTGTCTCACGTCGACGACTTGGTGATCACCGGCACCAAGGATGCGGAGGTGGCGGCATTCAAGGAAGAGATGAATGCCACCTTCCGGATGAGTGACACAGGGCCTCTCTCCTTCTACCGGGAATCGAGGTGCACCGGGATGACTCGGGATCACGCTTGACAGACGACCGCCACGCCAAGCGCGTAGTTGAGCTAGCCTGGGCTCACCGATCGCAACCCAGCTCTCACTCCGATGGAGGAGAGGCTGAAGCTGAGCCGCGACAGCACGACGGAGGAGGTGGACGCTACATAGTACCGGCGTCTTGTGGGGAGCCTTCGCTACCTCGCCCACACATGGCCGGACTTGGCATTCTCCGTTAGCTACGTTAGTCGGTTCATGCAAATGACCGACGACGGAGCACCAAAGAAGTCGTGAAGAGGATCATCCGCTACGTTGCGGGGACTCTCGACCACGGCCTCTACTACCCGAGGTGCCCTGGGGGCACACGCCGTCGGGCATAAATGACAGCGACCACGCCCGGCGACATCGACACCAAAGAAGAGCACGAAGCGGGATCCTCTTCTTCCTCGGCAAGTGCTTTGTTAGGTGGCGGTCATCAAGCAGCAGCGGTGGTGGCCTGTCCACCATGAGGCCGAGTACATAGCGGCCTCCACCGCGCTCGACTCAGCGCCTGGCTCGCTTCGATCGCTCGGTGATCTCCTCGGCAGAGACACTAGAGCGGTGGAGCTCTGTGGTGGACAACAAGTCCGCTCTGGCCCTGGCAAAGAACCCCGTTTTCCATGAACGGAGTAAGCACATCCGGGTGAGGTACCACTTCATCCGAGGCTGTTTGGAGGACGGGAGTATCAAGGCGAGCTACATCAACACCAAGGACCAGCTTGCAGACCTGCTTACCAAACCTCTTGGGAGGATCAAGTTCCTTGAGCTCTGCTCCAGGACCGGGATGGTTCAACTTCCCCACAAGACGACGCACAAGACTTAGGGGAGAATGATGGATAAGTCTCTGTGGTCTTTGTGGGGCTGCAGTAGTCTTTGTGGTCTGTTATTAGAGGACAGCAGCAGCAGCATCTTTAGAGGACAGCAGCAACAGCATCCTGGACAGAGGACAGCAGCAGCAACATCCTTGACTGGCATCTTAGCATCTTAGGACAGCATCTTAGAGGCATCTTAGGACAGTATATTAGCATCTTAGACTAGCATCTTAGACTAACATCGCATCTTAGACTAACATCTTGGCATATGCTTGGCTGCCTAGCAGCCTATAAGTATGTATCCCCAACCCCTTAGGTTGGCATGGCATTTGTGTGAGTTTGTGTGAGAAATAAACCAGAAAATTGTCCCAACTCCTAGTGTCACCCTCTCTCGATGAGAGTAAGAATTCTGCTACTACCGAGAGTGAGAGTTCAACGACTAACAGAGTAGCTATATAAAAATGGATGGTGCTTTGAATGCCTAGCGTTTATACTTTATACCACTTTTCACCTGTGTGATCTACCTGTCAGGAAGGCTCGTCGCAAAGAAGTAAGGGCCTTCAACCTAAGGGCTCGTCACCCATCCCACTGCTAACCGACCCAATCCCGCTGCTCACTGCCCCGAGCCTGCCACTCCCTGGCCTGATCCTGGTACTCCCGACAGTGAATCCGATGGGCCTGAGCTCCTAATGGTGGATCTCAGTGGCGAAGAGAAGCTCAGCGGTGGTCGGCGGAGATATCCTCCTCTCCTCACATGGGAAATTGAGGGTGGTTTCTTGGATACATGGTGGCAGGGGTGAGTGGTCGGTGGAAGAGCTGACTGGCAATGGAGAGGAGAGGGTAGCCGAGGAGCTGTCCAGTGGTGAAGGCGAGCAGGTGAAGCAGCGCGGCTTACACACGGGTGAGGAGGGGTGCAGGTGGAGGGTAGCATGATGGGGGAGAAAGCGGCACGTGGATGGTGGCACAATAGTGAGGGAGAAGCGGGCCGCATTGAAAAAAGCGCTGGGGTCAGGCCACTTCTCCTGTTTTCCGCTTCACCAGTTAAAATGAGAGAAGCTCTTAAGCTGTGTGTTTGGGTATCTTTGCTGCATAGAAGAAAGGCATAAACTTCAAATAAGCCATGCCAAACAGATCTTTGGTGAATTAGGGAACAACCCAAACAAATCTCCTAATTTAAATTAATTGTAATTGGCAAGATGCTAATTTCTGTTGGTGCCTTCCTTCTGGCACTGAATCCCCTTGATCATGCTGAAATTCCCGCCACCTCCTTGCGCCGTTCTGCTTTCATAGGTGGAGCCCCATATAACAGTCGTATGGGATCTAAGATCCTCTATGATGTACTGGTACCAAAGTGAATCTGGTAGTTGAATATAAATATCTGGCTTGATTTAACACAAAATCTTCACTTATATATCAAATCTTGTTTTTGTATATGTATGACCAATATTGGATATAGCACTGAATTGGATAGAATTTTTTTTGGGGTGTAGAGGATGCTTCATATTGTTGGATATCCATGCATACCTGCTTAGCTGTTTGTTTATATTTGACTACTACACCATTCGCATGTAGTGCTTACTTGCTCACTCACTATGTATTAATGTGTAAAAGCCATCTGTGGAATGCAAGCTCCATGCTGTTTAACAGACATTGATCTTGCATACATTGTAATTATGGACTGATTTTTAATAAGATTAAATCTTCCAGTATGACAGATCTGTGGTGAATTTACGTGTATTGATATCATTGTCCTAGTTCTTCTCTTTAAATTCAAAGTAGGCAGGAAACATATAGTCTTGTTTCTGAAGTTCAATTCTGTATCTATTCATAGCTGATGGAAGATTTTTTTTTTTCTTCTTCTCTTTCCTTTTTCATTCAGGAGTTTGTAGAATTCGATACTGACACTACAGCTTCAAATAAAAGCAAGGATGCACCATCACCAAACAGTGGGATGATCATATCTGATCTACTGGACTTAAAAATCACTTGCCTCCCTGAAAATAAGGAAACATCTGCAAGTTCCATAACAAAGGAGCAATCATCTTCTGTGGATACACTAAATTTATCTGCTGCTAACCTAGATTCATTTTTTGTTGAAAGAAAAGAAGAGATGACTTCTGCTTCTCTTCCGCAAACTCATAATGTGGAGCAGGAAAAGAAAAGAACTGATAGCAAAAACCATGAATCTAGATTGGAGGTGCATGCTGCATCTAAAAGCTTAATTAGTTCTCAAAGAACAAATCAGATTGAAGCTACTCCAGCATTTGCAAGTTGGGATGCTGATTTTCAGTCTGCTAGTTCAGAAAGTGCTGCCAAAAACTCCAAGCAACCTGATCTGTTTAAGAGCTCTTCTGAGGCCGAGTCTTTTAGTTTCCCAGCTTCAGAGACTGCCATCAAACCTGTAGTAGGTACTGAAAATAAAACAAATGCGAGAAGTGCCATCCCAGAACATCATTCAGAAGATTGGGCTTCAGCAAGTGGCACATTATTTGGTGATGACCTTTCTAATCAAAAGGTTGCCCAGCCTATCTTTGAGAGCAACAGTGCTCCTGAGTTCACTGAATCCTCTCTCCACATGAATTTTGCTAAGAGCGATCAGTTACATGGAAGGGATGATACTGGAGTCAATGATGATAAAGCTTTTGATGAATGGCAAGAATTTACAGCAAGTGGTAATCAGGGCAGCCTATCAAATGCAGGAGAACATATGGAGGAACCTTTAAAGAGAGATTCATCTGAAAAGGATGTAATAGATCCCTGGCCAGTGGGCAACAAGGAATCACCCGATAATGTTATTGAAGACTCCTCTGAATGGCAAGCTTTTGCTTCTGTGTCTGGTCAAGGAAGAGATTTTGTGACATCTGTGGAGCGATCAACAAGTAGCCACGGGCTAAATTTGGTGAGACCAGTTGTTGTTGAAGAGATAATGAGCAACATCTCGCATCAACATTCTTCAGAAATTAATCCTGTTGATGTGTGGCCTGTGGGTAATGTTGAAGCACAAAACGCTGCAGAAATGGTTAAGGAAACAAATGGTTCTTTTGACGATTGGCAAGATTTTACTACCACCGGTCAAGTCCAGGACACTTCGTTGAATCAAACTGGGGACATGATGGAGGTCCCAAAAGCCAGTCACAAAGAAACAGACATGGACTCATGGTTCATTGGAAATTTTAGTGAGCCAGCAAATACTGGTACCGTGAATGAAAATAACTTGTTGGACGATTGGCAAGGTTTCACTGGTTCAGATCAAGCACAGCCAAATTCATCTAGCACCGGTGCAGAAATGATGGGTGTTCCATTTGAGCAGCATGATGGAAGTGTTTCTGTCCAATCGTGGGCAAATGCCAGTAGTAATGATGCCGCAAAAACATCCTCAACAAATATAGAAAGCGACACATTTGATGTTTGGCAAGATTTTACTAAATCAGGTCATCTGCAAGAAAACATGTCTAGTCTTGGGAGAGAACCGAGTAGTGTGTCACCTGAACCAGCTAAAGAAAATGATTCCTTAGATTTGTGGCTTACCAGCAACTTCAAGGAATCTAAAAGCAGTGATGTTGTTGGGAGAACTAATGCCTCATCTGATGGATGGCAGGATTTTGCCAGTTTTGATCAAGCTCAGAGAAGTACTAAAATTCCTGTGGAAGGGCACCTTGTGAAAGATCCTTCAGGGGCTGAAACTATGGACTTATGGGCCTCAAGTCATGCTAATGAAAAGAACCTTGAACAGATAAGTGAAAATAATGATCTATTCGATGACTGGCAAGATTTCCAAAACTCCCGTCCACAGCAAACAACCTTACAAGTTTCTTCAGATGCTTCATTATTTGATACAACCTCAGCATCAAGGCCTGATGCTTTTGGAGGGCTGGAGTTTGGGAGTGTTTTGCAGTTAGCTTCATCCGAAAACTTAAAGGATAAAAAGGAGGCTTCTAATGAAGCAAAAGCATTTCCATCTGATGACCTCTTGAAAAGGTTAGTGATTTGTGGATTATGATCATGTAAACCTGTTCACTTGAGGATATAATCTTATTGTTTATGGTATGGGAAGAACTGGGTAATCAATTATATATACTTCTAATAACGTCCAATTGTTCAAACTATGTGTATTTTACCCAAGGACCAAGCTAGCCAAGCTAGCAAACCTCAAAGCTTCCAAATTGTTCTGCCTAATTAGAGGGAATTACCATATTTTAAAAAAAGAAACACGTGTAGTTCCTTTAATAAAATATGATAAGGCAAATATAACTGGTCTGTAGGACTTTGGAAATGGTACATGGTGCCATAAGCTGTCGTGCTTCTCTGAAGTTTGATTCCTATTTAGTTTTCCTGGCTTTTAATGATTAAACCTTAAGGTTTAGTTGAGTGCAGGGAAAAACTATTGTAAAAAATATTCCAAACTAAGCTTGTCCAAAGAGGACTTGTTTACCCCACTCAGCTTTCTCATCCAGTATTGTACTCAGTACATGTCTAATTAAATTGACCTTACCTTGGTCATTGAAATCATTTTCAGATGTGCTAGAATTAGGTGGTTGTTTGCGAGATCTCTTTCATCATGCGATGTAATATAATGTTTGTCTCAAATGATCCCATTGTTAAATGTGTGCAGCACAAACGGAATACAGCAGATGGGTGATATTGATTCGCTATCCTCATTATGGCCAACTAATAAACCAGAGCCTGCAAATACAAATGTGGAACAGTTGCTTGCTCAGATGCATGATCTGTCCTTTATGCTCAAGGATGAACTTTCGGTCCCTGATAAACCCATCGATCATTCGAAACCCTGAAGTCGCAACAACAAAAATTGTGTTCTGTTACTATAAGCCAAGGAAGATCGTTGTTGGAAGTCCAACCTTTTTGGTGCTGGATGAATTGCACCCAATATTCCTGAGTGGAAAATGCAAGTCAAGTCACAGAAAACCTTGTTCCAACAGCGTGCCTTTTATCAGAGCATTGATCAGCAGAGGATTGTATTTGTTTTCTCTGTTGCTTCGTTGCATTGATCATCAGAGTCAGGTTGGTTCCTTGACTGTCCCTGAGTGAGGCTGAGAATCATGTTTTTGTCTGCCTCCTCATGTATGTACCATTTTGCGGCCTGTAAGATGTACAGAGTCGAACTGAGCTCGCCAATCAATGAATTCCGTTTCAGATTATTTATGCATATAAGTTCGTTCTTGCTACTGGGCTGCCTTGTTTGCAACATCTTATTACAGTATCTTGTTGTATGCAGCAGATGATATCTTGTTGGCTTCCAGTAACTCTGTAGTGCAAGTGCTACATCATCATTGACCATTGTTATCAATTCATGTGGTTGCCTGGGTCAGTTCCCCCAACACCGACAGTAACTCCTTTTTTCTGAAAAGAGAGGACCTTAGGATTTTTTTTTATTTTCTTTTTTCGAAGTAACCTCTGAAATTTTCGAAGCAACCTCTGAAAAAAGCACAAAGTTCCTGCTCTTGTATGTAGAGAAGAGCTGACCCGGTTTATATATGAAAAAAGACCTACATGAACGGTATATCAAGGAATTTAGAAAAGAGCTGGTGAAGTTTATAAAAAAACTAGATCGAAAACCATATATGAATGGTGTAGGCTGTTCGGCTGATAAGCCAGCTGAAGCTGATTTATTATGAGAGAAAAACAATATACCATGGCTGATAAGTTCAAGCTAACCTGAATCAATCCACTAACACACACACAACGGTGACACGACTGTTGTCGAGTTCGTCACGAACACTTGGCTTACATCACCCAAAGCCCTCAATCCACATTGCCTATCCAAGATTATTCCTGACTCTGAGGATCATGTTATCATTATCGAGCTCTAATGAACCCCACATCAAAGCAGCTCCGATTTTACTACCGCAAGCCACCCTGGCAGAGCAGGTGACACCGGTAGAACAAAAGTACCCAAGGAGGCATGGCCTCGTCAAAGAACCCAGTCTTGCACAAACATCAAAATATTCATACTGACTGACATCTACAAAGACGGTGCTATATCTCCTCCACGGAGGAAACAAACACTGAGCCTATTGTTGTAAGGATCCAATGGCCCACGGGGGCAAAGGGTTGAACTGGGCTCTTGTCAGGGCTACGATACCCTAGGTATCTCAAGGCACCGATTAGATAGTTGCTCAGGTGGCCCACGGTATGCCAGCTAGTATAAGCCTAAATGATTGAGGCCCAGCTAAGCTAAGCGGACCGAGCCAAACGCTAAGGCCGAGGGTCGCCACGACCCTTCCATCTGCCTCAGCCGCACGCCGCACGAGGACTCATGACCACTCCACCGTCCTAGCCCTTGGGAGGAACGGGGAAAGATCGACTCCAGCCAAGCATGCCTGCTCTGACAGGAGTAGAGCAGGCACGTCGCACTGACTCCGCAAGGACCGACGGGACAGCGGTCACCTCGGTCAGATCAGACGCCATACCTGCGCCACGCGGCAGAGACAAGACAACACCACCAAGCGGTGACGGCTAGTACGATGAGTCACTGTCCAAATACGGCCTGACGAGACACACGTACGACTCCACCCACTATGGGATGGGATCCACGATGGTGGCCTTGACTTAGAGGCCATCCAAGCCAACAGGGGCCACGACCCCGGAGCCCGAGATCGTGGCCACCAATTCCACAGGATAACAAGACGACCAACAACTTGGGGGCAACTACCAACTCCTATACGATGCCCCCGGGAGATCAGGAAGCGATGACGAAGACCACGTCGCGTAGGAAGGCTGGCGAAACACCAATGTGCCCACAATGCTGCCACGAACGTTACTATTGCACCATGTCTCACCATGCCGCGACGTGGACACAAGACCATGATGACAACCACGTCTAGATGTGCACCACAAGATGGTGTTACTTGCAAGCCAAGTTAGCTAGGTTCCCTCTTTTAGGCTCACGACCCCTCGGTCGAAAGAACCTCCTTCTTTGTACATGACCTGGCCCCGAACTCTATATAACACTACTACAGATTGATATTTCATTGTTGCCATTTTCACTGCCGTAATGATAGAAGCGACGGTGTTATACGTCCACCGCCGGTTGGACCGATAGCGAGGCCTCCTGAGGAAGGAAACCGGCAGTTGAAACTTCTATCAATGACGGGTTAACAATAGATGCAGCAGTGGTATGAAAAACCGAGCCGACTAGGATACGTGTTATGGCCGTCGGCCCTCCATGACTGTTTGGTCTATCGGCGGTGAAGTCAGCGCGAGTTGTTTCCCAACTACGCCCACGAACAGTTGCATCACCATTACTCGTACTTCTCCATCTTCAAGGTTGGCCTATTTAACCAGGGTCTGGATGCACCTCTTGGGCTCAATCCACACACTCTTGAATCCACACACTCGTGAGCTACTATATCTTTCCTCATTGCCATGAAGTGCTTTGTCTTCATCCTTGCACCTCTCACGGCCTCTTGGCCGTGAGAGGTGCAAGATGGAGATAAAAGAACCTCACAGGGATGCTAGTGTTTGAAGAAGGCCTTCAAGATTGGGTGCTTTAGATTCCATAACCTTGCTTCCCCTGAGCATCGAGATGTAGATTTGCATCCCTCGACCCTCAGAGGTAGCAAGATTATAGAATATAAAGAACCTCATTGAGATGCAGATGCAAGTTTTGCGAGGTGCTACTTGTCCATCCTTGGCAAAGTGTTGCCGCTAAACAGGAGCTTGACCTTGATGATTGCAGATCTTCTTGCATATCTTGTGTTAACAGAAGATCTGTAATCATTTGGTTCTCTCCTATTCAGAGGCTTCATACTCGATTGGGGGTGCTTCAAGTTTGCGAGGTGCTTGTTCAGTCGTTCTTCAAGATTGGGTCCTTATATTCCATCTTGCAGCTCTCACGGTCTAGATGGAAGGTAGAACACCTCACTGAGGGTGAAGTTTTACGATGTGCTACGTCAGAGGATCGAGATGCAGATCTGTTGGTTTGTATGTACAAACTGCCGTATGATACGGATCTATTATCGCGTAGACCTCAATGGAAAATACATAAAGAAGTACTATACCAAAATATTTGGGTCCATGCTTGATAGCCGAGTCTCATCGGCTCAAAATAAAGCTGACACCTAGAGTATCGCCTTTAGAACAAAAAATAACAATAAAAGACATAGGATCAAAAGTGATATTTAAATAGTAGATTCTTTACTTATAAGACCCTAGATATAATCTATGGCCCTGAGAAAATATTGTTTACAACATCTTCTGCATGGATGATCACTGTGATAGCCTCGGCAACATCAGTGAAGTCTCCAATCAGGTCCTCTTGATCTTCCAGCCGATCAGTGTTCGAAAAACCAGGTTCTAGGTGACAGAGCTCATGCCCTGAATGCAGTTGCACTGCAGCCAGAGCGGCACCGGCACCATAGAGACCCCATGAGTTGCCACTTCTCTGGCACGAACCGGGATATCCTGCAAGCGATCTTCAAGAGAAACTCCCCTGGCGTTGACTGCTGCAACTGCGCATTATGCTGCCCATTGGAGGATCTCGTGGTGACTCTCTAGGTCAATCTCCCGGCGACGAGCCTCCTCAATCTCATGACAAGAAGCAGCCAGTTGTTCCTCAATATCTAATGAAAATGAAGGGTTATCGAATAAAGTCACGAATATAAAAGGAAAGACTCTTCAAAGAAATTTTACCTGCTGCCCTAGCATGAGCTTCATCAGCCCTCATCTAAGCAACATTGGTCTCTTCTTAAGATGCAGAGAGGGTTGTTTTAACGGCATCGATACATAGCTCGAGCCGACCTACCTCACGCATGGCCTCCCTCCTTTCACGGATAAGATTCTAGACATCCTGACCATCATATGACTCGGAGTTAGAGGATGAAGATGAAGATGAAGATACCATGGACCTAGCAAGATGCACAATCGATTGTTGTCCAACCTCCGCCGGAGTTGGCCAATGTACTACAGCATGAGAGATAGCCCTGCATATTCAAAGGATTAATGCAAGGCAGCCATAGAGATAAGAAATCATTCCCTCTCACCCTTGGCGATGAAGAGGGACACGAAGGCGCAAAGGTGGATCCACGACTTCTAGAGTTTCCTCCCTTGGACGCTTGCCATGAGCCATTGTTCAGAAGAAGACTGGAAGGAGAAAACGAAGAAGAAAAGATATGTGTCACAGCACAACAAATGAACACACGCAGTATTCCTTCTACTCCGCCTTGCCTCCAAATTTATAGCCGCAGGGGACCTCTGTAGTGGGTTCATCAAGTTACCCACGAGATTGGGGGGCATGTGTTCACACCAAAATTTGTTAAGATGCATAGGAAGCCCAAAACTCAGGGAAGCGTGCGTGAGTGTTGAATGTCATCCCAACTTCCAACACCGTCCCCACCACTTGTTATGTTAGGAGCTGTCGTATACCTCGTCGTGCTCCCTAGATCACGCATCTTAACTACATTGAGTCTGGGTGCATCTTCAAGGTGAGTGTTGAATGTCCCAACTTCCAACACCATCCCCACCACTTGTTACACCAGGAACTGTCGTATACCTCGTCTTCCCTGATGCATGCTCCCTAGATCACGCATCTTAACTGCATTGAGTCTTTGTGCATCTTCAAGGTTGGCCTATTTAAGCCGGGTCTAGGTGCACTGAGTCTCTCACCCCTCCCCTCCCTCCAAATCCCTTAGCATTAGATTGAGTGAGAGAGTGGCAACTCCTTTCTTGCACCATGGTTCATGGCGTACTTCAACGCCTCCACCGTTGCTGAGAGAAGGTTTTCAAGATTGGGTTCTATAGCAGCCTGCTGGTGGCTATTCTTCTTGGGTGTTAGAGGAAATTCCGTGAAGAGATGGGGAAGGAAAATACCATCTTCGGTGGCCTAGGTTGCCGGTGACACGGCGGTAGGCTCGTTGATGGTCGGCGTGCGGGTGACTTCTAGGTCAGAATATCTATGGGAAATCCTAGAGGGCGGAGGGTGCCTTGGTGTTGCCGAGAAACCTTTTGAGCCCATAGATCTCGGCCTAGGATCTCTCAGCGCCATGCCATGCGTTCCTCCCCGACGATGAAGAAGACGGCGTGGGCAAGGCTCCTCATCCTCTCAGATGTTAGAGGGAGTTCCGCAAGGTGGTTCTTCCCAAGGCTTCTTCCAGGCGTTGTCCCTGCTCGTGGCAAAGATCCGGAGGTGCGGTGAAGGTTTAGTTACACCTTCGTCTGGCTTCTATGCTTCATGAGATGTCTATCGCTGAGTGCGGGGATAAACCTATGCTCATCGCTAAAATTTGGTAGATGTTGTTGCTTATGCTGATTTGTTGTGTGAGAAAACACTGTTCGTTCGCTGAAAGGTACTACTGAAATAGTGCTGAAGAACAAGGCCAAGGTTTTTGTCATCATAACTATAGTTGCTGATAGATCCTTGTTATTGTACGCCTGGTGAATGAAAAGTGTAACAAAGTTAATCGAAAATGAATGTCTTTTATTGATTTTGAATGTTGTTACCTCACTGAGATGCTAATGGAGTGTTGCTTTGTATGTGCAAACCACCGCATGGTACAATTTTGTTATCGCATCCATTGTTATTGTAGAGATCAGTATCTTTATTATGCAACATCAACTGACAAATTTTGTCATGTTAGTGTCCATTGTTATTGTAAAATGTACGTTGTGTGTTCAGTAAGCTATTGAGGCCCAACTGAATTAGTATCAACATTGTACAATTCTATCACCGTCGGATATAAAGCATCACCGCCGATAGGTGCTATGGTCCCATCTTCTTTAAGACACAATCACCATCGCCGGTAGCGAGTAGCCTTCACCGCCAATATCGTCAAAATTTGCAAGCCAGCGCGAGACTCCCGCGCGTTTTTAAAAATTTTGGTGGACATTTCTGTTTTCGCAAGTCCTACTTTGTAGTTAGCTTACAAAGACCGCTACCCACCCAGCCACCCTATCCATCTCCTCCTCAAGTGCTGTTATTCCTCACCTACTCATTGACATGCGAGTCGCCACTCACCATCGACAAGCTAGTGCTCTACGCCAGTACGCCCCACCGGCACGCCCGCATAGATCCACCGGTGATTAAGCTGGTACTCATGACCGTCGTGGCCACTCGAGCTCACTGCCACAAGATCCAAAGGCAAGGGTAATGCTTTCTCGCACTTCCCTTATCCATGTTTCTTGGCTTTTTATTCATCTGAGTACGAATCAAGCTTCCATTTGATCATTAAGGAGCTCATGAGCATATCCCCACAGGCACTCATACTCTGATTCAGGCGACAGCGCCGTAGCTTCCATCATTGGCCCCGCTCCACCACATCCTAGTCAAGATGGAGGAGGAGGCCACCAACAAGAGGAATGAAGTAGACATCCTCACAGATGAAGTCTTGGTCCTTATCCTCCACCACCTCACCGCCCGCACCTTGTGCAGCTGCAAGTGTGTGTGTCACTCCTGGTACCGCCTCATCTCTGAATCCGAGTATCATAAGGAGCTGCCCCAGTTTGTCGCTAGATTCATGTATGGCAACTGGAAATGCAAACGCCAATTCACCAGCTTCACCGGTGAATACCCGTCCTTTTCCTTCTTGCCCTTCCCTATTCAGGTTTAGTCATCTCAGATTGCTGCAGAGACCTCTTCCTCTATTGGTGCGTTGGGCTTTGCTATATTGTCTGCAATTCGGTGACTAGCAAATCAGCGGTACTACCACATAGCAACCTTTGTTATGGTTCAGCTCACTTGGGGTTCGATCTCACAATCTCCTCGTACTTCCATGTGGTAGAATTGTGGGTAAGGTCGCCTGGGGTGTTAGTTGTCACCATATACTTATAAAAAACTAGAGCATGGATGTGTAAAGAATCTGAATGGGGAGAGGATATTCTAGTATGCAAAATTTTAGGAACTATGTTTCTTAATGGTTTTATGCACATGCTGGAGGTGTCCTAGATAGTTGTTGTTGATATGGAGGGAAAGACATGGATTAAAATTCTTAGGCCATCAGGTCCTACAATGTCCATCCATAGAGATCAGGGTCAGTTGTGTCTATGTATTGCTGATATTTTCAATAGGTTTGACCTTTCAATCTGGATCCTTGAAGACTAGGATACTAGTAAATGAACATTGAAGCATACGGTGAACACGTGCAGCTATTTGGACTAAATAATATTCGACTCGGTTCCGAGGCTACCAATGCGGATTACAGAGTGATTGTAGTTCACCTAGAATGGAATTTGATTTTTCCTTGTTGGAGAGGACAGAACACTGATGGCATATGACAAGAGCCGTAGAAAAGTCCATGTCCTCCCTGCCCGGGTCGTCCACTATCCTAGAAGTACCTAGAGTATTTGTTTAAATAGACCTCACTATATGCCTTATGTTAGTTGACACAGTTGTTATGTTAGTGTCGAGCATTGTTATTATAACAAGTACTTCTCCGTTGCTGGGAGAAGGCTTTCAAGATCGGGTTCTGCAGTGGCCTGCTGGTGGCCGTTCGTCTTGGGTGTTAGAGGAAATTCCGCGAAGAGATGGGGAAGGAAAATACCATCTTCGGTGCCCCGGGTTGTCGGCGACATGGCGGCTAGGCTCGTTGATGGTCGGCGTGCGGGTGACATCCAGGTCAGAATATCTATGGGAAATCCTAGAGGGCGGAGGGTGCCTTGGTGTTGTCGGGAAAACTTTTGAGCCCACAGATCTCGACCTAGGATCTCTCGATGCTGTGCCATGCGTTCCTCCCCAATGATGAAGAAGACGGCAGGGGCAAGGCTCCTCATCCTGTCGGATGTTAGAGGGAGTTCCTGTAACACCCTAAAATTTACCCCTTTTGAAATAGTGCTAAAATGATTTATTTATGAATTTTTGTGCACATGAAATATAGGAAAATAATTTTTTTCATTAATTTAAAATTCATCATAAGGTTTAGCAACTGGTTGTGCATACATGTTGGTGCATAAGGTTTATCGTGATGAGTGGTGTTGATCCAAAACTCTAAAGTAATTTCGAATGTTTTTGAAAACGGTTTGAAAATGGATTTGAAATAAAAGAAAAGAAAGAAAAGAAAATTAGAAAATAAAAGTATTTTTAAAGTTGTAAAGTTTATCTTGGAAAGCCTAACAAAATTGTCCATTTTTACTTGAATAGGGAAGTATATTTGAAACTATACTTGAATTTGATTTGAATTTGGCTTGGGATTTGAAAACTAGAAATAGAAAAGGATTTTTATTTGAAAATCTTCTTTTCATCCTTTTCAGCCTAGCCCCAAGAATCGGCCCGGCCCTTTCTTTTTTCCCTCCTCGGCTCTGGCCTGCTCGGCGGCCCAGATGCTTCCTTCCCTCCTTCCCAGCTTTGGCCCACTCGGCGGCCCGCTCCTTTCCTCCTCTCCACCAGCCTAGCCTCCTATTTCCTCCCTCCCTGTGCTCGGCCGCTGGCGGCCCAGTCCCACGCGCCTCCTTCCCTTCCTCCCTTCCTTCCTTTCCTCCCACACGGCCTGCCCAGCAACCGGCCCGCTTGGTTGCCCGCCGCTCCACGCTCTCCCTCCGTGTCGCTCCACGCGCGCCTGCTCCCCGCGTGGTCCAGCTCAGCGCCCGGCCTGCTTCGGCTTTCGCCGCGTCACCCCCACGCGCCTCATCCCTTCTCCCTCATCGCCCACTGGCCCGCGCATGTCGCTGCCGCCTTTCCTTTTTCCTTCCCCTTCCTTTTCTTCCCCTTGACGCTTCTTTTTTCTTTCGTCGCGCCCGTCGATGGCGCAGCCATGCAAGACAAGACAAGGCGCCGTATATGGCAGCGGCCAATCCGTCGCGTCCGCTTCCCGCTCTCGAGTTGCATCCCAGTGAGTTCGCGAGGTCTTGCGCTTCACGTACATGCATTTGGCTTCGATCGGGGAAGTCCAGAACGCCATCGCACCGGTAATGGAGGGCTCGCCGGAGCCGCTGTGCTGCCACCGGAGTTCGTCCCGTCATGCCTGCGCCATCGGATCCCTCCAGACATAAAGGGGGTGAACTTCGTGGCAAACCTTATCATTTTGGAGTCAATGGAAATTGATGTTATCCTAGGACAAGGATGGTTATCTGCTTGTAAAGGAGTGATTAAGTATGCCCAACGTTTGGTTCTTCTAACAACACCGTCAGAAGAAAGAATTGAGTATGAAGGTATTCAGCTTGTACCTGAGGACAATGTGGACAATGAGAGGAAGGCAATATCATCAAAGACACCAATGAGAAGTAATCAACATTCGAGTTCTACTATGTTGCCACATCTAGCTCTAATCCCTAGCCAGATAAACTCAGACTCTAAAGAGTTAGAAATTTCTCAAGCTAAGATTACTCCACTCTTTCCACAGAAGGTATGCAAAGATGGGTGGACAATCGCCTATAAGGAGTTTCAACCCCGAAAGATCAAGCGAGCTAAAAAGCGGTCCAGTCAAACAAAGATGAACTTATAGAGTCAGCAAGCTGACAATACTCTAAGCAACAATTCTATGGAGTATGACATCACTAAAGATCCAGCTAAGAGAAAGTGTTATCATTGCCATCAGGAAGGACATTATGTTAAATCTTGCCCACAGAAGAGTCAACAATTACACCAAGGAAGTAGCCAGAGTCAGATCACTACCGGACTGTTACAGAAAGTGTCAGTGATACCCAACCTGAAAGAAGCATTTGGTGAGAGTGGTGAATGAAGAAGGTATGCTAGACTATCCAAGATCCTTAGTTACGGATAGGAGTTGTGCCCCTTATGTAATAAAAACGATAGTATCGCAAGTTGAGTCGATGATTGAGTTGTGCATCTTTACTGTCTTGTTGAATTGTCATTAGGCTTATGATTGTTTTGCATCTTTGTAATGACTGCAATGATCTTGTTGGGTGTTCCCACAATTTTATTTAGTTTATAGACCTAAGGCATAAGGATTAATGCAATAAATAGAGGTGTTTCACTTATCTCCTGTTTTCTCTATTCTGTCCTTTGGGAGCAACCTGTCTTTATTGGTTTATATATCTGTTCTTGGATGACCTAGAATTATGAAAAAATTCTGGGCAATAGTACACTTCCATATCTTTCTCTGAGCGCAAGAATAAGCCTGATAGCTACTTTGGTTATGGAGATATGAAAATCACAAGACGATGCATCTGTGCTGTTTGGAACCTAGAACAGTTTCTGTTGTGCAGTGTTTTCGACCAAGTGAACTGCGGAATTTGGAAAAGTGTTCTATAAGGAAGTTGTGGAGAATTTTATAAGATTTCTAACGGTATAATCTACAACTTCATTGGATTAACAGAATGGGAGTTACAGCTGTTTTACTGCACAGTTGTTTTTCTGCTCGTGAGGAATTTCAGATCTTTTGTTCTTGCCCCTACATGAAAGTATCATTGGGACGACAGAACATCTTGATACTAGTAAGCTCATCTGAAGAAGGTGCAAGCTACCCTTCTTGTGTCCCCTAGTTTATCTTTTCTTAAGGGGGTAGCCAAGTGGAAGAATTTTTAAGATGAAGTATCATACGTTCTAGTTTGCACAGTGGAAGCATGGTGGTACCCAAAGATGCAATAGGAACTCAGAGTTTCAATGAGGTTTGGTTAGAAGTTCAAGAAAGGTTTATCCAAGATCATCAAGATTTTGGTAGAGCTACTGGAGAAGCTTTTAAATTAGTTTGGATCAAGAAACCTCAGGTAAGTGTTTGAAGGAATACAAGAAGAGGTTAAAGTAAAACCTAGGTATTAGCTTTGTCAGATCAGAACAAGAGCTTTATATCCACTATGATGCACCTTATCAAGGTATGGGATGTGTCCTTATACGAGAAGAAAAGTAGTGGCTTGTTCATTAAGTCAACTAAGGAAGCTTGAGTTGAACTACCTAACATGTTATCTGGAGTTATTCGTTGCGAAGCATGGAAGTAATGTCTTCTTGAAAGTAAAAGTGGCATCTAGGAGGATCACAAGAATATGTAGGACATCTTCACCAAGTTGGTCTTGAGCTTATGGTAACCTCGATGGAATAAGATTGATTATGACTTGGAAAAGTGCTATCACTTCGAGAAGCAAAATCGTGGTCGATGCCCTTAGCAACGGAGAATTGTGCTAAGAAGGCTCGGGTGACACCAAGGATTAAGAGTTGTATTCCCAGTTCGAGCAACTTAACCAGGATCATTAATGTTTTGAAGATTGGTGGTAGATTCTCTTTCGGACCAAGAAGATAAGGAAGCTCCGTTGGAAGGTGAACATATGAGGAAAGAGAATTATGGCCTAGTGATTAGGGCTACCTGAGAGTTGTTCAAGGTACCTATCAAAATTTTGGAATTAGTTAGGCAAATTACTTGGAGTAAGGGCAACATGTATGCAAAGTAAAGTGGATCCTTATCAAGACGATGGAACTGCACGAGGAAGTAAAGAAGAATCCAAGGATGGGGTATTCCCATCTCTTAGTCGACGTCTTCCGAATCTCGAGGACGAGATTCATCTTAAGGGGGGTATAATTGTAACACCCTAAAATTTACCTATTTTGAAATAGAGCTAAAATGATTTATTTACGAATTTTTGTGCACATGAAATATAGGAAAATAAAAAAAATTCATTAATTTAAAATTCATCATAAGGTTTAGCAACTGGTTGTGCATACATGTTGGTGCATAAAGTTTATCGCGATGAGTGGTGTTGATCCAAAACTCCAAAGTAATTTGGAATGTTTTTGAAAAGGGTTTGAAAATGGCTTTGAAAAGAAAGAAAAGAAAATTAGAAAATAAAAGTATTTTTAAAGTTGTAAAGTTTATCTTGGGCAGCCTAACAAAATTGTCCATTTTTATTTGAATAGGGAAGTATATTTGAAACTATACTTGAATTTGATTTGAATTTGGCTTGGGATTTGAAAACAAGAAATAGAAAAGGATTTTTATTTGAAAATCTTATTTTCTTCCTTTTCAACCCAGCCCTAGGAATTGGCCTGGCCCTTTCTTTTTTTCCCTCCTCGGCTCTGGCCTGCTCGGTGGCCCAGCCGCTTCCTTCCCTCCTTCTTGGCTTCGGCCCACTCGGCGGCCCGCTCCTTTCCTCCTCTCAACCGGCCTAGCCCCCTCTTTCCTCCCTCCCACGCTTGGCCGTTGGTGGCCCAGTCCCACGCACCTCCTTCCCTTCCTCCCTTCCTTCCTTTCCTCCCGCACGGCCTGCCCAACAACCGGCCCACTCGGTGGCCCGCTGCTCCGTGCCCTCCCTCCGCGTCGCTTCATGCGCGCCTGCTCACCGCGTGGCCCAGCTCAGCGCCCGGCCTGCTTCGGCTTTCGCCGCGTTGCCCGCACGCGCCTCACCCCTTCTCCCTCACTGCCCCGCTGGCCTTGCACGTCAGCGCCGGCCCCTTTCCTTTCCTTCCCCCTTCCTTTTCTTCCCCGCATGCTTCTTTCCTTCCGTCGCCCCGCCAATGGCGCAGCCATGCAAGGCAAGTCACCGGCGCCGCGCCCGTATGGCAAGCGGCCAATTCCGCCCGCGTCTCGCTTCCCTTCCATCTATAGCGCCCCGTCCCTCTTATAAAGCACGGAGCCGAGCCCCCTTCTTCTCCCTTTCCTCTGTACCTCGAATTCCTCGATTTGGCCTTTGATTGCTCAGATTTCTCCTCACCCGCATGCCACTTCTCTCTCTAGCCGCCGCCGCCATCGACCCGTGCCGTCGGAGCCTTCCCGGACGTCGTAACCACCTCGATCCGACTTGCGGTGAGCTCCCGAACCTCCTCGTCCCCTTCTTGTCTCCGTTAGCGCTCTAGAATGTCGTATCTGCAAGCTCTCGATGCTGCCAGCCATGGCGCCACCACGGGATTGGCTCCTCGGCGTGTTCCCCACTCTCGAGTTGCATCCCAGTGAGTTCGCGAGGTCTTGCGCTTCACGTACGTGCATTCGGCTTCGATCGAGGAAGTCCAGAACACCATCCCGACTTCCGTCGCTGAGCTCGGCTCGCTGCCGGCAATGGAGGGCTCTTCGGAGCCGCTGTGCTACCACCGGAGTTTGTCCCGTCATGCCTGCGCCGTCGGATCCCTCAGGACGGCTGCGATTAGATGTAGCGGTTCGGATCATAACCGATCTACCATGGACCCATGCACTCGGTCCATAGTGCCAGTCAGCATAGGCCCACGCACGCGTGGTGCACCGCGCCAACTGGAGGGCGCCACGTGGCTACCCGGTCAGCACCCGGGGTCAACCCGCAGTCAAGGTATGCGTATTTTGCAGAAAAACCCCTCTGTTTTCGGTAAATTAACCCGCAGTCCAGATCAATTCAAAAGAAATACAATTTAGTCCTGTTTTTATTCGTTTAGGTCCCTATAATCTCCAAAAATAGTACGCGTAGTCCAATAAACGTGTAAATTCATTTTTTTGTTTTAATTCAAAAATAAGTTCAATTAATTATAGAAATGCCATTAAACCTTATTTCATGCGTAACTTTTGTATTTTAAGTCCGATTTGACCCGTTCGAATTGCGTTAAGATCATATTTACTTTTAGGCATGTTTTCAATATCTAAAATTCATGGGTAGATTTAAGCTATTATGTAACTAAAGAAAAACTTGTTTAAATCATGACTTATTCATTTTAACTCCGAAATAGTCTGTTCAAGTTGTGTTAGATTCATAACGACGTGACCTACGCATTAGTATTAATGTCAAAATCTCTGGAATTTCATGGTTTAAATCCCAACTTGAATAATAATTATGTCGCTAGATTTATAAATAAAATGTAATAAATTCCACTTCGATTTTTAAAACCAAATATAAGTTGACTTAATTCAACTTAAGTATTTTCACTGAAATATCATATACATGCTCTTATATAATAAAATAAATAATGCTTATGGTTTTCTGTTTTATAAACAAAATCTTCTGGTAGACGTATCTTTTCAACCGTAGCTCCGATTAGCATGCTTCCCGCGACTGTGTGTCTTCCGATTAGCATGCTTCTGGCAACCATAGCTCCTTGGATCTATGCCACGTGTCCCTCACTTGAACATGTGCCACTGATCTCCAACGGCTACCTACCACCGCGCCAATAGTCAAGTGAAGACCAGATGCACTAGGCCATGATCGGACGCACCCACGTTGTGTCCGATCGCGCGCGTGCTGTCACCACCGAGCCAAGGACCTGACATAGCGCCCAATGACCGAACGCACCACCAGCCAGAGTCTAATCGACTCTAGAGAGCACCCCAAGAGGGTTTTCAGCGACCTAATGCATCCGCTCGAGGTTGACCGGATGCAGGCCAGCGTCCAATCCTTCCTGCCACCGCGCGCCAACACCAGCACCGCCACGTCACCAATAACCGAACGCATCCCCTGCATGTCCGGTCCTTCACCTAGACCAGCGTCTGTGCACAAACCGAGGCCGCGCCCTTCTCTGCGCGTGATGACCGGACGTAGGGTCTGGGTCCGGTCGCTACCAAGCCAACGTTCGTTCAACCCTGAACTTCTCCTTCTCTTCACCAAGTTGATCCGTTTCAACTCCAACTTCTTCTCCTGTGCAAATGTGCCAACACCACCGAGTGTACACCACCATGTGTATGTGTGTTAGCATTTTCACAATCATTTTTAAGGAGTTAATCACTCAATTCACCACGCCACTCGATCCTAGCAACATCACAAAGTTAGATCGCTCAAGTGACACTAGATGACCGATATGCAAACAAGTTTGCCCCTCTTGATAGTACAATCATCTATCCTAAACCTAGTCATAAACTTCTCTACACACCTATGACCAGTAAAATGAAATGCCTTATAGGCTATACCTTTGCCTTGCGCATTCCATTCCATCTCCTCCAATGTTGATGCAACACATGCACCAACCTTGATCAACAAATGATATGATCTACTTCATATCATCATGTGACCTGGTTGGTTCATCGATCTTGACCTTACTTGCTTTTCACCATTGCCTTCGTCCATCGGCGCCAAGTCTTGCTCAAACTTCATCGCCACGCGGTCCATCGCTCCAAAGCCTCCAACTTGCCCTTCACGCTTGCAACCGGTCCATAAGCCAGGTCTTGTCTTGATCTTCTCCAGCTTAGTCATATGAATCAATGTCATGTATCATATGCAATGAGCTCCTTCATCACATGTGTGAGCCTTGCAACAAATCCAAGCCATCTACACCGTCATGGCATGAGTTGCTCACACAAGTGTACCTATGGACTAATCACCTGTGTATCTCACATTTAAACATATTAGTCCACCTAAGCTTGTCACTCAATTACCAAACCAAACAAGGACCTTTCAATCTCCCCCTTTTTGGTAATTGATGACAACACTACAAAGATATGGAAATTAAGCTCTTTTCAAGCTAGCACTTCACACAAGCATAAATTGCTAACTTGATTTTGATTTTATGCTACTTATCTAACATTTAAGCTCTATGTCAAGATTTGGATAAGCACCATAAAACCCGACTTGGTAGTGATAACTCCCCCTACAAGTGTGCTCAAATGGTTTGGTTTCAAGTTTGCACACATGCATATATATGAAATTTGTGGGAGTGTTACCACTACTAAGTGATGCTAAGGTGTATAGAATAACCTTTGAAGCGTGATACCAATCGGAGTTGCACTTTTAACACCATCCTTAGCATCATGAGTAGCTAGACAACAAAAACACTAGAAACCCCATGAGATCAACATTATAAGCAAGGTTCTAGTATAACTTGTAAAAACACAAGTCCAGCTACCATCCAATGCATGCTAGTTATCAAATCCTCATTCAAGTTCTATAACTAGCATATAACACACAAGCATGCATATCAAATTTAAAAACTTATGCAATGCAAGCAAGCACATGAATATGCACAAATCAAATGCAACCAATCAAAGTTCATGAGCTTGCTCCCCCTACTTGTGTTCTTTTCTTATCCAAGAATTTTGATCCTTCTTCTTTCCTCAATGTTGCTCCCTCTTTGTCCATGTCCATGTCCAAACAACTACTCCCCCAAAGCTTTTATATCTTTGTACCAATCTCTCCCCCTTTGTCATCAATTTCCATAAAAGGTATGCCTCTTTTTGATACAAAGGGTTGCACTTAGGGGTAGATGGTTGTCACTTGAATCTTGCATTTTTTATGGACACCACCACATATGTTGGAATGACACCACTTGTAGCCCTTGAGATACCTCATGTAGGATCTTTGACCTTGATACCAATTGGTGGGGCACCTCCCCCTATGTCATAGCATGGGTCATCCACTTAATAATCTTGAACTCTTGTGGGTGAGGGAACTTGCTTTACTTGATGATCACTTAAAGTTGAGGATCACTTGTGGAACCACTGTCTTGTATGATTGATACCACGTGTAGAAATGTGATACCACTTGGAAGAATTTTCTATCGTGGAGCCACTTGTTGGTTTTGTCAATAAAAACCATTTTTTGAACATTATCTATCTTCATGAGTACCACTTGTAGGATATCACTTGTAAGTTGATCTAGACACCACTTGTGAATTCTTCTTGAAAAATTGTTTGAGTCTAGATACCACTTGAAATATACAAACTAGATATCCATTTGCATTGTTGTCTTGTTCATATACTCTTGTCACTATCATGAGGTTCTATTCTTGACTTGAACTAAATTGATTTGCCTAAGTTTCTAAGTCTGGTTTGAACCAATGACAAGCTTCTTCACACTTCTTACAAGGGTTATCTTGCAAATGTTGTACTTGTCACTTGTTAGCAATCCAAATTAAATCAAGTACTTAGGTTCACTAGCTCATGAATAAAACTTACACACTACCACTAATCAACCCTTCAAGAAATAGTGGTAGGCTATAAATTTAAATTTTTATTTATCATGCATGATCCTATAAGTATGTACTATATGCACTAACCGCATACTAGTAACGGATGAAAATGATCATGTACATTATAATGATACATTTGCTATGCTGAAGAAGAGTATAGTCACATAGATTACAATTCATTTCTCCAATAGCAATGTGAAGTCCAATTATAAGCTTGGTGAAGACCAATATCAATATTTGAAATCCATTCTTCACCCATATGAATTGAGAACCACTAATGATCAAGTGCACTTCTTGTTGTGGTTGGCTTGCTTCATTTCTTGATCAATGCTTGCATGAGAGAACTACATAGAATACTACTTGAATTGTCATGACTAGCTCTCTTTTAGGTGTCGCTTACTATCTAGATCAACCCTTTTGATTTGCTTCAACTAAGTACCTCAAATGTTCCTTAGATCACCACTTCGATGTTAGACTTCCAAGTATCATACTTGGTTTACCTACAAAAGGCGGCAAGCCCCTACACTTAGGGAGAAGTGATCTCTCCAAAGAACCATCCTTGACACTCACTTGAAATGACTTAATTGATTGATCTAAGTGATGGACTTAATTTGATGAGTAATTATGAATCATTCTTTAAGTCCTTTTCTTTCTACCAAATGATTTCCAATTGTCACTAGAACTTAAACGTCATCTTTATCTTGAGTTTGATCTTGATCTTCCAATTTGAGTACCAATGGTGTGTCAAGTACACTCCACAATCAAATGGCCTTGCACTCTTTGCTTATCATGCTTCTAGATCATCTCAAAACCAAACTTAGGTACCTCAACCACTTATAAACATGTTTCCAACTTGAGGGCCTTTCAATCAAAGTGACTCTTGATCAATTTAATAGTTGTCACTTTTCTAGCAGATTCTGTACCCTTCAAAAAAAATTCATATCTCCCAATGTACAGGTCCAAATGCCACGACATTTTGTGGAGATGTGCTTCATTAAGTCATCTACAATCTGTAAAAAAATTAGCTTCATTGGACTTTTAGATTGCTACCAGATTTCACATCTTCCCACACTGCTATATGCTAAAAACTGCTACACTATAGCTGACAAGATCCATTCTAAAACCAAAGCAATTCTTATCCAATTCTCATGAAATTTGTACAAAACTTAACACCATAAGTATAGAGCATGTATACCAAATTTCAAGCCAATCCAAATAGATTTGATCACTCAAACTCAAATTTGATCACTGCTCACTCAGATTTTCGTTATAGGACAGATTTCAATCACTTGAGCTATTCTTCTTCAAATTGAACCAAACTTAAACTAGACTTGTTTGAATACTTTCACAAGATATAAATCTATTCAATCTACTTACTAAAGGTCATCTTATGAACTTATCCAATCAAATCAATCTAAATTTGATTACTAAGCAACTTATCCATTCAAACACCTCATTGCAAGTAACATATGCATATTTCTCCTATTCAAACAACTCATATGCACCCAAATGAATGACATAAACTAGAGATATACCTTGGTTAGCTCATGATCATCCAATTAGCAAACTTCAACTCATATATATGCAAGCCACTAATTATAACCAATAAATCATCCACAACTTTGACAATTTGCACTTGTATGTTGTAGCACTTGGACTTCACTTGTATTGACTTGGCATTGGGTTTGGATGTGCACTAAGCTTCATAACTTGATTCAACACATGATGAACAACAAGAAATCCATTGAATCAAGCCTCTAATGCCATGGTACCTACAAACAATCATCCACTTTTTGATGGTACCCAAACAAGTTAGGTGCAACATACTTAGCCAAAGCCTTAGTATGGGTAGCGGCATATTTTGCAATTGCAACCAATGAGGTACCATTGCCATCCTTCATAAGCATAGAATCATCATTAATTAAAATGGGCTTAGGAGTATTACCTAGGGGACATGAATTTTCCATGTGTCCCCTTTTCTGGCATGAGTAGCAATTTCTCTTGGTTAGAGCCTTCTCTTCCATGCTCTTGTATTGCTTCTCATTGCCTTGCCTCTCATGAGTTGCTTGAGCTTTCTTCTCAAGCTTGGTAGGACACTTCGAGGCAAAGTGTCCCATATCTTCACACTTGAAGCACTTGATGTGAGCCAAATCTCTCTTTTCATCTTGATTCTTGCTCACTATCTTGGCATCTTGAATGAGCATTGGATTCCTTGCTCTTTCACCCCATCTTGTTTTCTTCTTCTTCATCAAGTCACCACCATCTTCATGGCTGATCTTGATTTGCTCTTGGGATGTCTTTTATTGCTCATCTTGTGGCTTTGATTGAGGCTTCACTTGTTGCGTCACCAATTGCTTGATTGGGCACATAGAGATGAGATGACCCCAAGTGCGGCACTTGAAACACTTGACATGCTTTAGCCTCTCTTCTTTTTTCTTCAACTTGAGCTTCTCTTCATTGGGGCAACCATTTACAAGATGTCCCACTTCATGGCATTTGAAGCACATGAAATGAGATATCCTCTTTTGTTCTTGCTTCTTCAACTTTCTTTCTCTTTTTATTTAGCCCTTTGTCATGCGCTTGTTGAAGCTAAAGCCACTCTTGTCACCGAAGTTTCTTTGAGTCTTCAACATATGCTCAAAGGTGACTTTTGAGTTGTAGCACCTCTCTAACTTGTTGCTCAAATTCTTCACTTCACTTTTGAGCTCAATGTTGTCCTTCAAAATGTTAGTCTCACAAGACATAGAAGTAGAACAAGCATCTATATGTGAAGAACATGGCATAGCTAATAAATCATCACAAGAGGTGGATACATGCTTCTTGCCTACATCACAAGGGTTAGCAATATTATGTGATTGATCAATTGACCCATGTGATGAGCTCTCACTAGTTTTAATTTTTTCATTGGAAAGCTTATTAGTGAGAAAAGCATAGTCTTGTACCAAGTTATCATGAGTAACACTAAGTTCCTCATGAGCCAATTTTAGCTCCTCATGTGAACAAGTAGTAATATAAAGTAGATGCTTTTATTGTTCACATGTGTTCTTTAGAAAAGAGTTTTCATTTTTTTAATTTCTCGGGTTTAGCCATCTTTTTTTCTAAAGCTTTGATCATGCAACCATATCTATCTAGAAGCTCCTCATATGAATCAATATCAATCACATTTGCATTAGATACCTTAGTGTCACCTTGTGACATGAAGCAATGTGATGTAGTTGGAGAGCTTGAAGAAACATCACTCTCATAGCCCCAGCATGATCCATCATCATCACCATCAATCTTGTCAAGTGATCTTGTGGTAGAGTCATCATCATCATCATCATCACTTGACCATAAGGTGGAGCAATCTTCCACAATTACCAAATCATGGCCATGCTCAACACACTCATGCGCCTCCTCCTTAGGCTCATCCTCATCATCGGAGACCATCCGATATTTCTCATTGAGATAACTCCAAATCTCATGGGCGGTCTTCATGTCAATGATCTCTCCGAATACGTTATCATCTAAAGATCTATACATGATGTCAATAGCTTGGGTGTCGAGATCTAGGCATTTCTCTTGTTCTTGAGTTAGATTCTCTTCATCCAACACATGAGAAAATCCTACATCTACCATCCACCACATTTGAGGGAAAATAAGCTTAAAATTTTATATCATCCAATTTTTCCATCGTTTAAAGTGTGTGCCATCAAAAATGTGTGGACAATCAACATCTAGCTCATAAGTTGCCATCCTCTCGGGTCGGTGAAGACCACCAATGAGAGGCCTAGTTTTGATACCACATGTAGGGTCGAGATGGCGGACTAGAGGGGGGTGAATAGTCCTTTCTAAAAAAATTAAACGCACCGACTAATCGAAACAAATGCGAAAATAAAACTATCGGTCTAGCCAAGACTAGTACTTCAAGCAACGGGAGAGCTCCAACACATGCTAGTAAGCAAAAGCACAAAGCCACCTAAGCTCAATAGCAATGCTCAATAACAAGGCTACACAAGCCAAATTATAGAGCAGAAATTACTTAGCTACACAAACTAAGCAATGTGACTAACAAGGTTACTCAAACCGAATGTCACGCAAGGGAGCTATTTTTATGCTACACAAGCAAGAAGGTAACTAGCAAGCTACACAAGCTAACTAATTATAAGAGCAACTACACAAGTACAATGAAAATAAAGTAAATACAAGCTTGTGTAACGAGGATGCAAACCAATAGGAAGACAAGGATGACACGGTGGTTTTTATCCCGAGGTTCATGTGCTTGCCAACACGCTAGTCCCCATTGAGACAAGCTCCAAGGTTGCTGCCTGTCCTTTTGCTAGTGGTGATCCACAAGTCACAGTCTCCCACATGGAGTGCTTACCACAAGCTCTAGCACTTGACCTAGCTAGACCACTTGTCGCCCTTCGCATCTCGCTCTACTAGAGTTGCTCTTCGTGGCTCCCACGGGTTGAACACAATCCCTCTCACAATCACTTCTCCAGAGCACCGCACAATCTTCTTTGCGTGCTTCGACGAAGACCACCACCAAGCCATCTAGGAGGTGGCAACCTCCAAGAGTAACAAGCACCACCGGCTTGCAACTCGATCACCTAGTGCCACTCAATGCACTCTCACAATGCAATCACACTAGAATCGTACTCATACTCAATTAGATGACCACTATCAAGCGTATGTGAGTTAGAGGGCTCCGAAGCACACCTACACAAGCCACCAAGGCTTAAGTGATGAGGACATGACACCCATGCATATGACCATGTTTGGCATATGGTATGGAGGGGAAGGAGGCCAGCAAGGGTGTCCAAGTCAAGAAAGAGGCCCAAGGCTAATTCGGTTCGAGTCCCCGAGGTGGAGGCCCAAAGCAACTCAAGTTCGAGTCTGCCTCGGCCTCCAGGACCGGTCTGCCTTAAACTGGTCACCTAGGATGCATTCGAACTCCGTTTTCGACGATCCACATATGGTTGGAAAGCTAATTTGATAAGGAAGCCAATTCAAGTGGTCTCACATCAAAAGCCCTTCAGAATCAACAGGAATTTTCAAAACAAATCAGCGTCTAGAATCTGCCAGGGTGCTGCGACACCGTCTTTTGGTCCGTTGGGCCGTGTATCGTGTTTGGGCCCATTAGGGGGCGCGTCCAGGGTAGGCGACAACCCTAAGACCTTTATAATCATACGCCGCTACCGTCATTAGGGTTTAGGTTTTGCTTAGATTATTCTGTCAAGAACAGTTTTGCCGTACATCGGTTTGTGAGACCTCAACTTCGAGAGTTTAATCATTCATCTGCAATTTGGTTGCGTTCTTTCTTGTTCTTGCTTGTGTTCTTCGTTGCGCAGGCAAGGATTAGCCTTCTTGGCGAGGTCAACCTGGTCCGTGACTTGGTTGATAACCAGAGGAGCTGTGGTGCTAAGATTGCAGGGTTTGATATTCCGATCTGAAGCCGGATCGGTGTGTCATTCTCTGCCACAACGATAGTTACCACCACCTGACGGAAGATCGGGATCCCCGTCCCCATTATTAAGGGTGCTCAGCCACTAGCCCAAGGCTGGCTAGTGCTTGGTTTTATAGCGCCAAACGAATAGAGCCGTTATACCCTTTCACTAGGCCCACTGCGCAGCGACCGGACGTGCCAGTCAGATCGACTGAACGCACCACACCCAGCGGCCGGTCCTCGGATCTGTGCCACTTGTCCCCCGCGTGAACGTGTGCCATTGATATCGAATGGCTACTTGCCACCATGTCAACCATCAAGTGAAGACTGGACGCACTAGGACATGACTGAACGCACCCATGTTGCGTCCGATCGCGCGCGTGCTCTCACCACCGAGACAAGGACCTGACGCAGCGCCCAGCGACCGAACGCACCACCAGCTAGAGTCCAGTCGACTCTAGAGAGCACCCCAAGAGGGTTTTCAGTGACCTAATGCGTCCGCTCGAGGTTGACCAAACGCAGGCCAGCGTTCGATCTTCCTGCCGCCCCACACCAACACCAGCGCTGCCACGTCACTAGTGACTGGATGTTTCCCCTACGTGTCCGGTCCTTCACCTAGACCAGCGGCCAGTCACAAATTGAGGCCATGCCCTTCTCTGCATGTGATGACCGGATGCAGGATTAGGGTCTGGTCGCTGCTAAGCCAACGTCCGGTCAACCCTAAACTTCTCCTTCTCTTCACCAAGTTGATCCGTTTCAACTCCAACTTCTCCTTTGCAAATGGGCCAACACCACCATGTGTATGTGTGTTATCATTTTTAACAATCATTTTTAAGGACTTAATCACTCAATTCACCACGCCACTCAATCCTAGCAAAATCGCAAAGTTACATCAATCAAGTGGCACTAGATGACCAATATGCAAGCAAGTTTGCCCCTCTTGATAGTACGGCCATCTATCCTAAACCTGGTCATAAACTTCTCTACACACCTATGACCGATGAAATGAAATGCCTTATAGGTTATATCTTTGTCTTGCGCATTCCATTCCATCTCCTCCAATGTTGATGCAACACATGCACCAACCTAAATCAACAAATGATATGATCCACTTCATATCATCACGTGACCTTGTTGGTTCATCGATCTTGACCTCACTTGCCTTTCACAGTTGCCTTCGTCCATCGACGCCAAGTCTTGCTCAAGCTTCACTGTCACGTGGTCCATTGCTCCAAAGCCTCCAACTTGTCCTTCACGCTTGCAACCGGTCCACGAAACCAAGTCTTGTCTTGATCTTCTCCACCTTAGTCACATGACTCAATGTCATGTATCATATGCAATGAGCTCCTTCATCACATGTGTGAGCCTTGCAACAAATCTAAGCCATCTACACCATCATGGCATGAGTTGCTCACACAAGTGTACCTGTGGACTAATCACCTGTGTATCTCACATTTAAACACATTAGTCTACCTAAGGTTGTCACTCAATTACCAAAACCAAACAAGGACCTTTTCAGTAGTGTAAGGGCAGCCAGGGCACCCCTCCAGACATCTTCACCATTCCTGGACTCTCGATGCTCTCATTCGGGTAGTCCATCTTCTAGCTCTAGCTCTCCTACCTCTTCCACCATTCTTGAACCCTCCATTGTAAGAACTTTAGAGCATTCAAGCGAGGAACAAGCACTCGATCATCTCTAAGATGAGATGTAGGGCTTTGGCCTGAACCAGTATAAATCCTTGTGTCTTTTGGATGCTACCATCATCTTTCTAGAGCAGCGTGGCAATCATATAAATTCACTAGTCTAGTTTACAAAACACCAATAGTTGGCGTGCCAGGTAGGGGACAGTTCGCGCACTCTCATTGTCGAAAAGGAAGTGATGGCTCCCTACACCTACGTCAGACTTGCTCTTGGCGCGGCGCCCGATGGCTGTATCCGCTTCGAAAGCCTTGAGTTCGCTGATGTCGATGGGCCTGCTCCCATTGACAGTCTTCTCCCTGGTCCAGCTCTATGCTTCGGGGACCTAGACTTCATAGCCAACCACGTAGGTCAGCTATGCCTCTACAAAGGGAATGTGGCTCTACCGTATATCCCGACGCTTGATCACAGACTAGCCAGCACTGGTCTCGCAATCATCGATTCTGATGCGCTAGCATGCAGGATCAACGCCTATCTCGGGGCAAACCCCGATCCAGAGCTGAGCTAAGGCATTTTCTACGTGTTGGCGAACGCATTCACCCAGCTCTCTGGGAGTGGGCCCATGATGCCAGAGGACAAATTATGGAACCCCAACATTGCACTGCCCTCTGGGATGAGGGACATGATTGCACTCTTCGAGCGAGAGCTCGCAATGGTCATAGGATGATGCCAGGGTCCTCTGGGTTCATCAGGATGATGGAGCGGGAACCGGAGTCCGTCTATGATCTCCTACCGATGACCCCTAGGAACACGGACTCCGAGTTTAATTCCAAAGGGAGCTGCCATCCACTGAGGGAATGCAACATGTTGCACCTCAAAGAGGATGAGGCGGCGCCGGCGGGAGGCACAGAGGATGATGCCTACCCAATTCCATGCACCCCTGGGAATAGGCGGAGTACGACCACGAGTGCCTAGAATGAGCCAGGGCCCGTGAAGCAGAGCAGGCCAACGAGCGCCGCAACAACGGATGCCCAAGCCCGCAACACCTCGACGTTGATGGTGCACGGGCGCTGGCACGGGCACGCCGTGTGTATGATCAAATCCAACAAGGTAAGAGAGAGACGCTCATCTTCCCTCGAGCCAGCCCAAATGTCACGGCGGCTGCCATGATCATGTGAACAGCCCCTGAACCCTTGACCGATGAAGGAAAGTGCATTTAACAGGAGCTACGAGACCTGCTGGAAACTCACGACGATATAGCAGGCTCATAGCTCTACAGAGAGGCAGCATCCGGAGGCCAGCCTTGTGCACATCTCTTCAGCACGTGGCATCCCTGAGGGGTTCCATGCGCCGAGCATGCTCTGGCCCAGTGACGGCGGCATGGCGCGCAGGTGGGGAGCCTTCCCCAGCGCATAGCCGCTATGTCGGGAACCACAACGCCCATCCGACTCAAGGCGCCAGACGCTCTGGGCTAGACCTAGCGAGCAAGGATCAGCCACCCTATGGCGATAGTGACCCAGACAACCATGGCCGACATCCTAGGATCTGAGATGCTCGACATAGCCTGAGCCCGAACGCTTGTGGCCCACAGGCGTTCACAAAGAGGATCCAGAAGACGTCGCTCCTAGCATGTTTTCACGTGCCGCTGAACATCGCCAAATACACCGAGGACACCAACCCCATAGTGTGGCTAGAAGACTTCCGCCTTACCTGTCAACTAGTCGGGACAGACGATGATCTCTTCATCATCCAATACTTGCCACCCTACCTCACGGAAAGCGCTCGATCATGGCTCGAGCATCTCCCCACAAATAGTATCCACTTGTGGATAGACTTCAAGTGCATCTTCTTGGGGAATTTTTAGGGCACATATGTGCACCTTGGAAATTCCTGCGATCTCAAAGCTTGCGAGCAAAAAGCGGAAGAAACTCTACACGAGTACATCCGCTGCTTTTCCAAGCAATGCAATGAGCTTCCCCACATCGTAGATGCGGACATGATTGGAGCGTTCATCTCTAGCACGACCAATGAAGCACTCATCCACGAGCTCAGACGCAGTAAGACATGGACGATGCGGGAGTTGCTCGACCTCGAGACAAGCCATGCCTCCGACGAGGAAGCTGTCCGGGTAGTCTTTTGCAAATACAAGGGTAAGGCTCAAGCCAAACCCACGGATGAGGCTAAGGACCGCAATCGGTGAGGGAAAGGCAAGAAGGACAGCTAGAGGCGCCGCGACAGCGAGTTCATCACAACAGTCGATAGGGTCCACATGCAGAAAACTACCAAGCTCAACCATGTCAGTTTCGACAAGATAGTCAAGTTGTCGTGTCGCAACCACGGCTATCCAGTCAATCACACCCTCAAGGAATGCTACCTCATCAAATGCTACTTCAAAGGCGACTACAAGGCAACTGGCATGGACGCGCCGTTCAGATCCACTGGCAATAAGGAGAAAGGGGATGCGTATCCTGACTCGAAAGGGTGCCTCATGATCTTTGGTGGATCGATGGCGTACGAGTCCAAGCGCTGTCAAAAAACTCACGACTAGGGAGGTAAATGCAGCCACTCTCAGCGAAGCCGTCCTGGCTTTTATGAAATGGTCAGAAACCGCGATCACTTTTGACAGAAAGGATCACCCCGACCACATTCCACAACCAGGGCGCTTCCCCCTTTTCATTGACCCAATCATCGGCAAGACCCGCCTATCTCATGCCTTCATGGATGGCGGGAGTGATCTCAACCTCTTCTATGCCAAGACTTACGACGCCATGGGGCTGTCACGGGCGCCAATACGGCCATCCGGTGCTCTGTTCCATAGAGTCACACCCGGGCTTCAGGCCGTTCCCCTCAAGTAGGCCAACTTACCCTTGATGTTCGGACAACAAGACAACTTCCGCATGGAAACACTCACCTTTGAAATAGCTAATTTCCCTAGCGCCTACCACGCCATCCTAGGTCAACCAAGCTACGCCAAGTTCATGCCTGTCCCCAACTACATCTATCTCAAGCTCAAGATGCCCAGTCCTCATGGGATCACCATAGGAGGTGACCTTCAATAGGCCCACCTCTGCAAATGGGAGAACTACGACATTGTGACAACCGCATGCCAACCCTCAGAACCTTGACTCTCTTGGGTGGCGACAACCGACACCGCACCAGAGTCAGGCTATGAGGGCCAACCCCTAGGGGCTGGGCCCGATCGTGACCCCCTACATGGTAGGGGAGCATGCGGAGGTTGCGCTCAGAGACATCTGTCGCAGCGTGCGGCAATACCCGCAACGACCCAGCATGAGGATGACGCTATCGATGACCTCCGGAGGGCTCGCGACACAGCACATTCCTTGATTCAATGAAGCCATGCATTCTAGGCCTCGCTACTCCAAATGTTGTAGGTGTCAAGGGCCATAATTAGTGATGCAGACACCCAGCATTCGCATCAAAGTCACCTTAAGATGCAAGTCTCCCTAGATAAATCTTTGTACATAACCATCCATGAATCCTTCCCCGCACCCAAAGATTGTAGTACGCACCAATGAGTGCACGTCGAAGCGATACTCTGGTGAAGCGTTTAACCCCAAGTGACCCATGTCGATCGGCGCGTGTCAGTCAACACGGCTCACTCGCAGGGGCTACATCACGACATATCGTGCATCGATGCACATCCATGGGGCATACGAAATCAAACCCCAAGAGCTAGGTCTAGGCAAGGCCACGCACCCACACGTAAGGAAAAGGGAAGAAAAGTTGTCATGACCTAAGGAAAAGAGGTTGAGAAAGGGCGTGTTGTCACTAGATCTATCCTACAACACTTTGGTCATGAAAATAGAGTTGCATTAGGCTAGGCCTTGCGGGTCGATCCCCAGGCAAGGTCGCATGACTACGGCATTCGAACGACTAAATCATCTGCAAGCACAGCAAAACAATTTCACACAAAAGAAAAGAAGCAAGAGACACAAACTAAGAAATTTTCTTTATTAAAGAACCTTAGGTACAACCTAAGGCCCTTGGCCACCATCGTGAAGGATGTCCTCCATGTCCACGGCGGCCACGACGATGGTCATGGCAGTGGCAAAGTCACAGACCAGCTCCACCTGCTCTGCCTACCCGGCGTGGTCTGGGAACCCGGGCTCCACCTAGCGGAAGTCCTAGCTGGTGTGCAGCTACATGGCAGCGAGTGCGACACCGGCTCCCTACCGAACTCTGGCCACAACCGCGCGCTCATGGTCCTCCATCAGGAGAACCTCCCGGAGTCGGGCCTCCTTCGTCTCGTGGTGGGAGGTTGCCAACTGCTCCTCCAACGCAGGCAACAAGGCGACAAGAAGGTCAGAGGTGGCGAATGATAAATAGGACGATAAGACAAAGAGCATCCTACCCACGATGCGAACCTGGACATCAGTGGCCGCCGCCTGTGCAGCAGTAGTCTCCCTCTCCTAGGCCTCGAGGGCCGTCGTGATGGCGTTGAGGCAGCGCTCTAGCCGACCCACCTCGTGGGTGGCATCGGAGTAGCACTGGCGGGCCTCATCCGCCGCACGGACGAGCTCGTGAAACTCACGCCAATCATTCAAAGAAGACAATGACGAGGATGACAAGCTCGACCCCCCTGAGGGCAGGATCACGGCACGAGTGGCGCTGGCGGCCCCTCCGGCGTGGCGTGGGAGGCAGCCCTGGGAACATGCACGGTCAATATAGGTCAAACCTCAAACTAAAACATCATCTAAATACTTACCCTTGCTCGCGCAGGCATGCCCGAAGACACGGTGGCGACCCGCCAGCCTCCGGCAACTCCTCCCATGGCGGCTTGCCGTGATCCATTCCTGCTGATGAAGAAGGGACTACGAGCGCACAAGAGCAAGAACAAGGAAGTGACGGAGCAGGTGACTCAAAGCAAATGCCTCCCTGACCGTACCACTCTAGCATATTTATAAGCCACTGTGGACACTTAAGATGCACGCGCGTACACTCACATTCACTAACCGCTTGGGGAATCACATAGAGCAGGCGAAGCCATCGGAGGGAAGGTGGAGCGATGGTTGCCCACGCAGTGGCGCGAACTAAGTAAGCCTTGTGCATTCCTACTCTTTCCATATCATTTTGATTTATGTGCATGCATTCCACGGTGCACGACTGCTCACGAGTAGGTGCCATTATGCCACGATGTGACCAGGGAGGCCAATCGCCCCCCGAGATTGTGCGTGGAATGACCCACCGCAACCATGACCCCATGTCATGCTTAGAAAACTCACTCTTGGGCCGTCCCTTAGAAGGGCTCGAGGCCACAAAGGGATAGGGGTAGGGTGAGATGGGCCCCTATGGCTCTAATTGGTGGTGCGGACCCACGCGACCATCTCTCTCTATGTTTGAGTCGTCCACTTCGAAGTCACCTGGGTTGGCCCCCTTTGGGGGGAGGCATCTTGCCCTCTGACCGCTGCGGAGGCGGTCGGGGACCGACGGGTTTGATGGCCGACGTCTCTTGACGAGGCACAGTTGAACTTCACATCGATTGGGGAGGATATCGGGTCCCGCTTGAATTACCCATCAACCCTGACGAGGCACACCACTCCGCCACGTGGTTACGGTGGACATGCCTCTCCCCTCGTGGGGCAAAAACAAACATGCTTGTAACTGGGCAACACGACCTCTCGAGGTCGGCAAGGACGCCAGGGAAAAATGAAGTTGGGTCCCCGTGACCCCGTAAGGAGTTAGGGCCACCCAGGGAAAAACAAAGTCGGGTCCCTACGACCCCGTAAGGAGTTAGGGCCAAGCCTCGACCAACTCCTCCCTACGTCCTAGGTCTAAGATCTAAGGCTAGCTCTAGGGACTCACAAACCGTCAGAAGCCCACGACCTCTCCGGGAGAGATCCACGAAGCAGACGGCCGGGGTGATACAGTAGTGTCTTCCTTGTGAAGCGATGCGGAGCCCAAAGCGTGATCATGGCTCGGTCACGTGGAAGAAACAAGGAGGTCCAAGACCTATGAGCCAGCGCGTGATCGCAAAAAACCTCATGACTGCGCAAAAAGAGGTTGAGGAAGCATTTCCTCGCATCATCAAGGCCAAAAAATGTGACCCCATGGCTCAGGGGCTCACCACGGACACGAAGGAAACCCAAGCGCATGAAAAAGAGCATTCTTTTAACTTAATCCTCGAAAGTACAAGAGCGGCCGAACTGCTTCAAAAGTACAAACCCACGACACCATCACCTATGCGGCATCATCGGGGGCCCTAGAGGCACCTGCTACAAGTGCGGAAGGGAAGAGACGAGAAATTGCCTTGCGTCCCCTCTCGTAGCACCACAACCTCTGGGGCATAGATGCACGGGGAGGAAAGGATGGGGCAAGACCAAGCCCCTAGGGCACCACCGTCATACTTCGAAAAGCATGGTGGAGGTACCAAGGGATGGCAATGCCTCCCTCGAACCTCAGGTAGCTTCTAAGGGCAGCCTGCAGGCTCTAGGGGAAGTTGGTTGTAGTCCTTGGTGCTCGTGTTTTAGCGATCCCTGGGTTCGGTGAAGTGCTAGAATCACAAGAACCTATGGTTGGCCTAAACACTGCCTCAATCCTCCCCCGCTCACAAACTTCCTTCTAGCACCAGTTGTTGGAAGGGACAGCACCGGCTTCTGGCCACCACAAATGACCCCTAGCGGGTCGCATAATTGGAACGTCACGGTTCTCTTTAAAATTCTCCCTCTTCTCCTTACTCAAACTCAGCCGCACAAAAGGGCTAAAAATCAATATGTACACATGGTTGGAGGTGGTTCCAACAGTAGGAAGGTCCCTATTTATAGGACCAAGGGCGGACTGAGCAGCCTGAGACCCCCGTATCGCGTGGTGCACCATGGGAGGCCACAGCCAATGTCAGATGCCCGCGAGAGGTAGGGGAAATCAAGATCCTCCTAAAGACGGAGCCGGTACAACGTCGACGAGACCACTCAGCCCCACCTAGGTCACAAACCTTGATACCAGCACACTGACATGGCAAGGCTCAACAGTTGCATACCGCATTGTCAGGGCATCCTGACAGGGCAGGACGTAACAGCCACCTATTGCATTGAACACACTAACCCGCAAGGGGTCGGGTGATGAAGCTCGGACAGGCCATGACTATGAACCCACACTCAGCACGCTCATCTCAACGCTTTCACGATCACTTCATGATCACAAAAACGCTCAGGGGCTACAGTCGGGGTTATGATACCCTAGGTATCTCAAGGCACCGATTAGATAGCCGCTGGGGTAGCCCATGGTATGTCAGCTAGTATAAGCCCAAACGATTGAGGCTGAAAGGTCCTTGTTTGGTTTTGGTAATTGAGTGACAACCTAGGTGGACTAATTGTGTTTATGTGAGATACACAGGTGATTAGTCCACAGGTACATGTGTGTGAGCAACATATGCCATGAAGGTGACAATGGCTTGGAGATGTTGCAAAGCTCACACATGTGATGATGAAGGAGTTTATTGCAAATGAGACATGACATTGAGTCATGTGATCAAGGTGGAGAAGATCAAGACAAGACTTGGCCTGATGGACCGGTTGCAAGCGTGAAGGGCAAGTCGGAGGCTTTGGAGCGATGGACTGCGTGGCGGTGAAGCTTGAGCAAGACTTGGCGCCGATGGATGAAGGCAATGGTGAAAAGCAAGTGAAGTCAAGATCGATGAACCAATATGATCACGTGATGATATGAAGTGGATCATATCATTGTCGATCATGTTGGTGCATGTGTTGCAGCGACATTGGAGGAGATGGAATAGAATGCGCAAGGCAAAGGTATAACCTAGGGCATTTCATTTCACCGGTCATAGGTGTGTAGAGAAGTTTATGACCGGGTTAGGATAGATGGCCGTACTATCAAGAGGGGCAAACTTGTTTGCATATCGGTCATCTAGTGCCACTCGAGTGATCTAACTTTGCATCGTCGCTAGGATCGAGTGGCGTGGCAAGTTGAGTGGCTAATCCTTTGGAAAATGATTGTGAAAATGCTAACACACATACACATGGTGATGTACACTTGGTGGGGTTGGCACATTTACAAAGGAGATGAAGTTGGAGTTGATGTGGATCAACTCGGTGAAGAAATGGAGGTGAAAGGAGAAACTCCACCGGCGGAGTGTCCGCCCGTAGAGTGCGGACAGTCCGACGGTGCCACCAGCGCCCTATACAGAAAAGACAGGGTCTCATAGAGTGGACCGGACGCTGCCTCCGGAAGTGACCGGACGCTGGCAGGATGCGTCCGGTCAGAGCTGATGTATGGTGACGCAGGCAGAGCAGAAGCTGGAGAGTGATCGGACGCTGGTGCTGCGTCCGATCGCGATCGACCGGACGCGTCCGGTCGTGAAATGTCATTTCTGGAACCTTACTGGAAATGACCCGACGCTGGGCGCTCAACGTCCGGTCAGTTGAAGCTGCTGCGTCCGGTCGTCATATGACCGTTGAGATCGGGCGTACTGTATTTGAAGCAGGTGACACGTGGTTGTCATCGGGCGACCGGATGCTGAGGTCCAGCGTCCGGTCAACATGACCGGAGCGTCCGGTCGGCCCAACTTTTGCCCAGTGAAGGGGTAACGGCTCTATTTGTTCGTGGGGTTATAAATAGAAGCCATGGTCTGCCTTGGGCCGAAAGCTGAGCACACTAGAGCCTTGGTGGCTTATGTGGTAGTGCTTGGGAGCCCTCCATCTCACATATGCTTGATAGTGATCATCCGATTGTGTGAGAGAGTGATTCTAGTGCGTTTGCATCGTGAGGTTGCATCGAGTGGCACTAGGTGATCGAGTTGTAAGCCGATGGTGCTTGTTACTCTTGGAGGTTGCCACCTCCTAGACGGCTTGGTGGTGGTCTCCGTCGAAGCCCGCAAGAAGCTTGTGCGGTGCTCCGGAGAAGAGCTTTGTGAGGGGCATTGTGCTCGCCCCGCGGGAGCTGCGAAGAGCAACTGTAGTAAAGCGTGTCATTGAGCTACCCTCACTTTTGGGGTAGGTTCTTGCGGTGCCCGACGTGCGGGCTTGGCGGGTGATGCCAATTAGCCGCCGAACCACCAAGTGAGCGGTCGACACAACGGGGACTAGCATGTTGGCAAACACGTGAACCTCGGGAGAAAATTCACCGTGTCAACCTTGTTCTTCCCGTTGGTTTGCATCCTCGTTACACAAGCTTGTAATTACTTTTATATACATTGTGCTTGTGTAGTTGCTCTTGTAATTAGTTAGCTTGTGTAGCTTGCTAGTTACCTTCTTGCTTGTGTAGCATAGAAGTAGCTCCCTTGCGTGGCTAATTTGGTTTGTGCAGCCTTGTTAGTCACATTGCTTAGTTTGTGTAGCTAAGTATTTGCGCTCTCTAATTTGGCATTGGTTGCCTTGTTATTGAGCATTGCTAGTGAGCTTAGTTGGCTTTGTGCTTTTGCTTATTAGCATGTGTAGGAGCTCTCTTGTTGCTTAAAGTACTAGTGGCATAGGTTTGTGTGACCTTGCTTCTAGAATTGGTTAGGTGAGCTCTAGCTAGCCCGGCACCTTTGTTGCTTAATTAGTATCTTTGGAAGATGTTAGAGAACATAGACAGAGGGGTGTAGTCTTGGCTAGACCGATAGTTTTAATTCCGCACTTATTTCGGTTAGCCGACACGATTAATTTTAGAAAGGACTATTCACCCCCCTCTAGTCCGCCATCTCGACCCTACAGAGGCCCAGCTAAGCTAAGTGAACCAGGCTAAACTCTAAGGCTGGGGGTCATCACGACCCCTCCATCTGCCTCAGTCACATGACACACGAGGACACACTACCACTCCACCACCTCGGCCCTTGGGAGGAATGGGGAGAGATCGAGTCTCGCCAAGCATGCCTTCTCTGATAGGAGCAGGCACGCTGCACTAACCTCGCAAGGACCGAGGGGACAGCAGTCACCTTAGTCCGGTCAGATGCCATCCCTACGCCACACAGTAGAGATAAGACAACACCACCAAGCGGTGACGGCTAGTACAGTGACCCACCGTCCAAATATGGCCCGATGATACACACGTATGACTCCACCAAATACGGGATGGGATCCACGATGGTGCCCTTGACTTAGAGGCCATCCAAGCCAATAGGGGCCATGACCCTAGAGCCCAGGATTATGGCCACCAACTGCATAGGCTAATAAGACGACCAACGACCTGGATGCGGCTACCAACTCATGTATGATGCCCTCAAGAGATTAGGAAGCGATGATGAAGGCCACGACGAAGACCACATTGTGCAGAACGGTTGGCGAAGCACCAACATGCCCACAGTGCCGCCACGAACGGCACTATAGCACCACGTCACACCATGCTGCGACATGGACATAAGACCATGACAACAACAACGTCTAGACATGCACCACAAGACGGCGTTACATGCAAGCCAAGTTAGCTAGGTTCCCTCCCTCAGGCTCATGACCCCTTGATCGGGAGAACCTACGTGACCTGGCCTCGGACTCTATATAAGGGCAGCCAGGGCACCCCTCCAAACATCTTCATCATTCCTAGACTCTCGATGCTCTCATTCGAGTAGTCCATCTTCTAGCTCTAGCTCTCCTACCTCTTCCACTATTCTTGCACCCCCCCATTGTAAGAACTTCAAAGCATTCAAGTGAGGAACACGCACTCGATCATCTCTGAGACTGGACATAGGACTCTGACCTGAACCAGTATAAATTCTCATGTCTTTTAAATGCTACCATCGTCTTCCTAGAGCAGCGCGACAATCGTATAAATTTACTAGTCTGGTTTACAAACACCGACAGCTCTATAACAACCTTAGGCTATGCAAACTCTAAAACATTTTAGCATATTGGCTACTCTATCTTCTACAAAACCAATCTAATGCGTACTTAGGGCCAACATATTAGTTATGTCCTTAACAAAATTTCACTCTAAGAGTAAGGTCCGTAGAAAACCAAGTATGAACCCTAAGCTAAACACACCAACATGAATCCTAGTTGTCACACAAGAAACTTGCAAACAAATAAAAATACAAGAACCAGGTTTCTTGCCCATGGTTTCGGGTTGTTCCGCAATCCCCTACGCCACGTTCTATATTAACGATCTCGAGACCTCTTCTCTAGACTGACAATTACTTGGATCTGCTTCACAACTCTAACTTTGTTAAGTCTTATTCGATCGAGCTAGCAAGCGTACCCGAACATTGTAACGGAATGTACATCTTATCGCACCATTATCTAGACAACTTATGACTCAGAGATCTATATAATGGTTGTGCAATCTGTTTCAATACATCTTACGATGGAACTCTATCATGATTAGATGTACACCATTTTAACTCGTAACTCCAAGTTATGGACATAATAGAGATATGCACGAGAGCCTTATGAAAAGTAAAATAGGGTGGTTGAAGAATACTTTTTAAAAATTTATTGAGAGGTCGTTTGGATCTTTTTATTTTGAAGGAATTGAAATCTACATAATAGATTAGGCTATTTGGGTTGAAATTTGACATTCTATAACATTTTCAAGCTCACAAATAAGCCTATCTCAAATTCATAAGGTGGGAGATGAAAATAAATTCTATAGATCACTCTGCTATAATTATATTCTTCAACTTATAGCATACTCTTCAACCCACTTCCCTACAATAGAAATGTAACATATAAGTATGTCCATTGTATGCCTAACAATAAATATACATATATATTTCATATATAACTATATTAACTTAATTAATCTATGCTTAAATTATAATTAGAATAAATTTAATTCTAAAAATCCAAACGGACCCTTAAAAATAGATTTATGTCAGGCACGTCGCGATTCAAGCAACTTGATGCACGGCGACAGGAGCCAACGGGAGCCAAACCACTCTGCAAAAGTTAGATTGAAAGAAGCCAGAGACCTGCATTTAACGTATTGGCTGAGACATCCATGTCTAGTTTGAACGCACGCTTTATCGGCCAGATCAAAACAATGCCAAAGTCGATCAACTGTTGCAAAGTACTCCGTAAATGGCTAAATGCCCAATTAAGATATTCACCTCTGTCTCTGACGCTATACTTATATATTAGGCCACTAGCTGAATACATCTTGCGGGTTATATATTCTCTCTTGTGCCAGCAACATCTCGCGGTTATGTATTGGGGATTCACTCTTGCGTTGTGTCACCAATCGCCCTGTTTATTTGAGTTTGTTTGGCTTATAAGCCATGGTTGAAAGTATTGTTGGCTGATTTAGTGTGAGAGAAAAATACCGTTCGTTGGCTGATATGCCATGACTTATAAGCCAGATACGACCATCTGAGCTTAACTAAGAAGTATTTCAGCTATGCACTTTGACTATCTGCGTGGCTCAAATAAGCTGACAATTATCTTTCGTATTATGCGCTAAAATTGTCTCCAAAACTGAATGGCTATAGTGAGCTACTCCCTCCTACGCAACATATCTTTTTTATTTTAGATGATAAGGAAATATATTTTTTATTTTAGATAATAAGGAAAATAATTACGAAAAATAGGCAACATATCTTGATCTAACATGCATGTGAAGATTGCGCCGTGATTTTCATCTACTTGGTACGGGTGACCTTTTATACGTGACAAATTTGCTAAAAGAATTTATGGAACCACATTATTACACTTTTTTTGCAAGTATTATTACGGTTATTTATTAGATATACAAATATTGTAACGTGATAAGTGCTTATATAACATTTGTATCTATACCTAATACCTAATACTAAAGAGGCAAAATTTCGGCCACCAAAAATTTTTCGTCCAACCTATTAATCTGCCTCAGTCTCGTCATCGCTTCCCCCCTCCGTCCGGAAGACCGTCGTCTGATTCTGGCGACCAAAGAACGAGAAGGAGTTGAAGGAGGAATTAGAAACAAATAACAGGTTCCAGATGCAAAGATACCAGAGATAAAGAAATAGTAGAAGGGCTTAAACTGTTTTAGGAACAAATTTAGGGTTTATAATACAAAACTCCCTTTTTCTTTTTTTCGCTTGGGCCTGTTGTGGTGGGTCTCGGATTTGGCCCCAGGCTGGGCTGGCTGCGCAGTGGTCTGGGCCAAAGCCCATGGCCTAGCTGCACAGTAGCCCTTTTCCTTTATTTTTCTTTTCTTTTCTTTTAAACCAGTTAAGAATTCTAAAAATCACATAAAATTACAGAAAACTAAAAAAAAATACCAAACCAATTTTTTTCACTCGCTTTGACTAGGGCTACACAATAAACATATAATATCATATGCTTTAGTATAAAGATTTTGTTGTATCTATAGGTCTATGCTTTTATGTAATTATTTTTCTCAATTTTTTACTCCTTGTAGATCTACCTATACCTAATTATATGGATATTAAAGAACCAAAATTTCAACCTCTTTTTTGGGCCACCTTCCCTAACTACCCGATAGCGGAGCTTCTTTCATCCAGGCTTATATAACACATGCTCATGCGAGTTAGAATAGCTCACATCTAGCTCGATATGGAGTCCGATTCCAAGATGTATTGGGTTGTATATATGATGCGGACTCATGAGCCATGCTTATACGAGTTAGAACAACTCACGTCTAAGTTGAATGTGAGCCAATGATGACAGTTTAAACTTGGTCCGGGTAATTGGAGGGTCGCCAGAGGCCAGATATAACCGCAGCCAGTGGCTAGTTGGCGCGGCTGGGGACAGCCCTGGGGAAGCAAGCTCCGGCTAGGTGCAATTGCAACCCCCACCCTAACCCTAAATGGTGCGGACACATGTTAACTCGGTGAGTGTGAAAATTGTCTCTGCTCGTGCCACCGGCAACGCAATAGATTATTCTCCCATTGCAACTCACGGGCATATTTGCTAGTAAGTGCTAAAACAAAAACGTTATATAAGCACATTTTATCGAGCTACCATCCAACGATGCAAACTTAGGGCAAGTACATTGCTATACGACAGCGGTCTCATACTCCATCTCATGCAGTGCCACGTAGGATTTTTGATTTGTTTCACGAATAAACCACGTCACGAGCTAAAATTTAGAACTATGGGATAATTATTATACCGTTGTCATGTAGCTCACAATTTTATTTTTATTCTAATTCTATGTATAAATTAAGAAACTATGAGTTACTACGAGGCAACTTAAAAAATAACTATTGTACATATTGCCTGTTAAGTCGTCTTAAATTTGCATAGCACTTAATGTATTTTTCTTTTTTTTTCTATTGGCTCTGGGAGCCTTGTAACCTAGACGTACTGTATTCTTTTATTTAATTGAAAATAAAAAAAATAGGTAGAGAGCTTCCCTGCTGACCGTTTCAAAAAAAATTTGCATAGCACCATATGAGACCATGTACGAGACAGCGTCATTACATTGTCCTTTTTGTGCGACTTGGCCTCCTGGTGTAAAAGAAAGGAAAGCGTTGCAACGTGAAGCAGAGAGGTGGTTGGTCCATCGTCAGCCACTGGATCAGGCCGGAGGCTGGTTTGTTACGCGCTTTACAGCCCATGAACTGAACAGACATTTTCGCTTGCTTTTGTTTTTCCTCTCGTCACCTCCGTTCAGCACAGTACAAATCATTGTCATCTTCCTTGCCCTGCTCGTCCCGGAGCTTCTCTCCCTCCTCACTCCTCAGCCCTCATCACCGCGTTCCCTCGGTCCCCACCTTCCCCGGGGAGTAACCACCAGTAGACGCGCTGTGCATCTAGGTCTACGCGGCCGGTACAGCTTCCCCCCTGCCCCCATCCTCGTCGCCGGATGATCACCGCCGTTGCCGCCTCGATGGGCCGCGCGGCGACTCCAGCCCCCGGGGCCCAGTCCTCCCGGTTGCCGCGCGCCGTCTCGAGGCTGCGGCTCGTGCTTCGCTCCTCGGAAGCGGCGGCGAGGAGCGGCAGAGAGAGATGGATGGGGTGCTTCCGGCCGGCGCCGTCGCCGGCCACTGCGGCGGCCGCGGTGAAGGAGGCAATGAAGGGAAAGCGGCCGGAGGTGGAGGTGGAGCCGGCGCGCGGCGGAGGGGAGGACGTGTGGAGTGCTGACGCGGAAGTGGCGCAGGCTGGGGCGTTCCCCGAGCACCTCGTCATCATGGTCAATGGCCTCGTTGGGAGGTGGATCCGCGTGCGCTACGGCGTAGTTGTTAGTCGCGCGTTTTGCGCGTGCTGATGTGCCGTGGCTAAATTTTCGCCTGTTTCTGTTTTATTTTTAATACAGCGCGGACGATTGGAAGTTCGCGGCGGAGCAGTTTGTGAGGCGGATGCCGGACAAGGTGATCGTGCACCGTGAGTTACCTGACCCCTTTCTGTAGGCTGTTCCATTTCACGCTGGATTGTTAAAGTTGCTCGCTGAGTCATGGGTAGTAGTGTGCGTGTGCTGTGTTTACATTGCTCTGGGGGATATTATCATGAGGATATTGGTTTATTATCCCAAATCGTGATAAAGAGAATCGTTTTTAGATTGCTGAAACACAATAACCGCCGAGGAAATTGGTTGATACTGGTGTGTAGACTTGTGCTGAAGGCATTCTTAGAACAAACATGATGGTGACAACATGAAGTTGAGATATATGAAATAATTATGGAGGATTGAGTGTCTGTCAGTCCATTCAACATGCAAATAGTTGTCTAGTTGACTAGAAAGTGGGAGGTTAGGCACTTCTCAAATTTTTAGTCTTATTTATTACACAAGTTACTGTTTGAAAGAGAAACATGAGGGCGAGTTGATCCACCACACAGTGTGACAAGTGTTTTGACATATCTGTTAGGAGACAGTGTGACATACATAGGAAACAGAACCTGGCATGGAGAATTGGAGATGAAGTAACCATGTCCTTGTATGGCGACTTAGCAAAGGTTAATATGAGGAAGTGTGTATTAGCCATTACTATTTCGACACTCTTTGTTCCTAAATTGCAGTAATAAGATGCATTTGTGGCATCACCTAGTTGGCTACTTGCATGCAAATATTGTTTATCTTCTTATGTACCTTATCTTATTCAAGAAAATAGTTCTCATCCCAGAACTCTTAGTTGACATGACCTGGTATTATATATTGCGATAGGCATTCTCTTATAGGTCTATGTTGAAAGGAACTCTGGAAGCACGTAGATCTTCTTTTATGCCTTCTCTTTCTGGACCGCACACATGAAGTTATGCAGATTTTGAAAGTTTATAAAAATGGACTTTCTGTGCCCAAACTATCAAAGAGGTTTCAGAACTGCATTATTTTTGCCTAAAGTTTACAAAACCTGATCCTATCCAAGCTGCACTTTTCAATGTTGCCACATTATGCCTTGTGTGGCAAGTTAGTCGATACCAGTGTGATGGCGTTAGGATGAACTGCCTTGTTTCCTAGTCAAGTAGTCAACCACACTTGGCAGTGCTGTTCCAGCCCTTAAAAGTGCAGCTGTTTTTAAAGAGTGCTTTCTTGAAACAAGTTCTTAGAAGTATAGTGTTGTTCATAGGTTGGAAAGTGTAAATGTAGTTTTGTGGAATCTCTTTTGAAATTGGCATTCATCTTCTCTATGTTCTGTGATTCTTGCCTTTTCTTGTAAATAGATTCAGACTTAACCTTTTTTATGCAGGAAGTAAATGCAACTCTGCCACTCAAACATTTGACGGTGTTGACTTAATGGGTGAAAGGCTAGCAAATGAGGTATATCTTTTTGATTTGGCTAATTATTTTCAAGAAAGATAGATAGAATCATAGAAGTTGACTGCACGTGCATGTCTGGCTAATTCATCTAATTTGTTTCTTTCTACATTAAACTAACCACATGCATCTATTTTGTATTTGTTATTGTATACATGCCCTGTTGAAGTGAAAATTGTTGATCGTGTTAGTTTGTGTCAAGTTGGTGGTATCTGGGCTTCTTTTCATATATGGAAGTACTATATTTCAGCCTTATTGTCTGGTGTTGAGACCTAACTGAATTATTATAGGTTCTATCAGTTGTAGAGCAAAGACGAGGTGTGAAGAAAATCTCGTTTGTGGCACATTCTCTTGGTGGGCTTGTTGCCAGATATGCTATAGGAAGGCTCTATGAACCTAATAGTAGAAGTAAATCTTCTGGGGGCAGAGATGATGTTGAGCACTTGGAGGGTCACATTGCTGGTTTAGAACCTATGAATTTCATAACATTTGCATCACCACATTTGGGTTCAAGTGGAAACAAACAGGTAAGCCGGATCTCTTTTGCTGTTTAATGAAAAAGAGCTATATCAGTCCATTTATTCTTTCTTATGTTAACTCCACATGGCTACCCACTAATTGTTTAAACTTTAAAGTGATTATTGGCAATGTTGTTGGAATATTATGTTCTAGCTAATCTGTGAAAGTTAGCCAGCCATGCAATTTCATATAGAACTTTAATTATGATATTTCTGTTAATTTCATGGACACTCATGTTATTTCTGTTAATTTAGTTTTCCTATGCATTATGTATAATCATGAAGTGCCTTGATTTCACTTGAAGTAGAGCAAGAACATTCAAATTCTTCAGTAATGTTAGTCTCATGTTCAGATTCTTCCACCAGCTACCTTTTTTATGTGGCCTGCCTTTCCTTGAGCGAAGAGCTTCAGAAACTGCACATTTGATTGTTGGGAGAACTGGAAAGCATCTATTCCTTACAGACAATGATGATGGTAGACGCCCACTCCTCCTTCGAATGGTTGATGACTCTGGTGATTTACAGTTCAGGTTATTTAGTGTACACTTCTCCTTTCTATTTGAAATGATTGATAAAATGTGTCTGTATAGAAATCAGGTCCTTTTATTCTTTATTTAGGTTGTGTCAAGTCTAAGTACAGTATATTATCTTATGCAGATCAGCGTTGCGTTCTTTCAAACGGCGCGTAGCATATGCTAATGCCAATTTTGACCGTATCCTTTAACAGCTTCATTTCTTGTCTGTGTACTAATTATTAGTGCCGAGTTACACTTCTTACCTCTGACATGTTATCCACTTAACTAAACAAAAAGATATGGTTGGATGGAGAACATCATCAATCCGACGTCAGCATGAGTTGCCAAAAGTATGTATTAGCAGTACTTGCATGTTTGTAGCTTCTGCTCTCTATAGAAATAGAGTGAATCATTTGTTTGTCATTGAGCTGACTTGCCTTTCTTCAACACCTGTAGCATCGTCTTCTTGTTCGCGATGAAAAGTATCCACATATTGTTTATGTTGAAAAGGAAGTTACAGACAACAATGGAACAGAAGCCCATGCTGATCTTTATGATCCAGAAGGTATGCTTACTTCTCATACAATCTGTTTTTTATGAGAAATGCACAAGCCATTTGCTGGAATTTGCATCATGGATGTGCTGTACCTTGTAGCTTCGGTTCACATCTGTCTACCTAGAGAAAAATGAACCACGTCTTTCCTTTCCTTTTTTCCCCTGTGGCGAGGGAATTAGGCATGTCTTCCATTAGTACTGCTGCATCTTCAACATCTTTTCTTGCATTGTAATGAGAGGATATCTTTCTGAAATGAAGTTATAAAGGCTGTATTTCTTGTGATTTCTCCAACCATTGCAGTCAAATTTGCTACATGGAAGGATTTACTTGTACTGTTCATTAATGATTCCGATATGTTTGTCAGCTTCCTACATACTGTATCTTAACAGAACATTATAATTATTACTTCAAATTAAGCTGTTAGATTATCCCAAACCCCACAATTGATTGTTTAACAACAGCTGATAAAAATCCCTCTTATATGCAGAGGAGATGATAAGAGGCCTTACGCAAGTTCCATGGGAACGTGTTGATGTAAGCTTCCAGAAAAGCAGCCAAAGATTAGTTGCGCATAACACAATTCAGGTACAAATTTTTAATAACTTCTTTCTTTTTCGAACACACAAGAGAATTTCTGATCATTTCATTAAAGGAGAGTTACAATCCCAACACTGCCCATTCAAACTGTATTTTTTATTAAAAAACTTGTTAAACTGTAGTGTCTTTTGATTAAGTTCATATTTTTTACTGGATATCTTCATTTTCTGGCATCTGAACTTCCCTTGGGCAGCTTGGATCAGGATTGTAGTAGAGGGCTCTCTAGTTTGTGTATTTTGTGTGTTGTATCTAGTGTGATATTCCTAGAAGACTCTGTGCTTGCATGGACTTGGCTATTTTACTCACATAGTTCAAATTTATCCTTTTATTTGATGGTGTTGGTGCTTCGTATCAGCAATTTTAGGCACGTTCGTTATAGCTATTGCTGCTGCTGCTGTTGTTGTTTGCACAGTACTCCGTGAGAGGCAGCCGCAGCCATGCCTACAGCAACAGCCACACAAAAGAGCAACCGAATTTATATCTTCAATGCCTGGTAGATACATACTAAACAAATAAATTGGCGAAGTGTGTGTTACCTCTTGGTTGCAGAGATGCCTTTTGACTATTTTACAAGCTCAGTACACAATTTGTTAATATCTGTCAGTACTTCAGACTTTCTGGCACCACCATTATTAAGGCTGCATTCGGTTCATTCTGGGAAGTAATATTCTTTTATTTTGCTTATTAAAGATGACATTGCCTGTGCACGCTCTTGCCCGAATTGATCATTTCTTAGCACTTATCCTCCCAAGTCCCAACATTGTGTATGCCTGGCACATGCTCATCAGAATAATCTGTTATTCGGTCAATGTCAGGTTAAAAGCTATTGGCTAAACTCGGATGGAGCAGACGTGATCAACCACATGATGGATAATTTCATCGTCTAGTCCATGGAGGCATGGAGCCTACATCGTTTATTGAAATTTATTGATCAGTGACCATTCAATTTTGCCTTGCCAATTTTTCCTTCTAGGTTGCAGTTCGCCGGTTCTCCATCCCAGGTAATGTGTTTGATTCTCCGCAAGGCTTTGTTCGGCAGGACTTATTGCGGCTACGGCTGATTTGTAGGGTTGATTTGTTGTGAGAGAAAAATAATGTTCGAAAGCAGGGCTGATTTCTGGTTGATAAGCTCAAGCTAGTAAATAGATGTTGCTGGAAATAGAATTCTCTTGTCTGGTTCAACACTGGAGTTCAACTTCATACTTGTCATTCTTGTCATTCTTGTGATCCATCGACGTGCTTATTGGGCACAGTACAGTACTTCAATCAAGGTTTTTTTGGAACTTTTTTTTTGTAAAATATGAATTGTACGTACCATATATGGATAACAGGATCGCTCTTCAAATGAGGTTTTGGTAGAGCTCCTGTCCTCATTCTTAGAGAGAAGTTATATTCTATGCTGAAAGTAATTCTTGTGATTTTTTTTTTTTGAAAATGTACTCTTGTGATTTTAATTGACTCGGCATAAAGCGATTGTGCTTGGCGTGGACCGTGGAGTGAATCGGGAGCACTTTTTATAGGATCATTTTTCAGAAAATAACTATTTTTTTTAGCAGCTTCTGGATTTAGTATAGAAGCTGCTCTAAGAACTCTACTAAAATAGGTATGAGGCTTCTCGCAACCTTAGAGCAAGGCTAACAGTTAGAGAATCTCCAACCGAACCCTCAAATTTTGAACCCCTATCTTTGAAAGTAAGGCTCCCTCATCCAGATTCGATTCCCTACTTAGCTGTGAATTTCATCCGATCTCTCATATTTGCCTCTCTACTTTCTCCCACCTTTATTTTATGCATATCTTGTAACTAACAAATCAACCATTTTTAACAGCTATATTTTCAACGTCTATACTTTTGATTAATGGCTACATTCTAATCGCCATTTTTTGTAATGACAATTTTTTCAACGTCTCTTTTTTAGAAGTCCATATTCCAGCAAATTTGTTGCAACGTCTCTATTTCAAACGAATCTATTTCCAACGGCTCTATTTCGAACGGCTCTATTTCAAATGGCTCTACTCCAAACGGCTATATTCCAACGTCTCCTAATTTTATCTTTATATATGCTTACACACTCACCTGGTTCATATACCAACTCATTTGTTTTTTGCTCCTTCTCTACTCTGTTGTTCCTTCTCCACCAGAAATGAGTCGTCTCTCTTGCTTAGATTCATCCTCATCTTCGGATGATGATGATGAGCCTGAGCTCATCCTTAGTGCATTACACCAAGCCCACACTCAATATCTAGCTTTGAATAGTCCACGTTGGGGAGGTTCTATACCTGGCCGGAACTATATTCATAGAGAAAGAGAAAGTGGCCATTTTAGACTCTACGATGACTATTTCTCGGAGCATCCAACCTATGGGGAATCTATATTCCGACGCAGGTTTGCAAATATCTTGGTCAATTCATTTGCCCTCTTTTCTCATGCTCTTTCTATGTGTAAGTTTTTTATTCTCATTTCTTTGCTCAGGTTTAGAATGGCCCGTCCTCTGTTTCTTCGCATAATGCAAGCTATAGAACAACATGACAATTATTTTGTGCAAAAAAGAGAGATGTGAACGACTTGGGTTATCATGTTTGCAGAAGGTTACTGCAGCATTGATGATGATCAGTTATGGAGTACCGGCAGATTTTATGGATCAATATATTCGCATTGGTGAAAGTACGGCCCTAGAGAGTCTTAAAAGGTTTGTTATAGCTGTAGTCGAAGTGTTTGGAGGTGAATACCTAAGATCTCCAAATGAGCATGATACTGCCAGATTACTTGCAATAGGTGAGCGTAGAGGTTTTCCAGGAATGCTTGGTAGCATAGATTGTATGCATTGGCAATGGAAAAACTGCCCTGTGGCATGGCATGGTCAATATACCGGTCATAAGCGTGAGCCCACTATCATCCTTGAAGCTGTTGCTTCCAAAGATCTCTGGATTTGGCATGCTTTTTTTGGTTTGCCAGGGTCTCTCAATGATATCAATGTTCTTCACCGTTCACATCTTTTCTCCAAGCTAGCCGAAGGGGAGGCTCCTCAAGTTAATTTTACCATCAATGATCATAATTATACAATGGGGTATTATCTAGCAGATGGTATATATCCCAAGTGGGCAACATTTATGAAGACCATAACTAATCCGCATGGCAATAAGAGGAAATACTTCGCCAAGGCACAAGAAGCAATACAGAAGGATGTGGAACGAGCCTTTGGAGTTTTACAAGCTCGTTTTGTCATTGTTCGTGGGCCAGCTCGTAGCTGGGATAAAGAAACACTTAGAGAAATTATGACAACTTGTGTCATTATGCATAACATGATAGTCGAAGATGAGCGAAATGAAGAAGACAACTTCCACTATGAGGGTATTGGCCAGCTAGTGAGACCTACACAGCGTGAAGTTCATAATCACACACATGAGCTACATGAGTTCATGCAAGCTCATCACAATATTAGAAACATGGAAACCCACAACCAGCTTAAGGAGGACCTAATTGAGCATCTTTGGCAACGTCATGCAGACTTGTATTAATCATGTACCATGTACTTTATTGAGGCTTGTAGTCATCATTTTACTATGTAATTTAGCACTATATAATTTATTCAGGCTTGTAATCATGTACTATGTAATTTATTATTGAGGCTTGTACTCATTGTTTTATTAAGCATGCACCATGTATCGTGCCTTCTATTTAAAGACACACATAGCTCATAGTCCACATATAGTGGTTTGGACATATTGTTCTTACATAGGTCCTACAACAATACTTAAATGACACAATGGTTCACAAATATTGCCCCACACACATAATGCCCCACACATATAGCTGTCATCTCAAAGTGCTCCACCACCAAGACGAGCAATGATCTGATCTTGCATTGTCTTGTAGAATATTTGTTGCCGCTCACTCAAAGAACTAAGATCCATATTCATCACTTTCTCATTGTCCTGCCTTTGTTTCAGTTGTAGTTCTCGTTGCTTCAGATCAAGCTTCCTATTCTCTACTTCTTGCTTCAGTTCAAGCCTTCTAGTCTCTACAGCTAGTCTTTGATCATTACGCTCTTTTTTCCTAATCTCTCTCAACTCTTCGGCCTTCTCTCTCTTGAGCCACATATTTTCCATTGCTTCCATGTATAGGTTTTCTCCATGAGCGACAAGATTTTTACCTCGGCAATCTTTCTCCTTCTTCTTACCGATAGGCCTACCTTTCCTTGGTGAAGTATGGCTAGGACCCTACTCTTCATCACCAAGATGACTTTCATTGGTTTCAGGAGTACACGACCTTGGACCTTCCCTAGAAGATGACTTTACATTTTTTGCGGTGTCTTTGGTGGGTCCACTTTTGTTCATGCTACAATACATTTCAAGCAATGCATCAATGAAAACGATCTTTTTCTCATCTTTCTCCTTGTACATTTCAAGTGCTTGTTGTATCTACACAATTTAATATGTGTTAGTAACCATGAATGCACATATACATTTCTAACAAATTGAAAGAAAATGCCTCTTACCTCATCTTGTTCGGTCACACCGCTTTGGTTTCTATTTTGAATCATTTGTTAACCATCCACAAAATCTGTTAACACTTTCATTAATGATACCCAATGATGAGAGAGAGAACTAATATTACGATCAGATTGAAAATCCTTGTGCTCATGGAAGTAATCATGAATTCGTTGCCAATAGGTAGCACGAGGTTGGTCGATGCCTTGAAGCGCATCCAAGCTTACTTCTAGCCATGCTTCCACCAACATGTTATTCTCTTTTAAAGTGAAATTTTTGATCTCTTCTTGCTTCCTTTAGTAGACCGAGAGGCTTGTTCAACAACATTACATCCTTGGGTGAGATATCAAAATAAGACCCATAATCAACCTGGTGTTGTCCACATTGCTCCCAAAAACATCATCAAGCTGGGCATTTCCATCTTCTGCTACCGCAAAGTACATTGCAAACCAATTTAATGAGAGATGTTCGGTTGCACAAAGCATAGAAACATTTATAGTACATAAATGCTCTCACTCTCTCTCATGGTGGATGGCATAGCAAAGACAAGCAAACAACCCATGAGTACAACCATGTGCTTCTAGCTACTTCTCCGAGCTCTATCTCTCTCACGTTTAATACGCCTAGCGCAAAGACAAGCGACAACCAAAGTAGTACTGTTTCTCTCGCTATCTACTTCCTATTCTCCCTCTCTCTCATGGTGGATGGCATAGCAAAGACACAAGCGAGATCCCGTCGTCGCGCGTGCGGTGCTTGCTTGCTTTCGAGCCTGAGAAGCGATGCATGGCGGAGCTTGGCGACCTGCCCAACCAAGCATACGAAAGGCGGTGCTTCTTTGCTCCAACCGACCGTAGCTGTGCGGATCTATCTTCTCCCCACGATGGGATCTAGTAGATGCGGTCTCTCTCTCGTAGTCTCTATAGCTACTAATACGATTGGAGGATGGGCATACCTGGTCGACGATGGAGCCGGCACGACAGCGTCGGAGACCGGCGGCATCGACGTAGAGTAGGCACGAGCGGAGATGTCCGAGCGCGCGCAGGCTCACGGCGGTTGCTCCCACCATGGATGAGGGATCTCGTGCGGTCCCCTACATGTGAGGGATGGGAGGCGATGGATGAGGGTCTCTCATCGGGTGGGAGTCGGATGAGGGATCGGTTGGAGAGCTGTTTTTACGGTTTGACCCTCAAAAGATGGATAGGGGGCTAAGTGAGGGATCGGTTGGAGATGCTCTTATAGCTGGCTGCTGGCTGGAAGATTCTTTGTAGCCTTTTCTCAATCCATCAATATAATAGTTAGCTCTTCACTATTAATACATGACTTACTTGTGTCTCACAAAGTTTTTTGGTTCTCGTGTCTAAGTCGGTTGTAAGCTTACAACATGCTTCTTCTCTCTCTTCTCTTCTCTCTTCTTCACCTCAGCATTTAGTTAGTTTATAGCCTGTTATTATACTTGCTCTTAGTCGCTCGGAACTCGGAATATGGTCTCTAACACATGTACGGAGAACTTTTGTTCCTAAACAAGGATTAGCAACAATAGAACAATGTAGTACATAGTTTCAATCTTAGGTTGGAATGCTACCTGGATCGAAGGTTCGAAGGAGTGGAACCAAACTGGGAGTCTCATGTTCGGGGAACTTTGTTCCTAAACAAGGATTAGGAACAATGGAACCATGTAGTACATAGTTTCAAACTTAGGTTGGAATGCAACCTACGTCGAAGTTTCGGAGGAGAAGAACGGAATCTATAGTGATAACTTGATAAGGCTCCTAGTGGAGGTTTCATGTTTCTGTTTTCAACACATCCATATTTTAAAAACAATACAGAAGAGTTTCATTCATGAAATTTTTATCATATCTCTCTCCGTCAATACAATATCATGTCAGCATATTTAATGCACATTAAACTCTCATAGAACCCCATTAAGATTGGCCTGAGAATACAATTTCCTCATCTTCACCGTATAATCTGATCCTATACCACTCATGCATTTCTAGAATTCTAGTTGCACATTGTTAGTGGTAGTTCTCCAACTTCATGTTCATATGGGATGGTCCATGCGCCGTCTTAGGAACATTGTTTTTTTAAGGAGGAACATCGTTTTTACTAAAATGGAACATGTTCCTCATTCTAGAAGCATCGGAGGTACGCGTTTCTTTTCTTGAACAAACGAAATAAAAATATCTCTCTTTTATATCGAAATTTTTAAAAATAATAGACCTATGTTCCACGTCCTCATTTGTCTATTTCATTCCTAAGACCAGCCCCAACGCAACACGGTGGATGTTAGCCTCGTCCTTCACGTATACACTATACAGTAAACCTCCAGGTCACATGTAATAGTGGTTCTGCAGAGCAGTATAGGTGCCTGCAGAGGTAACAAGTGCCTCATCTGATAAAAGCTTCAAGCGTCGGCTCGTGATATGATGACCCTGTCGGCCTATCACGTGTTTTAAATTTGCATGATTCAAATGAAAAATCTTTCTCAACGATTCCTCTTCTACTAACACGAGTTATACTAATAAGAGTAGACATGCTATATTTATGTTTGTTCCTGAAGGGAAAACCGTTCAAGCTGTTCCTGAATAGCTTCCTTCAAAAGGGTTTCTGCTTGCTCGGTGAATGTCTTACTAGAAGATATAATTTCTTGGAATTGAGGTTTAGTATCTTTTAGGTGTTTACGTAACTCATCCAGAAATTTCTTTACCTGTTCAATTTCTAACGAATCAAGATATCCTCTCGTTCCGGTATAAATAGTAGCTACCTGCTCTTCCACTGGGAGAGGGTTTGATTGGGATTGTTTAAGCAATTCCCGTAATCGTCGACCCCTTGCCAATTGATTCTGACTTGTTTTATCCAGAGCAGAGGCGAATTGTGCAAAGGCTTGTAATTCTGCGAATTGAGCTAGTTCCAATTTTGATTTGCCAGCTACTTGTTTCATGGCTTTAATTTGAGCTGCGGATCCCACTCTGGAAACTGAAATACCCACATTAATAGCAGGTCGAATTCCGGCATTGAATAGATCCGCGGATAAGAATATTTGTCCATCTGTAATTGAGATTACATTAGTAGGAATATAGGCGGAAACGTCTCCAGATTGAGTCTCCACTATTGGTAAAGCGGTCATACTCCCTTCGCCTAAAAGAGAATTTAATTTAGCGGCTCTTTCTAAAAGGCGTGAATGCAAATAAAAAACATCCCCTGGATAAGCTTCGCGGCCGGGAGGTCTTCTTAATAGAAGGGACATTTGGCGATAAGCTTGTGCCTGTTTGGAGAGATCATCATAAATTATTAAAGTATGCCGTTCGCGGTACATAAAATACTCAGCCAGGGCTGCTCCCGTATAAGGAGCGAGATATTGTAATGTAGCGGGTGAATCCGCCATTTCAGCTACTACAATAGTGTATTCCATGGCCCCCTCTTCGTGGAAAGTAGTTACTACTTGAGCCACGGAGGATGCTCTTTGACCGATAGCTACATAAACACATATTACATCTTGCCCTTTTTGATTGAGAATTGTATCTGTGGCTACTGCTGTTTTGCCAGTCTGTCTGTCCCCAATAATTAACTCTCGCTGACCGCGCCCTATGGGGATCATCGAATCGATAGCAATAAGCCCTGTTTGAAGGGGTTCATATACGGAACGCCTAGAAATTATACCCGGAGCAGGAGATTCAATTAAGCGAGATTCTGAAGCGACAATTTCGCCTCTCCCATCAATAGGTTTAGCGAGAGCATTTATAACACGACCCAAGTAAGCCTCGCTCACGGGTATCTGAGCAATTCTTCCTGTTGCTTTTACAAAACTTCCCTCTTGTATCATCAACCCATCGCCCATTAATACAATCCCAACATTTTTGGATTCCAAATTCAGAGCAATACCTCTCGTCCCTTCTGCAAATTCGACTAATTCACCTGACATTATTTCACCAAGACCTATAATACGAGCAATCCCATCCCCCACTTGCACTACGCGACCGATATTCTCAATCCCTACTTTCCTATTATATTGTTCAATACGTTCGCGGAGAATTTTATTAATTTCGTCGACTCGAAGGGTTGCCATTAGTGTTTCTTTAATTTTTTTTTGGAAGCAAGGGAAAAATAATGCCTAAATTCTAAACAAAAGTAGAAGTTCAAAACCTAATAAATTTAATTATCTCTTCCATTCTATGGCCCCGAGAATGCCAATATTAGCACGAATCGTACGGAAATGTAACTCGGTATTCAAACAACTATTCAGAGTTCCTAGAGCTCCTTGTACAGCTTGTTGGAAAACCCGTTGTCGGACCTGATTCATCGCCCTTTGTTTTTCAAAATAAAGGGTTTCGTTTTTAGACTTTTCTAATTGTTCCAAACTAATAGAAGTAGCATTAATCAAATTTTCTTTTTCTCGTTCTATTTCAGAGTATCCATTCATTCGATACTCATCTGCTTCTAGTTCGACTTTCTGTAATCGAATACGAGCTTTTTCGAGTTGTTCAAGGGTCCCTCTACGCAATTCTTCCGAATTTCGAATAGTACTTAAGATCCTCTGTTTTCGATTATCTAATAAATCTTTTAATGAAAGTAGATTATCTTGCTATTAAGTTTACAATTTTTATGATCTCTTCCCGAACCAAACATGAATCTTTCGATTCATTTGGCTCTCCCGCTCCTTTTTTTCTTTTTTGTTATGTATTATGGCTATTTCCATATCTTTTTTTTATGTAATGAGCCTATCCTCTATCCTCTCTTTTCTGTTTGTATTTCTATATACCCAAACTTATATAAGACTAGATGAATATTAAGAGGACTCTTCCAACTAGATAAAAATCTATCATGGTCAGCAAAGTTGTTTCTTTATTTGTGTTTGCTCTGTTAGTTAATAATTTCAATTTCATTAAGAAAAACAAACTAAATAAATGGAAAATAAAAATTGATAGAATTCCTTTTATTTTTTCTTCAAATCCAAAAAATTTCTCTTTTTTTTATACATAGGTCGTCCATTTGGCATTGGAAAAAGGACTGCGTGCCCTTCTAGTAAATAGTTCAAACTATTTTATCGATATGAGTGTTCTATATCAGATAAATTCTACACTAGCTATTTCCCGTTTAAAGCATTTCGAGACTAATACTAATGTAGTTGTAGAAAGAGTACCCCTTTTTGCCCGGACTTCAAGCAGTTTAGCTTTAACCGTGTTAATGGTCTCACATTATTGGTCTATAGAGAATCAAAGTAAATTTACCAATGAATCGCGAAATGCTATGGTTCTTCCATATGATTTCTGAAGTTATTCAGAAGTAATTCGTCGAGATCGTGCACCTTTTCTTATTTATCAAAAAAAAATACTAAAAATATTCTAAAGTGCAGCCGGATAGATCCAATCTATTCTTGAAATAGACAACTCGCACACACTCCCTTTCCAAAAAAAATCAATACACCAACCACTACAGTTAGATTTATTAGATTTGTTGCTAAAATATCGGTATTAAGCCCGAAACTCCCAGCGAATGGCCAGTGAGCTAAAAAAACGAAAGAATGGGTTACATTTTTCATATGCTCTCCTCTTATAGATAGGACGAACAAAGAAGAAAGTTTTTCGATCACTTACTTCGCTCGTCCTTTTTTGATCGGTTTTTTTAATGCAATTTTTTTAATGCAAATAGATTCAATCTAATAATTTCTTTTAGATTAAATCTTAGGTCTCGTTTGACCTGTGAAAGATCTCCTTTGTTGAAATGTTCCCAAAATTCCTAAAATAAAAGGAAAAATACTTTCCACTGTCCTAAACTAAGGACGGGAAGGAAGAGGGCGAGCATATCCTCTAAATTGATCATGCTCAAATCAGCCCTTCTTGGGGTTCCTAGGGTATTGTCTGTCCCGATAAATACAAAATTTCCGGAATAATATAAAAAATAAATAATATAATAAATAGGAGTAAAGTATTGATATACTTAGAATTACATAAGCAAATACCAATGTACTAAAAAAAGAAAAAAGTATCTAATCTAAAGGACTTATTTTCTTTTTTAGGATTAAACAAAAGGGTTCGCAAATAAAAGCGCTAGTGCCACAACCAGTCCATAAATTGTTAAAGCTTCCATAAAAGCTAGACTAAGCAATAAAGTACCTCTTATTTTACCTTCTGCTTCTGGCTGTCTCGCAATACCTTCTACAGCTTGTCCTGCAGCAGTACCTTGACCAACTCCGGGCCCAATAGAAGCAAGCCCTACGGCCAATCCAGCAGCAATAACGGAAGCAGCAGCAATTAGTGGATTCATGGTGAGTTCCTCGTGTCAAAAAAAAAGAAATGGTTAAGGATACAATGAACCAAGAAATTATTACTTCCAACTTCTAAGCTCTATCGGGTAGAAGTAACTAATAAGTACAAATAAATGATAATCGAAATCGTTCGAATTACTTCGAGATCTCGTTTTTAGTTTCTAATCATTAGAGGTTTGTGTAAATCCATATGATTCTCATTATTCTATTTCTCTTTCTTTTCAACCAATCACTCTTTTATTCCATCCTTTTTTTTTTACTCTTTGATATCTTTGAGTTCCCATTTTTTCCCCTTCATCTAACATAATATTCATCTAACATAATAAAAGACGAAATACAGGAAGAACCCCTATTGAAATCGAACTAATCCAAATCCAATAGGAATCAAATCAAGATATACAATTGATAACAATATGCTGCATAGAACTTGATATGGAATCCAGTTCCATATAGAAGGGAATTCTATATATCGGATTAGATAATGAATCTAACTTAGGAATAAAAAAAATCCCATATACATTTGTTTCTTCTATTTTGTTTGCGTATTTTCTCATTTTCTATTGAATCCGATTCTAAAATCATTCCTTAGAAAGCCACACAAAAGATGACTGTCTTATAGGCATTAAGGATATAGATCTAACCTGATTCCGCCCCCCTGAATGCATATATACTTTACCTCTTCCATAATATAGTCTATTCTCTCTCCTACAACTCTAGGTTGTATATTCATACGCCTTTCGAACTATTTAGTTTTCCAACTAAGAGGATTATCCGGAATCATGCATGAATTGGGCTAAGCTAAAAAAAAAAAAAAGACTATTTCAAAAACTAGTTAATTCAATGATGACCTTCCATGGATTCACCTATATAGGCTGCGGCTAACGTTGCAAAAATAAGAGCTTGAATACCGCTTGTAAATAATCCAAGAAACATGACCGGTATAGGGACTACTAAGGGGACTAAAGAAACAAGAACAACAACGACTAATTCATCCGCCAATATATTTCCGAAAAGTCGAAAACTAAGTGATAATGGTTTTGTGAAATCTTCTAGGATGTTAATAGGTAAAAGGATTGGGGTTGGTTTAATATATTTTTCGAAATAACTCAATCCTTTTTTGCTAAGACCTGCATAAAAATATGCCGCTGATGTTAGTAAAGCTAAAGCAACAGTAGTATTTATATCATTCGTGGGCGCTGCTAATTCCCCATGGGGTAACTCTATAATTTTCCAAGGTAAAAGAGCACCTGACCAATTCGAAACAAAAATAAAAAGGAACATAGTTCCAATAAAGGGAACCCAGGGACCATATTCTTCTCCAATCTGAGTTTTGCTCAAGTCTCGAATAAACTCAAGAACATATTCGAAGAAATTAGGCCTAGTGCGGCCGGAAACTAAAAGTGACCGGACACAGCTCATGAGGTTTGCATCGACCGAACGAGGAATTCTTCGACCAGAGAGGTTCTAGAGGCGGTGAAGTTGTGTGCACGTCCGGTGGCATGTGACCGGGCGCCATCAACGTCGATCCGGTTGATCGCGCGCTAACGGTTTGTACATCGGAGGGGATTTGTAGACTACTTTCTTGGGGTTGATAAATAGACTCCCAATCGGCCATTTGAAGTGTGTGGAGTGAGGAAACATATCAAGGGTGTTGATACACCATTTTAGTGATCTCCACTTGCATAGTGCTTCGTGATTCATTAGGTGATTAGCGTGAGGTGGAAGTGCTTAGGTTGATTAGACCACCGCTTATGCGCTTGCTCTAGGTTTAGGCCTAGTGTTTAGTGAAGTTTGCATACCTCTTACCACTCGGTGCTTGCGCGCACTATTTTTGTACATCGGAGGGGCTTGTAGTCTTGCGAGATCACACCAACCGCGTTTGTGGTGTGGCCGCCACCGTGTATCGAAGGGAACAAGACCCGCGGCGGTTCGGCCAAAAGCTTGACAATGAAGACGGCAGGGAGCAATCCAGGAGAGGTACGCTAGAGACCCACTTGCGCATGGGGATGGCCCGGGGCTATCCACGGAGTGACCCGACTGGGAGCTTGGCCCTTGCGAAGGATCCTTGCATGGGGCTCCAACGAGGACTAGGGGGAAGCTTGCGCGCTTCTCGATACCTCGGTAAAAATGCCAAAGTCGTCGATGGGAGTTTGCATATCTCTACCTTACTCTTTAGCTTTCGCATTTACATTATTTGCATAACTCCTTTTGCGGTAGAGATAGCAACACACTAGCAAAACCATAGTTGCACATTTAGATAGTTTATCTTTTGCATACGTTTTGCTAAGGTTAGAAAAAAAGGCCATAGTTTAGAGTTAGATTTTTAAGTTGCCTAATTCACCCCCCCTCTTAGGCGTCACATTCCCCTACAAGTGGTATCAGAGCTGGTTGGCCTAATTTGGACCTTTGGTTTCACTGCCGTTGAGCCGACGCTATTTAGAGTGGTTGGGATGGATACCTTTAGGCCTCCGCACTATGACGGCACTAACTTCCCTTACTATAAAGCTAGAATGGATTGTCACATTGAGGTGGTAGATTTGGGTGTTTGGAGAGTCACTCATGATGGGATGAAACCCATTAAGAATCCCGATAAACCCACAAAGAGTGAAGAAAAGGAAATGCATTTCAATGCTAGAGCTAAAAATTACTTGTTTGAATCTTTTAGCATGGATGTGTTTAACGAAGTGTTCACTTTAAATACGGCGCATGATATTTGGTTAAAACTTCAAGAGCTCCATGATGGCACAACTAATGTCCGTGAGCAAAAACATTGTCTAGCTAAACAAAATTATGATTCCTTTAAAATGAATTATGATGAGCTTGTTCATAATATGTATTCTCGTTTGAATCTAATTATCAATGAGCTCCATTCAATAGGATTAACAAAGCTAGATGATGCAGACATCATGATGAAGATCATCTCCATGCTACCACAAAAGAAATATGCAAGCATCATCACCATCCTACACAACCTAGGGGACTTGAGCACCATAACTCTGGCCATAGTCATTGGCAAGATAGTGGCATTTAAAATGTCACGCAAGATGGGTCAAGAAGAAGCCTCTTCATCAAGCAAAGGCAAAGCTCTCACATGTAGTGAGAAAAAGAAGATGAAGGGCAAGCAAGTTGAGACAAGCTCAAGCTCAACCTCCTCAAGTAAAGATGATGAAGAAGATGATGATGATGATGATGAAGACTCAAGTGATGATGATCAATCTTTCTCCTCCACCTCCGACCTTGATGAAGAATCAATCAAACTTATCAACAAGGTGGAGAAGATGATCCAAAGGCTCAATGTCAAGGGTGTGCCCATCCAAATTCAAGATTTCATCTTCACCAATCAAAGAAATGAGCAAAGAAAGAAAGGATGCTATGGATACGGTGAGTTGGGGTACTTTATGGAAGTTTATCCAAATAAGCCCACACTCAAGACAAAGAAGAAGGCATGCAAGGACAAAGCCCTCACATCAATAAGATCATGGGATGATTCTTCAAGTGAAGAAGAAGACCATCACAAGAGGTGAGGACACAAGCACTCATCATAAGCACTTCACGTGTGTGCCTTATGGCACGAGGTTACAAAAAGTCTATCCCTAGTGATAGTGACAATGATAGTGATAGTGATAATGAGCTACCTTATTATGATGAAATTGTGCAAGAAAATCTTAACTTTGCTAAAGTTTGCACTAGTCAACAAAAGAAGCTTGTAAAATTAAAAGAAAAACTAGATAGCTCACAACAAGTTTATGCTACCTTGCTTGAACAATATGAAACTTTTGTCAATCTTAATATGAAGCTATCTACTAAAGTTGACCAACTTGAGACTAGTGCAAACACAAATAATTGCACAATCAATGATGAGCAACTTGTAAAGAAAAATAAAAAATTAAGGAAAAAGTTAGCTAGCTCACAAGATGCTTATAAAAGTTTGCTTGCTAAAATAGAAACTATGTGCAAACATTATGATGAGCTAACTAATAAATTTGCTAATCTTGAACCCATCAATACTACCCTCACCGAGGCACCTACAAAGAAAGGTTCAATTTTTACATGCCTAAAAAGGATGCCTCCACTTTTTGCAATGATTTATGTTTAGACTCACCCTTGTGCAACCAAGTTTATGTTGAGAAAGTTGTTGTAGATACATGCACACAAGAGGTTGCAATAGAGAATGAGCAACTCAAGCAAGAAGTGGCTCGCCTCACCAAGGACTTGACTCAAGTGAAAGGCAAGATGTAACACCCTAAAATTTGCCTCTTTTGAAAATAGGTTTAAAATGATTTATTTGTGAATTTTTGTGCACATGAAATATAGGAAAATAAAAAATTTCATTAAATTAAAATTCATCATAAGCTAGCAACATGTTTGAGCATACATGCCCTTACATTTGATCTATTTGGTTGAGTAGTTTTGATTGAAAATTTCAAATGGTTTAAATTGCTCTTACAAATGAAATTAAAAATGGCTTTGAAGTAAAAGAAAAAAAGAAAAGAGAATTGGAAAATAAAAGAATTTAAAAAGTGGTAGAAATTTATGTTTGAAAACTTACTAAAATTGTTCATTTTGTTTGAATTGAAAAGTGTGGTTGAAGCACCATTTGAATTTGACTTTGGTCATATTTGAATTTGGATTGAAAATGGGAAAAGTACTCCTCCTCCCTCTTTTGGCCCAGCAGTCGGGCTGCTTCTCCCCACCCTTTTCCTTTTTCTCCTACGCGAGCCTAGCTCGGCCGCTTCCTCTCCTCGGCCTGCTTCTGTCTGCTGACGCTTTGGCCCACGCTAGCGCGTAGGCCCAGCTCTTCCTCCCCATGGCCCAGCGTCACCCGTCCCCTCTCGCTCATGGGCCGGCCCAGCCGAAGCTATCGCGCCATGCGTCCCCTTCCTCTCTCTTGCACTGGCCGGTGGGGCATCCCTGTCAGGCTCGCCTTCCACCTTCATCGCCGCTCCGGACTCCGCCGCCACGCTGAGTGTCCGTGTCCATCCCGTCGCCACCTTGCCTTGCGACTCAAGTAGCACGGCCTCATAAATACCGAAGTTGAGCCTGTGCCACCCTCACCTAACCCAATTGCAAGCCACCGCATCGCCCGAGCGCCCGCAGCCTAGACTGCAACCTAGCGTCGCCGTCCGCATCGCCAAGCACAGTGCCGCCTCCACTTGCTCTGCGTCGCCGAGATCCACCGTGGTGAGTCCGCCGCCGCCCCCTCTCTCTCCCCATGTCTCCGGTTTGTCAAACAGTGGACCGTACGCCGAGAACCATGAGCGTCGCTCACTCTGCCAATGGCGCCGCTGCAGTCGGTACTATTCTGGAGGCCGGTTTTCTTTTCCCCCGCTCCCATCTTATCTGTCGTGTTGATTTTAGATCCAATGGCCCAAGATCAAGGATACCCCTTCGCGTGGCCGTCTTACTAAAGAGCCCCTCCAATTTTCTATTTTCAAACCTACGGTCCAAAGCGCAATCACGGATTACGTTTTGTTCTTTGAAAAGCGTAGTTTCGTCGCAATCACGGATTACGTTTTGTTCTTTGAAAAGCGTAGTTTCATCGGTTTAGATCCAAAATACGTTTTCACCTATTTACAGTTTTGCCACTAATTTTGTTTTAGCCATAACTTCTCCGTTTTAACTCGATTTGACCCGTTCAACTTGCGTTAGGTTCGTAATTTCATAATCTATATGTTCATACTACTGTTAGGTATGTTTTCAACTTTTAAAATTCGAGGTTAGATTTAATCTATTATTTTAATAAAGGAAACCTTGTTGATTTCATATCTTTTGCGCTTTAGCTCCGAATTGACCCGTTCAAGTTGTGTTAGATTCATTGCAACGAGATCTACGCATTAGTAACAATGTTTATCTTGACACTACTTCTAGAATTTCATGGTTTAAATCATATTATGATTAATAATTATGCAACTGGATTTTATAAATAAAATACGACTTGTTTTATTTTAGTTTTATAAATCAAATCTGAATTTGACTTAATTCAATTTATATTATTTATAAAATATCTTATATATATGATTTATAGTTAAAATAAATGAAGCCTATAGTTTTCTTTTCCATGTATAAAGCAAATTTATCGGTAAATGTATCTTTTTCACCAAAGCTCCGATTAGCGTGCTTTTCGTGACTGTGTGTTTGTAGCGATGCGTAGGATCGTATTTCAAACTTTTTTACTTATTTTTCTATGGTTGATGTACTGTTCTAATTTAGATCTATTGTTTTCTTCGTGTATGATTGCATGGATGCTTGTGTGGTGCTTTATGATCTTGTCTAGTCGGTGAGTTTTACGTGGTGAATCCAGAAGCAGATCTTTGAAGGTTTGGACTCAAAGAAGGATCTAAGTTTAAGGCAAGTATTGCATAGGATCTTTCTTGTTGTCCTATACACCTTTAATCATTTAATTCATACTGCATGTGTCTACCCTGACTACCACTAAGGATTTCCTAGTACTTTGTACCTTGTGCCTTGATACCTATGGGGTATTACATTGGGTAGTATGATGCTAGTGATCAACTGAAACTATGATCTTGTAACTTGACTAATGGTATATGCAATAAACACTAAAAGATGCTTTTTAGCAACATGGAACAAGGGGGCTAGAGCATTGGGCTATTTTTATGGTGCTCTAGATTCCTCTCCCTAAGGACTTATCTGTAAGTGATCATCCGGGACTTATAGTACAACTGTGAGGGCTACATGGCTTTGGCTTTAGCTCAGTATGAGGACCTTTTCTAGCTTGTTAGAGGTTATCTTTATTGGCGTAAGAATGGCTTGCCGAATCGGGTATAGGACAGCCTCTATCCCCTTGTGTATAGGCTACATGTCATTGTGCCATCGGGAAGGGGGGGGTTCCCACATCTGTTTGCCGAGTGAATCTAATGGCCCTAACTTGATAGACGAACCTTTGAAAGGCTTCATAGTGAACCCTATCGACCTTCCTTGGTTGTAGGTCAAGAGGCTGATCACCTCGGGTGAAAGGGTAAATCACGACTCATAATGAAAGTGTACAACCTCTGCAGAGTGTAAAACTGGTATATCAGCCGTGCTCACGGTCACGAGCAGCCTTGGAACATTTACGGAATAGATAAAGAACATTAATGATACTAATGATAAAGATGCTCACTAATGATTATTGTTTATGCTATTCATTATTCATGTTTACCTGATCATGTGTTTATATGGGCTTGTGAATAAACTTGTTGACACCCAATTGCTAAAAGATGACTCATTAAAAGCTAATCGTAGTTAACCAGTGTCAGCCTTTTGAGCCTCATGAACCCCATGTTATATTTGTTGAGTACGACATGTACTTACGCTTGCTTTATTTTTCAATTATTTGGATAAAAATCCCGGATGGGTACCAGATTGCTAGAGTTGGAGGAATTAGGCTTGTGATCAACCAGTCAGTTGTCCCTATGGAATTAGAGTCTTCACCCAAAGATCGGAGTTGTCTTTCCGTTGTTTGCTATCTAAGGTTATATTCTCTATACTAAGTACGTTATATATTGAGCATTGTCTATTGATATTACTCTTATTTGTAGCTATATGTGAGATTTCACTTCCTAGGCTCACATATGGTGTGTATCTGGTTTTATTCTTAAAACCAGGTGCTACACAAGACGGAGAAAGCTCAACTTCATCAAGATAACACTGTCAAGGGAGTGAAGAAGCTTGATGAAGGACAAATTGTGGTTTGTTACGTATGCCATAAGGAAGGCCACAAGTCCTATGAGTGTAAGGTGAAGAATGGGGGAGAAGCAAAGAAGAAAGAGAAAAAGCAAACAAGCAAGTTCTCCAACACCTACACCAACAAGGTGGACAAAAAGGCCTCCACACCTTATCTCTTGAAGAAGAAGAAAAATGACAAGGTGATGGCTATCAAGGTGAACAAGCAAACCTACAATGGGGTCAAATGCTTTTGGGTGCCAAAGGAGATCATTTCAAATACAAAGAGCACCAAGAAGGTTTGGATCTAGAAAGGGAAGTGAGAAGTCCGATGGACTTTGGGGAATTTGGAGACTTGGCAAAGTATGGGTGCATTTCATAGGGTGCATCATTATGGACAAAGTCATTGCCAAGTGGCTTAGTGAATACTATGGACCCAAATTCCCCTTCTCATGTTAGGTAACTAGATGTAATTTCTTTCAATTGGTATTTATTACAATTGGTATCAAGATTCAAATTCTTGTAATTAGCATGTAGTTCCTTTTCATGCCTAAGTTTGCATTTGCATGCTTATATCTTTTGCCATGGACACACTATGTATATCTTATGGTAGGCTTGCTCGGTTTCATTCTTAACCCTTGGAGCAATCCTACATGATTTAAATTATTTAGGAGCATGGCACATAGCTTGTTTTACAATTATTCATCTAATATGTGCCAAAGTCCAAATTGTAGACAATTTCTCCTGAATATTACTTTCGAAAATGATTCTCACATTCATGTGATGTCATCTTTCAAGTGGTATTTTTTATTCTAAAATCAATGTGCATGTCTCCTACAAGTATTCCATATTTGTGTGCACAAATTTAGGGGGAAGTTACTCTACAAGTTGGATGCTTTGAGACTAACACCTTTTCAATCTTATCATGTGTGTAGTAGTCTCATTGCAAGGAAAATGGAGTTCCCGGAGTTAAGCATCATACTTCAAATATCTACCACCTATTGCAAGTGGTATAAATCAAATTGGTTTCCACATGTGGTATTTCGAAACCGATATCATCATGTTGATTTCACTTTGGTATTTATATGCTTTCTCCATGCATTATATAAATTAAACTCCCTTGAGCATTAATTTGCCAATTATGCATAAACTACATTCTCCATCATATGTATGCATATATTTAGGGGGAGCTTAGTCTATGTAATGTGAGAGTCAAATTTTATGACCTATTCCACTCCACATACAAAGGATCACAAAGTTTGACCCTCCCTTGTGCTACTAATGTCTTCCTTTTCGGTGTTTGATTCCAAAGGGGGAGAATTTATAGGACCAAAAGCAAGCCCGATCATAATAATTTACAAGTAGTAATGGTCCAAAAAATGGAGGATAGTGGATTATGGATGAGTCTATGTAATGGGGAGAATTTGTAGGACCAAAAAAAGCAAGGTTTAAATCCATAATGCCACATGGGGACATTTGCAAGGGCAAGATAAGTTTTAAAAGATGTTTACATGTGGTATCATTTAGCTTTACAATTGGTATCTTTTAGCATCATATAACTTTGCCCTTTGCATTACATCTGTAGCACCTAGTTTTAAGAACAAAACCAGATACGCACCATATGTGAGCCCAGGAAGTCAAATCTCACATATAACTACAAATAAGGGTAATATCAATAGACAATGCTTGAAATATAATGTACTTAGTATAAAGAATATAACCTTAGATAGCAAACAGTAGAAAGACAACTCTGATCTTCGGGTGAAGACTCCAGTTCCACAGGGACAACTGACTGGTTGATCACAAGCCTAATTCCTCCAAACTCTAGCAATCTGGTACCCATCTAGGATTTTTCCAAATATTTGAAAAGTAAAGCAAGCATAAGCACATGTCGTACTCAACAAATATAACATGGGGTTCATGAGGCTCAAAAGGTTGACACTGGTTTAACTGCGATTAGCTTTTAATTGTCAAAATTTTAGCATAGGAGTAGCAACAAGTTTTATCACAAGCCCATGTATACACATGATCAAGTAAACATGAATAATGAGTAGCATAAACAGTAATCATTAGTGAGCATCTTTATCATCAGTGTTCATCATCTATTCCGTAAATGTTCCAAGGCTACTCATGACCGTGAGCACGGCTGATATACCAGTTTTACACTCTGCAGTGGTTGTACACTTTCACTTTGAGTCGTGATTTATCCTTTCGCCCGAGGTGATCAGCCTCTTGACCCACTACCAAGGAAGGTCGGGGTGAAGCTGGGCCGTGCATGAGGAGCGGGGCGGGAGATGGGCCAACGCGGGGAAGCAAGGCCGCGTGGGAAGCGGGCCATACAGGACGGGAACGGGCCATGAGCGGGAAAAAGAAAAATGGGCCACGCGGATTGGGCCTGCGGTGGAGAAGGGAGAAAGAGAGGGGAGAAGGTGGGCTGGTGGGAGAAGAGGGAGAGAGAAGCGAGAATGGGTCGGCTGGTCGCTGGGCCAAAATGGGGAAGAGGAGTGCTTTTCCATTTTCCCATTTTCAAATGTAAAACAAATTCAAATTCGAATATGTTTTCAAATATACTTTTCAACTCAAACATAAATGAGCAATTTTGGTAAGTTTTCAAAAATAAATTTTACCACTTTTTAAATCCTTTTATTTTCAAATTTTCTTTTCTTTTATTTCAAAGCCATGTTCAAAAGCATTTTAAATCCTTTTGAGTTTTAGTCAAAACCAGTCATCACCAAGAATCAAAGGCAACAGCATGAATGCACAAACATGTTACTACCTTATGATGAATTTGAATTTAATGAAAAATTTTATTTTTCCTATATTTCATGTGCACAAAATTCACAAATAAATCATTTTAATCCTAGTTTTCAAAAGTACAAATTTTAGGGTGTTACAACATCCTAGCAAGCAGATAGTTTTTAAATTTCAAATTTTTTATTGTTTGCTTGTTTTAGTCGTGTTGTCATCAATCACCAAAAAGGGGGAGATTGTAAGGAAAATGGACCCTAGGCCCATTTACTTTGGATTTTGGTGTTTGATGATCAACACAATCAAATTGGACTAATGAATTTGCAAGTGATTGTTTGTAGTTCAATAGGGCACAAAATGTGACTTGGACGAAGGCCACATGATGATCAACACCAGAAGCAAGACCCTAGAAGCACAAGAGAAGACCCAAGATATCAAGCATAGTCCAAGCACAAAGATAGGAACCAAGCCGGACGTAAGATTGTGAAGAAACATGCTCGACAGAGTGACCGGACGTAGCCCTTATAGGGACTGGACGTGTCCGATCAGTTGCTCGGCAACAGCAGGCGTCAGCAGCAGCGACCGGAAGCTGAAAACTAAAAGTGACCGGACACACCAATGGCACTGTTCATCATCACGGCAACACATTCAGCACTGACCGGACGCTGGCGGTAAATCGACCGGACGTAGGAACTGGAGCCTTCGATCGACTCCAGAGAGGTTCTAGAGCGGCAAAGTTGCGACCGGATGCGTCCGGTGGCATGTGACCAGATGCCATCGTCGTCCGATCAGTTGATTGCGCGCCCTAACGGTCGGGGACGACGGACACGCCCGGTCGAGGAAAGCAAAGCGTCGTCTCATGGTGTAATATTCATATTGTCCTCTGATAAAAATTGAACAAAAAAAAGGAATTCTTTTGATTCAAGCATCTCTTTCTCAACTCAGCAACTTGAAGTATTAATCTTATATTTAATATACCATATACCAAAATCAGATCATCATCATCATATATATATATCAATACCCTATATATATATATCAATATTCCCTTCTTTTAAAAAAAAAATAATAAATAATAGTAATTAATCCTATAAATCTACGCAGTTGCTCAAGAATTAACTATTCTTCTTAATCAACGATTTCTTATATAGAGAGAACGGCCCTCAGAAATTGCAAATACTAATTTGTTAAGAATTAATCGAATTGAAGTCATAGTGTCATCGTTGGCAGGAATCGATATATTAGCAAGATCTGGGTCACAATTTGTATCGACTAAAGAAATAGTAGGAATCCCCAAAATGGCACATTCCCGAAGAGCTATATACTCTTTTTGCTGATCAAGGACGATCACAATGTCAGGCAACCTCGTCATATATTTGATCCCGCCGAGATATCTTTGCAAGGTAGATAATTTTCTCTTTAAGATTGCCGCATCTCTTTTTGGGAGATGGTGGAATTTTCCCATTTTTCTTCTGCTCTTAAGTCTCTAAATTGAGAAAGTCTAGTTTTAGTAATCGACCAATTCGTTAACATACCGCTGAACCACTTTGATTTTTTTTTAACATAATAACATAATGACATTGAGATTGCTTATTGATGCTGATGCTAAATCCGCTGCTCTTTTTTGGTACCAACAATTAAGAAGCTTTTTTTTCCCTGACTTGCTGCATCAAAAACTAAATCACAAGCTTCTGATAAAAAAAAACGAGCTGTTCTAGCAAGATTTGTAATATGAGTACCTTTACCTTTACGCTTTGCCGAGATGTAAGGGGCCATTTTGGGATTCCATTTCTTAATACCATGACCAAAATGAACTCCCGCTTCTATCATCTCTTTCAAATTGATGTTCCAATATCTTCTTGTCATTTTTTCCACACTTCCTTTTTATTTTTTCTTTTTTCGTCTTACCATTACGGAATTAATTTCTTTTTGAAGATTAAGAAAGAGCCGAAATAGCTTGAAATAAATAATAATTGTTCCGATGGAACCTTCTACTCATAATTGACCATTGATACACGGTATAAACATAGCCTTAATGAATTAACTGACTTCTTTTACTTATTAAAATACAATTCAAATGAAAATACAAAATAGAAAATCAGACCTGTTAGCATTCTAAGGTCAAAAGTATAGTTTAAATTAAAGTCAAAAAAATTGCTTTATGTATACTTAAATCATATAAATAGGGGTAAACGGGGTCTCTGATGTTTCATAGAAATTGTTTGTTACGTCAGAATCAGAAGAAACTAATTCTGTATGGAGAAACAAAATATCTCTCATTTCCGACGCGAATAGATTTTTTTTTTGAATTTCGAAATAAAGGTTCTTGTCTTGTGGGGAACGATGCACAAATTTTTGGAATCCGGTACCAACAGGTATAATCCCCCCCAGAACTACGTTTTCTTTCAGGCCTTTCAACCAATCAATACGACCTCGTAGGGCAGCTTTTGCTAAAACTCGAGCAGTTTCTTGAAAACTTGCTTCAGATATGAAACTTTGGGTATTCAGGGAAGCCCTTGTTATTCCCAATAAGATTGCCCGATAATAGATCGATTCATCTAAAGCCCGCCCTGCTCGTTCCGCTCGCAATAGTCCTATTAATTCCCCAGGTAAAAAAACATTAGACATTCCATCTTCGGAAACCCTTACTTTTGATGTTACTTGGCGTATAATAATCTCTATATGTCTATTATGGATCTGTACCCCTTGGGATCGATAAACCTTTTGGATCTTATTAACCAAAGAGATACGACTTTGGGCTATGGTTAGCTCAGCTCCAATCAAGAATCCCCAGGGAACCCCAAGAATTCTTGGTATACGTTCATTCCAATCCTCAATTCTCCTTTCGAGATTCGGCGATAGTGAATCAATTGAACGCGCTTCGAAGATTTGTTCTACTTTTGGAAGACCTTGCGTTATATCACTGGATCTCGATTTTTCATATATAAACGTAACTAACCTATCTCCTTTGTAAAGGATTTTTCCATAATGACCATGAACAGTTGCTCCTATAGTGGCCAAATAAGGCTTAGCTGCTCTTAGAACAAAGGAGTCCATATTAACAATGAAAATTTGACCAGATTTTTTTATGTGTGATTTAAATAGACATAAATTTTCACAAATAAATTGTCCAAGGTGAATTATTGCCAATGTCTCTTCCCATGAGTCATGATGGAGAAAGTGCCAATTCAAATGGAATGGCTCCAACATGATGTTACTGTCAAAATTCGAAATCCTTTTATTTTCGTCTATTAAAGAGTATTTAAGTCCTTGAAGTACTTGGAAGGTTTGTTTCAAATTGTCAAGGAACAAGTATTTTTTTAACAAGATCTGATTATGCGTTAATAAATAGTAAGATGAAGAAAAATTCGATATACTAGGTACAATAACGCCTAAGAGCCCAAAAATATCTCGAATAGGAATTCTAGGATTCGATTCTTTTACCGCATTGGGATATTTCGAATTCTTGAATAAACCAATTCGAGAACAGTTGGATGCCAACAAAATCATCAAAGATGGATATTCTTTATTTCGATTCAACAAGGTGCCAATAACTTCTTGATGTTGGCTAAGTGATTGAATCTTCGCCTTGGAATAAAAGGAATTGGTATTGTTGCGATCTAACCTATTATTGGGAATCAGTCCTACACTTGTCCTATCATACCTTCTTCGTGTATACGAAATAGTAGACTTGACTAACTCAATTCTTAGGAAATCGCGAATTAGATCGTTTGTTCTTACCTCAACAAGAGAAGCACGAGCCCCCTCTTTTTCTTCTTGTTCCCAATTCACTACTAAGCAAGTTCGAACGAATTGACTATTCGTGTGATAAATTCTTTGAGTTAACTTGCTATTTTCATGAGAAATAAAATTGACAAGTCGAAGTTGGAGATTATCCTCTTCTTGCAGGAGATCCTGCGGGAAAAGTGTTGCTAAATTTCTCCCTTCGTCCATTTCATATGCGACTGCAGGTCGAACCGAAACAAAATACTTTTCCTTGCTTTTGAGAATTTTTTTCCGTTGAACATAAACCCAATTTTTCCTTTTTTTTGATTCCTTAGAATCTTTTTTTTCTCTTTCTGGTGGTATCAAACTGCCACCTAATATCTTATCCGCCTCTTCAGGAAAATGAATATCTCCGGAAAAGATTTTGAGTTCTGTATGGCTTTTTTTTCTCTTCACTCGGACCAATCCACCTAGTCGACTTCTTGTATTTTTTGTGAGTTGTGTATCGACTCCAATAATACTATTGTCAAGTACCTTTAGGGATGAGGATCTCGGCAAGATATGCAGTTCTTGAAGAATGAAAAAAAACCGATCTACTTCTTTTTGGTATTTTAGACTAAATTCTTTTGTTCCTCGATGCTCAATAAAACCCTCTTTTTTTAAGATAGAATCTTCCTCCGGGCTCCCATATTCGTCTTCTGAGTCTTCCTCTGAGTCTTCCTCTGAGTCTTCTTCTAAAGTCCCATATTCCTTCTCTGAGCCATCTTCAGAGCTCCCATATTCTTCTTCTGAGTCTTCCTCTAGGATTTCATATTCGCCCTCTCCCTCTCGGGTCCTATATTTGTTCTCTAGGCTCCCATATTCTTCCTCTGAGTCTTTCTCTAGAGTCCTATATTCGTCCTCTAGGATCCCATACTCATCTTCTAGGGTTTCATATTCGTCCTCTAGAGTCCTATATTCATCTTCTAGGATTTCATATTCGCCCTCTCGGGTCCTATATTTGTTCTCTGGGCTCTCATATTCGTCTTCTGAGTCTTCTTCTCGAGTCCTATACTCTTCCTCTCGGGTCCGATATTCTTCCTCTCGAGTCCTATACTCTTCCTCTTGGGTCCGATATTCTTCCTCTAGGGTCCTATATCTAAATTTAACAATTCCTGAACCCCTTTTATCTTTTCTGTATCGTGGATCGTCAAAATAAGCAAAAATAGTATTTCTACGTAAAACACCCATAAAGGGTATTTCCATTGAAATACCCAAACAGGATATTCGCTCTTTTTCTTGTTCTTGATGATATTGTAATGGAACGACGAACCTATTTCTTCGCTTTTTCGCCAACAAATCCGAATTATCTTGAAGAATAGAAGGATAGAAACAATTCCAATGACCGTTGGATACGATTCGATCTGGCGTTAAATAATCAAGAATTTCCCTATCTTTTTTACCAAAAGTATCCAACAGTCTATGGCTTACTTGATCATTAGCCATTGAGAAGTCAAAGATATATCTTCCATCAACAGAAAAAGAATAAGTATTCATTTGATCTTGATCCTTGTGCAGTGAAAAAGATGCTATACTGGATCTGCACATACTTACTGACAATATCCATAAATGGCTTGTTTTTGGTAATCGACGAAGATTACCATATTGATATTCGGGCGCATGGTAAACATCAGTACTCCAGTGCATTTCCCCGTCTGATTCGGAATAAATATGCTTTTGTACCTTTTCTTTAAAATGCAAAGTGGACATTCCGGCACGAATCTCCGCAATTACTTGTTCAGATTCTACATATTGATCATTTTGCACTAGAATCAAGCTTTTTAACGGAATATTCACACTATGTAGAATATCCTGACTCTGAATAGTTACATGCAAGTCTATATAGCATAGAAAAGCAGGCTGCCCATGACGGGTACGTGTGGGGTGAACCAAATCCTCATTGAATTGGATTTTTCCATTCGAGGGGGATCGTATAAGGTCGGCAGTACCCCCTGTGAATACTCCACCAGTATGAAAAGTTCTTAATGTTAGTTGAGTCCCCGGCTCCCCAATTGATTGACCCGCAATAATACCTACAGCTTCCCCCAATTCGACCAGATCCCCATGAGTGGGACTCCGCCCATAACATAATTGACAGATCCAAGATGTGCTCCGGCAAGTAAAGGGGGTTCTAATATATATTGGTTGTGCTCGAAACGGTTGTGCTCGAAAGGCAGTTATGAATCGATTGACTAATCCAATTCCAATATCTTGATTTCGAGAAGCAATGCATCGTGAACCAATATATATATCGTCTGCTAATACACGACCAATTAGTGTTTGGACAAAAAGTTTTTCCGTCATCCCATTTTGAGGACTCACAGAAATACCTTGGATAGTACCACAATCTCTTCTACGCACAATAATATGTTGAACTACTTCAACAAGTCTACGTGTAAGATAGCCAGCATCCGCTGTTCGTACAGCAGTATCTACAACCCCTTTTCGGGCTCCGTAGCAGGAAATTATATATTCTGTCAAAGAAAGTCCCTCGCGTAAATTGCTTTGAATAGGTAAATCAATCATTTGTCCTTGAGGATCCGCCATTAACCCTCTCATACCTACTAATTGGTGTACCTGAGATGCATTTCCTCTGGCTCCTGAAAAAGACATTAGATAGACTGGATTAGAAGGATCCGTTATTCGAAAATTCGAATTCATTTCTTGTTTCAAATATTCACTTGTAGCATACCATATCTCAACGGATTGGCGTAATTTTTCTACCGCGTGTACAGCTCCATAATAATAGTGTTTCTCCAAAAGAAAACTCTGTTGTTCCGCGTCTTGGACTAACCATCCTTTAGAGGGTATTGTTAAAAGATCCTCGATTCCTAAAGAAATCGATGTAGTAGTGGCTTGATGGAAGCCCAGAGTCTTTATTTGATCCAGTATATGGGATGTATATCCCATTCCGAAATGATCTATTAATCTGCTAATAAGCCGTTTCATAGCAGTTCCGTCTATCTCTTTATTATGAAAGACCAGGTTGGCCCGTTCTGCCATACATAAGTACCCCCTTTTTTGGCTGAGTAGGATTCGACAATTGCTGAGTAGGATTCGACAATGGGCCTGAGTCAGTGATTCGAAAACTTAATTTACTCCCTTTCCTCAATCTCAATCTGGATTTGCGCGGCAAAAAAGATGGTACTAGCGAAATCGGAATGCCCCCCGAAAGGGGCATCGCCGAATTTAACTTCCTTGTTTAGATAGTGTATGAATAGGCCCGACTAAATCCTTGTACGGCTTCCTCTATTTCTCTATAAAAAGAAATATGACCAAGAGTGGTTCGAATGTATATAGAACGGATTTCTTTTTTTCTATTTCCCACTACTAGATAGTGGGCATAAATCTCATGATAAGTCCCAAAAGATTCATATTGAACTTCAATCGGAACTTCTCTTGACCCAACGATGCGTTGATCTAGTTTCCATCGGAGCCACAAGGGACTGTTTAAACCGATTCGTTTCTGTCTATAAGCTCCCAGTGCATCATAGGAACTAGAAAAATGGGGTTCTTTATCTTTTGTATACTTATAATAATTGTTATTATTGTAGTTTATTTTTTTATTTGGAGAGTTTCCGCAACTATTATATCTATTTGCACAAATACCTCGACGGTTTCCAATCGTTAATACATAAAGTCCGATAAGCATGTCTTGGGTTGGCACGCAAATAGGATCTCCAATAGCGGGAGACAGGAGATTCATATGAGAAAACATAAGTAAACGGGCTTCCGCCTGAGCTTCCAAGGATAAAGGTAGGTGAACAGCCATTTGATCCCCATCAAAGTCCGCATTGAAACCCTTACACACTAATGGATGTAAACAAATAGTACGTCCCTCTACTAAAGTGGGTTGGAAAGCCTGTATGCCTAATCTATGCAGGGTAGGTGCTCTGTTCAACAGTACAGGATGTCCCCGCATAACTTCTTGAAGTATTTCCCATACAATGGGTTCCTTTTCCCAAATTTTCCTTTTAGCAATCCTGACATTAGAAGTAGCACGTTTCGTGATTAAATCGCGAATTACAAATAGCTGAAAAAGCTTTATTGCTATCTCTAGAGGTAATCCACATTGATGTAATGAAAGCGAAGGACCCACAACAATGACAGAACGCCCCGAGTAATCGACCCGTTTCCCAAGCAGAGTCTCGCGAAACCTCCCCTCTTTACCCTCAATTACATCTGAAAGTGATTTGTATACTTTATTGTGACCATCCCTCATCGGTTGCCCGCGGGACCCACTATCAAGAAGTGTATCCACGGCTTCTTGTACCAATTTTTCCTGGCACATTACTAAATCTGCTGGTGCTAATTCACTTCTTTTTAATAGATAGGCAAGGTTGTTGTTCCGACGGATAACTCTCTTATAAAGTTCATTAATATCTGAAGTCACTACTTTATCCCCAGATCTATAAACAATGGGTCTCAATTCGGGAGGAAGAACCGGTAATAAGCACAAAACCATCCATTCTGGTTCTACATTTGTTTGAATAAAATGTTTCGCCAATTGCATGCGTCTAATCAAAAAAACTTTTCTTATTCGTCTTTTTCTATCTTCCCATTCATCTCCACTATACCCCTCGTCTTCTAATTCCTTCCATTCAACCAAAGAATTCTCTATAATAATTCGCAAATCTAAATCCGCTAATTGTTCTCTAATAGCACCTGCTCCTGTTGCAATTTCCCGATTTCGAAATGTTGCAAAGCCTGGGGTAGAAAAAAAGGGAGAAATACTGTGGTTACAGGATGAAATTTCATCTTCGAATAAACCCCGTAATCGTAAGAAAGTAGGTTTTTTAGCGCTGGGCCTAGCAAAAGAGAAATCACCATATACTAGGCCCTCCAATTTCTTAAGGGGTTTATCTAAAAGATTTGCAATATAACTAGGAAGACCTTTCAAATACCACACATGAGTCACTGGACATGCTAGTTTGATGTATCCCATTTGATATCTTCGTATCCGAGAATCAACAAATTCTACCCCGCATTTTTGACAAAATCTTTCGTCTTCGTTTTCAGCTACGCTCGCTCGAGAGTTTCCACAAGCACAAATTCCGCTTTTTATGGGTCCAAAGATTCTTTCGCAAAACAATCCATCTTTTTCTGGTTTATCGGTTTTATAATGAAAAGTGGAGGGCCTTGTGACTTCGCCAACGACTTCCCCATTAGGTAGGATTTTTTTAGCCCAAGCCTTTATTTGTTGAGGGGAAACGAGTCCAATTTGAAGTTGTTTATGTTTATATTGGTCAATCATAAAATAGAAATAAGAAAAAAATTGATATTTATTCCGATCAAACATCCTCCCTATTAACCCGGAAGTTCTTCTCAGATACAAGGAAATGGTTCAGTTCTAGAGCCAAAGATCGTAGTTCTCGAACGAGCACTCGAAAAGATTCTGGCGGATCCTCGTGATTAGGCACTCTTTTTCCCCAGATCGTAGCATTAAGTATTTCTTGGCGAGCTATAAGATGATCAGATTTATAAGTAAGTATCTCTTGTAAAATATGAGCAACACCAAATCCTTCTAAAGCCCAAACTTCCATTTCTCCTATTCGTTGTCCCCCTTGCTTGGCTCTTCCTCTAACGGGTTGTTGGGTAACAAGTGAGTAGGGCCCAGTAGAACGTCCATGAATTTTCTCATCAACTTGATGAATTAATTTTAAGATATAGGACTTCCCTATTAGAACAGGCTGTTCGAAGGGATCTCCTGTTCTTCCATCAAATATTCTGCTTTTTCCCGGGTACTCGGGTTCAAATACCCATGGATTTTTTGTTTGTTTACTGGCTTCATATAATTCCGAAAACACAAGTTTTCTTGAAGCCTCTTGCTCATATCTCTCATCAAAGGGTGCTATTCTATAATGTTTCTTTAGCAGATCCCCTGCTAATCCGAGCGAGCTTTCAAATATTTGTCCCACATTCATTCGTGAGGGTACTCCTAAGGGATTGAAGACCATATCAACAGGTGTTCCATCTTGCAAATAGGGCATATCTTGCCTAGGCAAAATTTTTGAAATGATCCCCTTATTCCCGTGTCTTCCGGCTACTTTATCCCCAACTTTGATTTCACGTTTCTGTAAAATATATACACGAACCATTATGTCAAAGGGGTCCCTCTGGATCCATTTCACATCGATAACGCGCCCTCTTCCACCTATAGGTAGTTTGAGAGAAGTTTCTTTTGAAGTGGATACCTCAAGACCAAAAATAGCCCGTAATAATCCAGCTTCCGCGATATACGACGATTCGCTCGCTATCTGAGGCGTTAATTTACCTACTAAAATATCGCCAGTTTCTACCCAGGATCCCAACCTCACAACTCCATTTCTGTCCAAATTGCGGAGTAAATGTTCTTCTAGATGTGGTATTTGTTTAGTGATTTTTTCAGCGGAGCCTTGGCTTGTCGTATCCGTCTGAATTTCATATTTTCGGATGTGAAAAGAAGTATAAATATCCTCATATACCAAACGTTCACTAATTAGTACTGCGTCTTCAAAATTGTAACCCTCCCAGGGCATATAAGCTACTAAAACGTTTTTTCCTAAAGCAAGTTCCCCGCCAACTGTAGCTGCTCCCTCCGCTAAAATTTGCCCTTTTTTAATGGATTTACCCCGCGGAACCCGAGGTTTTTGGTGCATACAAGTATTTTTGTTAGAGCGTCGATGGGCAACTAAAGGAATACTTATGGTCTTCCCACTACTTGATAAAAGGATCTTGTGACTATCACTAGAAATGATCTTTCCCTCGCGTTCGGCTATAACGGAAACCCTCGAATCTAGAGCTGTTTGTCGTTCCAATCCAGTTCCAACAATGCACTTCTCGGACCGAGAAAGTGGAACTGCTTGGCGCTGCATATTAGAACTCATTAAAGCCCGATTCGCATCATTATGCTCAATAAAAGGAATGAGAGAACCTCCAATAGAAAAATATTGGAAAGGAAAAATACTTCTAACATGAATCTGTTCCCATGCAATAGTCAGGAATTCTTGACGGTATCTAGCTGGAACAACCTGTTCTTCCTGAATACCCTGATTCAAGGACAAAGAATTTCCTGCTGCTATCATATAATATTCATCTCTATTTGGTGATAAATAAACTACCTGTCTCTCTTTTTTTTCTTTTGCTTTCTCAGATATTTCATAAAACGGACTCTCTATAGATCCCCACCAGTGATCAATTCTCGCATGAATAGCTAACGATCCGGTAAGTCCAACATTGATTCCTTCGGACGTGTCAATTGGACAAATACGCCCATAGTGACTCGGATGAATATCTCGGCTACGAAAACTTGCAGTTCTCCCCGTCAATCCTCCAGGACCCAAACAACTCACTTTTCGCCCATGAACCGTTTGTGTCAATGGATTGGTTTGATCAAAAACTTGAGCTAAGGGGTATGTGCCAAAAAAGGTCTCATAAGTAGTGATTAATAAAATCGAAGTTGAAGTTGGAGTTACCAAAGTTTGTGGAGTCGGTTTCGATTGACGTATGAATACTCTACGGATAGTTTTTTGAACCGCATGTTGTAAACGGCCAAGAGCCAGTCCGAATTGATCTTGTAACAGATCTGCAACCGAACGAATACGTTTATTTTTCAAGTGATTCATATCGTCATCGTCAAGTATACCCGTTCCAAATTTCATTCCAATCAAATGATCCGTAGCGGCCAATACATCTCGTGGTAACAAGAATGTATTGTTCTGAGGGATATCAAGATTCAGTCTCCGATTCATATTTCGTCGACCAACTCTTCCTAATTCACATTTTTGTTGAAAAAATTTCTTTTGTAATTCCTCGCATAAGGACTCCGAAAATACCAGGTCCCCACCTACACAAGCAAATTGTTGATAAAACTCCAAAATAGCTTTTTCTTTTGACTCAATCCTCTTCTTCTCCTTAGCATTCGGGAAAGACAAGAAAATTTCGGGGTAGGAAACATTATCTAAAATTTCTCTTAGATTCGAACCCATAGCTGATGATAGAACTAAAATAGATATCTTTTGTTTTCTACTCACGCGAGCCCATATCCTTTCTTTTTTATCAATTGCTAATTCCGACCTTCCTCCCCAATCTGATATTATAGTACCGGTGCATATAGAAATTCCCTTATGGTCTAATTCCGAGCGGTAGTAAATACCAGGACTTAGCAATATTTGATTGATCACAATTCGGTATATTCCATTTATTATAAAGGTTCCTAAGGAATTCATTATAGGAATGTTTCCAATAGAAATGGTTTGCTTTTGCACATCGAAACCAAAAATTAATCTCGCGGATACATATAATTCGGAAGAATAGGTGAGTGATTCATACACAGCATTCCTTTCTTTTATCGAGGGTTCTAGCAATTGATATCCTTTCGCAAATAATTGAAATGAAATTTCGTGATCTGGATCTTTAATTGTGGGAAACTTCTCAAGTTCTTCCGCCAAGCCTTGATTAATGAATCTACAAAATCCCTCGAATTGGATCTGACTAAATCCGGGTATTGTGGACATTCCCTCATTTCCATTCCGGAGCATTTGAATCTTAAGTTTCCTATTTATAGAAGAAAAATTCCATTATCAGCTCACTCTTCATCAATCCCTACGGATCAATCTAGCAATCATGGAATCCATATTCTGTTTACTGAATCACATGAAATTCTAGGGAACTCCACATACGTATTTCATATATGTATTTCATACATATGAATAGAGACGATTTCGACGAAAGTTCGAATTTAGCAGGGGTCGAAATGGAATAAAAATGAATTGATAAAACAGTCCTAGAAAAAAATTCTGCCACTTAAACTTTATGATATTCTAAAAAGATTGGATAGCAAAGATTTCTCGTTTTATCTCCTTTCTATGAAAGGGATAAAGCCATAATAATTTATAAGCACTAGAAAGTTTTACTTTAGTTCGATTTAGAATAGCACGCTTAGTTTCTTTTTCAAAAATAAATAATTTGAAGGGTCTTTTTTGTTTCGTAGTAGTAGAATTGCTAGAAAATAAAGGATTTCGTTGTAGAATCCAAAAATAAAGATAAAGTACTTTATTTTTGAAATACTTGCCAATCTAGTTATCCACCTATCTACATATCCTTTCTTTTATCGTAATTGCACTTAGGTGGGCCAAGAAGGCCAGGCTATAATCTATATCAGAGCAAATTCCCTCTTTTTTTTATTCAAGATATTTAATGCAATGAAAAATTAAAGCACGATTCCCCATAGGGATATGTACATAAGGGGGATCTGTAGATAATAATGCTGTTCGGACCTGGAGTTTCCCTATATACAGATTAGGGAAACATTTATTCTTATTCTATTTTATTATGCCATTCCAAATAATGGGGGGGGGAATACCGATTTAAGAGTCGTTCACTACTGCAATTCAAAAAAATTAAATTATATTAATTATATTATTATATTAATTATATTATATTATAGTTAATGGTTCTAATTTGTTCTGAATTTTGCAGCCTGCGACTGGAAATCCACTTTTTCTTCTTTGTCATCTCAATAGAATAGAAAGAAGCGGGAAGTTTTCTAGTGTTAGCAATGTGTGTTTTAAGATAGAATCCATCGAGGAGAATAAGCGAAACTGGATCCAAAAAAGCAGAAATCGATTTTTTGAAAAAGATTCGAAAAAAGAAAGTAAGTAGAATTAGATTCAAGATAAAAGAAAAAAAGGTTTTAGTAATTAGTAAAAAAATGTGGATGAATACTTGCTCTTTTCTCGATTTTAGATCGGATTTTTTGGCGGCATGGCCAAGTGGTAAGGCAGGGGACTGCAAATCCTTTACCCCCAGTTCAAATCTGGGTGCCGCCTGATCAATAAAATACTTAGGATTTCAATAAAATACTTAGGATTATAGTACTGATCAAACTCGACAAATTCGTACCCCCCTAAGTTGGGGCACGAGAGTAACTAGGTTTGGCGATACTGGATTTTGAGAATCCATACCATAGTTCTACCCTTAAACTAGGGTTTGTTTTGTGGGCAGTGGCCCAAACGGCTACCAATAGGGATGAGATAGCGTTTCCTTATTCTTTTATTAATTTAAATCGATTCGATTCGGGAATTTAAAACTACGAGACTAAGATGTCAGAAATCTTCGTAGCCAAAGGTCCCTAAGGGGCAGTCTTTTTTCAATCTAAGATTGAAGAAGGGACTTTGCGAAGAAATAGAAAGATTTCCTAATTATCATACATTTTATTTATCGTACATCTTACTACATACACTTAGTACATCTTATGCTACCTACATACACTAAAGTAAAGGCTACTGATTCTGTCGAGAATTAGATTGAATAGGCTGATCAAAAATCAATTTTTGGATTGTGGATAAGACCTCCTTACTCTTTCATAGAAAGATAGAAAGCGGGGCAGCAGTAGGGTTTAGGTCAAAAATAAAAATAAACCTTCTTTGTCATCTCAATAGAATAGAAAGAAGAGGGAAGTTTTCTAGTGTTAGCAATGTGTGTTTTAAGATAGAATCCATCGAGGAGAATAAGCGAAACTGGATCCAAAAAAGCAGAAATCGATTTTTTGAAAAAGATTCGAAAAAAGAAAGTAAGTAGAATTAGATTCAAGATAAAAGAAAAAAAGGTTTTAGTAATTAGTAAAAAAATGTGGATGAATACTTGCTCTTTTCTCGATTTTAGATCGGATTTTTTGGCGGCATGGCCAAGTGGTAAGGCAGGGGACTGCAAATCCTTTACCCCCAGTTCAAATCTGGGTGCCGCCTGATCAATAAAATACTTAGGATTTCAATAAAATACTTAGGATTATAGTACTGATCAAACTCGACAAATTCGTACCCCCCTAAGTTGGGGCACGAGAGTAACTAGGTTTGGCGATACTGGATTTTGAGAATCCATACCATAGTTCTACCCTTAAACTAGGGTTTGTTTTGTGGGCAGTGGCCCAAACGGCTACCAATAGGGATGAGATAGCGTTTCCTTATTCTTTTATTAATTTAAATCGATTCGATTCGGGAATTTAAAACTACGAGACTAAGATGTCAGAAATCTTCGTAGCCAAAGGTCCCTAAGGGGCAGTCTTTTTTCAATCTAAGATTGAAGAAGGGACTTTGCGAAGAAATAGAAAGATTTCCTAATTATCATACATTTTATTTATCGTACATCTTACTACATACACTTAGTACATCTTATGCTACCTACATACACTAAAGTAAAGGCTACTGATTCTGTCGAGAATTAGATTGAATAGGCTGATCAAAAATCAATTTTTGGATTGTGGATAAGACCTCCTTACTCTTTCATAGAAAGATAGAAAGCGGGGCAGCAGTAGGGTTTAGGTCAAAAATAAAAATAAACATGGGTAAGTTAGGTATCCAATAAATATTTATTTATCCTAATTTTATGGTATATTCTTACGTCCTTTGCTTATAAAAAAGGTAACAAACGAAAGAAAAAATCTCTCTATTCCCGCGTCTTCTATTCAGAGCATCCCCTACTCTTTTTTAGGGAAAGAGCGATGTATCATATTTCTACTTAATGCTCTCCAATTCTACCAGAAATCATATAAGAATTTGTTAGGAGTAAATTCCTTTAACGGATTCATCCATAGTCTTAGGGCAGAATAGAATGGCCTTTTTTTTGACTCTGTACCCTTGATTCCACTATGATTATTGATCAATAGTAGAAGAATTCTTTCATAGAAATAGGAGACATAATTTACATGGATATAGTAAGTCTCGCTTGGGCTGCTTTAATGGTAGTCTTTACATTTTCTCTTTCGCTAGTAGTATGGGGGAGGAGTGGACTCTAGGGATACTACCAATTGATTGAGTAGTCGAATTGTAGTATCAACTCTTTTCTTTAATTGATCGTTTTGCATTAATAATTTTGCCAAACTTTATTTTTTCTTTCTTTAGTTTTGTTTCACTCTTGTAAGAAACTCTTTTAAGAAAGTAAGAAAGAGTCGTTCTATTCTACTATGTTCTATTCCAGTATAATAGAATAGAAAGGGCAATTATAGTAACTCATAATTTCTAGTAGAATAGAAATTATGAGTAAAAAGAAAGTTCTATACATAAGAAAATTAGAACATAAGAAAATTAGACTTTCTTACACGAAGCTATTCACAACATATCGCACATTTTCCATTTATACTATTTTCTTATTCTTAGAAAATTTTTTATGTTCTTTTTTTTTTTGAAGGATCTCGATTGAAGCATCTCGCACCTTTTTTAAGCATGAAAGATTCGTAGGTTTTTTCCTTTTACTTTTTTTCTTTTACTATAGTCTATTCTAGTCTATTCTCGTATTATTTTTCTCCCCCTCCTTGGATTCTTTCAATGAAGAATTATCTTCGATTTTTTTGATTTTGACTTGATTGAAATTAAGTGGATGCAGTGAAAAAAGAAGTTGAATTAGACTACTATTTCAATCTACTAATCGATTCTATGTAGATTCAAGATAATATAATAGAAAGAATCTAAAGTGTGGTAGAAAAAACTATATGTAGTTCTACCACACTTTATGATTCCAACCAGACCCTTTCATTTAAGACTTGGATTTTTTATTTTCTTTAATCCCTTTTTCATTTCTTCAATGATTAATTGGAATTCCAATTAATCATTTTGACTGGCTGTTTTTACATAAATAATAAGTAAAAAGGCAGTAGGGACTAGAATGAACAATGCTGTAGCAATAAATGCGAGAATATTGACTTCCATAACTTCTTTATTTTTTTTTCACAATAACTCGGGATGTAATCCCATGGAGAGGAAAAAGGGGTATCCTGTAAATTCAAGGGGAGGACTTGCATTCTGATAATACTGAATCAATTCAATATTATGAATATTGGATCTATCAAATCAATTCATGGTTGATAGTGGAATAATATAACATAGGAAGATCTCTTATCCATACTAAGACCAAAATAGGTTTTTTGATTGGATTCGAAACCCCCTCTATTCTATTTTTCATTCTTTTCTACTTTTGCTTTTCTATATGTATAACCCAAAATCTTTCTTATCTTATCCAATTTCCCTTCCTTTTTCTTATAGTTATACATACAATTATGTATGTATTATATGACCAACTTTCTATGGGTCACATAGACATCCCAATAAGCAGTAGAAGTAGAAATGAGATGGAGAAAAGAGGATCTTAAATAAAAAGGATCCCATATTTTAATTTAGGAAAAAGAGCGTTTGCTTGGTTTTTATTTTATTAGGTTACTATCAATATACGCTTTTTGGGGTCTAAAGATGAGAGCAAATCCATAAAAAAAGGAGTCGGCAAATGGAGTGAGAATGAGATGGATTCTTTCCAATTATTCATTGAACATACACAAACAAAGTTGGAACTAGAAAATGGAAGGGGTGCGGTTTAACCCCCAAAAAGTAACTAATTAGATGAAATTCATTCTCTAACAATAAACGAATACGGTTTATGTATGGATTCCGGTAAAATACCGGTACTCGATTTCATAAGAGTCGAATAGGAAGTTAAGATGAGGGTGGTATAATCATAAAAATAGAGTAGTATCCTAAATTATACTAATCCACGTATGATATGTATGCCTTTCCTTATGCACCGGAAGTAGTGAAAAAAAATTCTATACTGCACTGCTCTCTTTTTACTGAGAAATGCAAAAAAAGAAAAGTGAAGTAAGGGTGCCCCATAGATATTTGATCTTGCCTCCTGTCCCCCCCCTTTTTTTTTCATCAAAAATTTCCATGAAAAAAGGAAAGATGAATTTGTCCATTCATTGAACCCTAGTTCGGGACTGACGGGGCTCGAACCCGCAGCTTCCGCCTTGACAGGGCGGTGCTCTGACCAATTGAACTACAATCCCTGCGGGGTGTATGGCATGGCATGCCTATTCTTAAATAGAAGATTCGATCCGTCTGTCGTGCTCTAAGAAATAGACGAATCATATACTACATACCCGCATATCCTATGTGGGTATAGTGAGAGTGGCATAACTAGTATGTTGCGATTTTTTATCCCTAAAAATAAACGATAATCCGCCTTTCCATAAGAAAGGCTCTTTTCTTTGTCTTTTCTTTGTAAGATAAAGAATCAGAGAGATATGGATTAGAAATCAATTTCCCCGTTTCTCTTTATCCTTTATTTCTATGGATAATCCATTTTTTTTCTTCCATAAAAAATAATGGATTTAGTTCATATTCACGAAGCCCTAAATTTTTGGGCCGAGCTGGATTTGAACCAGCGTAGACATATCGTCAACGAATTTACAGTCCGTCCCCATTAACCGCTCGGGCATCGACCCAGGAAGAATTTATTCTAGGCTTTTTGATAATCTATGATTAACCTCTTTTTATAATACTCCCTACCCCCAGGGGAAGTCGAATCCCCGCTGCCTCCTTGAAAGAGAGATGTCCTGAACCACTAGACGATGGGGGCATCACTAGACGATAGCACCGTATACAACCACTCGTCATTATACTATAATGATAGTATGAGCAGTTTTTTGGAATTGTCAATATACTCTTCGAACTAGATCAAAGAAAAGAGTCTTTACTACTTTTCTGTTATGCTTTCATAGGATTTTTTTTAGTTGATGGTTAGGTTAATTCACGGATCATCCCCTACCTTTTAAGCTTTTTAAGGTTAAGGAAATTCGTTTAAAGGGTATAGAATAAGAATAGACTAATAAAAAGGAATCTAAATTAGTTCAGTACAGGTATTGATTTGATTGCTATAACAGGAAAAAGAGTCCAATTTCATTTTTTTTTGCAATTTGAACTCTGTGCTTCGTTTAGTGTTCAACGAGTGGCTCGCCGTCCTCCTCTTCACGCTCACCCGCGCCTTCCCCGACATCGCGGCCCGCGCCTGGGACTCCGACGGGGAGTTCCTCCTCATCGAGGCCGCCTTCACGCTCCCGCGGTGGCTCGACCCGGAATCCGCCCCCAATCGCGTCTTCATCTTCCGCGGAGAGCTCCACATCCTGCCGCCCTCCCTCTTCCCCGAGACGCCGTCGCTGGAAGCCGCGCTCGCCGCCGTCTACGACGACTCCATCGATACCCGCGCCGCCGACGCCATCCAGGCGGCCATACAGCGCCGCATCGCTGGGCTGCCCGAGAAGGCGGCGGAGAACCTACACACGGCACGCGTTATCGTCCCGGCGCCCGTCGCAAAGGTGCTCAAGGAGGAGCCATGCCTGATCGCGCGTGCCGTCGAGGGTTTCTACGACCGGGACATAGACACCATGAAGCATGCGGCGAGGATGGAAAAATTCCTCAAGGGGCCTGGTGGCGAGGGGGTTGAGATGGTGATAATCACGGTACGCATGACGCGGGCAATGTACGCACAGCTTGCGCAGCAGAACTTTCAGGCTCCCAGGGGGTACCCGATGCCTAGGAGGGAGGAGGGGCCAGAGAAATGGATGGAGGCAGAGCTGGGGATGAAGATTGCCTGCGGATTTGAGATGATGTACCAGGAGAGAAGACGCCAGGGTGAGGAAGGTAAAGGGAGCACGTGGGAGGTTTACAGGAAGAGCTTGGAGGCAACCGGGTGCTTTGAGGGGCTGCTTCCTGGGTCAATGGAGTATAAGAGGGTCATGGAGGATGCAATGCAATATTACAAGAGCTCTAATTTGTATTCCCGAACAAGGTGCTTCGAGTCACTCTTTCTAGCCATGTGGATTTACCTATCTGTTTCGTTGCTATGCCAAAGAATGTTATTGTGCAACAATCCCATGCATAAACTGTTTAATTTCTAGTAATTCACTACTCTTTAAAAAATATACCTGGTTTGATGTACATTATTTGTCTTTTTTGAAGAACATTGTAGCCATTATCTCTATTGAATATAAGAATGTACAAAGTAGTGGGTGTGACCGCTGGTGCAAGCGGTAGAGCCTTACCTTTGTTGACCGGAAGGTCCGGGGACCTCGAAGGTCCTCGCATTGTTGTGCAAAGGTAAGGCTTCTCCTCAGCATAGAGCGGGAGCTGCTGGCAGACCGGCACGCCTTTTTTTTTTACAAACTAGTGGGTGTCATTTCAGTAATTCTTGAGGCTATCTGGATTTCTTTACTATACATATGATTTCTATTGAACTTGATTAATTAATGCAAATGCCTCAGCTTTTAACACTCTTGCAATATGTCACAGGAGATACTGAGTGAACCAGAGCTGAATTGATGGAATAGGAGGCACTGATCTTCCTGGAGTGATGATGACTCTGATTGAGGTGGGGATGACCAGTTAAATGCAGCTTGAAACAGAAGGAACCAACATGAAACAAACGTCATGCAAAGTGTCTCTAGCAGTTGAAATCCCAGACAGACGAGTTTAAGCTTGGAGAGGCGTCCATGCAAGAGTTCACGCATAAAATGTCCAGCTTCACCAATATTCCTCAGACAGGTTTTGCATCTAGACTTGTTTCTTATTTCCGACATTTTTTTCCGCTTTTGATTAATATCATTAGGGAACTTATATTCTTCATTAATTTAGTTTTGTTTCTCTGATTGTTGCTTAAGCCTGTAATCTGTCTTATTTTAATTAAGATAGTTTCATATCCAAACTAGCAACTGAAAAGAGGTGGATCCAAACTAGCAACTGAAAGGTGTACCTGTGCCAGGCATCTGTAGCATAGTGATTTCCAAATTTGAACCAAGATACACTAAAATGGAATCTCATTTCCTTTACAATTACTGAAATGTCTGTTATGTCTGGTGACACTTAAGCATAGAAGATAAAAGTAGAACAGCTCTAGAAAAACTTTTAATCTGACTGGAGAACAAATAACGCCAACAGACATTTGATTACAATTATTTGAGTTTTAAACATATGTTTATCTGTTAAGTTATCCATAGTTTTACTATGTATTCTTCATCTTCACCTAGTAGGTGCTCATCTTATATTCTTGTGTCTCTGTTGGAGACATTTCTTCTTGTACTCCATCTTTTCAGACCAACCTACAGTGACATTTAAGAGGACAGCGATAAGCATGGAGCTGCAGTCTTATCACTTGAGGATACCTTAGGATGTGCCTTGAACTCAATTATCCACATAAAGTGGTATTGAATGCTCAGAGTAGTGTTAATGGATTAAGCTTGTTGCCTTAGATCTGGATGCATTTAATCCCCAAGTCGCAACAGTTGTAAGCCAAGTTCAAGTTGGGATCGAATAGGACAATCCCAAGTTTGAATACTTGAGCATTCTGTGATATAGAAAAGGTGGCTAGATTATTTTGGCATGTGTTGCCAATAAGGTTCAGTGGCAATACTAAAATTTGACCTTTTTCTTTTATAACTATTTAACTGAGCACCTGTGCTACTTGATAGGTCCTTTTGGTATTCATCAATTTTTCCATCGGTTTGAGAGATGGAAGGTTGTACTCATCTTCAACCCATGGAATTGGTTTTAGGTGGAGGTTCACAAGAGCAAGCTGGCAGTGATGATGGAAGAGGTCACGCCACATGGACTTTGGTATCTCTTTCTTTCTTCAAGTTAAAACGCTCTTACTTTCTTTATCGATCATGGTCAATGGATCATAGACCACGGACTGTAGAAACCATGAATTTTTCCAACTTTCTTCCTGTTATGACGCACGATGTCGTGAAGAAGAAGGCACGAGCAACCGACGCAGCGCCGTGTAAGGGTGTGCCCCAACGGAATGAAGTGGGCGCCAGCGCCCAAGGGAGACTATTGGAGCTACCTTTCCATTAACCAAGAGTTGGACTCTTATACAATCGACTCTAACAACGCGCGGAAATGAGGATGACACTCAAACCCTTGCCAATGGACCTTAGGAAGGGCCTCGGCCGGGAGTCGGACTCATTTGTCCATCCCACGATGACCCCGACCATAACATCTCCGCCCTCTCCGTAAACGGCTCGTCACAGGCTGGAACTCGATGATAAGGTGAAACTTCGAGTGACCAGAGTCGCCTCGGTGTAATCTCGCCATTGAACAAGCACATGCCACTGGCATGTGGAGCGGAGCGGAGCACGTCCAGGCGTAAGCACAACGGCCATGACGAATAGGAGGCAGACGATGGAGGCGATAATGTTCAACACACCAACATGAAACACGTCATGAACGTGTCCTCGGTGGCGGAGGCGATACGCCACTTCACCAATACACTCCACAACTCGATAGGTCCCGCGCGCGCCGCATCGTTCCGAGCTCGGTGGATCAATGAAGGACTAAGAGCGAGCGACGCCGCCGCACCGACGAGGCGCATCAAGACGAAGCACGCGCAAGAAGTCGAGGAACACACTTTGTAAACTCATGGAGCACATCGAGCCCTCACGCACGACCAGCACATAGGGGGCCGTTGCCGTAGTCGCCATAGACCACGGTGAATGGCGAGGTCCGAAGAGCCGAATGGTAAGCGGTGTTGCCGAACTCCCTAAGGAAATAATCGAGCCAATCGCGAGGACGATCACCGGTGAGGCCGCCAAGGTACATGGTAATCAATCTTTGCGACATCGTCATCGGTTTGAGGATGGAAACTCATCTTCAATCGCACACCACATCGCGGAAGAGGTCACGCACACATGGCCGGTGTAAAAACGGGTCGCGTGACAATGGAGTACGGAAACCATGAAGGCGAGCGTCGCCACGGCACGTCTCCGTGTAAGGGTGACCGCGGAATGAAGTGGGCGTGCTTGGAGAACCCACATGGTGGTTTGTTGCCATCCCGACCGAGACAATGCATGAAGTCCATCGCAATGCGACGCAAGACGAACGGCCGCAGGAGACCGGTTGGTGTAGAGTCTCCGTTGTACGGTTCAGCACCACGCCAAAATCATAACCGATTAGTTTGTCGAGGCGCCCAATGATGTTGTGGGATGGTGGATGTAAAACCGTCGAGAAGGAACTTCAACGCATAATGAGCCAGCCGCACGCGCGCGCCGACAAAGGCCCGCCCCAAAGGTACGGCGGCCTCAAACTCACATCGGCTCGCCGAGCAATTTGGAACTACGTATGAGGCGCCGCCACGGTCGCCTCCGGACCGCGCAAAGCACCGTTCATATGCCGCCACGTCGAGACAATGCATCGCGCCGTTGAAACGACAGTGAAGAACGCGATTAGGGGGCCTGCCCTTGATGCAAGAACGTTTCGGTCGAAAGGAACCGATAATGATCAAACCCGGAGCCCGCCCCCAAAAAGGTCACGGGCGTAACGGCTGCGATCGACAACAAATTGCCGCCCCAGTGGTCGAAATCGGCCGGAAGATGCGATGGGGCTCGCCCTTTGATGCAAGGCCGCGACAAAGGCCGACTTCTGGGCCGTGAATCGGGGCCTGATAGTGCCGACTTCAAGGCCGTGAATCTCGCGTCGGCGACCTTCATCCACAGAACGCGTTCTTCCAAGAAGAGGCTTGTCAATGGCGCCGCGAGGGTGCCATAATCCTTGATGAACCGCCTATAATACCCCGCCAAGCCGAGGAATCGCGGAGACCACGTGCGATCGCGAGCTGCGCTACACACGATTGCACCGCTGCGACTTTGGATACGTCCATGGAGACACCTTCATGCGAGATCACATGTCCTAGGTAGTGAACTGATGTAGCAGCGAAGGAACACTTGGACTTTTTGAGGTGCGACTTGTGCGCCAAGAGGACATCCAGGACCGCGCGCAGTCGCAAGAGGTGCTCCGTCCACATGGCGTCAGACGACGAGGATGTCGTCGAAGAACACAAGCATGCAGCTGGTCGGAGGAACCGCTTCAACACTAGGTTCATGAGCCGAACGTGGGACGGCGCGTTGGAGAGCCCAAACGGCATGACCAAAAATTCAAAGTGGCCGTGGTGAGTGCGGAACGCTGTCTTAGCCACATCGTCAGGGTGAACTCGCACTTGATGATATCCCGAACGAAGATCGAGCTTCGTAAAGAACTTGGCGCCATGGAGCTCATCGAGTAATTCCTCAACAACTGGTATAGGAAATTTGTCCTTCACGGTGGCTGCATTGAGGGCGCGGTAGTCCACGCAAAATCGCCATGAGCCATCTTGTTTCTTGACGAGCAACACCGGTGCCGAGAACGGAGAAGTGCTGTTGCGGATCGTGCCTTTGCTGCAACATCTCCTCACATTGTCTTTCCAGCTCATCCTTCTAGAGCTGAGGATAGCAATAGGGACGTACTGCCACGGGCTCTGTGGGACGGCTTGAGGTGGTGGATCCTGTGGTCACACGCGACGAGCCGGAGGCAGGCCCGTCGGCGCCACGAAGACATCAGCATATGAGTCCAAGTAGGCACTCGAAAGCAAAGGCAGTGAGCTCGGTCCCCTTGGCCGAGAGCCCCGAGCGGCGAGGAGGCAACCTGTCGGAGGAAGGGCCGCGCCGGCGGTGAGCCGACACCCCGCCACAAAGACGCGACACCCCTGGTATGTGAACGCCATGCACAAGGTTGTCGAAGTCCCAGTATCGGGCCGGCGTGCGGAGCCATGTGATGCCGAGTACCATGTCGTAGGAGTCCAGCGGAATGGAGTAGCAGTCAACCTTGAAAGTTTCACCGCCGATCCGGAGGTCGACGTCCACGAGCCAAGCCGTGACACATGACGCGGTCACCGTTAGGCCACGACGACATGGGCACCTCGCTGTCGTGGAACTGAAGTTCAGCCGCGTCGTGCGGCGGCACCACTGATGAAGTTGTGTGTAGAGCCCGAATCCAGAGCGCGGTAAGCTCATGTGCGCCCACTCGAACGCGGCTGCATGGTGTCCGCCGTCCGGATACCGGTGATCGCCGAGAGAGATATCAGGGGCTTGTCCGGGTCGAACGAGTTGTCAGCCGACGGCGTAGCTGGTGCGTCGTCGGCGTCGTCCGGCTCCTCCAGGTTGTTACGACGTCGTGCTTTGCTTCGGAGGAAGTAGGGAGGGGAGGTTGGAGCGTGGGGGCGCGCTCGTGAACGTCGAGACGGCGCCGTGTTCTAGAGTTCGCGTGCGGCAACAGGGAAAACGGGGAACAGGGAAACGGGAGCGCCAGGCGCCCAAGGGAGACTATAAGTCTCAATCCCAGGCTACCTTTCCATTAACCAAGAGTTGGACTCTTATACAATCGACTCTAACAACTTGACGTTGGAAATAAGGACTCTAGTTGCTAACAAACTCAAACCCTCTAAGACTCCTAACAATGCTAACAAACTAAATCTTCTTCTGGGACTCCACCTGACCAGTTGGCAACGTTGGCACGTAACGACCGGAGCCGGACCTGTTTGGCTCACCCACGATGCTTGTTCCTCCTCTCATATGTGACCCCGACCATAACACTTCCACATTTAATATTCTTGTTTGCATTATTGCATACTCTATGATTTAAGGAATACAACTGAGAGCACAAACCACCAAGTGTGGTAATATAATCAATGGTATTTTGCTTTACTTCTGTGAATTTTGATTACCTTGATTTGAGAGCTTTGCAAACTAATTATTTAGTTGATCATTTTTTTCATTGAACTGGATGATTAAAGTGTTACCTTGATTTCTTAAGTGGTTCGATACTTAAATGGAGTAACTGAACAAACAAGACTGGCAGTTAGTTAATAGTGAACGGGCAGTAAAGTATCCTAAGATATTTTTGGGGTTGTTGAAACCTTATGGCCTCTTTGGCACAGCTTTTGGGGGCTGACTTCTCCACTTTTTGTCACTGTACAAACGGCTTCCATGAGCCGGCTTCTAGCTGTTTTGAGGGAGGAGAGAGAAAAAAATCTCAATGGGCAGTGTAGCTACAGTGCATGAACAGTCGATGTCGAGAAGCTGAAACCACGTGAATCCGTGCCAAAGCTATGGTACTACTTTGATTCTTTGAAGAACTGCTGCTCATTGGTCACTAGTTCTTTCAGTTCCTCAGCATGTATCCCACAAACTTTATTGCTTCGTTCTTCTACTTTGGTGATAGCTGAAATGTTTTTTTTTATAACTATGATAGCTGAAACGTTGAATCCTATTTTTTGCTATGAATTTTAAAATACTAAGAATGTTTGTGGTGATGCAGATGATTCTGATGAAGACAATGATTTTGCTGAAGAATTAGGTGACAAGGATGTGGATGATTCTTTTATGGAGTCATATTCAGATGCTTTAAATAAAGAGCTAAGCAGTACCACTCTTGAGAAAAGCTTTGCTCGTGCACCACGACCGGAAACTAACAATGAGGTAGCCTTGTGTATTTGAGATGTTACATGCTTTTTTTCATTTTTTATGTGTAGGATAGATAGGACACTGTCTCTGAACCAAATGCTTGATATGATGTATATTTGTCTATATTCGAAATTGTTTCTTAAAAGTCATGATGCTCTTTTGTAAATGCAAATTTTTTTTTCATATGAAGGTTTAATGAGGATAGAGTTACATTATGTGCTCATTTGGTTTTAAATCACCACAAGAACTTCTCTGAACTCTTAACTATCTTCTAGTTACTATAATTGCAGGTTTTTAAGTCACTTCTGTGTTATTATAATTGCTATGATGTTACCTTTCAAGGTTGCATGCCATGTTTTAAGTTTCTCTAAGGATGCTGTAATTGTTGTAGATCTGATACTAACATGCATAGTTAGGTTGACTAATTAAACGTGGTTAACCAATGTTGAAGCTGAAGAGATTTATCAATTAGCATCTCTCCCTATAAATGTACTAAAAAGAAGAGATGAATGCCGTAATCTTCTCTTCATTTCTGTGGTCTCTGCCTGCATACTCGTTTTGTTAATTCAAATCAATTTGCTGGTCTTCTAGTTGTCTATCATTTGCATAATCAGTCAAGTCTATAATGTATATCCAACTTCACTCATGTTCAGTTAACCCTGCATTTACCAAATCAAATTGCAGATTTCGGCTTCTGCCTATATTAGATTAGAAACCAGGCATTTGCTGCTGTTCAATTTTACTTACCCAAAGCAATGTGTGGTATATTTTGCATTGCAGGGTCCATCAGATGATGCAGCTACTGATGCAGAGATGACTCCAGTTGATGTAGATCTGAACCTTGTCGAAAGCATTCTTAACTCCTACTCTTCGCAACAAGGTCTTCCCGGTCCGGCTTCCAATCTGCTAGGACTCATGGGCGTAAAGGTCCCTCCAGATGCTAAAAAGTCGTGATTTTTGTTTTCCACTAGTGTACACGTGAGATCTTGGGAAGTTGTTGGGATATATAGGAAAAACTTATCTTCCATATCTGGGTGGTTAATTTGTTGTGATAGTACAGGGGGTTGCTAACCACACTTTGTCACACTTCACTTTAGCCAAATTTGATCAAATTGGCAAATGTTTGGTTGGCAATTAAACTTACACAGGAATATTTTGTGCTCCATATGAGTAAAAAAGTGTGGCAAGATTCAGGCATAACAAAACATGGCTCTAAAATTTCTAGCCACACGTTGACACACTTGTCTAAGGTTAGTTGTGGCCATTTGTGGCTAGAAACCATACTGCCCCATATGTCTTAACTCTTAACCTCAATATCATACCTGTAAACAGAACCCTGAGAAATGGAGCAGCAAGTATTTGTTTTTGACAAGTATGGACTATCAATGTACCGTAGATGTATCACTGTTTTTGATATGGTCGTACAGCAGTTGTAGGCTTGTAGCTGTGCCGGCTATGCAAGATTTGGGTGCGGCAGTGAATTATTGAGATCTGACGAAGCTATAGGAAACCTGCCAATTTTGTGGTACTAGCTATTATTCTGCACTTCGGGGTGTAGTAATCTTTCGTGGTCTGGATAAGGTAGAGGTAACTGACGGAAATAATCCAGTGGTCACATTTGAGTTTGATCGAGTAGTGTAAGCTTTGGCAATAAAGTTCTATCGAGTTTATAGTTTGTTGCAGATATGTCTGCGAAAGTCTAGTTAAAACATCGAACAGACAGCGCCCAGCAGGGCAGTTCTAAATGCTCCTTTTTATGTTTTTCTTTTTTTGGGTTTGTGTTGTAAAATAAGGAAGCGAGGAGACAGAGAATAAAACGGATGGTCAGGAGGTGCAGTTTAGAACTGTACTCCTCCAAGAAAAAAATTCGTTTTGACATATTTATGATACTAAGGAGTGATTAATTATGGTGTATTTTTTTATGTCTGAAAAAAAAATCGTTTTGATATATTTATGATACTGAGTGATTAATTAGGGTGTATTTTTTTATGTTTGCCCTTATTAAATATGGATGCGGTCATCACCCGTACAGTAAACATTCGTAGTTGGAGTTGTAGATGCGCAGCCTTCCGAAGCTGGACGGACACGCTTCGATTCTTCTCGGGTGCGGTATTTTTTGAAAAGCTCATGAATTTTGCGGCGAACAAGAGTCCAGATTGAGTACCTGCTGCGGCATCATGGAGTCCCGCTCGAGGTCCAGCTGCGCCATCTCCATGGCGCGAGCGAGCTTCACGACGGAGTCAGGCGCGACCTCCATGTCATCCTTCGGCATCTTGGGATCAGGCGCGAGCGGTTCCGGCGCCATGGAGTCAGGCGCGAGCTCCATGTCATCCGGCGTCGGCGACGGGATTCACGTCGATGAAGCGCATCCTCGTTAATGGCCGCATGGATGTACGTATTGGAAGAGGCCGCAGGCGGAGTATACGAAGCCGTCTAGTTATTAATGTACGCATGCCACCTTGCACTGGAAACGAACTCCTTTGTGAAAACCTTCAACACCCTCAAAGCGAACTTTTTTAAGGGACGGAGGAAGTACAGAATCAGGGACCGTTTGGAAGCAAGAAACGGTTTCGATTCTTACCAGAATTGGTAGAAACGGCACCAAACGCTTTAACTGTGGTGAAACGTTTCAGCTGGTTCTGTGTTTTTTGCCTGCGTGAGTGAAACTGCTCTGGACTGGTTTCGGTGGATTTCTGTTTTCTCCCGTACAATGGCGACGGTTTTTATTTTAATTATCCTTTTTAGGTGCAACAAGTTAAAATATGTATTTAAGATATTCTGCACCCACAAAAAGTTCTAGATTCTTTTTGAAGCATTTTTTTATTTATATGATTTTTTATATTTATTTTTGGAATTCGAATCTAGCCCACCAGGCAAACGATTTTATAACGTGATTCTGATTTACCATCTAAAACGTCTTTTTAAGAGAATTTGGATCTAAAATATTTTTACGAAAATCTAGATCTGTGCTGAGCACACTTAAAAAAAAAGGAAAAAAAAGAAGCTACTCCTGGTTCCTGCCTCTTCGATGCGTCCAACGGTTATGCCCCTATTTGCCCGCAGCAGTCAAAGATCTACAGGGCTCCTGCCCGGAATCGTGTACTCCTTCAAAGGACAGGATAAACTACCGATAAGCAAGGGCAATCAGGCATCAATCCCCTGATCGTTTGCATTTGCTTAGCTGATAAGCCATGGCTGAAAGTACGGTTGACTGATTTGGTATGAGAGAAAAATACTATTTGTTGGCTAAAAAAATATAGCTTATAAACCAAATGTTTTAAGCGAACAAGACGAATATTATCAATATCTTGTTAATCTTCTTTCACAATTAGTCCAACATGGCAGCCTGGCCACCAGGGTTGCGCATCGCAATATCAATCTTATATTAATCTTCTTTCACCAGTATTCTTTCACCATTAGTCCAACATGGCAGCCTGGCCACCAAGGTTGGGCATCGCACTAGACGACGAAAACGAAACTACAGAAAAACAACAAAAGCAAGCAAGTCCTCAATCGTGGCGTACGCGGCCACAAGTTAGCGCATTTTTTCTTTACAAGAAATCAGCGGGTGTAGCACTGTGGCCCCCATTCATTTGATCTCGAACTTTACCTAAACCTATTTGAAAAATACCATTCTATTTGAATTGTTGTGAGAGAAAAACACTGTTTCAGCTGGAAAAAACAAGCCGAACAAAACAAATTTAAAATAAACGAACGGGCCTGTGTCGTGATGGGCCCTAAAGAATTATACGCAAAGGCCGAAGAACCATACGCTGTGCTACGTGATTTGTTTTTTTTTGGGAACAGTGCTACGTGATTTGTTTGTTCACTGCAGCCGGGATAAAGACACGCGATACTTTTCACCATCAAGTATTCAAGTGGCTAATCACGCATACCAAAATAGAGTAGGTCTCCGGAGTCCGGAATCCGGATGCAGATTCGCATCGTTCTCTCTCCCCGATCCCCGTCCGTCGCTGCCCCCCTCCCGGTCCCGGCTGCGCGGAACCACGTTTGCGCGCGCGCACGGCGCTGCCGTTGGCCCTTCCCCGCGAATCTCCCCCCACGAGATGGGATTCGCGAGAGATCGCCCAATTGACGCGGTAGGCGGTCGCGCGCGGCGGCGAGAAGAGACGCGCGCGGCAGCGCGCACGGGCACGGCGGCTAAGTCCACTGCAAGATGCCAAGCAGATCGCTGTCGCGCATGTCCCGAATCCGATAGTGAGGCGCAGCGCGCCCAGGTCCAGCTGGATTGGAGGGGAAAAAAATGGTAGCCGCCGAGGAAGGTTCCTCTCGGTACCGGAGGAAGGAGTTTGCGCAGGAAGAGCGAGGCGTAAAAACCGAAGGACCGCGGCGTCACACCCATCTTTGGAGGAGAACGACGGGAAATGGGCTAGGTGCGTCCATGATGTCACTGCCGAGCTGCACCTTGCTCGAATGCAGTGTAGTGTGAATCGGTTGGTCGTCAGTTGGTGCCGTGCAAGTGCAATTTCCATGGACGCTTTTGTTGCACTTTTGGGCGGGGCACACACACTCGGTGATGTTCCAACCTGGACATGATAGCAATTTGTTGGATTTGCCGTCGCTATCGTGGGAGGCTTCTGAGTTGGACTTCTATGCACGAGCCCATACCAGAGCCCCAATTCCCAGAATTAGCACACATATCATACGTGGATGGTCGCTCAGTTTGAATGATCTGACCATCAAAATTTTACAATTTTTTTCGGGATTAGTTGTTCCGACACCTACGAGACAGCTGAAACAAGTATTTACCATTAAGACAAGTGAATATGACCAATTGTATTGATAGATAGATTAGCCCACCGGAGTTTCATGTGTTTGGAGGGGGAGAGGAAGCTGTTGACGGAGAGTTAGGAGATCCGCTCCGCCCACGAGAACTTCATGTGTTGGAATTGACAACTGGCGGCGTGTTATTCGAAGTTCCTCAGCCGTCCATATAACCGAAAAAACATTTGGACGCTCCTCCAAAAATCCAGGGAGGACAGTCAACCATTGGACAGGAACTGTGTCCATATTTAGATCAAGTTCTTTTTTTGATCCTAGATCGAGTTCTTACTCCAACATTATCCATGTTTATCCGCAGCAACGAGATAAACAGCCAAAATTAGCAATTCCGCATGCAAGTCAACGCACCATTGCAGAATTCCTCATGCAAACGACATAAAGGACACCCGATCGCCAAACTTGATCACTGGAGCCGGGTAGATCATGAGAAATTCAGCGAGTAGAAAAATATCTGACGAACACGAACCCGATGCACGGCCGCACTGATCCCAAGCAATAATTACCGGGCCCACCCTGTCGATTAAAAAGAGCTCCCATTCTCCCAGAAGGCCAGAATTTTAGCCCACCTAGGCTTTATTTAGATTGTAAATATTTGGGATACTATAGCACGTTTCGTTTGTATTTGATAAACTTTATCCGATCATAGACTAACTAGGATCAAAAAATTCGTCTCGTGATTAAAACCAAACTATGCAATTAGTTATTTTTTTACATATATTTAATGTTTTATGTATGGGTCAAAAATTGATATGACGAAGAGAGTGAAAAAACTTACCTCCTCCCATCAAACGACATAAAGGACACCCGCCTCGCGTTTATAAGCCACCCTTCTTCCTCGTTCCTCCACGGTCCTCGCCTGCAAAGCACAGACACAAATCACGAGCGCCAAAGCGAATCAGCCACGAACCATGGCGGCCTCACGCGCGCTCCTCCCCAGCCCGCAGGCGAGCGCGAGCCCCGCTCGGGCGCGGGCCCGCCTGGCCGTGCCGTCCTCGCTCATCACGCTCGCAGCGCGCGGCGGGGCCAAGGCCAACAGCACGCGGCTCCGCGTCCGGTGCGCGGTCCTGTCGTCGCCTGCGCCCGTGGCGCCCTCGGAGTCGAAGCCGGCGCACCGGATCTCGCGGTCCGGTTCCGACGGCGCGCTGCGGCCCAAGCCGGCGGTGCTGGTGGCCGAGAAGCTGAGCGAGGCCGGCCTGGCCGTCCTGCGGGAGTTCGCGGACCTGGAGTGCGCCTACGGCATGTCCCCGGCCGAGCTCCTCGCGAAGGTGTCCCAGTTCGACGCGCTCATCGTGCGCAGCGGCACCAAGGTGACGCGGGAGGTGCTGGAGGCGGGGAGGGGCCGGCTGCGGGTGGTGGGCCGCGCGGGCGTCGGGATCGACAACGTCGACCTCCAGGCCGCCACGGAGGTCGGGTGCCTCGTCGTCAACGCGCCCACGGCCAACACCGTCGCCGCCGCCGAGCACGGCATCGCGCTGCTCGCCTCCATGGCGCGCAACGTCTCGCAGGCGGACGCGGCGCTCAAGGCCGGTGAGTGACATGATGATGATCACCGTCTCGATCTTCCTCGGTTGGTTGTCTGATTAATTAACTTCACATTGGCTGCGTGCGTCTCATTTGTTTTTTCTGCTGCGGGTGGTTAATCATGTTGGGTTGGTTGACGGGTTAGATGCCAAACCAATGAACAGTGAAGCCATTCCTAGTTTATTGGCATTGGTTAGGATGCGAGCAGATTGCATTGTTTGATGTCGCCATCGGATCTGGCAACGCAAATTAAATTAAGATGGAGCGGTTAAATAGTCCCTGATGCTTAGTGATACACCAAATCCATTACAAACTTTTCTTCTAATTAGATATTAGTACTGTCTTCCCCTTGGAAAGTTGAGGATAGCACTGGCTTTTGTAGTTTTGTTTCCTGACGAGTGACGACACGCATGAGCATCCCAGGCTCCCAGCTTAGGCAATGGCTCCGCTCTTAAACAATTTTGGGCCCTCGTTTGAGGCCACCGTCGAATTTGGCAGATCGAAGTAGAGAATAAAATAGACCTGGAGCACTTAATAATTTCTGGTGCCTGATTTGTTTTGCAAACTTAATTCTAATTGAATATTCTCATCGGATAAATAAAGGAGTAGAGGATGGATAGCGCTGATATGATTTGTAATTGTTACGTTGTCTCGTGAGAAAGCACGAGCATCACTGCTTAGGCTACAGTTTTATCCAACCGGCTTGTTCACTGTGTGCTGATAAGCCTGGCTCATACTGGTTCGTTGTGAGTGTTGTGAGAGAAAAACACTGTTGGCTGACTGATAAGCTTTGATTGAAACCATCGGACGAACAGGCTCAACAACTAATAATGTCTTCTATTTTAACTTTTAAGATAGTGCGATCCATTTCTACATCACTGTTATTACTAGCGTACCACCTATCTAGTTTTACAGTTCAACCATGCCACGCTGGGCACCGAGCCACAAATTTGCCGTTTGCTGGGTCCACGTGCTTCTCTTGCAGTACACTGAATTTTATACTGTATTACTGTAATTTTCTTCCTTCATCTCTCCACATGGCGGCTTAACTTTTATTTTTAAAAAACGTGTACAGTACAGTATTAGTATGGTCAAATATCTCCTGTGGTCCCCGTTAGTCAGTGTATGGCAATTGGAATCTCTAAACTGACAATACAGGATGTGTGCTGAAAGATGGGCAGGTTCAATGAATCCGCTTGCCTACAGTTTCTCTACTTGTGCCCACCATCTCACAGCGAATCATTATTTCGATGTTTAGGCACACTGTAGCAAGGCCATAGAGTACCATACACATAGGCATATACGTGTGACGTGTCCAAACAATGCATATAATTATTGAAGGCATCTGGGGAATCTTGCTTCTGGTGTAAAGTATTCTAAATTATGTGCCATAATTCTTATGCTTTGCACCAACAGACCGTTAGGCCCCCCTTTATCTCTCGCTAGCTGCTAGCACCAGCCACGAGGGCAACACCAAAGAAATTGCCACTACGGTCCTTTTTATCTATATGCAAACGCTTGCCCATTATTGTACTATCTTGTTGAACTATTTTTCGTTGCCTTAAGGGCGCATATCTTTGATTAGCATTTTTCGGAACACACACAAGGGCAACCTCTACTTTCAGCTAACGAATTGATAGTATAAAAAGGTGTACTATCGAATGCGACTGATTGCCTAAGACCGGTTAACCTACTGAAACAATCATTTGATTTAATTGGTTGTGATGTTGACTTGATTACTGCTGTATTTGATTGAAAGTCTATTGCTCATTTTCAATCCTTTGAAAGCCCATTTCTTGTAACGACAGCCCACCAATATACCGAAGACAAGTTATCAGTCTGACCAAAAGAGACGCATTCTAATTCAGGGTGGGTGGGGGTGTTTATCCTGTTATTCTGAAATCATAGGAACAACATAGGAATAAAATGTTTTTTTTGAAACAATGACAGGAGCTTTGCTTCTCAATTAAGGCAAAAAAAAATTTATGTACAAGAGGAATAGAATGTCCTAACATCTTGTATCCTATTGATTGAGAAAACACAGAAAACAGATCAAACATTTGCATGGGGGGAGCAGGCAAAACACAAGAATTTGATGAGAGAGAATGACACAAAGGAAACTTTCCATGATATTCAACCTATTGGTAGAATTCCAAATGATATCATAGGAAATTTTCCTCTAGGGTTTCAATCCTCTAGAATTCCTCTATTTTTCCTTTATTCCAAAGGGGACCTAAGATGGGATCCTCCAACTGTTCTATCCTTGCAAATGCATTGGTTTTTGAAACACTCACGGAATGCATTATCACAACATACCTTTACACAGGTTTTAATCATGTCATTCATCTTGTATTGTGAGAAAAAAAAGTGGTTCAAATTCAGTTGCTGGTTGCTTATTGAGGAATCTACCAATAACTACGTTGGTAACATGTCCCTATTGAACTTTTATTTAAAAAAGAACCAGGTGCCTCAGTTTAGTGGAGAATACGGTCCCTCAACGCTTGTCAAATCTAACCTTTTTTTGAAAGTGACTTTAGTTATTAATCATTGCAACTTTCCAGAACATAATGCTAATTGTGTAGTAAGACAAATTGCTATTTAACTTTTTGGGGCTACTTATCAAGAAAAGAAGAAAATTCATATACTTATTGCTTCCTGTTTTGTATGACAAACATTTTTGCTCTGCCAAATTGAAGCATGGTACATGTAAGCCCATCTTAATTTGACTTGCCAGCTGCCAATCTAGCTTGAAGGTGACACAACTAGAAGGTATTTGCACCGTAAATATGACTGTCGAAATTATAGTTGGGCCGTGCTTACAGAGGTGTAATTCTGGCCTAAAGATGCAACTGTGACTTTGGGGGGTGGGGGGTTTACGACCCCGGATACCTGGTAGAGAGATATATGGGTTTGTGCCCTGTTCAGTATGCCCAAATTTATAAGACGAAGCCTTGTGGGACACGACTCTACTCGGCGCCTCCCGCAAGACATCTGGAAGATATTCTGAAAATACTATGAGATCCGTTAGGATATGTATGATCCCAAGATTCCGTAATCGCTTATTACTTTCCGGTTATCTCTTAGATCTAACCGACTTGTAACCCTACTCCCGGACTATATATAAGGCGGGGTGGACCCCCTCAAACACACGCAATATCATACGATAGCTAATACAAACCAACAGACCACGTGAGTAGGGTATTACGTCATCATCGACGGCACTGAACCTATCTAACTCGTGTGTCTCTGTTGCCTTCTTGTTTTTGATCTCACGCCTCTCGCCGATCAATCTACCTTCGTGGGATACCCCTCGGAGGATCGCCGACGATATTCGTCGACGTTGGCACGCCGCTGTAGGGGCTTATGTCTTTGTTTCCTTGTCGAACAAGATGGTTTTTTCCGCAGGCTCTTCGTTCCTCCCGTAGCCCGGCCAGATCTTCACGGTCGGGTCGATCTCCTGGATCATCAACGCTGACAGAGTCGGAGAGTTCCTCGAGCCGGCGCAAATCGATTTCTGGCCGATCACCTCGCTTTTGCATCTGCAGATCCGATCTCACAATCACCTCCGAGGTCGCCTTCATCAGCAACCCGTCGCCCGCTTCCTCGCTACCAGAGGAGGCAGATCAACAACGACGATCTGATCGAGTCCATCGATCGGGTCGGTCTAAAGCTCGCCAATTGTCTCTCCGTCGCCGAATCAGCTCTGAACGCTTTGGTTCAGCGCCGACCACCCTCCGATCCGAATCTACCGGAGGCTGCTCGAAAAACTCCAGGAGTTACGGCGCTGCCCTTCGGGCTCATCAACGTCGCCGCCACCTACCAAGACACCCTGAGGGGCGAATTCGCCGACCAGGTGGGATGCGCCCATCCACTCGCCGATCAGATCGTCGTCCAGCCTCTGCCAGCCGTTAACATGCTACACTTAGGGCGGTGCCCCGGAGTGTCCCTCAGACCATTCCGAAGGAAAATCAGGGTTCTGAGTCTCAGGGCTCTACGGAGACCCTCGCCAAACCTTTTCCGAGCAACTCTTTCTCCCACCCTTCCGGGGTAGTGCGATCTTCAACGTCGGCGTCGACAGCCCTCCTCAGAACGGCGAAACCGAGGAGGAACGCGTTGCTCGTCAACCGCGCGCAGCGCCGAGAAAACGAGGCAGCCATTGTGAGGGCCGAGGCTGCTCGGAATAATCGGCTCGATTCACAAGGAAGGCCACTCCCGCTCCACCGTGACCTCGACGAAGAGTTTCTCCGCGTTGACGGCCATGATGTCTTCAAGACTCAAGCGCGAATCTGGCAGTGGCCGCCAATGAGCTCGCCCGCCTCCCGGAGACGCCCGAGCTCGCCAAAGTCGCCGCCATGCTTAAAGCGGCACACTGTCAGGTTAATGAGATTCGAGAGGATCAGAGACATTCGTGCTCCACGAGCACGATTCGCCGATCATTGCGCTTAAGATCCAATCGCCGCCCGATCCAAAGCCGTTTAAATCGGCCAATCGGCGCCCCTCCGTGGGGGAGCCGGGGCCACCGCGCGCCAACACCATCGCCAAAGACAACTAGGAGGTCGAGCAGACGCCGAAAGTGCACCTCAAGAACCTCCGGATGCACGACGACGACGATCGAGCAACGCCGCCGGTAGCCACGAAGGCGACGAGGTACGCCCGCCAGAGTACTGGCGGGGAGTATGGAAACTCGGACTCGGCTCTCGGCGAGATCGACGTCGGCAACGCCAGTAGCCGACGCCGACCACAACCCCAAAGGGCCCCAGCGCCACGAGGCACTCCGAACACTCCAGTGGCCCCGTGGTTTCAAAATCACCGAGGTCGAGCCTTACGAGGAAAGGATGAATCCAACACAGTGGCTACAGGCTTATGCCATCGCCGTCTGCGTGCCACCGGGGGAGACATCAATGTCATGGCGAACTATCTGCCCATCATGCTCACGCCACCCGCCATGAGCTGGTTTACTAGCCTTGCCCCAGACTCCATCGGATCCTGGGAAGAGCTAAAAAAAGTCTTCACCGACAATTATATGGCTACGTGTACTCGGCCGGGAACCAAGCACGATCTCCACCGCATCAACCAGAAGCCGTCCGAGCTCCTCCGTAGCTACATTCGACGCTTTTCCGAGATAAGGAATTATATTCCCAACATCACGGAAGCTGAGGTCATCACCGCCTTCATCCGAGGACTCCACCATCACGAGCTTCGCTCCAAATTCAACCGCAAGCCGCCCACTGGCTTCGGCGAGATGATCACTACTGGCAACCAGTACGCCGACGCCGAGGAAGCCAAGGTGCGCTTCAACGAGGATGCGGGCACTCATCGCCCATCTCTGTAGCTACGACGACTGCTCCGACGACCGACGCCACAACGACCGCCGCTTCGACGACCACAGTTACCATCGCGACAGCAGTCGTGATCGAACAGAAGGACCCAGACCTGGCCAAAATCGCCGCCGCCGGCCAGACCAATCATCGCCACTGTCAGTCAACCTCGCGCCAAGCATAACTACGACGAGCAGTACCAAAAGATCCTTGACGGCCCGTGCCCTCTTCACAAAAACACCAAACACAAGATGAAGAACTGCCTCGGTTTGGCTAAAGAGTTCCAGGACAAGAAGCTGGACGCCAACGCCAACGATGGAGCTGGAGGTCGTCGACCACCTGGGGACAACAACAATGCTTTCTAGGACCACGACAAGGTGGTCGCCACCATCTTCGGGGGCCTCGCCTCCACCGAGAGAAGAGAACGGAAGCTCGCCACACAGCGGGTGCTCGCCGTCACCGCGGACGACACCGCCACCAACCTCGGCTATCGCCCATGGTCCGAGGTCCCCATCACCTTCAGCAAGGCCGACCAGTGGGTGGATATTCCCTACACAGGGCGTTTCCCCCCTCGTCCTCGACGCAACCGTCCAGAAGGTGCTCTTCAGAAAAGTGCTCGTCGACGGTGGGAGCGCCCTAAATCTCCTCTTCGTCGGAGCCCTAAAGGAACTAGGTCTCGGTTTGTCAGATCTCACACCCTCCGACTCCTTCTAGGGTGTGGTACCTGGCAGGGCCTCCAAACCACTTGGAGAGATTACCCTACTAGTACAGTTTGGCATGGCAAGCAACTACCGCGTCGAACACATCAACTTCTATGTTGCCGACTTCAACACTGCCTACCACGCCATACTTGGTCGGCCAGCTCTGGCCAAGTTCATGGCTGTACCGCATTACGCGTATCTGGTGCTGAAGATGCCATCGCCTACAGGAGTTCTGGCCCTGCGGGCCAACCTCTCCATCGCCTACGCCTGCGAGATAGAGAGTCTCGCCCTCGCCGAAGCCACCGACCTCTCTATTCAGATGGCCAGCATGGTCACGGAAGCCAAGACGGTGTTCGCCGATGACATGGAGATCCTAGAGCTGGAGCCTCCTCGAGCCTCCGCCAAGTCCAAGGAAGTCAAGGAGGTCGGCTTCGGCCTCGACGACCCCTCCAAAACCGTGAAGATTGGGGCTCACCTTGACCCCAAATAGGAAAGCACGCTCGTCTCCTTTCTACGTGCCAACGCCGACGTGTTTGCTTGGAAACCTGCAGACATGCCGGGGGTACCACGGGAGAAGATCGAGCACTCCTTGAATGTCTCGCCGACCGCCAGACCGATCAAACAGAAACTCCGTCGATTCGTTCCAGACAAGAAAGAGGCCATTAGCGTAGAAATAAAATGGCTCTTAGCTGCCGGATTTATAAAAGAAGTGTATTATCCTGAGTGGTTAGCAAACCCTGTTCTCGTTTGAAAAAAGAATAAAGAATGGAGAATGTGCGTTGATTACACTGATCTCAACAAACACTGCCCTAAGGACCCCTTCGGTTTGCCTCGGATAAACGAGGTTGTAGACTCCACCTCGGCTACAAACTGCTCTCCTTCCTTGATTGTTACTCCGGCTATCATCAGATCTCCCTTAAGGAAGAAGACCAGATCAAGACGTCATTCATCACGCCCTTCGGGGCGTACTGCTACACCAACATGTCGTTCGGACTAAAGAACGCCGGGGCGACTTATCAAAGGGCTATCCAGATGTGTCTCGATCAACAGATCGGCCGCAACGTCGAAGCTTACATCGACGACGTGGTCGTCAAATCCAAGACCTCCGATGAGCTTATCGCCGACCTCAAAGAAACGTTCGCCAACCTGAAAAAGTACCGATGGAAGTTGAACCCTTTAAAGTGCATCTTTAGAGTTCCATCCGATATACTGCTGGGCTACATCATCAGCGCTCGTGGCATTGAACCCAACCCTGACAAGGTCTCTGGCATCACCAACATGAAACGGCCAACATGCGTCAAGGATATACAAAAACTTACAGGCTACATGGCTGCTTTAAGCCGCTTCATATCGCGCCTCGGTGAAAAAGGGGTTCCATTCTTCAAACTCCTCAAGGCCTCCGAGCATTTTTCCTGGTCGGAGGAGGCAGATACAGCTTTCGAGCAGCTCAAGTTGTTCCTAACAAAGCCTCCGACCATGACGGTGCCACGGCTAGACGAAACTCTCCTAATCTACATCGTCGCTACTTCCCGCGTCGTCAGCACAGCCATCATGGTCGAACGCGAGGAGGCCGGGCACGCCTATAAGGTGCAACGTCCGGTATACTTCATCAGCGAGGTCCTTAACGAGCCCAAAACTCGTTATCCTCAGGTCCAAAAGTTGCTATACGCCATCTTGATTACATCGCGTAAGCTCCGCCACTACTTCGAGTATTACAAGATCGCCGTGGTCACCGAGTTCCCCCTGGGGGACATCCTCCGCAACAAAGAGGCCAACGGCCGTATCATCAAGTGGGTTGTCGAGCTCGGCACTTGCTCTATTGAATTCAGAAGCAGGCCTACGATCAAGTCTCAGGCACTTGCTGATTTCGTCGCTGAGTGGACCGAGATCCAAGAGCCCATCGCCGTCACCTGCCATGAGCACTGGGTGATGTACTTCGATGGCGCCCTTAACATCAACGGTGCTGGTGCGGGCATTCTGTTCATTACGCCGACCAAGGATAAGCTCCGATACATTTTTCGAATACACTTTCTGGCCTCCAACAATGCCGCCGAATACGAAACATATCTCCACGGACTCCGTATAGCCATTGAGGTCGGCGTCAAATGCGTCATGGTATACGGGGACTCCGCGCTGGTCATCAACTAGCTCAACAAAGACTGGTCTTGCTCCAGCGAGAAGATGGATGCATATTGCGCTGAAATCAGAAAGCTTGAAGGGAAATTCTACGGCATCGAGTACCATCACGTGGTACGCGACCAGAAACAGCTCGCCGACCATTTATCCAAGTTGGGCTCTTCTCGCGCCGCAATCCCACCAGGGGTCTTTGTTCAAGATCTCCTGGCGCCATCCATCAAAGAAGATAAGGAAGTTCAGGAAGTCCCCCCGGCCGAGCAGCTGGTACTGACGGTACCTTCGCTGGCCGCCGATTCGAGGGAACAATTCATCAAGTACCTTACTAGCGCCGATGTACCCGCCGATAAGACTAAAACCGAACGCCTAATCCGTTGAAGCAAACATTACGTGCTGGTGGACGGCAACTTGATGAGGAAAAGTGCCAAGGAAGAGATTCTGCAAAAATGCATCACCTAAGAAGACGGAGTGAAACTACTTCTCGAAATTTACTCTGGATCCTGCGGCTACCACGCGGCCTTGAGAACACTGGTCGGCAAAGCTTTCCGAGCAGGTTTTTACTGGCCCACGACCATCTCCGATGCAGAAGACCTCGTCCGACGTTGTGAAGGATGTCAATTTTTCGTTAAGCAAATACACATGCCGGCACAAGAGCTGCAGACCATTCCAGCTTCCTAGCCCTTTGCATGCTGGGGACTGGACATGATTGGCCCTTTTAAGCCAGCGCCAGGTGGTTTCCGGTACGTATACGTCGCTATTGATAAGTTCTCCAAGTGGATTGAGTATAAATCGCTCGTCTCGGCTACTGCAAAGAAGGCAGTCGAACTCTTCGAGGATATCATCCATAGATTTGGTCTCCCGAACAGCATCATCACCGACTTCGGAACTACATTTACTGGCCATCACTTTTGGGACTTCTGCAAACACCGTTGCATCTCCATCAAATGTCTCCGTTGCTCATCCTAGAGCCAACGGCCAGGTCGAACGGGGCGAACGGCATGATCCTTGATGCCCTCAAAAAGAGATTATATCAGAAAGAAGAAAAGCACCCGGGCAGATGGCTCAAGGAGCTACCAGCTGTAGTCTAGGGACTACGTATTCAAGCTAGTCGCAGCACCGGTGTATCTCTATACTTCTTGGTCTACAGCTCAGAAGCCATACTACCAAATGACATTGCCTTCCAAGCACCTAGGGTGGAAAATTATGATGAAGAAGCAGCCGCAATTTGTTCGGACAGAGGACGCCGACAGCAGAGTCGAGGAAGAACGCCTAATCACCTACGTCCCAGACAAACCAAATATCTAGAAGGCTTGCAGAGGTACTACAACCGCAACGTCAAAGGTCGTTCATTTGTTGTCATGACCTCGTTCTCCACGAAAAAAAACAAAAACCAAAGGGATGCATGTGCTCTCCTCCCCTTGGGAAGGGCCTTACGTCATCAAAGAGGTCACCCGGCACTGTGGTCTTATCGCCTATGTGACTTAGAAGGAATCGATGTTCCCAACTCGTGGCACATCGAGCACCTCATACATTTCTATCCTTGAAACACCCCAGATATGCACTCTCCACTTTATGATGAACAAAGTTTTGATCTGCATAATTTATCTCCACTTTTTCTTCATTATGGTTTGACGTCCACTTATGTTCGTCGAGCTCCATGCTACTCCATTGCGAACACCAATACGAAATTGCCATAACTACGCCGACCACGTTTCTCTAAATCTCCAACGTTATCGCCAAACGGTTTTTCTCCAATATCGCTGAACGATTTTCTCCAAATCGCCGAACGATTTCTCCAAGTCATCGACACGTTTTCGCCAAAAATTGCCGAACGGGTTTTCTCCAATATCGCCGAACGATTTCTCCAAATCGCCGACACTTTTTCGCCAAATAAGTTTTCTCCAAATCACCAAACACGTCTTCCCTTAATCGCCAACGTATTTCGCCATGCTTTCTCTCCAAATCGCCTAACACTTTTCTCCAAATCTCCAAGATATTTCACCGATCAGCGAGCAACATATTTTCCTTTCTGATCTCTTCGGAGAAGACCCAGTCTTCGATCTCTCCCTACACGTGCCACGGGCTCCGCGCTCTGCGTTATGGGTGGTCGGTTGTGGTTCCTTGGTCACGCATGTTCATCCTACACGTCTACGGGCTCCGCGCTTGACGTTATGGACTATGGGCTAGCCAAGGCCGAGAGCTCAACACAGAATTAACTGCTCGGACACCGCTTATACTACCTATATCTCCAAGTTATTTCGATAACCGCCGAGCAAAGACGCTGCTCCATTCTTTTTTCTCTATGGAGAAGACCGGCCTCTCGATCTCTCCGTACACGTGCTACGGGCTCCATGCTCTGCGTTATGGGTGGTCGACTATGGTTCGTTGGTCACGCCTGTTCCTCCTACACGTGCACGGGCTTCGCGCTCGACGTCATGGACTATGGACTAGCTGAGGCCATAGGGGTCAATAGCGAACTAACTGCTCGGACTCTACTTATACTCCGTATAAATATGTCATGTTCAGCACTATGAGGATTTTTTTCGCCAAAAATACAAGCAAACTACATACACATGCACCTTGTAACATTTATTACATACATATTTGTTTTTTGCGCTTTCGCGCGTTCTAACTACACTGTCAAGACAACACAGATGATAATCTCTGAGCGGATCACCGAGCTCCACCATCACCGTTCGTCTCACCGAACAGGTCTATATCGCCGACCAACTTCTGGCGCGCGTCTTTACCTCATCTCTAGTCATTGGGTCTCGCGTGATCGCTCAACCCTTCGGGCGAACCGCCCGCTTCTATCGATTGAAGGTCGATGGTCGGGTAGTGGGACGGACAACCGTAAGGACATGAGTAGCGATGCAGACACAATGGCGTCGCGGTTGAAGCTCTTGAAGTTATCCCACGCCTTGCACCTCGAATAATGGTGTTCGAACGTTGTCGCTATCATCGAAATTTGAGTAGCGGTTCTAGGTCGACATACGATCGAGCACCGGTTTAATTGCGACGACTACAGTGTCAAAGTTATCCCTTTGGGTCTTGGCCTCCTGCACCAGCACATCAAAATGTGCCTTAGCTTTATGACGGTAGCCTACAAGCGTTACACAGCGCTATAAGATATATGATATGCAAGGCAGGTAGGGGTGGGCACACTTCATCTGTCATGTTTATTCTAATTATATGATATATGATATGCTGATGTGGAATGGTATAAAAGCAAGTACTCAAACTATTGATGCTAATTAAATGGTTTGATGTATTAAAAAGGTGAACAAAATATGCTATGATGTTTTGGAGATTGTTAGGATTGATCTCATCCGACTCAGTCCAACGACTGAGTCGGACCCCTTGATCGTGTCCTAATCGGGGACACACAACCGACCACTAGTTGGTGGGCCCCTATCACACAACGCTATAAGATAGAGGTGGGGGCCGGGGTGCTAGATACGAGGTTCGACGCCGCCACTGACCCACCGAAGTAACCCTAGAAGACCCCTCCGATCATGGGCTGCGCTGCAAGTGACGGGAAGCCCCGCCGGCAGCGCCCCCATCCTCTAGACTCTACCGCGCCCCGTCCTCTGGATTCTACCGTGCTTCCTCCTCTATCTCCTCTGCCAACCCCAAAGGTATGGGTCTCTCTCTTTCTCTGTCTCCCTCTCCCGATTCATGTTCTAGATCGATTTGAACCAAATAGAGATGAATCCACACACTAATCTACACCTAAATGATTCTAATATTTTAACAATGGTACCAGTGCCATGGTTGCTAGTGGGTAGATCGAGTGTGGGATAGAAAATTGAAAAGAAATCGAAGAGATAGAGAAGTAGAGGGTTCGATCCGGTTCGGATTGAAACCCTAACCCAAATCGGGGAAGAAACAGAGATGCAAGAGGGATCCAAAACGAACCCTAACCCTAGCCCGCAAAGATCCAGTCAAGGAAGAAAAGCAGTAGCAGTGAGTTTCGACCAAACCCTAACCGGCTAAACCCAAACCCTAACCCTAAGACCTAACCCTAGCAGCGAGGATAGAGGGGGAGGAGCCTACCTAGGTTTTTCCTCGCCGTTGTCGCCACCGCCGTCGCGCGGGAAGATGACCGCGCTACCGCCTCGCCGGAGCGTGAGAAGAGAGCCGAGCCCGCTGGCTCGGACTCAGAGCACCGCCGCAAAGCCGCTTGACGGCGGCGCGCTCACCCTCGGGCGAACGCGCGCTCCGGCGAGGGGGCCTGCGGTGGCGCCATCACCCTCTTCTGACGAACTCAGGCGGCCACCACTGCTCTCTGCTCTCCGTTGCGGGGCTGAGAGAGGAAGGGGAGGGAGACGGAATGACCTAGGGTTCGAGGGAGACGACGCCGCGTGGGGTTTTTGTTCGCCCGAGATCACCGCGTGGTCGTCGGATGAAAATAGACGGCGCAGATCAACCAGGCCGAGTTTAAGCCCAGGCGGGCGCGAGCACTGGGCTGCTTTGCCAGCCCAGGCCCAGGTTGCGGCCTGGGAGGCACTGCGGGCGCGCGCGCGTAGTTGGGCCAGGCCGTTTTGTCGGTTGGGCCGAAGCAACAGTACTAAATGGAGTCCATTTCCTCTTTTCTAATTTTTCTCTTTTTTATTTTTCTAGTAAATTGTTATTTCCTGGAAAATGATTAATGCCTCAAAGAAAAATTAGTAAAGAGAATTTTCCTGTGGGTAAAATTCACAAATTATATTTAAGTTTCCGCTGTAGAGTTTAAAGTTTATTATCTTTTAATTAAATTCAAACCTACAGAAGAATTTAATTTGAAGAGCAGTTATATTTAGTAAATCATGATTATGCTTATCCTCTAATTAAATTGGAACCAACAAGAAAATTTAATTAGAGTAGTCCGTTTTTTGTTTAAATAAGATTATGGTATTATCATTTTCTAACCAATGTTGATGATAACAATATTATAATGAATTTAAGTTTAAAGTTTAAATCTCTGATAAATTTTACATCAACGTGATCAGTTTTTTAGAGAGTAGACAAGGACCAAGAAATATTCCTGAACTGAAAGAATGTATTTCATTATCAAGTTTTCGCTACAATGATGTTGATTATCTTCCAATTAAATTCGAACCAGCGGGAAAATTTAATTTTGAAGAGTAGATATAAGGATTTTGAGTTAATTTATGAGTTTTATGCATTAATTCTATTTTCTGCCCCACGGTGATGTAGAAACATATAATATGTTTTATTTTTAATCGACGAGATCACTCGGCTGCATGCCAACATGGCTGTAATGCTGGGGTAAGTGAATAAAAAGGTTTGAGTCAAGCCAGTTCATGACAGTTTTTGTTAGTTTACTAATTTTCTAATTAAATTGAAACCAACAGGAAGATTTAATTGAAAAATGAAGTATGAATGAATGTTTAAGTCGTCATGACTAAGTTTTCGTATAGATGTATCCCGCATAGTGAGAAGTTTTGACATAAGACTTATGCTAGTCAATCCTACATGTCGGGAGAAGTTTGTGATGATTCACATGTTTTGTATCTCGCATAGCGAGAGAAGTTTGGGTAGCTCTTATGCTGTCATAGTATTGACCTTGGCACAATAGAAATACATTGTCATGATCAATACTAACCAAAAGATAAGAAAAAATACAAGTATGACTTGCAAAAGTACTGCTAATGAAAGACCTCGTTGAGTTCTCGAAGTAAAATAAAGAAAGTGTACTAAACGGATCAAGAAATAACTTTGTTTACATAATCATGTGAATGAAGTAAGTTATAAGTGTCTTCTCGTTCACAGGCTTTTAAATAGTTCTCGAAATTATGGCAGTAAAGTTCATGCCGTATTTCGAGGGGGGAAATATTAAGATCAATTAAGAAAAATACTCTTCATTAAAAATGAGATAAAGATCAATTAAGAAAGATACTCTTCATTAAGAGTGAGATAAAGATTAATTAAGATGAAACTGTTGGAGGAGTACAACGGTTACAACAATAATACCCCTAAGCAGAGAAATAGCTAAATTCATGGACCTTTTAAAGTTCCAACAAAAAAATAGTGTAGTCAGTCTCAAAGATGTTAAGGTGGTGCTTAAAGCGCCATATGAGATTTTAACGGATTAAACCCAAAATAAGATATTTGAAGATACATTTTCTTTAGAAAAGATGGAAAGATCTGGAGGAGCATGGTATGTAGAGGTATGTAGAGACTTAAGACTTGAAGAGAAGCGAGATTGCTTGCCCACTTCAGTGATTCAAAAACAACAAGTTTCTCAATACCTGTTGATGTTGTATGACCAATACAATACCTGTTGTCAGCTCTTCGAAGATGGATAATGTTAACAAGGATCTTGTAATACAGGAGCCTGTAGAATCAATTGTCTCTTAGCAATGAAGAGCAACAACAGTCCTATATGAAAGTGGCAGTAGCTGAGGCCCTAGAAGGTCTCAAAGAATTAGTAAACCAATTTTTCCAATGATTACGAAGTCTATGTTAGTAAAGAAATTTAAATGAAGGGTGATCCCACCTCATTTGAAGAAGCCATGAGAAACGTTTACTCATTTAAATGGCGAGAAGATATGAAGTTGAAATGAATTCGATGAATGCCAACGATGTTTGGGACTTAGAAGTAATTTCTAATGGAGCTAAAACAGTAGGCTGTTAATGGGTCTACAAGACAAAATATGACTCTAAAGGGAATGTAGAAAGATATAAAGCACGACTTGTAGCAATATACTTTACACAAAGAGAATGAAAAGATTACAATGAGAGTTTTCTCTCTAGTCTTATGCAAGAATTCTTTTAGAATCATAATGGTGTTCATGGCACATTACGATTTAGAAATACATCAGATGGATGTAAAGACGGCATTCCTCAACAGGGATTAGTATGAAAACGTTTACATGGCTTAACCCAAAAGGTTTTGTCATGAAAGAAAAAAACATATGGGATGTCGCTTGTAGAAATCTATTTATGAGTTAAAATTAAGTCTCTAGACAGTAGTATTTGAAGATGATGAAAACGATAAGAAAATTTGGGGTTTAAAGAAAATAAGAAAGACAATAGCGTTTATGCATAGCTCAAGAATGGAAAATTCACTTTCCACATCCTATGAATAGATGACATTCTACTCATTAGTAGTGATGTTAATCTGTTATTGGAGAAGAAGAAGTTTTGTCCTCAACTTTCAATGTGAATGATCTTGGTGAAGCGTCATTGGTTTGAGGAATTGAAATTCACCGAGATAGATGAAAATGGGGGTATTAGGACTATCGTAAAGGCATACTTAGAAAAGATTCTAGAGAAATAAAGTATGCATGTGAGTAAACCTACGCCTGCTCCTATAGTCAAGGGTAATAGATTTGAGAACTTTAAGTGTTTCAGAACCGATATGAGATCGATCAAATGAATATGGTTCCATATGCTTCAGCTGTTGAAAGCTTAATAAGTGTATAAGTATAAGTAAGAACTTACCCTGACATGGTTTACGTGTCCAGGATATTTTGGCAGAAATCTAGTCTAGATATAGATCACTGGAATGGAGTTGAGAATGTCTTGCAATTTTGCAAAGTATCATAGGCCTAATGCTGAGTAAGAAAGAATAAGTACTCTAAAATAGTTGAGGGTACAAAAGTTAAGTCTTGGCGAGATGTGTAGTGAAATCTACAGCAGTTGCTAGCACTCACAGTTGTAGTATTATTGTAGAAAAGCTTCAAAGAAACAGTTGTGGTGTCATCAGTGATGCACACCATAGTATAGCTTGACATGAGGCTTAAGGAATAGGTGAAAGGAGGTTAAGGGAATTTGTACCCAGATTTAACAATGGTAGACAACAGCAATAACCATTTAAAGCAAGTTAACTCCTAAGACAACAGGTCAAGTATGTTGCCAAACACATTGACACTAAGTTATATGTTGTAAAAGAGAAAATCCAGAATCATTTTAAAAGCATTGAGCACATAAGTACCGAGTAAGTACTTGCAGATCTGCTTACCAAAGGCTAACCACCCAGTACGTTCAGAGAACACACAGTCGACATGAATTTATGGGAAAGCATATGATTTCTGGATACTAAGGGCCTAATTGAGTATTTATTTCAAAACAGAGTGGTGCATTGTAGCTGTTAAGTCTAATGGCAACTGACCATGACGATGAGACACACTCTATGCACTGATCTGTGATGGAATGGGAACAAGATAAAGTAAGTTAAGTTTAAGTCATAAGGTGAGATCAAGGGGGAGAATATTAGGATTGATCTCATCCGACTCAGTCCAACGATTGAGTCGGACCCCTTGACCGTGTCCAGATCGGGGACACACAACTGATCAGTGGTTGACGGGCCTCTGTCACACAGCGCTATAAGATAGAGGTGGGGTCTGGGACGCTAGATACGAGGTTCGACGCCGTCACTGACCCACCGAAGTAACCCTAGAAGGCCCCTCCGATCATGGGCTGCGCTGTAAGTGATGGGAAGCCCCGCCGGCAGCGCCCCCATCCTCTGTACTCTACCGTGCGTCCTCCTCTATCTCCTCTGCCAACCCCGAAGGTATGGGTCTCTCTCTTTCTCTGTCTCCCTCTCCCGATTCATGTTCTAGATCGATTTGAACCAAATAGAGATGAATCCACCCACTAATCTACACTTAGATGATTCTGAGATTTTAACAGAGATGTCATGTTAAGTCTCCAAGCTGTGGCGCAATAATTATCTCCAAGAAATGTTCTGATATTTTGTTTTGTCATTTCACACAGGTAAATGGCAAAGAAACAAGTACGTGGGGGTTTCTCTGGTGGAAAAGACTCTGTCCATCATGGGCTTCGGGAAGGTTGGCTCAGAGGTAGCGAGGCGAGCGAAAGGGCTCGGGATGCATGTGATAGCTCATGATCCCTATGCCCCTGCTGATCGAGCCCGTGCCCTCGGAGTAGAGCTGGTATCTTTCGACGAGGCCATCGCAAGAGCCGATTTCATCTCCCTCCACATGCCACTGATACCGACAACATCCAAGATCTTCAACGACGAGTCCTTCGCAAAGATGAAGACTGGTGTCCGGATCATCAATGTGGCCAGGGGTGGAGTGATCGATGAAGATGCTCTAGTGAGGGCCCTTGACTCTGGCAAAGTTGCTCAGGTGATCACAACTTCATTCGATTCAAGTGTTATTTCACCCAATTCATGTAAAGATGGATCTCTCTGAAAGCTGAGTTTTTCCATGGCCAATGTGGAGCAGGCGGCTCTTGATGTCTTCACCGTGGAGCCCCCACCGAAGGACAGCAAGCTGGTGTTGCATGAGAACGTGACTGTAACACCCCACCTTGGAGCAAGTACTGTCGAGGCTCAGGTCTGCATCGTCACCCACTACCATGTCTTGCATTGATGCAGACCACTTGCCGCTGTCTCTGACGACGTACCAACTTCACTGAACTCTCCAAAATGGCAGGAAGGCGTCGCTATCGAGATTACGGAAGCCGTGGTTGGTGCGTTGAGAGGGGAGCTCGCAGCAACAGCTGTGAATGCGCCCATGGTCCCAGCTGAGGTAGGTACCTTCTCTCGACATGTCGCATGTCAGTGCAGCACACTTCAATAGTTCATTAAGCGTGTTCATGGATGGCTCAATCTGATGATGAAATTCGTGTTCTTTTTTTTTTCGTTTGCCAGATCATGTCAGAGCTGGCTCCATATGTTTCTCTGGCTGAGAAGCTCGGGAGGCTGGCGGTGCAGCTCGTGGCCGGCGAGAGCGGCATCAAGGGCGTGAAGGTGGTGTACACCACAGCCCGTGGCCCCGACGACCTGGACACTCGGCTCCTCCGCGCGATGGTGACCAAGGGCCTGGTGGAGCCCGTGTCCAGCACATTCGTGAACCTGGTGAACGCAGACTACACGGCGAAGCAGCGCGGCCTCCGCATCACGGAGGAGCGCGTCGCGCACGACAGCCCGGCAGCGGAGGCACCGCTGGAGTCCGTCCAGGTTCGCCTCTCGAATGTGCAGTCCAAGTTTGCGGGTGCGATCAGCGACGGCGGGGACATCGTCCTGGAGGGCCGGGTCAAGTACGGCGTGCCGCACCTCACCCTCGTGGGACCCTATGAGGTGGACGTCAGCCTGGAGGGCAACCTGATCCTGTGCCGGCAGATCGACCAGCCCGGGATGATCGGCAAGGTCGGGAACATCCTCGGCCAGAGGAACGTCAACATCAGCTTCATGAGCGTCGGCCGGACGTTCCGTGGCAAGCAGGCGATCATGGCCATCGGCGTTGACGAGGAGCCTGACAAGGAGACGCTGGAGAAAATTGGGGCCATTCCGGCGATCGAGGAGTTCGTTTTCCTCGAGCTATGATGGATAGCGAGTTTTCTGTAGGATTAAGTTTGATAGTACGTGCTGAACTTGGGGTTTGACGTCTGATGGACACTGGGAGGAACGCGATCCGTGGTGGTCTGTTACCGTCTGTTTGGGGACCTCTACATTTTTTTACGCCAGGAGAAGGAAGAAGTATATGTGAAGGGTGCCTTGGCTTGGTCCCTGTCTAAATAAGAGATGTGTGTGTGCCGTTTGCTATGTGTAAACTGTGTATCTATCTGTATGTGCTTAATGCTTGGTTCTAAGAACAGCATCATTGTGTCAGAAATGCAGACGTTGTGTACTGTATGGTGCAACTGCAACAAATTGTGGTATTGTTTTACAAACCCAAATACCGGATACAAGACACTGCAGTATGAGAGAAGAACACGAAATCGAAAGGGTTGGAGGGAGTTCTACAAGGACAAGAGGAAATCTCTGATTCAGTGAGGCAGACACCATCGGTTCAGTTGTTCTAAACTTCTAGCCTTGGTTTGTTTTTCTTTTATTTTCTTTACTCGGATCTCCATTGATTGTTTTTCGTAGAAACGGGTTACTGGCAGACACCGCTGCTGTGGAAGCCCAGATCCCAGACTGCCAGGCTGCGAGAAAGGTGGGCCGTAGTCATGTGGCGGCAACGGGCGGGAGAGAGCCCAGGGCAAGCATCGGGCCGGCATTTTATCTAATCTTTATAATGGGCCTTAATAAATGTGGGCTGAATACCTTATAAAACATTAAAAAAAAGCAGCCTATACTTCCCGTGGCTTTATCCGTGCTGAGTGCAATGCACATGGGGCAGGTCCACCGCCACACGATGACACGATCATGGATTTTGATGCGATAATGATATGCCTAGCGTCCTCATTCCCCCACACGCTTGGATCCATTCTTATCTTCTGCAATACGAAGAGAAACAACCCATTTGCGACACGGTGTGACAAGCTCGACGTGGAACCTAAGGACCGAGGTTGCCACGGCCACACCGGCGAGCTCCGCTAGCACCGCCGTCGATGAGCTCCACGTGTGTGCCATCGCTGCCATCCTCCATGACATACGCTCTAGCGAGGGGCAGGAGGAGCTCCGCGCCGCTGCCGCACCAACGAGCCTCCACTCACCTATCGCCACCATCGAGCTCCGCATGCCGGTGAGCCTCCACTCGTCCAAGCAACAAGATGATGTTGCGCTGCCGTTGCAAATATATTTTTTTAACTATTTCAGACGTATATTTCAAGTGTTTTATCTGAATGTCGCAAAAACTTATCTAAATGTTGCAATAGCTATATAATCATGTTTCAGAGGTGTGCTATATATGTTGCATATGAAGAAGGGGAGGACATGGCGCAGCGGGGCGATAGGCGTGATGCGGGGGATGATGGTGCGGCGGCGACGGAATGGCGGCGGGGGTGAAGTGGACGCGGGCGTAGCGGGATGTTGCAGGTGACGCGGGCGCGGAGGGGATGGGACCCATGAGGTAACGCAGGTACGACGGGCCCGCTCGCGGGAAGAGGACGGGGCGCAGTGGGTGCGCGTCCGGGCGATTTCGATGCCTTGCATGAATGCCTGATATAGTCGCTACACCATAACATAATCACCATGGCATCAGCTGCATAAAGGCTTCCAGAATCCGCCTATTCGTTCGGATATGGACGTGAACCGGAACAGAGCTGACAAGTTTGTCTCTATTCTTGCTGTACGGAGATTCGAATCATTCGATTATCCAGCTTCTCAATTTCCGGTTTTGGTCCAACTTTGGATGCAGAAGCAGGACCATCTCCAATCGACGAGCGAGCGGCTGAGAATATTTGATTTGGTCCCAAGAAACTCATCAAGTACTGGTGTACTACTACAGCGCTCATGCTGTCACGCAGCCATCAATAATGTGTGTGATGAGGTGGTGCATGCTGCACTAGCCAGCACGGCGTCGCGTCTGCGTCTCCCTCGTGCATGGTCCAGACGTCCAGTGCAGCAGTTGCTGGTGCTGCCGCGTCCATCTGCATTCTGCACAGGTGCGCTCGTCCCTTTCCGGCATCTTTATCTCCGGCCACACGCCCGCCCGCGCGACTCCTGAACACCTGAAGGACGCCGCCCCACGCGTCGCTCTCCGTTTTACCGCATTATTCTCCACGCTTGATGTTGGACTATTCCGGGCCGGGTGGCCGCTCCTACCGCGTCTCAACCTCAACGACAATCAGCCCCTTTCTTGGACTGTTGCGAGGCTCAAGACTCGACCAGCCTTCAACATTATGTGCTGCCTGCCACTGCTTGTTTCTTCACACATGACACACCCCATGGTTTTCATGATTACGTTCGCCGTGAGCCATGACCCAATGAAAAACAGTGATCGCAACACCAGGAATCACGTCACCTGTTTGCAACGTCTGGTTGAAACGTGGTTGCCTGTTGGTACCATGGCTGCGTGTTTATTGAGATTGGAAACAGCCAGCTTACAATTCGATCTAGGGCTACGCACTGAATTGGCGCAGCCTGATTCCTTGGCAACCTTTTGGAACGCTCAACTTCCATTTTTTTTTGAGGACCGAGCGTAGCTCGGTAGGCTCGTTTCCTGTGGTCGGAACAACCGGTCCTGGGTTTGATTCTCTGAATCGACCAGGAGCCTCACCTCGGGATTTTTTTTTCCGTTTTCATCTGCCGCCTCTCTCGGCGTGGAGCCACAAAGGGATTGCGACGTGCCCGTTGCCTACGGCGCTTTGATGGTCCCGTGATCTCAAGAAGGACGCGGTATTCTTATCTGTGTGTAGTTGTAGGTCTAATTGTACACACGCGTGGTGTGTGTGGGTAGTGTGGGCGTGCGTTCGTGTATAAACATGATACTACAACTGTAACAGGCTTCAAAAAAAAAATTGTTAATGCCAATGCCAATGTCCTACGCACGATAGGAACTGCTGGCGCGCCCACCATCCAAGTGTTGACCCAAGCCGAGGAACAGGGGTAGCGGTTGTGTGCGTGGGTGTGAACCCGAGGGGGGGGTCCATCTGCTAGGGGTAAGCAGGGCAACAGAGTTGTTGTATTATGTTATAGGTATATGTAATAATGACTTGGGTTTATTATATACAAGTTTAGGGGTTATTTTAAATTATTATTAGATTTGAATTTAGGGGTTATTTTAAAGTATTCTTTGTAATTAGATAGATGAGTAATTAAATGCATTATATAGTCGAGGATGACTAGAGCCTACTAGATTAATGGTTAGACATTTCTGATTAATATGAGAACTTGTAGGATTTATTTTTTTATATTTGGTGAGAATTAATATATTTAATAATCAGTAATAGTAAGAGCGCTTGTTAGCTATCCCGTAGCAGTGCACTTGAAAGTAGAAACAGGAAGCTATCCTTCGTGTCTTTTTGCGGTCAATATACTCACGATATAACCCCTCTGTCTTAAAAGGAGTCTCACATATGGTTCATGTTGGTTGAACTTTCTCAAGTTTAACCTAATTTATAAAAAAAATATTAACAACATTTATATTTCTAAGTGATATTAATTATGAAAATAGATTCAATGATTAATCAAATGATACTAATTATGCATCATAAATATTAATATTCTTTTGTATATATTTGGCTAAAGTTGAAACTGTTTGAGTTTTCAAAAAGTGAAATCATATATTTTGTGCGAGTACAATCATACATGCATCCGCGTCCTTCTTCGTACGCTCACGGAGGAGTCACAAAAGGGGCAAATGGGCAATAATCATTCAAGGTCGCATGCGGCACTTCGCCAGCCGCCGACGGCCCATCCGTACGCTCGCGAAGGCAATAAGCCAATAATGGATGTGGGCAGCCGCCAGCCGCACTGCCGCGCGCGGGGGCTGTGGTGCGCGAGGCTGCTGGCTGGTGGCAAGTTGGCAACGCACGGCGCGGCCAGTGGGATATGGAGTATGGACGCGACGCGGGGTACAACACTACAAAGCGAAGGCGAGGAGGCCAGGCAGTGGCACGTCCGCCCGCCCGTCGTCCACTACGCCATTGGCGCGCCGCGCACGGTCGTTCGCTCGCTTCGGGATCACGCGATGTGGTGCCCGCTCGCTGGGGCACGGCCGGGCTGCCTGCCATCTCGCCATCTCAATTCTCAGGACTCTCGGTGCAGCGGTGGTCCTCAGCTTGGAAGCTAGGCTGCTGCTGCCGCTACTACTAGCTCTTGTACCAGACTGGGAGCAGCCGGACAACAAGCACCAGAGCCACTTGAGTCGGGGCGCCACATAAAGTTGTGAAGGGAGTGAGTGAGTGAGGGACCACACATGCATGGGGCCCATTCGTGAGATGGAACTGCACTTGCGAAACGAGTGATGCTCAAGTATGATCAAGGAGCTTCTCTCTCAAAAAAAAAGTATGATCAAGGAACACCAGAGGTCATAGGAATAATGCCGTGAAAAGATGGACATCGGGGCTCAAGATTTTTTTTTCTTTGCAAGGTTGGCTCAGAGATTGAGAACCTCTTGTTTGCCGTCAACAACCTCCATAGTCGTGGCCTACGTGACCCCTTTGTTAGTGGTCTGCTTCTACATCTTGAATTCCCCACAGTACGGACTAAACAACAATTTTTTGATTTTTTTTTACGAGCAAACATGTCAGTTTATTATAACATGACGTATAACTTGTTGTGCTGTTACCTCGATCAGTCCGTACAAACGATAATGAGCTACGTATCTTTGTTGGATTTAATTGGCTTGGCCCCAATCTTATTTCAACTAAATCAAATAAATTCTCAGGCCCTATAATTAGTCCAAGGTGATGAAGTATTAGATTTCACGGTGACTTACAACCCATCAAAACCGTAGCCTTTCCAAATTTGGTCCCTTTTCCCCCCCCCCCCCCCCCCCCCACACACACACATACACACCTTTAAAACTTTAGATCTGGCTTCGCCTTGCGTGGATCTATTGATGCATCGGTCAGTGAGGCTAGTTCGTCGCTTGAAGGACATGGAAAAGATGCCGGGCCCATGGGGGTCGGGCTAGGCAACGTGGGGGTGACCCTAGGGTTTCCCCCACTGCAGCTGTTGGCGACCCCAGCCGTTACTCCACCTCTATAATTACCTCTACCTGCACCTCCCTTGAACCTCATGCAACATCCTGCACTTTCTTGGTCGGGGCAGCTCTGATATGACGGCCATCATCCGCCGTGTTCCATCCTCCACACTGTGCTACTACTACTTCTACCCACATCCTCGTCGTCAGCTGGAGTAGTGGCCACGTCATCACCAAGGATCCATTCCTTCTGGTCCATCATGGCGAACAAACCCCAATTGGTTCCTCTATGGCCCAGGGCAGGGCGCTTTTGCTGCGCTAGTCGTCTCCCGTCGTCTTCCCTCCCCCGCACAGCGCCTGCTACTTCTTCTGCCCTCGTTTTCGTCAATAGTTGAGGTGGTGGCCTCACCATTGCTGCTCCTTTGTGCCTTGACATTTTGGAGAGGGAGCAAGAGGTGGTTGTGACGTCATTGAATGGATACCCCTCGATCAACATTTAATTAGCAATCCCCAAGGAGGTCATTCTTTAGCAGCGAATGTAGCTGAAGCTCACACTTTTGCTATATGATGGTTGAGGTCGAGGTGGTTCTTCTGACGGCGTTGACTCCTCCTCCACCTTCGTTTGAGCTGATTCAAGAATCAAAATGGGTGATGTGCCAATGGCCGTTGTCGTTTCTACTTCGAGTAATTCCTCTTTTGCACTCTCATTCCCACTAATGTCAGTTACCTGTCACTTGTAGTTCACTGGAAATAAAAAAAGGATTTGATGTTTCATCTTGAGTTGGCGCAGGATATGGGAGAAATCTCTATGATGATAAGCTTCTACTTTTCAATGATCCAATGTTGCTTTTTTCTCAGCCTAGAAATGGCAGCCAAGTCTTCTTTGGTAGTTACTCCATGTCTTGCCTCTAAAAGCCCTTCTGATGGCCAGCTTCGTGCCTCTACCTCAATTATTAGATGTGTTGGTTTTCTATCACCTTTGGTCGTCGATGAGATGCCCTCACTAATGCTTTCCATCTTTCCACTACTGACGGTTGCCATGGTTGGGTCCTCGATCTTTTTGTGGTAGACGAACACACTAGTGTGGCATGAGAAGATACCTCCCAAATGCCCGTGTTGACGGTAGTTAACAACCATTATAAACCATCAATATAACATGCATAAGGGCATAAATATAATCACTAATAAAGATCTAAGGGTTTAAACTAACAAATTCCACGAGTTTTGGTGAATCTGTATTTTCTGTAGGATTTATCCAGAAAACCATCAAGGTGCACCTACATGCCAAATTTAATCGCGCTTATCCGCAGCGAAATGGACACCAGAAGACTCTAGAAGACTCGAGAGGACTCCACACCGAGGTGAAGCCCGAGTGGCTACCAAGTGGGGCCGGTCGCAGGCCGCCCGACCCTTAGGGCCCACTGTCAGCCTCCACGTCACAATGTCGGTTCTCCATCGCCTCCTAGGTTGCATCTACGCCGTCCTTTAAGTCGGTTTGATACAACAGCTCACGTTGGACACTCCGGCCTATATATGCCAGCCCCTGCCACCCCCCTAAGGCAACCCCTAGTCATCAAGTCATTTGAGAAGACAGAAACCCTAATCATCATCAGAGCTCCATCAATTCTAGGGCATAGCTAGTTAGGCTAGGTCTAGAGGTAGGCAAGCAGACTTCGCTTGAATTCCCAATCGTGTCAAGAGCGTGGTTTGGTATAATCTTTGTACCCCTCTCTTTTGTATCTCCATTACTTTTATATGCTAGCTCCAATTGTTACGACAATATTAATATTCATGTCATTTATGTTCTTCATTATAATATTCATCATCCACTTTGATTATATGCTTAGTATAGTTGGATTATCATCATGTTCATGCATAAGTTCGTATAGCGCTCACTCTAAGGATCCATGGGTGGGTGGTCGGTATTGTGTAAGCGTGGTGCTTATACGTTGTTTACCTACGGATACACCCTATATTCTGGGTCATATGGTAGATCGCGGATGTGACACTCTCGTTGAGTCCTTTGTAATCCACTCCCCGAATATAGGCACACGTAGGATCCGGTTACGAAGGAAAAACAAGCTCTATTCTTAATCTTCCTTAGTAATATCCCTTATGTGTAAATATGACGATGGTCTTAGCAATGACTACTAGGTATAATTGCACCAATCAATGTATGCTTTGACTTATAATTAAGAATGACTTAGGAATTTGTGGGGGTACGACCCCGGATACCCACGGCAGACCACATGGGCTACGCCCTAAGGGGCGGCCCAACCCACAAGACGAAGCCTTATGGGGCACGACGTTGCTCGGCGTCTCCCGCAAGACACCGGGAAGATATCCTGAAGATACTACGAGATCTGTTAGGATACATATGATCCCATAATTCCTGTAATCTATTATTACTTTCTAGTTATCTCTTAGATCCTACCGACTTGTAACCCTGCCCCCCGGATTATATAAGGCGGGTAGAGACCCCCTCCAAACACACGGAATATCATACGATAGCCAATACAATCCAACAGACCACACGAGTAGGGTATTACGTCATACTAATGGTCTGAATCTGTCTAACTCGTGTGTCTCTGTTGCCTTCTTGTTCTTAATTACACGCCTCTCTGCCGATCAATTTATCTTCGTGGGATATCCCTTGGAAGACTGCCGACGATATTCTATCGACAGTTGACGCGTCAAGTAGGGGCGTGTGTGTGCTGATCCATGGCAAACCAGATGGACATCAAGATCAATGGACTTCAAGATCAACAGCACGTTCTCGATGAGGGCTCCGCGCATCCAATCGCTCGTACAAGTCGTCGTTGGGGAGGTGCACCTACAAGCAAGCTTGTCGCATCATCCGATCCCGAGCCAAGCATTGCCAACCAACAAGCACAGTAGCCACCAAGGGCCATGCCCTGCGCGTGGGATCAGAGGTGAGGCGGCCACTCAGGACGTAGACCACTCATCATCGGACATGCAAGCCAAGCCAATCAACCTGCTTTACGTACCTACATCTACAACGCCATGCAAGCTACCAAGACTTGCCTGTACACACGCATCCACATATGGGGAAGGAAGGCTGCGTGTTATACATGTACATATGAAGCAGATCGACTGCACATCTTCGTACGCGGATTGACACCGTTAAGCTCCGACTACGTCCGTCCTACTCTAACACGAGATCAACTTTGTTTTGGCTATCAAGCGAGCCGCTAAGTGAGCTGCCTGCGTCACTGACCAAATAACGCCATACGCCACCGACCAAACATTCTGTCTAAAGCTAAGTCACGCTTTAATATTTTTCTAAATATTCTCCAATCTCCGTATATCGCCATAATGTTTCTCCAAGCTGTTTTCTCCATGTTTGCTCTCCAAACGATTTTTCAAACCCCAAACAATCGTGTTGATGCTCGGATGTCCCTAAAGACGGCCCTGTCTCTGGCTTCTCCCTACACATGCTCGAACATCTGCCCTCTGCGTTATGGGTGGTCGGCAGCGGCTACTTAGCGATGCTTTGTTCTTCCTACACGCACATGGCTCCGCTCCGCGTTATGGTTAACGGGCTAGTTAGGGCTGGAGACTCAGCTACACACTAACTGGTCGGACGGTTTATATTAAATATAAATACATCTTCAGAATAACACTAAGTGTTCACACCAACTGATCGCCTTCGTTATCATTGCTGATTCTTCTCCGAAGTTCATATATTTTATTTTACATCATGTACTACCCGTTCTACATATTTGTATTGCAGGATCATCGTCCAGGTGATCGGACCACCTAGTGCTCGGACTTCTCCGCCGATCAACTGGTCGAACCACTAGGTTCATGGACTACGTCACCGACCAGTTGATCAGACTGTTCGTCGGTCGCTTTTACTCAATGCTCACTTCGTCGCCGACCAGTTGACCAGACTATTCGTCGCTTATGATTCATTGCCAGCTACGCCGGGGCTCCTCGGTGCTCGGACATCACCAGATACGCCGGGGACTCCTCGGTGCTCGGACGTCGCTAGCTACGTTGATTACTCCTCGGTGCTCGAATTCTTTGTGCTCGGGGACTAAGTGGGCACACTTCACCCCACTTCACCTTGCGGACATCACTAGCTATGCTAGGGACTCCTCGGTGCTCGGACATCGCCAGCTACGCCGAGGACTCCTCGGTGTTCGGATATCGCTAGCTATACAAGGGACTCGGTGCTCGCGACATCGCCAACTATATGCCGGGACTCCTCGGTGTTTCGGACATCGTCACCACGCCGGGACTCCTCGGTGCTCGGACATCGCCAGCCACGCCGGGACTCCTCGGTGCTCGGACATCGTCGGCTATGCCATCCACGGTGTTTCGGGACGTCGTTCTTCCGAGACTCCTCGGTGCTTTCGGACATCGCCGGCTATGCCGGGACTCCTCGGTGCTCGAACATCGCTAGCTACGCCGGAGACTCCTCGGTGCTCGGACATCGCCACCACGCCGGGACTCCTCGGTGTTTCGGACATCGCCAACCACGCCGGGGACTCCTCGGTGCTCGGACATCGCCACCACGCCGGGGACTCTTCGGTGTTTCGGACATCGCCACCCACGCCGGGGACTCCACGGTGCTTGGTCATCACCAGCCACGCCGGGAACTCCTCGGTGCTCGGACATCGCTAGCTACACTCGGGACTCCTCGGTGCTCAGACGTCGCCAGCTACGCCGGGGACTCCTCGATGGTCGGATCTTGCTACGCCTCATCGGTGTGCTATCAAGTCTGCTCTATGTCTGTTCGGATCGTGGTGCCGATCTTGGGCAAGACGTCTGGGGTCTTGATACGCGCATGTCGACGACGCCGGCAAGCTTTTTTCGGTTATCTTTTTTTTGACTCGCTACAAGATTCATTCTTCATCTTCCAGCAGGCTCAGGGACTAAGTGGGCATACTTCACCTTGTGGTGAATGTGCGCTTTTCAATTCAGGGCTCCGCCCGTGAACTGGTTGCCTGCTCGGCCGATCTTCTGCCTTTCTTCTACTTTCTGACCCTGACACCACATGACTACGTCACCTACTGTCAGGCTCGGAGACTAGCTGTGGGGGTACGACCCCGGATACCCACGACAGACCACATGGGTTGCGCCCCAAGAGGTGGCCCAGCCCACAAGACGAAGCCTTGTGGGGCATGACGCTGCTTGGCGTCTCCCGTAAGACACCGGAAGATATCCTAAAGATACTACGAGATCTGTTAGGATACGTATGATCCTATGATTCCTGTAATTTGTTATTACTTTCCGGTTATCTCTTAGATCTAACCAACTGGTAACCCTGCCCCTCGGACTATATAAGGCGGGCAGAGACCCCCTCCAAATACACGGAATATCATACGATAGCCAATACAATCCAACAGACCACAGGAGTAGGGTATTACATCATACTGACGGCATAAACCTGTCTAACTCGTGTGTCTCTGTTGCCTTTCTTGTTCTTGGTTACACACCTCTCTGTCGATCAATTTACCTTCGTGTGATACCCTTCGGAGGACTGCCGACGATATTCTGTCGATAGAATTATTTCTCTAATATTCTACTTGACCTTGCTAATGCCATAAAAAGGAGTACTCTGAGTGATTTATCATTACCATTGATCAATATTTATCATATATATATCTTATCCTATGACTTACCCCTGTTATGAGTAGAATATTGGTTATGGTGTACTTCTCCATCAATAGTATAAGTTATCAATACATGTCCATGCTAGACCTTCCCTGTGATAAAAATATAAATAACGATACTTGGAATACTCCCAGGTGAAGTGCTACAATTGTATATTATCTATGCGCTTGCGGATCCTTTTCATTCATATATTTATATATTCTTTCTAGTCACGTAAAATGATAAAGAAGTGCTTAGTATTATTCTAGTAGTAATGATATGTAGTACCAACAACATCTCTGGCATCATCACTAGGGATGATAACCTAGTAAATAGTAGTAATGATATGTAGTACCAACAGCATCTCTGGCATCATCACTAGGGATGACAACCTAGTAAAGTAATGTTAGAAGATATATGTTTATAATAGGTGGCTACTAAAACAAATGATAAGTTAATAAATACCAACAGCTTGATAATAGATGGTTCTTTTTTTTCTCGATCGGGCCATTCACCCGTTTTTCATTAAGAGGATCAACAGTCAAACGAGATACAAGTGTTCAAGCCAAGGCGGCGAGAGGCCACTTCCTAGTCTTGAACCTCAAATGGAAAAAAGGGATTGCATAGATTTAAACTCAAAGAAAAGGATGGGTCATCTTCCTTGAGTGTTGTAAGGATTGTGCATCGTAACTCTCTTTTCCTCTTAATGAAAAAAGACCATGCATTATTGTAACTTTTTCTTTCTTATTAATGAAAAAATATGCTTATCCACAGTCGGGAAAAAAAGTGCAAGGTGCAATAAACGGATTAAGCCCATATGGAAATAGTAAACATTATATTGTATTGGCTTAAATGTGTGGCTATTGTGTGCAACTGTTGTGAGGTTAAGAAATGTGGAACTCAAGCCCTCATACCAACTTGAGCGTTGTGGCAGGGGCTTGGGCATTGGTGGCGGTAGTGAAAGTTTTTGCAGCTCCAATGCAACTGTAGCTGTGTCTTGTTATAAAAGGATACAACTACCGACCCATGAAGGAAGAGGAGTAAGAGACCAAGGTGTGGGAGTGAGATACAGCGTACTAGGAAGAGAGCGATGGTCTAAGACCGAGTGACGGATTAAGTGGGGACAAAATAAAAAAGAAAGAAAGGAATTTTCGCTCTTTATAATATATTATATAGATATAAAAAAACTAAAATATAGACGTACCGACGTGTAAAGATACATACTAGAAACAAAAGAGGTAAATAAAAAAGAAAATACTGAAGAAAATGGAGCGTGTAACATAAAGGGCGGAAATGTACAAGTCATGGCCATGGACGAACGGTTCCGGTCGTAGTCGCCTGTGATGCGGCGGCCAAATTACACGGCCGCGTGGTGGCCGTCATGATCGTCTGATATATAGCTCCACTGAATCGGCCGTGCAGACTCAGATACAATCGTACCGCAGCGCCCATGCTCTCCAGCTTGTTGGACATCGTTGTTACCAGCCCAAACCATCGTTATCGATCTCGTCGGCTCGCAAGGTCATTATATTAGTGCCCAAATCCTCCTATTAGCTAGCTAGCCCAAGAAACCTTTTATTTTTTTATCTGTAAAGAGGCTTTTCCGTTCCGGTGGAAGTTCACAATTTCACATGCAAGTGGCTCTCACTTGGATGGAAAGACGATGACTTCATAAAGCACCAGCAGCACCAGCAGTAGCAGTAGCAGTAGCAGCGCTTGCTTGCGCTTGCTTTGCTGCTGGCTAATTCATTGCTGTTTGGGTGGATCCATCAATCATGCATGCACCAATGCCCGCATATCTCTTTAGCCTTCCCTGTTCCCAGACATCGCCAACCACTAGGCGTCCGGATCGCCAAATTGAAGGGAAAAAGGCCTGGCCACACCTGCACAGGGCGTCGTCGTCCTCGATCGGTCCTCCATCCTCCTCGAGCTCGCGGAGCACCTGACGACCATGCACCGTGCTTGACATGGAGAGCCACCGCGGCAAGCCGGCCTGCAACTTCCGTCACCTACTGCGCTCTGCGGATGGTAAAATGGAGCGGCTGCAGTCACTGTTATCAGCGAGTATGGAGAGCAACCACTCTCTGGGGTTTTGAACTTGTGATGTCGTAAGCGAAGCTGCTGCAGCAATAGTAGAGCAAGCGATCAGTGTGTAAGCTCATGTCTAAAGTACTAGCAGAATTCATGCTTATCCATGAGGACGTATATGTGTTGGAAGCACCATGGCGACTTGACGAGCCGTGTGCTTCAAGAGCATCGATCGAGTTGGCTCTTTCAAGTGCCAACCACACCACTATGGATGCTGCATGATTAATATATTTGATGGAGTGTTAACACTTGTAGACACGTCATACTGCCGTCCCGTCAAGTCGTTAGTGACTTGGTGGGCTTTGCATCAACACTCTCTTAATGCTTAAGCTAAGGTTGCATTGGACATGGACTACTAATAAGACATATGAATAAAAAACTAACAATCATGATACCAAATTTGCAGTTTAAAAACATTTCACTGATAGATGGGCTCAGCAAATGAAAAATTACGACAATCCTGATGAAGGGCCTGTTAATTTTAGGCTTATACATCAATTTCTTATTTGTTTCCCTTAGATGAACATTTGTTTGTAATAATGATCATAGGTTGTATTCATCAAAGGACGCAGAAAGCCAAAACCTTTCCATTCTCAATAGAAACACAAGGGGAATTAAGCCGTCAGGGAAATTCAGTTTTCCAGCACTTACCGTAACCAGTAGAAAAAAATTCATGCGGGAGATCTCCTAATAGCTAGTACTAGTAGACCTTTATTGTCCAGAAGCTGTTTTCTTCATAGGCACAAGGTTACCACTAAATTTTTTTAGTGTTAATCCACACGCCCATGCAGCTAGGTAACTCTGAGCGTGAGGTGTGACAAATCCACCATGTCAATATCATGGTGGATATCTCACACATCTCCTTCAAGAATCTGTTCATTACACCCTGTCTACAAATTTTGGCTGGTTGGATATTCTGAAAACAACAGTGCCACAATGAAAACAGCTGCTGAATTCTTCATTTCTTCTCCAAAAAGGACAATATTTGCACTGTTGCTAGTTGCTGCTGACCTGATCATAATATTCGCAATCATGAGAATTTGGCCATCGACGCACCGCGTCCGGGCGTCCAACCTGAAACAAATCATCCTCATCCACTTCATTTGCTGCTAGCAGCTTTGCTAGCTGCTGGCCCCTGCATGCAAAGTGTATGCCCTACCTGATTCCCACTCCCACACATACGCACACAACAAACAGCCAGTTGGCCACGGAAGATGAGAAAGAAAGGAAAGAAGAAAAAGAAATATATATTCCCGTTTCCATTCACAAACTGATGAGCAGAAACAAAAAGGGAAGAAGCACAATCTTTTCCAAAGAAACAAAAGCCCTAGCGAAAGATCTGTTACGATATGTCGATATCGATATCGATCATGCTATTAATCCATTCCAGTTAATCATAGCAAGAGTTACATGTAACTGATCTGAGCAAAATTACGGTCTCATCAGACCCGTTCTTAGTTCATCATTTCATTGCAAAAATTGACAACCCCACAAAATTATGCTTGGGTCGGGGTTCTCTTGGAGACGGTTTCCAGCGTCACAAAGCACTGAGCTTCTCTGAGCAAACCAAGACAAAAATGTTCTGCCCTGTTCTGGCCATCATCATCATTCCACTCCACCGATCGAAAACCCAAAACAAACCTAAACTAAAATTCTTCAAAAAGTGAAAATCACACCTCAGGAATGTGGTGCTCCTCTCTCTCTCTCCGGCTCTCACTGTGCTCACCATTCTGTTCGGCATCCTTGATGTTGATGCTGGCCATGGCGACTTCTTGTACCTTCTTGTTGTTCTCCTCCTCGTCGCCCTTGCTGCTGCGGTCTCCGAAGGAGGACGCCCTGCTCGACATGGGCGTGGCCAGGTACGTCGGCTTCACATCCCCTGCCATGATCACCAGTATCTTCTCCTCCCATATCGGCGGCGGCAGGTCCGAGGCTGCTGGCTTGGCGCCGTCGGCGCCGGAGCCATCCTCGTCGCCCCGGCCAGCGCCGCCCTCCAGGTACCCGGAGAGCTTCCAGTAGGAGCACGCGAGGATCAGCAGCGCGAAGGCTATGAGCCCCAGCATCGCGGCCAGCCCGCCGAAGAGGTACGGTACCGGCGAGTGCCAGGCGGAATGCGCGGCGGCGCTGCCGGCGACCGCTGGTGCGACCGCCGCCGCCGCCGTCGCATTGAACCCTGCTCCTGGCCTCATTGTTTCTGCTGTCCGGTCCTCAGCTCGGAGCTTCTTGGCTTTTACTAGCTTGTTCTTGAGAGCTTTTGCACCTGCTCTGCTTTGCTGTAATGGTGTGTGAGACTGCAAAGCAACGGGTAGAGGGTTATTTATAAGGAGGGAGAGGGGGGAAAAAGGAATGAAATTTGCCACTGCTTGGGTGGATTTGCTAAAAGAAAAAAAAAACATATAATAGGTTTATGAGGTCACTCAGCCACTTTCAGCAATGTTTATGCTACATGGTTTTAGCTTTTAGGGTGGTAAAATTGCATTAAGGACCTCGTGAAGATATAGCATTTGCTTTTTGGCAACCGTGGGAGTTGGGCACGGGGGTGGCCATGCAAAACGGAAAGGAAACCTATATTATGCTCTATGTTTCTCCATGGGGTCACTTTTTTGCTCCTTTTCTCAAATGTTTTGGGAGTATTCTAGCACTTGAGGGGTATTATTATATTGGACCATTGGGGAAGCACTTATCCACAAGAATGATCTTCAGCTTTGTTAAGTTGCTACAGGATAAGGGCATCGTTATGTGTTAGATCGCACTAAGAAAAGCATAGAGCACCACCCTTAAATAACAAGGATTTTCATCTTGTTGGGTTAGAACTTGACATAATGATTATCTATAGCAAAATACTTCCTGCTTATCAATATAGTACGTAACAGGTGTATGTTCATGCACAGTGGCGAAGCTAGAGTAAATTGTAGGGGGTGCATTTGCCCTATGGGTGCATAGGCTTGTGTTAGTGAGGATGCATATATGGTGAAATTTGAGTTAAACACCTCGTTCGGCTGGTATAGTTTTAGCTTGTTTCAGCTTATTCTTTCTCACAGAATACTATTCAATCATCCAAAAGAATCCAAAAAATACTGTGCACCGGACCATCCGAACGAGGTGAAAACCACTAGTTTTTCATATTTTGGGGGTGCATTTGCACCCCTGCAAACTGCGTAGCTTCGCCCCTGTTCATGCATTGCGATCGCCATTCTCTTTAATTTTGTTTGCATGGCTGATTTTGTTCATTCTCACTTATAACCTGTGAGGAACAAAGGTATTCGCTTGGCTATTCTTCAAAGACTGGTTAAGCACGAAGGATAACCTGCTGCACAAGCATATTTTGGAAGATTCAGTTTGCCAACGATGCAGCCACACGGTGGAAGATAGGCAACATGTGTTCTTTGACTGCTCTAAGCTCGAAAATATGGGACTGCATTGCTCTTTCCTCTGTTTCCACCATGGATATTGTAGACATCTGGTCGTTGCCATCGATACCTGGCTTGGATGCGACAGTTTGGTCTTCTATCCTCTTCGCGATTCTCTGGCGTATCTGGGATGCCCGAAATGGTATTATCTTCAGAAATGAAAGGCACACAACTAATGTGGCGTCTCGTGTTTGCGATGACTTGATTATTTGGGAAAGTGGATTTGTTAAGTCTTCCATGGTTCCCGGTCTACGCTGATGGCGCTCTTTTCTTCGTGCATGTATTTCGGATTTGTCTATGGGAGATCGCTGAATCTTCCTTGTACTAGAACTTCATCCTGATTATCAATATAATTCCAGGCGGGGAATCTCTCCCCCTCCGTAGTTTTCTTTCAAAAAAAAACTATGAGGAACAAATAATTGAATCAAGTCGCATCATGACTGATGACTCCATGAGGGGTTTTATTACTTCTGCAGGTGTTATTAACTAATCTTGAACTTCAGAACTTATCATGCACTATTTCATGGAAATCCCCCCCCCCCCCCCTTCTTCCTTCCTAGCGAAGAACAACGTGGGATTCTGTTCATATTCTACTTAGATTCCTGGATACAATCTTATCCAGATTGAAGGCCGGGGAGCACTTACCAAACACTATAATTACTTTTTTGACGCAGCTCTTGAACCTTTGAAGACTTTGAGGGGCTATAAGACACAAGAAGAAGAAGGGCTGGGACACACATTAGCAACTTGCTCTGCCCTTTATGGACAACTCTATGCATGCATGTTGATCAGATCAATGATGAGCATAGCAACGGGAATGGACGGATTCAACTGTTTTGTCTAACCCTTTTTTTTAACCTTTTTCAGAGCCCTTGTTTGCTCTTCTCTATTTCACGTATGCTCAGTTAGTCAATGGGCTCTAGAAGAAAACCGTTTGCACTGGTCCCTGAATCTCTGTTTCCTGAAACGTGCATGGCTGGATTTTTTTTTAATTTTTTTTTGCAAAGGGAAGGGAGATTTATATTAAATCTTGGATAGTACATTCACAAATCACACATGAAAAAAATCTGAAATAAAAGATATGTAATATTTCATCCAGATTCTTACATCTTCTTAGTGGCTTACTGTACAAAATTGACGATAAATGTTTGTAGAATTTTTGTCGCTGAAACCCAACTAGTCCTACGTACTACTGGTAAGCTCCTGCTTGGATCACATGAACTCCGACCATGAAAGTTTCAGAGCAGCCCACCCGACTCGGTGACTCCTGCCCTAGCGTCGTCACCGCCCCCCGCCATCCACCACCGCTGGTCCCCCTCCCTTCCCCTCCGGCATCTCACCGGGGGCTGAAGGGAGTGGGGATCCATTACTTTTAATAAGTTTTTTTTCTAGTAGATCGAGTCATTAGGACTATGTCTTTCAATGCCAAATTTTTTGGTATTGGGGTTTTATCTCCTCCTCCTCCTCTCCGGCAACGGTGAAGGGGAAGGCTGAAATCGTCTTCTCTATGGCGGCTCCGTTGAAGATATGGGCGACAACTTCGGCGTCAGCATCTTCATCGACATGACGACATGGAGACTTTTATTTCCGAACGGCGGCATCAAGGCGGAGATAAGGTCGCCGTCATGGAATAATTTTCTCCGATCTCTTCTCCGTTTTGTTGAGGTTGGGTCTGGCCACGATGAAGGACTAGGGAGAATAATTTTCATATTAGTCTTCCTCATTCTTGGGTGGCAGAAAGAAGAAGAAGGAAGACACCAGAAAGAAGAAGTTCCTCAATTCCGCCTACAGGAATGTTGGCCGTCATTCGTTGGGCATTTGTTCTCAGGCCATTTACCGAGTGTTTGCCTGTGCGGTCATCCACACTGCAAAGTATCTAACAGGTTAGGTTTTGAGTTATGCTATTCACAGCATGGGTACTGTTTTGTAATTCAGAGTGCTTGTAGCGTGTTGATATACCCGGCTATTATATAATATAATTCTTCTTTTGTCGGAAAAAAAAGACGATCCAAACCATAGCAGGTGCGTCGAGGCCCACTGGCCCAGCCACACACACACAGATGCACGCACCGACGGACCATGTACGTGTGGCGTGGCAGCAGCAACAACACTAGCTAGACCATCCGTCCTTCACCCCGATCGAGCAACAAACCAGCGCGCACGGGCGGCCGCGCCGGTTGGGTTGGGTTTGGACCACCGGCCGATCGAGGCGACGCGTCTCCACTTGGTATAACGTGATAGATGGCGCGCGGCCGGCACGAGTGCGCGCGGCGTCGCGTCGGATGGACGCCGGGGCACTATAATCGCGCGCGGGACGTGGTGGCCGCGCGAATATTATTTCGTGTCAGCGGCGCCCTCATCCGGGGGCGGGCGCCCGGTTGTGCTTCGACGTCTGCTTCCTCACGGCGACCGCCGCACAGCGCGCCGTGCTAGCTGTCGGGCCCCACGGCGGTTCGCCATTCCGGCGCGCCGGGGTCTAATCGGTCCGGTCGTCGCGCGTCGCTCGTCGCGTCCAGGGGATTCCCTGTCGGGGAGCCGGATCTCGCCTCCCTCTGCGTCCGGCGGCAGCAGCAGAAGGTAATGGACGTCCATCGCTCGATCACATCCCCTGGTAAACCTGACATGTAGTAACGTTGTATGGGTATACATCTCTGTGCTCTGGTCACACACGATTGGTTTTGGAGTGGGTAATCTGATCCGTATCTTTTGCATTGGCAACGTATCACGCATTATCGTCGCTATGGCCATGCTCGTTTTTTTTATAATCCGTACTTTTCAGTTTTTTTTTTTAACGAAAATAGTGTTTTTCTCTCACAATAGATCAGCCAAATCAGTGTTTCGGCTTGTTTTTTCAACGAAACTAACAGAGCCTTAGTCGTACTAATAGATTTCCGATGTCATCAGCTGCTGGTGCCTGCACTCAGAGCTAACAGAGCCTTAGTCGTACTAATAGATTTCCGATGTCATCAGCTGCTGGTGCCTGCACTCAGCATGCCATGCCACCACCTGCTAAACACTCTCGTATTGGCACACACTACTTCTCTGTACAAACTTATCGGTTACAACCCTGGACTTCTCGTATATCCGGCCGGCTCTTGGAAACGAGAAAAGGACTGCGATGCGAACGCAACAAGGGAGGACGAAACTGTAATTCCGAGTGCCACTCGGCGGCCCACCACTTGGCGGCGCCCTGTCTGCCAACTCTCCTACGCGATGAATGATGGTGCACCCACAAGGTGATGGGGGCCCAGCTCATTTTTCGTATGCTGGCCCACCGCCATCGTCACTCCCCACCACCGTACGAAAAAGCTATTCCGTTCGCAGCTGAATGCGCCGCGTCTGTGTGTGCGAGTAAACTTCTGTGAAATGACAAAAGCCAAGCTTATCGTACCCACACATCGCACACAGAGTCACAGACACGAGTAGTTTCCCGTGCAATTTCTTGGAAAGAAAATCTCACAATGCCACTCTTTTCAAAGTGTATAATGGAATAAAACACGTAGATCAGTAGACGTGACTCGCTCTCTCACTACCTACTTCTTGACTCCATACCGCACTGTCCTTCTTAGTCCTAATTATAAGCTTATTTATATTGTAATTTTCTTTTTTCAACACTTTTTTCTAACAAAAAAGGATCACCGGCACCCTTTTGTACTATGTGTTCTACTGTGTAACCTTTCACTGAAATACAATCTCGATGTGTACACTCACAAACATGAGCACGCACACGGACATGGCACACCTCAAAGAGTTTGCATCAAAAGATTTTAAAATTGATGAAATTGTAATAGGTTATCGATATCGATGGGCATGCTTCTTACCATTGACAAAAGAATAATTAGTTAAAATTATAAGCACTGACGTGAAGTTAGAGTCTCGAACCCACGGAATAGGTTTCATCCATGCACATTTGCGAAAATACTCATAATTTATAAGAATGAAACTACCGAAAGTATCATTTCATTATTTAATCATCTATGTTTAGTGCACATGTCTACAAATTTTCTTTTTAGTGTTGGATATGGAGAAAATACACATTGTCCTATTTCATATTAACAAAATAACATTTGTATTAGAAACATACATATCCAATTTAAAAAGGAAGAAAACATCTTAATTCGATTTACAAATGTCGATATTGTAACTGAAAAATCTCAATGGATATAGATAATATCAATAGCCAAAACTAAAATCAACATTTAATAGACACATTTATAATAGACGAGTTGTTATTAATATTAAGATTTCAAAAGACTTACACTATTCTTGAGAAATGGATTGAAATGTTCACTTAATTTTTTGATTCACTAACCTATTACTTGATTAAAACATTAAACTACAAAATCTGTAGTACCAAAAAAATGCAACTTTATAGTAGAAAAAAAAAAAAATTGTTAATGCGTACAGTTATTCATCTACTTCCACATTAACTTGGTATTTGATCAAAATTAATATGTAGCATTATTATAATAATCTTATCTTGATTTTTTAAAAATATTAGCTTTGGTATCATTTTGTGCACATAGAAAGAAAAAAAATCATTATTGAAGGTGTGTGAAATCTGATTAGCTGAATTCAAACAATCTGATTTGTCTTGTATTGGGGATATATACTTGAATTCACATCCTAATTCATTTTGAAATATGGACATAAATATAGTATGAGTGTAGTATTCAATTGATTTCCACCCCTACTTGTGTTTGAAACAAATACACTCCCGCGGGGGAATTGCATGTTATATTATATGGCATGTTTTTAATAGTGATACAAGTCAATATCATGTTTGCATCATGAAAAGATACTATCAACTTTCGCAACTGTTCCTTTACAAATGGTCAATGGTTATTGTGCTTCTTTACCATTTTTCTTAAGTGGCTAAGGTAACTTGGACATTTTGTGATGGCGAAAACAATTAGGAACCAAGAATCCCCCTAACCAACATTTTCTAGTTAAAACATCGCCCACATAGTATATAACTCTTACAAAATATCTCAATTAGACTAATAAAAACCTAGGCGATTTGAGAAAAAGTTGAAAGAGGGGTCAGTAACCATGTCCATTATAAACACTTGGAAAAATATTGAAAACCTTGTAGTTTATGCATAGGGCAGGCAATGCAACAATAACAAATCCACTTTTTGAAGGTTTGTGGATCCTGCAATAAAAGTTGCTTGCTTCTTTGTCTAGTTCCTATGGCTAGTCCCAAGGATTTTATGATGTGATTTGAACATTTTCTTATACTGAAAAATAAATTAGAAACAAAGAATTACCAACTAATGTTTTCCAGCAACAAGAATACCAAGGAGCACTTAGTCTCTAATACGAGATAAATGTATAAATTAGACTAAAAACTATTTGGCTATTTGAGGAAAAAAAAGACAAACGTCTCAACATATGCGACCATAGTCTCTCATTGGTGCTCATATATAGGAGTAAGATGTGCCTGTATTCATCCGTAGGGGGTGTGTATGCAAGTATTTGCATTTGTTCTGTGTTCAAAAAAGAAATACCCTAGGAATTCTTAGAGATTTTGTAGCAATTATGTTTTTTCTCCCTGTTTATACCATGTGGTGTGTGCGTTTGGAGCACACTAATTTAACCTGTGTCACCGCGTCTTATCGACCGTAATGGCCACTCACTTATAGAGGTGTAAAAAGAGAGAACGTCTTTCATCTGGGCCACAATGTAGACTTAAAGTTTAATTAGGAACTTAATTATCCTAATTGCATGATCAGCCCTTAGCCTAACACTTAAATTAAACTTACCCGATTGGAGTTGCGCTATTTGTTTCTGTTTCTCTGAGTTGGTTTTCATGGTGAAGAAATAGCTTGTAGTGGCTCTGCGGTGGAGTTTGTATTTTTGTTGTGAATTGCATATGTCTTCAACCTCTCAAGTTATGTTGCCGGATTGCCAATACTACCTACATTCTCTTTACATTCTCTTTTATAAGATATACACATTCATGCAAAGATTCAAACTTTAAAATCTCTAACCAATAATTTTTAATTATTATAACACAAACCTGATATGGTTAGGTTTGTAATTGAATCTACTATCTAATTATCATAAATTTATAAGTATAAATAATATAAAATAAAATAAATAGATTGTCAAAATATAATGTGAAAGACCGTGTCACATCAAGTCGTGCCTTATAAAAGAAGAATGGAGGGAGTAGTTTATAAGGCTTGCTCTCTTGAACTGTAAACTTCTTAAGACTCCTGTTTTCTGTAAAATGGGAATGAGTTGTGGCCTTTAGTTCTAAAACAATGAACTGAAATGAAGGCGTGTAGTTGTCTGCTGTGAGCTTAGCTCTTATGTGTTGGAATCCATTTTGCTAGCTAATGATTCCCCCAAAGGTTGGCTATGTCACATTATTTGGCCTTCGCTTTTGCCTGCAGGAAAGATTTGGCCATCATGATATCCAAGAACTGAAATATATATAATGCGCGCTGGGTGCTAGGTTAGCTGCATTGGATAACCAAAAGCAACACTGCATAAATATGGCTTTGGAAAGCTAGAATCGACTTCTTTTTGCATTGGCTAGTGGAATGGTTGCCTCTTAAACTATCAGCTAATTAATCACTGTCAGTTCAGTGTCACCCCATGGCAAACTAATCTCTCCCAAGGGCCAAAGCCACGGGAAGAAGAGCACACAATGCCCACGGGAAAGAACTGACGTGGCGCGCCTTGATGTACTTGCTAAGGTCCACGTGTACAGGACTGGAGTTTAGGAGGAGAGTGTTAGATATATTTTAATATTATTAGTGATCCATTAGGACTTGTTTGATGCCAATTTATCCAACTCAATCCATGTGTGTGGAAGTAGTTTGGTGTGTGGATGAAGTAGATACATGCGCATCCAAACAAGATCTTAGGATATGTCTTTTCTTGTATACATTAGTGATGTGTTTATGCATTTGTGATGTTTAGGCTACATGATCCGTGGGACATGTGCCTCTTCTTTTGTAATAACGGCGGCTTGATACATCTTCAACAAAGGATGTTCTGCATTATTATGAAAAAAACTGTGATGTCTATAATAACTAGTTTGGTCGTCACATCGTGGATCAAAAGCACAGGAGGGCTGCATAACATACCACCTTTGATGATTGGATCCATGCTCGTGGTACAAACATTAGCGTGCAATGCATTTGAACTTTTCAGAGGCTGCTACTACATGCCTTTACTGCAGGAATGTGCTCTCTCTTTTCTTTTTGTAAAACACAGTATAGGCGGAGATGTTCTACCTCTATAAGCATCTTTAGAGGGATGTATCGCCTACTACTAAAAGAATAGCGACGTGGACTGTGCTAACTGTGCTATGCCTGTCTTTTTTTTTGCAGAACACATTCTAGATGCATGCGTCAAGTTAAGGACATCCTGGGCACTGCATTCCAGCGCCTACACTCCCTTCACCTGGATGATCTGCTCCCTCAGCTTGACCTTACCGGCATCGATGCATGCTTCTCTGAGGAAGAGGTTTGGGCAACCATCAGAGACCTCCCAACTGACCGTGCGCCGGGGCCGGATGGATTCACAGGTCTTTTCTACAAAGTTGCCTGGGGAGTTATAAAGCATGGCATCATAAATGCTTTCAATGCCCTGTGGTCGCTGGATGTAAGGAGTTTCAACCTCCTCAATGACGCACTCATGGTGCTCCTGCGCAAGGAGGAACCAACCGGGTTGAAGGATTACAGGCCCATAAGCCAAATGCACAATTTCAGCAAGCTGTTCGCCAAATGCCTACCCAGACGTCTAGCTCCAAGGCTAAAGGAGATTGTGGCGCCGAACCAAAGTGCGTTCATCAAAGGCCGTTCCACTCATGACAATTTTAGATAAGTGCAGTTGGCCTGCCGTTGGTTGCATTGCAAGAAGTTTGCATCCGTTCTCCTCAAGGTGGACATCGCCAAGGCCTTCGACTCCGTTGCTTGGCCTTTCCTGCTAGAAGTCCTGGAGCACATTGGCTTCCCGAGGCGCTGGAGGAACTGGATCTCTATCCTACTATCCACGGCAAGCACAAGGGTGCTGCTCAATGGGAGGTCGGGCAGAAGAATCACACATGCAAGGGGGCTAAGGCAAGGTGATCCAATTTCGCCTATGCTCTTCGTGATAGTCATGGAAGCTCTTAACTCCCTCATCCGGGAAGCTGATCGCCGGGCGGCTTTAACGCCGTTGCCTGGACAAGCGATCGCACACCGCGCCTCACTCTACGCCGAAGACCTTGTCATCCTCGTCGCCCCAGTACCCGGTGATCTCAGCTGTGTGCACCAGATTCTGCAGTTGTTCGCGGGAGCATCGGGACTAGTCACCAACATTGACAAATGCGTTGTCACGCCGATTCAGTGCTCTGACGAGATGGTGGTGTCGGTGCAGCAGGTGTTCTCATGCGTCGTCGCGCCCATTTCCGTGCAAATACCTGGGTATACCTCTGTCGCTTACCAGGCTAAAGCGCGCAGACGAGCAGTCGCTAGTGGACTCGGTGGCGGCAAGAATACCGACCTGGAAGTCGGGGCTGGTCACTCATGGAGGTCGGGTGCTGCTCACCAAGGTGACACTCTCGGCAATTCCGGTGCATTTTAGCATAGCGTGCTGCCTGTCTTCGTGGGCGGTGGCGCAAATTGATAAACAACGCCGGCCGTTCCTTTGGGCCGGCACCGAGTCCGTCTCTGTAGGCAAGTGTAAGGTTGCCTGGACATCGGTGTGCAGACCGACTTGTTAGAGAGAATTTCTCATTTGACACCAGATAAATGATCTGTTTTTTTTCTTGGCCCTTAAAAAATTTCCATTCCTTATTTGACACCAAATTCAACTTTCATTTCTTATACGACACTCCGTTGGATTTTCCATCCGTGAACCGTTAACTGCTATGTGAAAAGACGATCTTGCACCTGTGGGCCCCACCACCCTTCTCCCTCCTCTCCTCCCCTTCTCCCTCCCGTCGCGCCCAGATAAGCAAGACGCCGGGCGGTGGAGAAGGCAGCGAGGCGTCACGGCTGCTGGGCGCCCGTCCTTGCTGTGGCGGAACCCCTCCCTCCTCCGACGAGCGAGCCGCCTCCTCCTCCTCCGATGAGCCGCGCCACCGAGGAGAAGAGGAGGGTCTTTGGCGATCCGGCCGCCGAGTGCGTCGCCGCCGCCGCCGCCGACGGAGAAGAAGAGGCGACGCGCCGCCGACAGGGCCAGCCACGGACCGGAGCCGCAGGCGGGGAAGAGGAAGAGGCGACCACGCATGGCAAAGGGCTACGGCGGCGAGCAGCGCACATAGCGCAGTGAGAGAGGAGCAGGGGCCCAGCAGCTGAGGCGTAGCGAGCCGGGTACCGGCTCCTCCCGGTGACCATACCTGCGGCGGCGTAGGCGACCGTCTTTGGGGCTGGACGCCTGGGGCCGCCATGGCGGCAAGCGCCACATGCGCAGGGGCCAGACGCTTTCGGGCCGCCGTGCTAAGGGTTCTTGCGCTCGAAGGCCGGCCCGTCGAGGGCTTCCCTTGCGACGCCGGTGCGCCGCCCGAGAGGGGCCATGCCTGCTGGGCAGCGCCCCAGCGTGGGTGGGTGGCCACGTCGGGAGGGAGGAGAGAGAGAGATGCGCGCACGGCGGGGGGAGGGGAGGCGGGATAGCAGTCACGGGCCCGCGGTTGCCGGCACCGGCAGGGTCCGGCCACGCCGGAGGGCGGCGGTCGCGGGGGCCCGGCCGCTGCGCCGCTAGATCTGGAGGAAGAGGAGAGAGAGGGAGGAAGAGGAAGGAAGGGGCGTGCTGCTTTATAGGCGCGGACAGGAGGGAGAAAGGGAGGAGAGGAGGGAGAAGGGTGGTGGGGGCCGTAAGGGGTAAAATCGTCTTTTCACATGGCAGTTAACGGTTCACGGATAGAAAATCGAACAGGGTGTCGTTTAAGGAATGAAAGATGAACTCGGTGTCAAATAGGGAACATAATTTTTTTACGGAAAAAAAGAAACGGGTCATTTGTAAATAAGGAATTCTCTTGACTTCTTTAGGTGGTCTCGGTCTCCTGGACCGTCGGTTCTTCGGCTTCGCTGGGAATGGCCGGCTCGGACGGAGCCGGAACGATGCTGGACTTTACTGCCTTCCAAAAGCTAGAAGCTGGTCGTGGCGATGAACGCCGTTAGCATGTCAGTTGTCCTTGGTGATGGCTGCTTGGACGGACAGCTGGGCGTCGGTCGGGCCGTTATGCCATTTCGCCCCGGATCTTTTCGCTGCCACCTCCAGGGCCGGCAAGAAGAGGACTGTCAAGGACGCCATGTTCCAGAATTGCTGGGCGCGCGAGGTCGTCGGAGCGCTCACCACGCAAGTGCTATGCCAGTACCTGCGAGTTTGGCGGCTGTTGAGCGCGGTCGTCCTCGACCCGTTGATGTCGGATCGCTTTGTTTGGAAGTGGTCGGCGGATGGGCAGTATTCAGCGTCGTCCGTGTACCGTGCCTTCTTCGTCGGCGCGACATCATTGCTGGGCGCCCAAGGAGCTCTGGAGGGTGAAGGCGCCCCTGCGAGTCAAGTTCTTTTTTCTGGCTTGAGCTCCATCGTAGGCTGTGGACCGCGGAACGCCACAAGCGACATGGCCTCCAGGAGGCTGACGAGTGCGCCCTCTGCGGCGAGGAGAAGGAAACTGGTGATCACCTCTTCCTCGGATGCGTCGTATCCCGTGAGCTGTGGTTCAAGCTGTTGCATCCAGTTGTCCTCGACGCGCTGGTGCCGGCGGCCAACGCCGAGCTGGATGACTGGTGGCTTCGGGAGCGCTTGCGGCTTGTTCCAGACGCACGTCCACCTTTCAACACGCTGATACTCCTCATCTCCTGGTCTCTCTGGAAGGAAAGGAACAGCAGGACTTTCCAGGGAACATCGGCAGGTATCCATGACCCATACCGCGCGGTGATCAATGAAACTGAGATTTGGGTAGACGTTGGGTTCAAGACGCTAGCTGCGGTGTGCCCGATTTGGTCGCAAAATTTGTACACGATGTAATACAACTCTTTGAATTCAGTAGCTAGGGCACCTCGGGCATCTCGTGATGGCTCCTCGCCACCACGGTAGTTCCACTATGTAATGATTTTCTCCGACGCTTCCTCTTAATGAAAAACGGGCACAATGCCTGATCAAAAAAAAAGTTAAGGACTTGAAACCAGGTAGATAGACCACAAGAAACCTAATAACTAGTTGAGCTATGCTCAATCAATTCACTCTATGTCTCTGTTTTAACAAGGAAAAAGACACATAGCCACTAATCCAATTAACTCCTGTTGTTGATCCACCATCATTTAGTTCATCATGCCATGCGGTGGGTGAATGGTTTTTTAGCCCATACTCCCCCTTTTCAAAGTATATTTCATTTTAATTTATAAATAATTTTTTTCTTATTTGATCATGTTTAAAAAAATACATCGATATTTATAATATCAAATCAATTTTATTAAATTATTTATGAAATATGTCTGGACAGTGGAAGTTAAACTTCTAGATTTTACTATATTTTTATAAAAACTTGATCGAAGTTATAACATTTGAATATAGGAAAATTCTAAAGTAAATTATAATTAGAACAAAGGGAACGAAGACGAACTGCGTGGACCTGAAAATGTGATAGAGATATATGGACATATACTGAGGATTGCTGCTACTCTAGCACTATGTTTTCCCCAAGTGGAGGAGAAGAGAGTAACACAATTGATATTAAATATTCAGGTCGTGTCAGGTCGTGTCAGTTTACAAATTTAATTGCTAAAGCTTTGCTTTTCAGAAGGAAAGGTTATGTATATGTATAGTGCATCTCCCTATATTATAAGTGTTTCTCTATTTTCTGAGGACGTTAAATGGTAGGGTCTAGATGTTTTTATTTATATTTTCCCACTTGTGAGTATCACTAACAGATTATGTAGTCTCATAAAGCTTAACCATAGTGGTTACTTTTTAGCAATTGGAGGAGCTATTAGGATTTGATGATGCCAAGAAAAGTATTGCAAGGATTTGATATGCCTATTTTATTATCACTAGTCCACCAAACCCTACTCGTATGAGGGATAGAATCTTAGAAGATATAAATATTAGAAGTTCATAAATAAAATTTTGATCCACATCTAATTAAAAATGCTAATATTTGATCTCTCTTTGTTTGTTTTCTAATATAATACCTGAAACATCCTCAATTTTCCGCGAAGGGAAAATCCACAGAATGAATTATAATATGATGAAACCAATAGTTGATTCCATCATATTATCATATATCAGTCGATATCACAGTCATACATCGTAAGATTACAAGAATACAAGATAGTACATCACTGGGGAACACACCTATTACAGAGTTAATCTAGCGGAAGACTAACGAGTGAAGGCTTCTCCTTCACGGGTCGTCATCAGAGTTGGCGTAGTGCAGCGTAGATTCCATCTCCGAACCAAACTTGAGCGTAGGCATGAGACCTCCTAATCCTTCTCTAGTCAGCATCTCTGAGAAGCAGGAAATCTGCACACCGCCAGATGTGTGCAGACCATGGTCAGCACCGATGAGCTTTAGTGGAAAAGATAAAACAAGAGGATCTGGCGATCCTAACATTTGGCTGTGGTTTGCATCCTTAGCGCATGAGAAGTAAGTAACAGTAGAAATATAATAGTAATGTCCAGTTTTTAACACATTCCCAGCCACACACATCCACATCCATCCACCAACCCATCCCAACCATAACCACCTCCACACCACCACACCTTATCTCATCTCACACACTCAGGTCGACAGGCCAACTCCCTCTCGGCCTTGTCTCAACGGCCCGCAGCCCCAAGGCTCACGACCAGAAAATACCCCAACCCTGGAGGGAGAATAGAAGGACTCATCTCCTATCTAGTTTAAGCGAAACCCAGAAAAGGTCCATAGCCGACAAGGCGGCATATGTATCGATCGATCAACCAAACACTTTGCAGAGGTTTTACATACCCACAAGATTAGCCATCCTCGGAGCCATGTATCTCCTAGGCAGAATTCCGATCGCTTGCTAGCCTAGAACGATGCCACCCTACCTCTCAGCCCTGGAACATCCCAAATCTAGTCTGGGATGGCTGATACTGTGAGTCGTAGATAGAGCCGGGGCCCACCGGATGTCAAGAGCCGGTCCACAAGGCCTCCTGAAGTCTCGGAAGGGTGTGGGAGGAAAAACTGCGCACCCCGTACCTCCTTGCACACGTTCGCCTAGCAGTAGTGGCATCGCTCTACCAAGTAGTCTGACCGTCCCACACCATATAGGGCGAGTGGGATGTAGAGGATTCCCAGTGAATCTGAGTACTAGTAAGTCCTTAGGGGTGACCAAGCCAGAATGTCTTCATCAGGGTTTCCATTTACCGTGCCACCACAGCACCTCCACCCCAGGCTCCACCTCTCCGAGGTTCACACCCAAGGCCACCTCCAATTACCATTTACCCGCCACAGGTATTCCATATCCAAGTGCCCAGGTAGCACCACATGGCAAGACTCGCCCCAGGCTCGTCATTATTCCAGCTCGGTCAACACAACCCTCACTCTCCACGCACCCAAGACACACACAGCACGCTCACACACCACCAAGTCCGGCACCCATAGCCAAACCATTCCCAGGGGGTGCACCACCAGCATCACATCCTCGATATAATGCGAAGTGGAATTAATAATAAGTATAGTGGTGTAATATGCAAGCAAGAAGGCAAGTAAGCATATATAAGCGAGCGAATGCGCAAAGCGAGGTGACGTGGTAGAGTGGGTTGCATCAGGGTAATAATGGCTCAGGTAGTAGCATGCATCAAAGTTCTAGCAAAGGAATAATTATAAAGCGCTAGCAGTTCTAGATATTATGCAATGTCTAATAGGATTCTCTAAAAGAGGGTGCTGCCATGACACCTGCGATGTAGAGGTATTAGTGGTACAATTCTCCATCCGTTGGTGTTCCATTAGCGGGGTCACCTCCTCCTGCGTTGACTCCATTCCGTAGTCCTTGTTGTCGTCCACGTCCTCTTGGTCCGATCGTCACTACTTCATGAGCGTTTACACGCAAAAGGCAAGAGAGTACTCAACACTCGAAAGAACGACAGGATGCAGGAGAATCCAATAACACTAGTGAGGCAATAAGAGATACACAGCTTAGCCCTCTCGGCGGTTGTCCGATTTCCTCGAGCCAAAGAATCACAAGTGGTGGTTTGCTAAGCACAAGCTTAAGTCATGGCCAAGCCAGTATGGCTTTACGATAAACGGTTTTAAGCCGAGCTTATCTAGAGCAAACACCATGGCTCACGATCTTTCGATCCGGTGTCATTGAATTGACGGGGATTGGAAGTCGGCCCCCAAGAAAGAAGAACGATGGGTTCAACTCTTATAGCCTTATCCGCAAGTCACAATTGGACACGAGAAGCAATCAAGCACGAATAACACTATTGTGACTTGGCTCCAACGCATTTTGGCTCACCCGCTATGGTAGGAAGCGATAAGCGCAAAGAGGTTGGACAATGACGGGTCCTCTCGATCCACACGACACATCAACGTCGGGAGCCGAGGAGCGATCGTTCAACATGGCAAAAGCAATGAATTAGTTAGGCACGCCCATGTTATGCTCCCAGACACATCTTCGGGAAGATGGTTTTAGACGGTCGATCGGGTCGACACGCACGGGTCCGAGGTACGACATAGACCATAGCTTTGCTAACCCAAAGGGAATAGTCCAATCTTTGATCCAATCATCATGGGCAAGACGGAATCAAACAGAGCGGCTATCGGGGCAATAAGAGCAAGAATATCCAAGAGCAAGGTCCACTTCTTCCAACACTCGCGCCACGACAAAAGATGGGGCATAGGAAGGAGCGACACTCAAGAACACCAAGTCGTAAGCCACTTGTAGGGTACCCGACTGGGTGCACCTGGCACTGAGATATCTCTTGGATTGAAGCGGTGCGGTTGTCACCGCGAGAATCGAGAAACGTGATGGTCAAACGGGTACAAGCATACAAGGGCTTGAGCACGAAGAGGCAACTAAAAGCGAAAGAGAGGCGTGTCTCCATGGTCATGGCGAGGTGAACTCGCGGCCACAAGCTATGCCAACGAGTTGGCATTCATCGTTCCACGATTGTTTACTCCCAGGTTTTCTCCCACAGAACTTGGTCACGAAGGGCTCAAAATGTGCGGGTAATATCCACATCAATATCGCCATCGATATTGAATCCATCACGTCCATGTTCTAGGGCCGAAGACAGGATCTAATGCTCGTGGTACTATGAAGTCAACTAAAAAGCGAGGGGTCGAGTTACACTCGGCTTCACGGTCATGGCGAGACGGATCCCGCGATCGTAAAGTCTGAACGAGGTACGATCCCTCAGCCAGCTCGAAGGCTCGGCACACAGGCAACAACACCAACAACCAGCGATAAGAACCAAACATGACCGAAAGACGCAACAACTCAACACGACTGCGGAGTAGCACATTCCATAGTTGGGTGATGGATAGATCCTGTAAGACAGTCATGGACAGATAGGTTGTAAAAATAGGGCCCAACAAGGTAGACATGCGTGTACGGAAAGATGCGAGATGGGGCTTTCCATGGTCTCGGTAAGACATACGACTAGGGTTCATGGTCCAGAGGGTATGGCTCGCAGTAGACGGGGTCATGGTGGTCTCGGCAACCGTGATCTCGGCAACAGTAATCTTTGGCAACGGTAGTCTCGGCAACGGTGGTTGACAGGTGGGCCCTCGGCACTGGTCACTGACATGTGGGGTTGGTCAACAGTCATCGTTGACTGGTCAACAGTCAACAGTGACTAGGCTCTTAACGGGCTCAGGTGGGCCAGGCTTGGGCCGAGTTGGGGGCTGGTCCAGGGTGGACGACACGGTGCTAGGTCATGCGGTGTATGCCAGGGCTTTGTCCGTGAGTCGTGCAATGTGACTACTTCAAAGGCCTTTAGTGTGGGTCCTGGTAGATCTTGATGGCATGTTCTCGTAACTCGAGGTAGCCGGAACAGTGGTGAAACATGGGCATAGGGTTCTACGGAACCTGTCAGGGCAACCAAAAAAGGGAATCCTACAGTCCATGATGCGGCGATCAATACCAAGTGGTCCAATTACGGCTTCGGGGCTCACAATGAGGTCATGGTAACTCTTTGCCGCGGCATGGCTTGGCCACGACAGGTTTTTCAGGCGACAAGTCCTTTTCGGCGTCTCCTACGCCGTGGATCCGTTTGGCTAAGTCCGGTCTCGTGCTAGTGAGTGCGGGCGTGTCTAGTAGCGGTAGAGCTCCATCGCAATCGTCAGAGACGGTGATCAAGGCTTGACTCCTTCGGGCGTGGTTCACGGTGGACGAGACATGGCTTTAGAGAATGCTTCAATGGTAGTCGGCAACCACACCGGTGTTCTTGGAACTCCGGTGGTTCGATTTGGCTTGGGTTAGGCACGTGTGTGTGTGTGTGTGTGCTTGTGTGTCCAAAGGCCGGAGGTGGCCTCGGTCTACGCGTTCCATGGTTGGAACGCCATGGCCGGCAAGCAAAATCGGGGTTGGAAAGAGGGGCACGGTGGTGGCTCACCGAGGTTTTGTCGAAGTGGAAGAACGTGACCCGCGTTGCTCGGCATCGTGATCTTGGAGGAGCTTGTAGTTGGTCGCACCTATGGTCATCCAACGGCTTCGGCTCATCCGGGTGATCGGGCGATGAAGATGTAGCTCCTAGTCGAAGCACTAGGGAAGAGAACTCGAGGTACAAGAGATGGACACACGTAATAGATAGATCATCATGAAGGGAAATGGAAACAAAGGAGTAGACCGGCGGCGATGGTCAGCACAAGCATTTACTAATCACGGATAGATAGATGATGGTCATGTGCGAATGAAAGATAAACACATGTTCACAAAAGTGGGGAGGATATAGATTGCCGAAGAGGTGGCGGCTGCTGGACGGAGCTCGGCCATGGTTCACGGAAGACGCTGCAAGGGGCCGGCTTCTTCCCTGCACATAGAGTTACACGGCTCGAAGGCCGGTCACAGAAGATGACGACGGTCAACGCCGAGAAGAGGTTGCGGTCCTCTAGCAAAGTGGTGACCGCGACAGCTGAGGATGGAGCTCGCGGCTGGTGCTGCGACAGTGGGCTCCGGCCTTGCTGGTAGTCGCCGAAGGGTGGGAGGTGCTCGCGGTGGCGGCGTGCTCGACGACGTCCGTGCGGCTCCGGCGTGGCGTGATTCGGAGCAGCGTGGTGAAGGTGGCTCCGAGCGGTCATTCCGGCAGCGCGGTGGGCGACGTCGCGGTGTCATGGCGCTGGTGCAGAGGCTCAGGACGGCACGACGTCACGACATGCTCACATCGCGGGCGGGGAAGGAGCTTGGCTTGGGGCGATGGATCGTGTCCGCGGCCGGCTCAACGTCGCGGTGGCGAGGCCTGGTGCAGGTCGCCGTGCACGTCGGGGTGGTCTCGCGCTTGAGGCGCAGCTCGAGGAAGACGGACACCGTGGGGATGCGGCAGCACGGTCGCGGAGGCGGTGCTGCAGAGGCGCCGTGGAGGTGCCATAGCCGGCATCGCCTTGGCCTCCGGGCGCCATGGCTATGGCTCTCTTGGAAACGGGAAGGAGGCAGAGGTGGGTGGCGTGGACGCGGCGGCCGGCAAGAAGACGGAAGACGGCGCTTTGGGCTCGGCCTCAGTTCGGGGGGCACGACGACGTCGAGCGGCCGGGGAGCGGCGGCGTCATGGTGGTGCCTTGGCAAGAGCCCGGCTCGACATGCCGGAGCAGCGTGGCGATGGTGCTCGGCGTGGGTGTGGATGAGCGTCGCGTGGCGAGGCGGGGCGGACGGCTCCGCGAGGTGGCTGCCGGTGGCTTGGTCGCAACGCGGAGCGGAGGAGGCGGCGCTGCGTGGTGCGCTCCGGCGTGGCAAGGCCGTGGTGAAGGCGGCGGCGGCAGCTTGGAGGAAGAAGAAGAAGGGCGGCGCTATTTATGCAGGTAGGCTAGGGTAGCCAGGGGTCGTGGACGGTGGCGATTCTCGGGGTCCGCGCTCCCCGGCCACGTGGCGCGCATCGAGCGAGTGGGCCCGGGGCTGGCGTTGCGTGAGCGCGTGCTTTGCCACTCTAGCGATGGCGGCGGGGTCTAGGAGCGGGGTCGCAGCGCGCCTAGGGTTGGGGGCGTCGGTCTTGGCGAGCTATCTGCATGCTTCTTTGGGCTTGGGCCGCGCTGGCTGCGCCGGTTGAGTTGGGCCAGGAGACCACGTCTTGTGGCGAAAGCGGGGAAGGAGGAGAGGCGGCGAAAGCGGGTGGCACAAGGCAAGGCGGTGGGTGACGGATTGGCAAGGAGAGAGGGGGCTTGGTTGGGCTCTCTATTTGGTTGGGCCAAGGGAAGGGGTGAGCGGGCCGAATGGTGTAGTGGCGAGCTAGGGCCTGCTGGCGCCGGTTCAGGAAAAAGAGAATGAAGGGGAAAAGAGGGAGTGCTGGGCCGACCAAGGCGTGAGGGGAGAGAACAGAGAAGGAAATAGATTTTCCAATTTATGTTTAAATGGTTTTGAATTTGGATTTGAGAAGAATTCACCACATCTTGAGAAGGATTTCCAAGGTGAAAAATAAAGCGGTATTCGAGGAAGACGAAATTTCCACGAGTGTTCGGATGGGAAATTTTCAGGGGATATTCGAAAAGACTCGAAGGGAAAATTCAGGGAATCCGCATGGAGTTTGAATAGGAATTTCAATAGAGGGGTATTGATGATACTTGAGATGTGAGCTCCAAGAGGGGCTCGAGATGATTTCCACTGGCGACTAGAGGAGAGGGTCTTTTCCTTTGTTCTCCTACTCCTAGGTCTTATATGTGCGTACCCGCATGTATTAACGACATGCCTACTCATCGTGGTGGTCTACTTGGGGTCTTAGGGTTTAGGGACTCGGTCCAATGGTCGGCACAAATATAAATGGCAAGTCCGGGTTCTAGTGGGGTTCGGGATTATAGAGAGAGATTCACGGAAGACTCGAAATAATCCCGCGAGGATCATAAGGAGGTTGCTATGGGTTGTGCTCTCCAACAATAATCAAGACTCAATCACAGGACAACTCGAAAACTCCGGCAATCACCTACAAACCATCTACATGTATGCAACGTCTTGTTAGCAAGTTGGACTCGTGTTTGACCTAGCAATTACATGTTTCACACATTGCAGGAAAATTTTAAAAAGTTCATATTTTTGGCTTCTCAAAAACCCGGGTTGTTACAATACCAACATAGATAATGTAATCTATGTCCGACTGAGACAAAATTTGGATACCACTGAATATGTTTTTCATCCATATTTATAGTCTTTCCACTTTGCATAGCACACTCATGTGTCTTTAATATGTGTTTAGTTGATAAATCAGTTTCAGTTATGTTAGCTCTTATCACATCCTATGTATTGTAGCTTTACGAATCTAAATTTTGGCTTTCCAATTTTGATCTTATTAATTGTTGCAGTGTTTTCCTCTCATTGTTGAGTTGTTTTCCGTCGAGTTAACTTGATCTCTTGGAGTGCTAGAAAACAAATAACTATATCCAGATCTAGCACAGAAGCAGAGTATAAGTCCTTGGCAAATGCAACGACAGAAGTTACGTGGGTACTCAAATTCCTTGATGAGTTAGGCATTGCTTATCCTATGGCGGCTTGTCTCTAGTGTGACAACATAGGCGGAGAAACATACTTGTCAGCTAATCCAATGTTCCAAGCTGGGACTAAATATATTGAGATAGACTATCATTTTGTTCTAAACAACTTGATATTCGATTCATTAGCTCTCGAGACCAAATTGCAGATGGCTTCACCAAAATGCTTCTGACATGGAAATTACATGAATTCAGAAACAATCTCAATCTCACGGCAGAGTTGTTATTGACTGGGGATGTTAACAAATGTCTCCGGACCGCTTTGTGTTGTGTAAAGTAGTAGTATAGATAAGGACCAACCATAGCTTTACTTGTATAGAAAGTAGATCTCGGTTGTTTACCTTGTTTTTCTATATATCTTCTTGTAATCCAAGTCTGTAAAACCACGCTAGGGATGTTCCTAGCCTGTTTAATACGAAGCCGTGAGCCTGACAAGGCATCACTTTACACCAAATCTTACATACCTAACCATCAAGCCAAAGCAAGTTTCACCGGCATCAGCATCTCCGGAGACGGCAGACAGGTTCTACCTGAGTTCATTGCTCGATGACGTTGGGAGCACTCACGAGCCATGAGTGATAGATAGGTTGGTGAATCACATATCCACCACTGTCTCCAGCCACAGAACCAGATCCATCGTATATATCGTGAGATGCCAAATGATGAGATGATCCACCACAAGAAAGTGAGGCAGGGGGAACCTTTTGAGCATTTTTTATCTTTAGTTTTGGTTTGGTTTGTGAGGTGCGCAATTCCATGCATGATTTCCATCCCATGTATGATGATGATGCATTGCAATTTGCAAATAAACTTTCATTAGCTAGGTAGCTCGTTTGATAGCCTGGAATCCTTTTGTACTTGCAGTGGATATTTTGGCGGCGCCAATCATTGATGCTTTGAAACTGGGCTGCTTTGTTTTGTTCTGGATAAGCATGAGGAGGAATTGTTACTGTTTGCACTGGCAGCATAGCTTCATAGGCCGTGTACGTGTTTAATTGTAAGACAGGCCTCAAATGGGCTACTGGATGCATGAACAAATCCAGGACCAGGATGAAAAGTTGAGTAGCAGCACTGTTTGATACGGCTATTTACGAAATGACAATTCATCTGTGCCGAATCAAAACGTGCCAAGTACTAGGTTCTAAATGTTGCATTGGTTGCCCTGTTTAAGTCATTGTCTAAATAAAAATCGATCACCGAAATGTTACTTTTTATACACAATAATAATAAATCAGACAATAAATTTTGTGTTATTAGGTATAGAAAAATTACGTTGTATATATTAATATGAAGTGTCAACACAAAAATTAAGGTGCAAAATTTAGTCTTTGTATAAGAATGAGTAACTTAACATAACATGAATATTTTGTAGCTTAATCCGGAAATGGTCTAGGGTCAAAAAAAAACATTTGAGAGAGAATTGAAACGATAATGATAAGCCATGGTCGTCCGTCTGTGACTCCCATCTAGACGCGGCTTTGCAGGAATGGGCCCTATCTCTCCATCTCTCAGAAAAACGAATCCCTACTCGTTCTTATCCACCCGGCGTCCAACGCAGTAGCGTGGCCACTCATTTGTCCACGCCCCTTCCCCTACTGCGCGGTCGTCGGCTGCCACGCTGTGCACCACCGCCCTACGCCCCATCGCTGGTCGCGCCGTGCGCCCGTCCCAAACACCTGTGTCAGTCGCTCCCTCGTCGTCCATCTGTCCGTCTCCCATCATCGTCATGCATGCCACTGACCCCGCCATGGCCGCTGGGGCGCATGTGCCGTGCCGCCTCAAGTCTTTCTCGGCCGAGCCACGGCCACTCACGAGCGCGGGTGGTGCTGGTGGTGCTCATGCGCCGCGGCTCGCTGCCGGCTCCGACCCCAATGGTCGGAATCGACCGGTCCAGCCTTCCCCCCTATGTTGCATATGTATGTTTCAAGTGTTTTAGATGTTTCAGATGTATGTTGCAATTGTTTTATCTTGATGTTACAAAAGTAGATCGAGGGATGTTGCACATGTTGCAATGTTGCAAATATTTCAGAGGCATGTTGTAAATGTTTGTTCAAAATGTTTCATCTGTTTCCAGACATATGTTGCAATTGTTTTTTATCTAGATGTTGCATATGTTGCAACAGTATGTTCAAATGTTTTCGTTGTTTCAGTCTTATGTTGCAGCAAGTGGTTTTATATTGCAAGTTGCAAAAGTGTTTTATTTTAGATGTTTCATGTGCTTCATACATATGTTGCAAGAGCATGTTCCAAATGTATAATATGTTTTTAGTCTTATGTTGCATTCATGTTGCAAGTGTTTATGTTGTTTCGGTCGGGGCGAGCTGGGGCATGACGGGCACAAGGAGCGCCGAGGGCCAATCCCATGACGGGTGGCTGGGGCAGCGGATGGAGGTCTTTGGCGGTGGAAGGAGGTCTTTGTGGAGGGGGAGTCAGAGGTCGGTGGGTCAGGCTGGGCGTGCTCGTCCTCGGCCGCTCATCCCGGTTCCTGTGTGTCGCCCACGCGGAGAGTCATAGAGAGAGGAGGGGGTCAGGAGAAGGATCGGCGGCGCAGAGACGAGGACGGAGCGCACTCGTGGGCGGGGCGAAGGCGGACTTGAGTGGGCTACGCGCGTGTCCGTCTGGACATCCGGACGCTAGCCACGCCCCCCCCATCGAAATCAGAAGTCACGGAACTGGGATAAACCCATAGGCTATCACTAACATTGCTTTGCACGCAAATGGTAAACCACACATGTCCTAATGCGTGCTTCATTAGCTGGGACTTAGGAGAAGCCTGTGCTGCAAGTCTGCAAGCCCATGCTTGTTTGCTTCCAGAGCCCGCGCGCACCAATTACTTGGAAAAGCCCGGCCCACTTCGAACAAGGGATCTAGATAGTCGAGTGCGGCCCGTCACATATGCAATTTTCCGCTTTGTAGTTATTATTTTCTTTTTTGAGGGTATTCTATCTACTTGTTATTTTCTTTGGGAGTAAGCACTCGTTAATCGGCTAAATTTCCTTCGGATCTGAGTCAGATTAGATATTACTTTAGAGGCTCGTTTGGTGGGGGTAATGGAAAGCAGGGAATAGGAGTTTAGAGATAGGAGTTTACAAATCTCTTGCTTGTTTTGTGAGAATGGGAGTTCTGGTGGGAAGGGGAGTTTAGAGGACCAACTCACACTATTCAATTCTCCAGGGGAGGGGTGGAAATTGGGTGGGAGTTGTGTTCTTAATCAAAGAAAAGTAGATCCGCACCGTTCATCATGATTTGCCTTTTAATTTCTCCTTCAAAACCCCCACACCAAACAGGGGATATGAATTCCCTTTTCAATTCCCCTTCTTATTTTCCTTCATGAACCAAACAAGGGATTAGACCTAAAAGTCAATTTACCACCTTAATTCTCTCTATCAACTCTCACCACTAATTCCCATGCCTCTTCCACGTAATTGCCAAACACGCCCTAGGTGCAGGCTGCAGCCCACAATGCTCAACTGTCTATCGAGTATCCTTAAAAAGACACATGTCTACGAAAAGAAATCACATATCATAAGAAAATAATGAAAACTGACAAAACTATGATATCATGAAAAAGTTACATCACTCTAAAGGAGGATAAGAAATCAGTGCAAAAGCTAAAAATTACAAATTTAGAGAATCGCCTCCAATCTAGAAACCAACAACATATATAATTGAAATGGCAAAAAAAAGAAAAGAAAAGAAAAGAAAATTGGCGGGCGTACCTACGGTAGGGATGAAAACGGATCGGATACGAACGGATATCACTCATATTATATTTGTTTTCATATTTCTGTTCGGATTCGGATTCGGACACGGATAGCGTTTGGATACATATACGAATACGGATTGACTCGGTTACGGATACGAATAATGAGTATCGAATACGGTATGAATCGGATTCGGAGAAGGTCGGATACAAATATCTATTCGGATATTGAGTAAAAAGCAGCATATATATATATATATATCATCACGCGATGCGCAAACCATTACACCACTCTATGAGTCCATAATCCATCTAGATTAAGCCGAAAGACTAAAGAGTAAAACAACAAATAAGATAAAGATTGATACATCATACATCAAACATCAAACATCATACAAGCACCAATCTTGGCATGAGTAGAAATAGCCAAGCTCATGGCTTTGGGTCTCATGGAGTCATGGTCATGGATTCAAGATCTACAATCCTTATATAGGCAATTTTTTCATTTGAGAAAGTTTGAACAAAATGTAGTTCAAATTTCACAAGTGTGTGATATAGTTTTAGAAAGTCTATATGAGATTCAAAAATTTGTGACTAGTGCTTGATAAAACTTTCTCAAATGAGAAAATGAGCTATGTAACAATTGTAGATCTTGCTGAGATGATCAAACTTGGTATTCAGAGTTTTTTCATCTGAGGTCATTTAGTGTCTCATTTGAGCAAGTTTGACCAAGTCAAATTTGGTCAAATGAAAAAACAACACTTTGAGTCTAGTATTATGAACTCTAAATGACTTCAAATTGAAAAGTTTTGAATACCAAGTTTGTTCAACTCATCAAGATCTACAATTCTTGTTTTGGTCAACTTTCCATTTGACATAGTTTGGATGGTTCAAATTTGTGATTTTTAAATTTCGATGCTTACAAACTAGTTTTCGGAACCCTAGATTGTCTCAAATTGAAAAGTTTTGGATACCAAGTTTGTTCAGCTCATCAAGATCTACAATCCTTATATAGGCTATTTTTTATTTGAGAAAGTTTGAACAAAATGTAGTTCAAATTTCACAAGTGTGTGACATAGTTTCAGAAAGTCTATATGAGATTCAAGAATTTGTGACTAGTGTTTGATAAAACTTTCTCAAATGGGAAAATGAGCTATGTAACAATTGTATATCTTGCTGAGATGATCAAACTTAGTATTCAGAGTTTTTTCATCTGAGGTCATTTAGTATCTCATTTGAGCAAGTTTGACCAAGTCAAATTTGGTCAAATGAAAAAACGACACTTTGACTCTAATATTATGAACTCTAAATGACTTTAAATTGAAAAGTTTTGAATACCAAGTTTGTTCAACTCATCAAGATCTACAATGGTTGTTTTGGTCAACTTTCCATTTGAGATAGTTTGGACGGTTTAAATTTGTGATTTTTAAATTTTGATGTTTACAAACTAGTTTTCGGAACCCTAGATTGTCCCAAATTGAAAAGTTTTGAATACCAAGTTTGTTCATCTCATCAAGATCTACAATCCTTATATAGGCCATTTTTCATTTTAGAAAGTTTGAACAAAATATAGTTTAAATTTCACAAGTGTGTGACATAGTTTCAGAAAGTCTATATGAGATTCAAGAATTTGTGACTATTGTTTGATAAAACTTTCTGAAATGAGAAAATGAGCTATGTAACAATTGTAGATCTTGCTGAGATGATCAAACTTGGTACTCAGAGTTTTTTCATCTGAGGTCATTTAGTGTCTCATTTGAGCAAGTTTGACCAAGTCAAATTTGGTCAAATGAAAAAAACAACACTTTGAGTCTAGTATTATGAACTCTAAATGACTTCAAATTGAAAAGTTTTGAATACCAAGTTTGTTCAACTCATCAAGATCTACAATTCTTGTTTTGGTCAACTTTCCATTTGAGATAGTTTGGATGGTTCAAATTTGTTATTTTTTAAATTTTGACGCCTATAAACTAGTTTTCCATTTGAGAAAGTTTGGACGGTTTAAATTTTGAAGCACTAAATGATTTCAAACAAAAAAGTTGTAAACAATAAAGTTTCATAACTTTTTGAGATCTACAATTTTTATTTTGATCATTTCTCCATCCAAGGTCGTTTGAATAATATCCGGATAATATCCGTTTAAAAATATCCGGATATATCCGATACTTAACCGGATTATCCGATATCCGCCGGATATCGATGATATTACATCCGTATTTGATATCCGCCTAAGATATCCGTTTTATTATCCGTATCCGAAAAATATTACGGATATCCGAGTAACTATCCAGATAAGTGTTCATATTTGTTCGGTCGAACGGACGATCGAATAAATATCCGTACCGTTTTCATCCATAACCTACGGTTACGCTTCCAGCACTGAAAAATGTGAACTGCTTTGTTTCACATTACTGTTTCTAAAAAAAATAGCAAAAATTATGAAATTGAACTAAAATGACAGGATGCAGACAAGCTTCAGCCATATGTGCAGAATTGGAAGCAAACAGGTTGTCTCAACGGCAATGAATATTTTTTTTGAAAGCGTGTTTTGCACGTGCTTCGTTAAGAGAAGTTAGATTTGTTAGCTCACCACGGAGAGATACCGCGATTTGCGAACCGGGGACACAGACATGGATCGCCGGCTTCAATGGCGGTGCTAAGAAGGTGTGCTAAGCGGTAGACCCAGATTCACGACCTGTGGGAGGAGGGTGCGTTCTAGCCGCCGACCACGAACAGCGACGCAAAACACCAGTACCCTGCGGCGATGTAGGAGTCTATCTCGTCACTGATAAGGGCAAGGACCTGGATCGTCGTTTTGGCGGCGTTGTTGAAGGTCCTGTTGTTGCGCTCTTTCCAGATGACCCAGGAGACTAGTAGGACGAGTGAGTCGAAAGCACGCATGAAGGTGTCTGGGACCGCGTCGCGGGTCTGCAGCCACCAGTCGGCGACGGTGGAGTCGTGGGTTCGGACCAAAGTGCTTGCCCGCCTTTGACAGCAAAGCGCACCGCACTTCGCGCGTGAATGGGCAAGAGGCCAGCAGGTGGTCAGTGGTCTCGTCATCTTGGTCGCAGAGCGCGCAAGTGGCCTCTGGCTGGAGTCCATGTCGTTTGCGGCGTTCGACAGTCCAAAGACGACCATGGAGAGCAAGCCAGAAGAAAAATTTGACCTTTGGCGGCACGGTAGCCCTCCAGACATGCTTGGCACCCGGCAAGGACGTCATACCGATGAAGAACACCCTGTACGCTGAAGACGCGGTGTAGTCGCCGCTGGCAGTCCACTTCCAGACGAAGCGGTGAGAGGTTTGCGGCGAGAGCTGGAACGTCTCAAGCGTGTCCCAGAGGTGGACGTACTCGCAGAGCACCGCAGCGGTGGGGGAGCCGGTGATGTCTCTGTGCACTGATGGTTATCGAGCGCCTCTTTGACGGCGCGATTGCGTCGCCGGCATCCAACCGCCATGAAAGAGGTTGGGGGCAGTGCTGCAGATTGGTCCGTCCGGCAACCAGGAGTCTGTCCAGAAGCGTGTCGATGCACCGTCACCCACCTGGACGGTGACCGAGGCCCGGAACATACGGTCGACCTTGCGTTCTGACCTGGAGGGTAGGAGCGCCCAAATGGCGTCGGGCTGGGACCGCCGTAGCCACTCCCAGCAAGCCAAGCACCCTGAGGTCCGGCAGTCCCAACCCGCCATGATCCTTCGGGGAGCAGACGATCGGCCAGGCAACCTTGCACTTTCCGCCAGCAACCGATTTCGTGCCTGCCCATAAGAAGGCGCGTCTTCGCTTGTCGATCTCCCTAACGGCCCAGGCGGATAGGCTACAGCAAATGGAGACGTGTACTGGGATCGTTGATGATGTTGTTTTATGTCGGCCGCTACTGTTAGGATCGTAGGATTGGTATCTCTGTGTGACCCGTAGATACGGGTAGACTCTCGCCTTCTCGATAGATGCACCGCAGCCGGTGCATGGTGTAGAAGACGTCCAGCGCCAGCGAGATGAGGTCCAATGACGGCGGCGGTGTCTGCAGGGCGAGGCAGGCGAGAGGCGGCGAGCTCATCCGTCTGTCATTGGCAGCAGCTCTTTGGATCGGTTTAGGGTTCTCTATCGGTGGGAAAGGCGGCTCCGTTGAACCTCGTCCCGAGCTCGATCCCCACCTTCTCTATTTGTATGTGCTGTGCGACAGGGGCCCACCAACCAGTTAGGGTTGGGCTCCCCCGATCAGGGAGCAGAGCCAAAGACCCAATAGGCCGTTGGGCCTATTGGTGAGATCAACTAACATTCTCCCCCTTGATCTCATTCCATCTTTTACTTTCATATCATTTACTTTTGTTCATTCTATTACAGATTAGCTCATAGAGCATGTCTCATCGTCATGGTCCATTGCCGATAGACTTAACAGCTACAACTCACTACTCTATTCTAAAATAGATACTTATCTTTGGGCCTTCTTTTGTCCAGGAATATTTTAGGCTTTCTCTTAAACCCAAGCTAGCTACATGTTCTCTGAACACCATGTCCTCTGAACATGTTGGGTGGTAAGTCTTTTGTAAGCGGATCCACGAGCATCCTTTCTGTTCTTATATGCTCAAGACTTATGACTTGATCCCGGACTTTATCTTTCACAACATAATACTCTATGTCAATGTGTTTGGCAGCAACACTTGACTTATGTTGTGAGCATCCTGTACTGCCAGATTATAATCGCAGTATTACTTTAGTGGTCCATAGATGTCGTCAACCACCTTCAAAGTGGGTATGAACTTCGTTAGTTAGTTCACCTGCCCGTTGCCTCATAACACGCTACAAACTATAATACATTGTGGACGATGTAGTGACAGTTTGCATTTGAGCTTTTCCATGAAATAGCTCCCCTTTGCGAGATGATAGAACATCCACGTCTGGATATGTATTTACTCTCGCATAATCAGAATCTGAATATCCCACCATGTGAAGTGAATCAGATCTTCTATATGTCATCATGAGGCCTTTCGTTCCTTGCAAATAATGCAAGACTTTCTTTACTAATTTCAATGTTCTATTCCAGAATTGCTCTGGAATCTACCAAGTAAAACCCGGTAACAAATGCCAAGTCAGGGCGCGTACATACTTGAGCATGTTGCAAGCTTCCAACAGCTGAAGCATATGGAACCACTTTTACTTTATCGATTGAGCTCATATTGGTTCCTAGGGCATTGAAAATCCCCATATCTGTCGCCCTTGACTATAGGAGCAGGTGAGGGACTATATTTGTGCATACTGAATTTCTTTAAGATCATTTCCATATATGCCTTTTGTGACAGTCATTATACCCTTTTTATTCTATCTCGGTGAATCTCGATCCCTAGAACGAATGAGGCTTCGCCAAGATCTTTTATATCAAATTTCTTTGTCTCCAGTAGTAGACTGACATCACTACTAGCAAGTAAGATATCATCTACATACAGGACAAGGAAGATAAACTTCTCATTCTTAAACTTTGTATTGACACAATTGTCCTCTACATTCTCTTTACTTTGTATAGACATAATTGTCCTCTACATTCTCTTTAAACCTAAAATTCTTTATTATCTGATCAAACTTCAAGTACCACTATCTTGAAGCTTGTTTTAATCCATAAATGGATTTCTTTAGGCGGCATCACATTCGTTCTTTTCTGTCCATGACAAAATCTTTCGGTTGTGCCATGTAAACATTTTCCTCCAAGTCTCCGTTGAAAAATACCGTCTTTACATCCATCTGATGTAATTCTCAATCATAATGTTCCACTAATGCCATTATGATTCTGAAGAAAACTTTACATGAGACTATAGGAAATGTCTCATTGTAATTAATCCCTTCTCTTTGCATATAGCCTTTTGCCACAAGTCGCGCTTTATATTTCTCTATATTCCCTTGAGAGCCAAGTTTTGTTCTGTAGACCCATTTACAGCCTACTGTTTTGGCTCCTTTAGGAATTATTTCCAAGTCCCAAACTATATTGGCATTCATTGATTTCATTTCATCTTCCATGGCCTCAAGCCACTTTGATGAATGATCACTTCTCATGGCTTCTTCAAATGAGGTGGGATCATCCTCCATTTGAAATTCCTTAGTGTTATACACTTCATAATCAGCAGAAACAACTGATTTTCTAACTCTTTGAGACCTTCTAGGGGCCTCCACTTTTGGCACATCTTCTGTTTGAGGCTGTTGTTGCTCCCCCTCATGTGTGGCAATAGGTTCTATAGAATCCTGAAGAATATGTTCCTCATCGTCATTCATTGTTGCCACAGGTGGGATAACAACATGTGCTGGCACCACAGTATCTAGCACTGTCGGTGCAGCTACAGCATGTAGTGAGAAAATTGGCTCATAAATCATTAGAATAGGCGCATACACCCGCTTCACTTCAAGGTCAATTTCTCAAGCTACCATGCTCTCCCTCATCTTTTCATCCTCTAGGAAGACAGCGTGTCTCGTTTCCACAAACTTTGTATGTCTCCATGGACAGTAGAAAACGGAAAACTTTTGACTTTTCTGGGTAGCCAAAGAAATGGCACCTTACTGTTTTGGGATCTAACTTCCCAATGTTTGGGTTAAATACTTTAGCCTCAGCAGGGCTCCCCCACACACACGTAAGTGGTTTAGTGAGAGCACTCTTTCTGTCCACAACTCATACGGTGTTTTAAGCACCGACTTATTTGGTACTCTTTTGAGAGTATGAATGGGGTTTTAACGCCTCCATCCACATGCTCAACTGTAAGGTGGAGTAACTTATTATACTGCCCACCATATCCATCAGGGTGCGATTGATTCTTTTAGCTACTCTATTCTGCTGAGGTTCATCCGGTATAGAATACTGGGCTACTATGTCATTCTTTTAGGGTATGTCGACCGTAGTACTCCTCCACGGTCAGACCTGACTATCTTAATCTTTAATAACTTAAATTTATCCAATATATCTTTTCTTTCTTTGATTGGATAAATATAGCCATAATGGGAGTAATCATATGTGAATGTTATGAATGAATCATAACCATTCACACTCTTTACAGGAAAGCTGACCACATATGTCAGTGTGAATAATCTATAAAATTTTTGTGCTTCGTTTGTCATCTTTCTTTATATACTTTCTTTTTATGCATTCCCTGCATTGTTCTTAATCTGAGAGCTCTAATGGAGGAAGAATATCATTCTTAACTTGTCTTTTTATTCTCCCCCTCGAAATATGGTCTGAACGATAGTGCCATAATTTCGACAACGCATCATGAGCTCTCTTATGCCACCATTTCTAGAGTAACACTCTATCACCAGCTGCTTTATCAGCTGTGTGGCATATGTCTTTGAAGAGCCAGTGAACTGACTCTTTATTCTATCGAGGTACTCGGTGACCGTGTCACACACTGGGATTGAGCCCACAATTGCAGGTTTAATCATGTTCTTTATCACAGCCAAACATTTCTTGTTGGCAGTGACCCACTTCCTATGCTCAAAAGTCATAGAACATCTTTTGGGATTCAAAATCCCCTTCTTTTTTTTAGTTGCCTAATCGGCATCATTCTCTTTTGTCTCCCTCACCTGTGCCACAAACTCAGTGAAACACGGTGAGATGACTACCCAGTCCACCTTAGACAAGATAAAAAATCAGGTTAAAACTTTTCTTAACATAAAATAACATCATTTGCATGCCTTGATTCCAACGTTGGTCAAAATCAAAGCATACAATTATTCTGATACACTAATTCTACATCACCGTTGGGCAGAAATAGAATTAATGCATAAATCTTTAACTTTCACAACTGTTCTTACACACTAATGCTACATCACCGTTGGGCAAAAGTAGAATTAATGCATAAATCATTAAAATTAACATCTGTTCTTATACACTAATTCTACATCACCGTTGGGCAGAAATAGAATCAAGGCATAAATCATTAAAATTACGATATTGTTATTAACAACGTTGGTCAGAAAATAACAACATCATAATCATATCAAAACTCTTTTTCTCCAATTAAATACCACATTGGTTCAAAATAATTGGAGAATCAACAATTTCTTTAGCAGCGGAAAAAATCTTTTTTCTCCAATTAAATACCACATTGGTTCAAAATAATTGGAGACTCAACAACTTTACTTTGGCTATGGAAAAATTCTCTTTTCCTTGAATTTTACCCACACGAAAAATTGCTTTTTCTATTTTCTTTAATCCATTAATCAATTTGCAGGAAATAAACATTTACTGGAAAAAACTTTTTTTTTAGTTAAATATCATGTCTGTTCAAAATCACTGGAGAATATACTTTTTCTTTAGCAGCGGAAAAATTTTCACTCAATTTCTTGAATTTTACCCACAGGTAAAATACCTTTTCTATTATTCTTTTTGAGCCAATTTACATTTTTCAATTTTCCTGGAAAAAGAAAATATGTAAACAGGCTCTATCTCTTTCTTTCTCGGCCCAAAACGGCCAAAATCAGTTCGGCCCACTCCAAAGACGCTGCAGACAGTCGCGCTCACACCTCGCAGCCGCCTTAGCACAACATGGGCTGGGCGAAAGCTGACCCGGCTCGCGCCACTTTGGGTTGAGTTTGGCCCAATTGCGCTCTGCCGTCGGATCACATCCGACGGTCGCCCGGCCATTTTGCTCGATCAAAAGCAACCGGAGCGGCCGCGTCGGCCGAAACCCTAGCTCATTTTCAGCTGCTTTCTCTCTCTCTTCACCTCGCTCTGCTTTCTTTCCTCCGCGCAGCAGCAGCCAGCAAGTAGCGACGGCGACCGAGAGCAAGCAAGCAGGGCGGCGACCGAAAGCAATCGGTGTCGAGCTGCCCCTTCGCCGCTGGCAGCAGCAGGCCCCACGCTGGTGGTGAGCGCCGCCGTCGAGAGGACTAGCGGCGACACCTTTTTCCCCACGGTGAGGAGCTCCCGAAACCTCAAACCCTAGATCTCCGTCTTCTTTTCAACTTTCTTTTTTCGGCCTCACGAGCACGCGCCCGTACGTGCGTGCATGGTGGTGAGTTTTTTCATTTCCTTTAGTTCATCCGAATCGGGTTGTGGGTTAGGGTTCGGATTCCGACCCTTCCCTTTTCCCCTTTCTCTGATTTGCTTTTGTGATCTTTCTTTTCTTTTCGGAGTTCATCCGAATGGGATCTAGGGTTAGGGTTTCATATTCTTTTGATTTCTTTTCCTTTTCGGAGTTCATCCGAATGGATCTAGGGTTAGGGTTCGTGTGCCAACCCCTGTTCTTCTTCTTTCTTTTCTGTTTTCCTTTCTTTCTTCTCGGATTGAACCGATTAGCGATGTGGATTTGTTCTAGGGTTTCGCTTTTCAATTGATTTCTTTTTCTTTACTTTGATTTAGGGTTCGGCTCTATTCATCTTAGGGCCAAAACCTTTCTTTTCCCCCTTTCTTTAACTTGATTAGGGTTAGGGTTAGAGAGTGTTCGGTTCTTTTCTCTTGAGATCCGAAAGGAAGTGTTTGATTCGATTCTTCGTTTCTTCTTCCCCGAGCTTTTCTGCGCGGGTTAGGGTTAGGGTTCTTGATATCCCTTTTCCCTTTCTTTTCTCTCGATCCAAACACGGATCTTTTCTCGTTTTTCTTTGTGCGGTGTAGAACAAATGGTGCGTTCATCATCTCCTCGCTGCGGTGGCGGTGGTTTTCTTTCTTCTTTTACCCGGTTAGGGTTAGGGATCAGAGGCAACCTTGGCTCGATACCATTGTTAGGATCAAGGATTGGTACCTCTGTGTGACCCGTAGATCCGGGTAGACTCTCGCCTTCTCGGTAGATGCACCGCAGCCGTGTGCTGGTGTAGAAGACGCCCAGCCGCTAGCGAGATGAGGTCCGATGACGTGGCGGTGTCTCTGCAGGGCGAGGCAGAGGCGGCGAGCTCATCCGTCGTGGCGGCAAAGCTCTTTGGATAGTTTTAGGGTTCTCGTCGGTGGGAAAGCGGCTCCGTTGAACCTCGCCCCGAGCTCGATCCCCACCTTCTCTATTTGTATGTCTTTGTCATGACGAGGCCCACCAACCAGTTAGGGTTGGGCCCCCGATCGGGAGCAGCGAGCCAAAGGGCCCAATAGGCCGTTGGTGGAGATCAACTAACACGCCCTACATGCGTTCGTCAGGAGGCCCGCCTTCCAGGTCGGAATACTGGCGGAGACCACATCGACAAGCGCCTGCTCGTGCGCGCGGCAAAGTTTGGACAGCGACAGCGGCGCCCCCAGGTATTTGGTGGGGAATTCCTGAACTCTGCACGGGAAGACCGTCTGCACGTCCTGGATCATGGCTTCCGAGCAGCGGATCGGCGTGATCGTGCATTTGTCCAAGTTGGTCGACAGGCCGGAGGCTCCGGCGAACAGCTCCAGGATCTGCCGGACGCAAGTGAAGTCTTGCGCTGAGGGTGCGAGGAAGACGACGAGGTCATCCGCGTACACAGAGGCGTGGTGTTTGATCGCGTTCCCCGGTAACGGCTTGAGCTCCCCGCAACGATCGGCCTCCGAGATGGGGGCGTTGAGGACATCCATCACAATGACGAAAAGGAGCGGCGATAGCGGGTCATCCTGCCGCAGTCCGCGCGCGTGGCAGATGCGCCGCCCAGGACGGCCGTTGACGAGCACCTTGGTGCTCGCCGTTCCCAACAACGCCGACAGCCAATCGCGCCACCGTGTCGGGAAGCCGATGCACAAGGACTTCGAGGAGGAACGGCCAGGCCACGGTGTCGAAGGCCTTTGCTAGGTCGACCTTTAGCAGCATCGCGGGGTGGTGCCAGGCGTGCAGCCAGCGGCAAGTGAGCTGCACGGCGCGGAAGTTTTCGTGGATTTGCCGCCCCCGAATGAAGGCTGATTAGTTGATCTTGACGATCCGGGCCATGTGGGGCGCCAGGCGAAGAGCGAGCCCTTTGGCGAACAGCTTGCCGACGGAGTGAATTAGGCTAATGGGCCTGTAATCCCTGAGCCCGTCCGGTGTCGCCGTCTTGTGCAGGAGCACCATGACCGCTTCGTTCAGTAGGTTGAAGCTCCTGAAGTCCATCTCCCAGAGGGCGTGGAACACCCGTACGACGTCGGGGCCAACAATGCCCCACGCTGCCTTGTAGAAGGCACCAGAGAATCCGTCCGGGCCGGGCGCCCTGTCCGACGGCGACTCCCGGACGATCCGTGCGACCTCGTCCGTAGTGAACGGCGCCACCAGTTCATGGAGGTCCAGGCGCGGGAGGTCAAGCTGCGACAGGTCAATGCGGTGATGTCTCACGAACGCGTTGCCAAGTAGGCCGTTGTAGTACTCATAGACAATATCTGCCTTGGCCTCTTCCTCGCTGAACGTATGTCCATTGTGCGCGATGGCGAACAGATAGTTCTTGCGCCGTCGGTGACAGGCCTGCAGGTGGAAGTATTTCGTGCATGCGTCACCATCCTGCAGGTTCCGTGTCCGTGCGCGTTGCCTGGCCATGGTGCGCTTCAGGGATGCCAGGCCGAGGATGTTGGCCTTGAGCTCGCGCCGGAGGTCAAGCTCACCCTGCGATAATAGCCTGGATTCCTGCGCGAGGTCCAATTCGTAGACGACAGCTCTCGCCGCGGCCAGCTGCAGTCTGACGTTGCCGACGCAGGAAGCGCGCCAGCTCCTGAGCGCCTTGGCCAGCGCTCGTAGAGTCGTAGTTTGTGGTCCAGGCACCGACCGGCGTCGGCATCGACCAACTGGCCACCCCAAGCCACGCTCACCACGTCCATGAATCCCTTGATCTTCGTCCAGTAGTTGTCGAAACGAAACCTCGGCCTAGCCCAAGGCTCGGAGTTGAGCACGAGGATCAACGGCGCGTGGTCGGAGCAAACGTACGAGAGACAGCGGAGCTGGTGGCAAGAGTACTGGTGAATCCAATCTAATGAGGCGAAGGCCCTATCGAGGCGTTCCAGCGTTGGGCGATCACGCCCGTTCGACCAGGTGAAGAGCCTGCCGGACAGGTGGACCTCGTCTCCGCTCCAAGTCGGAATGCAAGTCATGGATCCTCCTTCATCCATCACAATTCGCAATTTCCTCAGGTATGACCTACAGGAGTTTGACTCTCTGTTTTCACACAAGAATGTCACTTGTTGTGTTATTTAGTAGCCACGTTTGTGTCTTTTTCTTGATCCTGTGGCAGCAAAACAACCATGTGACTACGTAGACGTAGCTGTGCGATGCTGGAGTGGTTTGTTTGATGTTACTGCGTTCACATGCTTGATTGATCATGGTATTGGTGGAATGGACCGCGGCAAGGAGCAGCACACACCGTTCTACGCGTTCCTGTCTTCTTTTTTTTTTTTTTTTGAATCTCCAGTGTGAACTCGCGTCGCGGCGTGAGTAGAAAATTCATGTGCAACAAACAACACGGCAATCTTGTGTCGATACTACTGGCCTGGATATATGTTAAAATCACTTTCCGTGTCGTCAGTTGGGGCATCCGCGTAAACTGTTTCTATCGTATATCTTGTGGACTCCAACTCCATCGAGTTACTGGTACCAGTACAGCAATACGCATACATGCCACTTTGGATTCCAGGAGCCTTGATCAGCGCCCAAATTCTGTTCTTCTGCAAGAGCCACGCGCGGAAAAGGTTAGTACAGCAATGCACACTCAATTGTTTGAATCACTGCTTGTTCTGCCTCTTTAGCAAGTCACAGAAAAACACAAGCTTATCCTGTTTTTCAGCTGCGCTGACTTCAAACGTTTTTTTTTCAGCATGAAAATGAGGCTAGTTCTGTGGCTTTGGTTCTTGCTGTTCTCCACATTAGTTTGGTCGTCTTGGAGTTTGAGTCCAGATGGTGTAGCCCTTCTTGCTCTGTCCAAGAGTCTCATGCTGCCAGGTTCCACAATATCTACTTGGAGCGCTTCTGATGCAACTCCGTGTAAATGGAAGGGAGTTCTATGTGATAAAATGAACCATGCTATTTCTCTGAATCTATCATCGTCTGGAGTTTCTGGTTCACTTGACCTCAAATAGGACTTCTGAACTATCTGCAAGTCCTCGATTTGTCCATTAACAACAGGACTGACTTTGGCGCTTGCACCTACTGTGGCTACAGTGCACCCGGAGAGCCATTCGACGCATGTCCCTGCAGTGGCTACAGTGCCACAGCAGGGAGCCCTTTTCGACGTCGCCTCCCTTGCCGTGCGTCCACACAAGGGAGCAGCAAATTACATAACAATTCTTCCCCCTAATCCACCTGCTAACCCTAGAACCCCCTCAATGCCGATCATCTTTTTCAACTCCGTGAGCCGAAGACGGCCGAGCGACTTGGTGAGGACGTCCGCGAGTTGCCGACCAGTTTCGACGAACTCGATGACGATCTGCCCTCCATCGACACAGTCCATGAGGAAATGGAACTTGACGTCGATGTGCTTGCTCCAGTTGTGGATAACCGAATTCTTCGAGAGGGAGATGACGGGCTGGTTGTCCACCATCAGTGCTGGTGGGTGAGCTTCCACACTGGTCAACTCGCCCAGCAACCGAGGCAGCCACACAGCTTGGCACGCCGCTGTGGCCGCCGCCACGTACTCTGCCTCGCACATAGACAGCGCCACCACCTTCTGTTTCAGTCGACAGCCATGAGATTGGAGCCGACCCAAGGAAAACGAGCACTCCAGAGGTGCTCCGCTGTCCGTCGATGTCCCCTGCCATGTCTGCATCGCTGAACACAGTGAGCTACAGCCTACTTCCATCGGTCTTGGGGAAGACGATCCCCTGATCCACCGTCCCATTTACGTAGCGCAGCAGCCGCTTCACCTCAGCCCAGTGATCCTCTCGGGGATCCTCCATGAAGCAACTAACGTAGCCCACGGCGAACGTAATGTCCGGCCTCATGTGGATTAGGTAGCGCAGACCGCCGACGATGCTCCGGTAGAGTGTTGCATGTACCTTCGTTGCGGTAATGGTCTTCGTCAGCTTCAGTCGCTCCTCCATCGGAGTCACGCACGGCTTGCACTCGGCCATGTCGCTCTGCTCCAACAGCTTCGAGGCATACGCGCTCTGACCGAGCGTGAGCGCCTCCTTCCCTTGTCTCACCTCGATGCTAAGGTAATAGGAGAGCACGCCGAGATCGCTCATTCAAAAACGAGCCACCATCTCGCGCTTGAAGCTGTCGATGTCCTCTGCACGCACGCCGGTGATGATCAAGTCGTTCACATACACGCCGACGACGAGCTCCTCCTTCCCCCATCGCCGCGTGTAGAGCGCGTGCTCGGTTGCGCACCGTGTGAACCCTAGCTCACCCAGCATGGAGTCAAGGTTGACGTTCCACGCTCGCGGGGCCTGCCGCAGCCCGTAGAGTGTCTTGCGCAGTCGGAGCACCCTGTGCTCCGCTCCCTTGATGGCAAAACCCGGAGGTTGTCTGACGAAGACCGTCTCCGCTAGCTCGCCGTTGAGGAAGGCCGATTTTACGTCCAGCTGATGAACGCGCTAGTCCTTCACTGCTGCCAAGGCCAGTAGCAGTCGGATAGACTCCATGCGCGCTACCAGCGCAAAGACTTCCTCAAAGTCGATGCCCTCGCGCTGGACAAAGCCTCGCATGATGAGGCGCGCTTTGTGCTTGACAATGGCACCGCGCTCGTCCCGCTTGACCTTATACACCCACTTCAGGCCGATCGAACGGCATCCTGGAGGTCTATCGACGAGCTCCAAAGTCTCGTTTTTTTTATCACCTTCATCTCCTCCAGCATCGTCCGTCGCCAATTTGCATCGCGCTCGGCCAACGCGGACGTGGGTGGTTCCTCTGCACTGACGAGAAGCAGCTCTGGGTCATTGAGCAACCGACCTGCCAAGCCTGAGGGCCCTGTGCCACCGATGATGTCGTCCAGCCTACGGAACCGCACCTCCTCACTTTCGTGGAAGGCATCCGCGAACTCAGTGATATCACTTGGAGGTGAGGCGAACTCGATCGGCGTCGCTGGACTTCCCTGTTCCGCCGAAGTGATCGGCACAGCACCTGGAGTGCTCGGCACCCCGGCTACAGTGCTCGGCACTACTCCTGGACCGCTCATGACCACTCCTGGAGTGGTCGGCACCACTGTAGGACCGCTCGACACCACTCCTGAAGTGCTCGGCACCCCTCCCGGAGGGCTCGGCACCGCCCCAAGAGTGCTTGGCATCTGCTCTCCAGCGTCTCCACCATTGTGGATGACCAAGTGCTCAACGACGAAGGTGCTGGTGAAGCCCCCAGCTTCCCCCGTGCCCGAACTATTCCAGTCTCAGGCCGTCTTCTCGTCGAACACGACATCGCGCGAGACAACCACCTTGCCTCCGCGCGGGTCATAGAGCCGGTACGCCTTGGTACCTTCCGCGTAGCCTAGGAGCACCATCGGTGTGCTCCTGTCCTCCAGCTTGGTGAGGACCGGCTTTGTCTTCCTAACGTGGCTGATGCAGCTGAATGTCCTGAAGAAGGACACGCTTGGCTTGCGCCCATACCAAGCTTCGAATGGCGTCTTGCCCTTCAGGGCCTTGGTGGGCGTGCGGTTGAGGATGAACACCGCTGTGGTCACCACCTCACCCCAGAACCTTACTGGAATGTCCTTGGCCTTCATCATGGATCGAGCCATGCCGACCACCGTCTGGTTTCGCCGCTCCACCATGCCATTCTGTTGTGGCGAGTACGGCGCGGTGTGGTGTCGCACCACACCCTGATCCACGCAGTACGCAGCGAACTCCACCAAAGTGAATTCGCTACCACGATCAGTCCTTAGCACGCGTGGCTTCTTGCCGGTCTCCGCCTCCACACGCGCCTTAAACTTCTTGATCACTGCCGCCGTCTCGTACTTGCTCGTCAGGAGTTGCAGCCACATATAGCGACTGCAATCATCCACGAGCAGGAGGAAGTACCACCGACCACCGTTTGTGACTGGCATGATTGGCCCGTAGAGATCGCCGTGGACGAGCTCAAGAGCTTCCACCACGCGATACTTGGCCACCTTTGGAAACGGCAGCCTCCTCTGCTTTTCGGCCAGGCAGCTATCACACAGCTCGCCTTCGTGCTCGATGTGGGGCAACCCTCGGACCATCTTCTCCAGCCGACCAAGCGCGTTGATGCTGAGATGGCCGAACCGGGCATGCCATAGCCATGGCTCCTCGGTGTGTCGTGCTGCCAGGCACACCGGCTGCTCCACCTTCAAGTCGAGCAGGTACAGCTAGTTCCGGGACCTCTTCACCTTGGCAAGAAGGCGCTGCTCTCGTTCCCTGATCCTGAGGACGCCGTCCTTGATCAATATCTCACTGCCGCGCTCATCCAGCTGACCAATGTTGATGATGCTTGAACGCAGTTGCGGGATGTAATATACATCCATTAGCGCGGTGCTCGCCGTTCTGGCACCTGAAGATGATGGTGTCGCGCCCTCGGATCACCACCCTTGAGCCATCATTGAACTTCACTGTGCCGGTCACGACGTCGTTGAGCTCGGAGAAGGCTGCCTTAGAGCCCGTCATGTGGTTGCTGGCGTCGGAGTCCGGTACCACCACTGCTCCTACTTGTCGCCCACACATCCGAGGTGGACTTGGGCGCGTGGTTCTTCGAGGTAGACAGCTTTCAGAGCCTTCCTAGGCCCTTTCACCGCCATCACCTCTCCCTTCTTCTTGGCCTCAATGTCATGCAGTGCATAGAACGTCGCCATTAGAAGAGTGGCCTCATCATCATCATTAGCCTACGCTAGATAAGCATCAGCCTTCTTCTCCTGCCTGCGATTTGAGCTCTCCTTTGCCCAATGGCCCGTCTTTCCACAACACCGGCAGGCGTTGGGGTCGACCTTCTTCTTCTTCTCCGAAGAAGCCTTGCCGTGGCGCTTGCCATCACCACCGCGGCTAGAGGAGGCTACCCCGGAGTTCCTCCGGGCAGCCCACTCCTCCTCTGTCAACAGCAGCTTGTCGCTGTCCGTCGTTGCTATGGCCTGCTCCATGCGCTCGTCCACCGCCTGCAGATCGCCTGTCACATACTCAATGGTGAGGGTGGATAAGTCCAGCATCGTCTCTATGGAGAGAGCGATATGGATGTACTTCGCCGGTACAGAGTGGAGGTACTTGGAGACCGCCTCTTCTTCGTCGATGGTGACGCCGTGGCTCTTCAGCTTGTTGATGAGCATCTGTAAGCGGAGGGAGAAATCCTCCACCGCCTCACCATCCTTGAACTTGAGGTTGGCGTACTCCTGCTTCAGCAACTGGGCCGTCGCCTTCTTTGCGCGGTCGGAACCGACGCGCATCGCCGCAATGGCCTCCCACGCCTCCTTAGCAGAGCTCTTCACCCCCAATGGCTCCCTGTACTCCGCTGGCACAACAGCGAGGATAGCCTCCAACGCTGACATGTCGTCTTCTTCGTTGTCGGTGCCCTTGTCAACAGCATTCCAGAGCCGTCGGGCTCTGAGCTTGACCTTCATGGTCACCATCCACTCGTCATAGTTGGAGCGAGTTAGAGTCGACCAACTGGTGCCGCTGACCTCCCGCACCGTGCACACAACGACCTCCTGTCGTGGCTGGGCAGTCACAGCAGCGCTGCTGCTGTCATCCATCTCCAAACCGTCCGTCATCGCCAGTGGTTAGTCCGGCGACGGCGCTTGTACGGCTCCAATACCACTTGTTGGCCCCCTGGATCTCCGGCACGGGTGAGCCGACCACTCACCAGCGTTGCCGACCACACACTATCGTTGCCGAGCACACACTATGGATAGAGGTAGAAGAAGGGGGGAGAACATAACATATATACACAAGCACAAGCACCAGCGTTGGCGGAGCTCTGCAAATGAGATGGCAAAACTGAACTCGCTCTCTTTACTGAGTTGCAGTGGCAAACTATATATACAACTCTACCCATCTAATCCTAATACATAAACATGTCAGGCTGTCATGCTGCTACAGTTACTAGATGTGACAGCAGGGCTGACTTTGGCGCCTACCTCTGTTGTGGCTACAGTGCGGAAGGAGAGCCGTTCGGCGTCTGTCCTGTCAGTGGCTACAGTGCCACATAAGGGAGCCCTTTTCGGCGTCACATCTCTTGCCGCGCGTTCACACAAGGGAGCAGCATATTACATAACAGCATTTGCCAATAATAGCCTGTCTGGCAAAATTCCAACTTCCCTTGGTTTATTGAGCAACCTCACATATCTTTTACTTTCACAGAACTCCTTGTCTGGACCAATCCCTCCTGAGATCAGTAACTACCGGTTGCTGCAGCGGCTAGAATTGGATGCAAACCAGCTGGAGGGCACTGTTCCTGGAGAGTTGGCAAATTTACGGAACTTATCAAAGCTCCTTTTTGAGAATCGCCTCATGGGAGACTTCCCTGAGCATATTTGGAGTAGAATATTTGGAGTATCCAAACCCTCGAGAGTGTGCTTCTTTATAGTAACAGATTTACAGGGAAGCTACCTTCAGAGTTAGCTGAGCTAAAGTACCTGCAGAACATTACACTCTTTGATAATTTCTTCACTGGAGTCATACCACAGGAGCTGGGTGTTAATAGCCCCTTGTTCCTGATAGATTTCACAAATAACAGTTTTGTTGGTGGTATCCCACCAAACATTTGTTCAGGAAAATCATTGAGAATTTTGGACTTGGGTTTTAATCATCTCAACGGTAGCATCCCATCCAATGTTGTGGACTGCCCAAGTCTCGAGAGAGTCATTGTCGAAAACAATAACCTTGATGGGTCTATTCCGCAATTCAAAAACTATGCAAATCTAAGTTATATGGATCTGAGCCACAATTCCTTGAGTGGTAACATTCCAGCAAGCTTCAGCAGATGTGTAAACATTACTGAGATAAACTGGTCAGAGAACAAGCTTTCTGCGGCAATACCGCCTGAAATTGGAAACTTAGTGAATCTGAAAAGACTTGACCTCTCACACAACATATTACATGGTTCAATCCCACCAAACATCTGTTCAGGGAAAACATTACGATATTTGAATTTGGAGTCCAATCGTCTCAATGGTAGTATCCCACATGATCTAATTTTAGAGTGTCAAAGTCCGGAACGGCTAATTCTCAGAGATAATAATCTTAGTGGATCAATTATGTAATTTAGAAGTTTTGGTAATGCATATATCAGGTACTTGTAATGTTTTTTTTCCGTAATGGTTAATGTCTTTAAAATGAGACATGTCGAGCCTCCCTCTTGTGTTACTTTGTTTTTTACTGCTAGGGCGTGCATGTTGCAAAAAACCATGGATACCATTGCAACCACAAGGGCAAAGGGTTTTTGTGGCGAAAATTTTCATCACAAAAGTTTTTTTTCTGCCACAAACCAGCCTTTGTGATAACTTTTTAAATCGCCACTAGTCGCCACAGATACTTGCCTCACAGATACTCTAGTGATGAATTTTTGTTCCCCACAAATGGCCATACTCATTAGTGACAAATTGTATTGCCACTAGTAATGCAGCCATTTGTGGCCCATCCGTTGTCACAAAAAACATACGCATTAGTGGCAAAAAAAAATGATGCCACTCATAATGTTTTTAGTGGTGATAATAGTTTCCACAACTATACAGAATTTATGGCAATATAATTGTCACAATTGCCATTGTAAAAGTGACAAATTTTATGGTCACTGGAGACTACATATTAGTGACAGAAGTTTCGCCATTACTTGTGTCGATGCTTGTTCTCACTATTCAATTATAATTGTGTCTAATTGTTTGCCACAATATGTATGGGAAAAAGTGGTAACTTGTTAACACAAATACTTTTCATTTGTGATGCAAACTCATCCTCACATGTAAATTACAGTGGCAAACCTTTGTCACAGAAAATTATCTTTTTGTGAGAATTAACAAGACAAATTGTATCAATAGTTTCATCATAAAAAAGCATAGCATTTGTAGGAAAATATTTGCCAGGACAAGTTTTGTCACAAGATAAGTTTCAATTGTGTGAAACACATTAGATAAGTTATCATTATTATCCTTGTTATAGTGACAAAAATCACTCAACAGATGTACATTATAGCACTATTATTATCTCAAATCTGCACCAATAATATTTTATGGTCACTGGAGACTACATATTAGTGCTTCTGATGCAACTCCTTGTGCATGGAATGGTGTTGGTTGCAATGGAAGGAACAGAGTGATTTCTCTTGACCTATCATCATCAGAGGTTGAAGGTTTTATAGGACCTGAAATAGGGTATCTGAAATACCTGCAAATTCTCATTTTATCTGCTAACAACATATCTGGTTTGATCCCTCTAGAATTGGGGAACTGCAGTATGCTTGAACAATTGGATCTGTCCCAAAACTTGCTTTCTGGCAAGATACCAGCATCAATGGGCAACCTCAAGAAATTGTCATCACTGTCACTGTACTACAACTCTTTCAATGGAACAATACCAGAGGAGTTGTTCAAGAACCAGTTTCTGGAGCAAGTGTACCTAAATGGCAATCAGCTAAGTGGTTCAATCCCCTTCTCGGTTGGAGAAATGACAAGCCTCAAGGCTTTGTGGTTGCATGAAAATATGTTGTCTGGAGTTTTGCCCAGTTCAATCGGCAACTGCACCAAGTTGGAGGAGCTCTATCTACTTGATAATCAACTGAGTGGCAGTCTTCCAGAAACCTTGAGTGAGATCAAAGGCCTCAGACTTTTTGATGCCACTAATAATAGCTTCACAGACGATATCTCTTTCAGTTTTGAGGATTGCAATTTAGAAATATTCATCTTGTCATACAATGATATAAAGGGTGAAATCCCATCATGGTTAGGGAATTGTAGGAGCTTGCAACAACTTGGATTTGTCAACAACAATCTATCCGGACAGATACCACCTTCGGTTGGTTTACTGACAAATCTCTCTTATCTTGTACTTTCAGAGAACAATTTGTCAGGTCCAATACCCCCTGAAATTGGCAATTGTCGGTCATTGATATGGCTTGAACTGGGGTCCAATCGTCTCAACGAGTCAACGGTACTATGGCACGTGCTCTAGTTTCAGATTGTCAAAGTCTGGAACGGCTAATTCTCAGAGAAAACAGTTTTAGCGGATCAATTATGTAATTTACTTAATTTGTTCCAAATTATAAGACATTTTGGCTTTTCTAGATACATCGTTTTTGCTATGTATCTAGACGTAGTGTATATCTACGTGCATAGCAATTGCAACGTATGTAGAAAAGCCAAAACGTCTTATAATTTGGAACGGAGGGAGTAGAAGTTTTCAAAAATGCATATATGAGCTACTTGTAATGATTTTTTTTCCTAATGGTTAATGCCTTTAAAATGAGACACGTCCTCGCTCTTGTGTTACTTCGTTTCTTAGTGCCAGGACATGCTTGTTGCGAAGAACCATATGTATACCATTGTATTGGTACATTACTACATGCACCCTTCCCAGCAGTTTCCATAAAAAACAAATTGAGATTAATCCTCAAGGGTTACGCGAAGAGAGTTAATGACTTGGAGGCGCCTACCCCCACGTCGCTCCCACGTGGGCGACATGGACAGCCCTCCCCTGTAACCTAGCCGACCCCCTCCTCACCCCTTATCCCGCTGCGCCGCCGCCGAAGCTGGCCGCCGGCAAGGCCTCTCGGAGGTAGGGATGGGGGCGGCATGGCCTTTTCCTCCCTCGGCGGCGAGTGCAGCAGCAGGGCCGGCTGTCCTTCCCCCTATGCGATCTGCGTGGAGCTCGGCGGGGGAGGTCATGGCGGTTGTGGCCGCACCGGCGGGTGTCTGTGCCGACGCTAGGCGATGGCGGAGGGGCTCCTTCTCCCTCTCCTCAGTTCCTCCCCTCCTCCAGTCTTGAACATGGCGGCGCAGGCGGGGACGGCCGGATCCGTGGCTGGGTGACCAGATCTGGCTGGCCCTGGGCGGGTGGTGTTATGGTCGGCGGCAGTCAAGGCCGCGGTAGGGCTCTTCTCCTCTCCTCTCTGCCCGCCCCTCCCCTCACAGCCTTGGCGGCTGCACGGCTAGGCAACTACGGCGAGGGGTTGCTGCGGCCGAGCCTATGCCCGTTGTAAGCTGGGGCGGTGATTGGCCGCCGGTCGGGTGGCGGCGGCCAACGGTGGTTGGGGTTCGTGCAGGTGATGGAGGAGCGGTGCTCTCTCCTCTGCCTGCCCCTCCCCTCACGGCCTTGGCTACTGCGGCGGCGGCCGGCCGGCGGTTACGCATGGCGCGGCTCGCCACTCTAGGAGCCGGTTGTGGCGGGTAGTAGCCCGCGATAGCTCGGGTGTCGCCGAGGCGGTGACGGCATCAGGGGCGTTGAGTTCGGGTCCTGGTATGTCCGTATCCGGTGGCCCTAGTGCAGGGGCGGTGCCCGAGATGGTGAGGGCATACACTCTGTGGCTGCTGGCGGATGTCAACAGGAACTTCGGCGGATGCTAGTGCCGATGACGATGGTCAGTGATAGCCTTGGCGTGCGGCTGTGTGACGCGAGTGGCGGAGTCAGGTTCGACTTTGCATGGTCCAAACCGAGGGTGTGGCGGCCGTCACAACTGAGCGGGTGCTGCGTGCAGTTGGCCCGTTGATGCCCCTCTGAAGGGGCTTCTGTGAGGCGGCGGGACAGCGGCGATGGCGATAAAGGCTGGCAGGGTGTCTGGCTTCGTGACCCGAGGTTCGTGCTAGAGGGTTCTTGGGCAAAAGCCTTAGCGACGGCGACGCCGTTAGGTGCCGCTTCCCTATTGAGGGCGTCGTGTTTCCCCTCTAGCATGCCTTCCAAGGGTGAAAACCCGGTCCATGTTGGACGTGCAACGGTGGCGCCATCGGCGTCGCTCCCTTCCTGAAGGCGTCACATTTAGATTTTCGTTGCGGCTTCGATGCAATGCGAGGGTTCGCGATTGGAAGTCGGAGCTGCTCTTCGGTGTTTGAGCTTGGCAGCGACAACCGGTGGCGGCTAAGCTTCGGACCCGTCGAGGGTGACTAGTGGATGGCCTACCATGGGAAGTCGGAGCTGCTGACAACTTAGTTTCCACGCTCGGCAACGATGACCCATGATAGTGTGTTGTGTTTGTGCTCAGACGCATTGCGTGGGCCGGTTAAACCTTCGGGTGCCTTTTTGACAATTGTCCGACTAACTTTCTTGTACATAATATTCTTTCGTTTTAATTAAGCGGTAGGCTCCTGCCTTTATTTTAATAAAAAATCCTCAAGGGTTAGCAACCAAAGGGGATTAATCCCCTCCAATCCCCATGTGGAATTTGTGCATTCAAAGGAGCTCGATCGCATTGTGTCACACTGACACACATAGTATTGGTAACGCGTTGCAGTCGGTCGTTGCCATCTCTCTTCTTGGCATCGGAAAGCAGCAGGCATGACGCGTTCCTGTGACTGTGTGCCGTAGCTCCGCTACTTGTGAGAAACAGGCACATGCCCCTGGGGCCAGGGCCGTTCCGTTGCTTTCTTTGATTAATTTACAGTCGGAACGCATGCTTTGTGGTCTGAGGCTCTGAGCATACTCGTAGTTGTTGACTCATTCCAGAAACGCTAGTCCTGTGTCTGAGTCAATTCATCGTGCTGAGCTTCGCCGCTCACCGGTCTTCACTTGTGGACACCTGCCTGCGCTGCCAAATAGTCAAAGCAGCAGCCAGCAGGCAGCCAACTGCCAAATTGTCAAAGCAACAGCAGACCACCTTGCTCTTCGTCCATTGTGCAGCTTTGCTTGCCCGAGGAGGCCCGGTGCAAGAACGCAAGCAGTAGTTTCAGCTCGCTGCACGTGTGTACGTTCTGTCCTCCCTTGTCACTCCTTTTTTGCGTTTTGCTCCTGCTATGCTATGCACACATGACCCATTCCACAAAAAAACTGGGTCACGGGATCAACAAACTTGTGGCTCTCAAGGGCATTGTTTGGGTCGGTTGGCACTTAAGCCGTCCGATTAATCGTGCGGTTAGCTAAGACATCACGACTCACGAGAGCCAATGGTATTTGAATATATAAAGAGCTGTATCGTTTTTGCTATAAACACTGCTCGTGGGCTCTGCTTAATGTATATACTGTCGCCCTCAAGTAACGTAAAGAATCGTTGCTACTTCTCTACACCTAAAAAATACCTATTGCTATCGTCATATCGCCCCGCTCGCCTACCGCTCCCTCCGCCCGGTCTAGGAGTCCGCTTAGGTCCTAAAAAATATGGAAGGTAGTCGCTCACCCCTCGCTGCCCAACGTCTTCACGCGCGTGCACGCGGCTTCGCCCCTTAATCAAAACGGCCACGACGCTAATCACAGAAACATCACAAGATTCGATCCTTGCATGCAAGAGCAAGGCGGTGATAAAGGACAGATGTCACTGTGCCACCTTCGGAGACATCACCTGCTCGAGACCATATAGATGAAATCCAATTAAGATGTTTCTTCTCAAATTATAGTTTCCTTTTTTAACAAACTTTGCCAAATCTAGGCATGAAACCGTGTAGAACACACTATATTTCAGTACAAATTTTAGAAGTCATAATGCACTGTGTTTTCAGGAGTAGACGATAACTACGATATGCAAGTACACTATGTCAAAAATACATATTAGAGGCGTGGTGAACAGTCATCAAAGATGCTGAAAAAACGTCACTTATACTACATCTCTCACTCATGACCCTTTATTAGAGAGGCACTAACCAAAACCAGCCAGGTCTGTTTCTGTAGAACGTGTTTGTATTTTTTAGTGTATAGAGCTCCGTGCAACGCGCGTCAACAATAACGATGATCTGGAAATTGTTTAGGGTTTCTAATGCAAAATTGTTTATTACCTTCTTATTATTTTCTAACAAAACAAATCAGTTTAAACTTAAACTTGTAAAATGCATAATAATAAATTCATACAAATATTTAAAAATGAAAACCAATATTATATTTATAGATTTCTTAATATGTTTATCTAGGTTGTAAACCATGATGCATCATCATAGGCATGCACAAAAATCTATGACCTCCGTGCAACACACGGGCACGTATCTAGTGTGATTTGAAAAGCTTACTATTGCTGCTAATTAACTAAGCGCGTTAGCCGAGCCGCACGACTGCCTTCCGCCCCGCCTGTCCGTCGTTTTCTTCCTCTTCGACAACCCTTGCCCCGCCACTGCCGCCTCCCGCTGCCACAGGCGTGTGCGGAGGAGGAGGAGGAGGAGGAGGACATACCTCGCTAGCGTTAACCCCCTAGCCGTCGCCACCGCCGCCGCCGGAACCCTAATGGTGGAGGCGCGAGCGCAGTGGGGCGCGGGCTTCACACGGGCACGGTTGGGCGCGGGCACGACCGTCGGGGAGGAGGTCGTCGGAGACCCAATGGGCATGAGCTAGAACCTGTTGTCAGAGACTTGGCGGGCGCGAGGTGGAAGACGACCTGCGGGCGCGGGCTTGCGGAGGGAGATAGGGGAGGTGGCAGTGCTGTGCGACCTTAAAACGGCCGCCCGTTTTAAAGTCTTTAAGCTGAAATGTGGTTTGATTTGGATAGGACCAGTATACAAGATCTTGGGTCAGTGGCGGAACTAGCAACTTTAATTAAGGGGGGCGAATAAATATTGCGACACCTCTAAGTGTGCTAAGTATACATGTAAGTGTATCTTTCAATAATTTTTTAATGTTTTATATATGCAGTTAGTATTTATAACAAAAACACAATATTATCACACAAAATGGGTGAATTAGTGCCTTAATATGCTATAAATTGGAATGTTTATAAGGTTATTAATAAAATTTTCTACGACATTTGGGGGGGGCACGGCTCTGCTGCCCGCCTGGTTCTGCCACTGTCTTGGCTTATCTTTCGCTAAAATTCCTAATCTGTGGATGCAGCGATGGGGCATTTTACAATTCTGACACTAAGAAAATTTAGTGAAAACACTGCATATGTAGAAGTATATAAGAAATTTTAGTGAAAACATTGCACATGCAGGAGGACTCCCTCCGTCCCATTGAAAGTGTCGTTTTTTTACTTTAGACTTTTTTTTTGACTGTTTGTCTTATTCAAAATTTTATCTCTATTATAAGGGACCAATCAAAACAAGGCTTGGTACACCCAGAATTACATCCCCCGCTGAGACAGTCCATCCACTATGCACCAAAGAAATTGCACAGAGAAATTCAACATTATTAAGATCAATGGCTTCTAATCCTCCCTCAAAGGCTTCAACACAATCCGATGCCCAGAGTTCTTTGGATCATCCCACCTGGGCTTTAATGCACGCCCCAACCACTACACCCCCCGCCCGCTTTCAAGATTTAACAGGACGCGGCGTTAACGCCGCGATTGCCGCGCTGCGTGACTCACGCGCCCGATCTTCGCTAGTGGCCGCGCTTGCCAGTCTCGCCACCCTCAGTAACGATGGCGCGCCCGTTCGCTGCTAGCGCTCGCGAACCAGCTAGCCCTGCTGCTATCGCCCCCTGCCGCCATCACGAACCCGCTGGCCTGGCTGCCATTGCCTGCTGCTAACTTTGGCGTGGCGCGCGCCCCTGGCCGAGGGCGCAGCCACCGGGCGCCGCCATCGGGCGCGGCTTGCCCGTCCTCACCATATATTCATCTCACTTTCCCATCGGCCGCCGCCGTACCTCGAGATCAGCCCCCGACAGCAGTGTGTCGCCGCCAAGCCAAGCGTAAGGCCGGACGCGCTCGCCGCCCGACGCCGAGGGCACGAAGGCCACTTTCCTCCGGCGGGCGGTGGCGAGACCATCGGCCAGCGCCACGAGCGATCACTTCCCAGAGTCGTTGATGGCAGCTCCGTCCCGGCCCATGGTGGATCTCGGTGGCGGCGGGCGCCCATTCTCCACCAGCGGTGACCCGAGGTGACCGTATGCAGCCTCCAGCGTGTGGCACGCCGCTTTCGGTCGGTAGCGACCTGCCGATGGCGCCTCGGCGACTGCGTGGACATGTACTTGAGCATTAGTATCTAGATGCAGCAACTTCTTGAACCGGCATGGAGGTGACTGTGTACAGGTGCAGATGATTTCATTTTTGTAATTTCCCTCGTGCTATATAACTAATATAGATGAGATCCTTGATGGAGTATGCGATTTATGCTGCCCTCCCTCTCTCAGGCCTCCCTTGATTCTGATCTCTGAACCCATGCGAAGTAGTTTTTTTATGGATGCATGGTAGTAATTTGGGGCAAAATTTAATAGTATTTGTAATTGGCCTCCAAGATCACTACTGTCTACGATCCCAGGTGTTAGAGGGCGCTTTACTTGATAACACACATTCTAGATGGAATAGCAACGTCAAGAATCTGCATACATACTTGCATACATACTATTTCTGCTTGAATTTGTTCCTCTATCTTCATACAGGTTATTGTCTAGCACATGTGTATGGTGGCAATGTTGTTCAGGGTGCGATGCCCTCTCTTCGTCAATCCCTTCCTTCCACATCTGTGCCTCCTTTCGTTCGTGTCTTTGGTATTAGATGTTGCCTACTGCACCCATGGGCTCGCCCAAGGACTTACCGAAACCAGGAATTGGATCGTAAGCACTGTTGTTCTCTGGTTCCAATTATTTGATTTGTTTTGTGTATTCCATGCTCTGATGGTTGCTTTAGCTGCTAATTTGGTGCTGGTCATGTACGGGTATTGGGTAACTGTTGAGTGTCAAATGCAATTTCGTTGTGATCATACCGTGGAATTGAAAGCTGACTAAATGCTCTATTGTCAAATGCCCAGGTTCATGTGTGGTTAGTGATGATGCCATGATATTGATTTAGGCACCTGTTGAGTGTCAAATGCCCAGGTTCATGTGTGGTTAATTATATTTCTTCTAATTGATAACTATTGTTATATAGAAAATTCCAAGCAGCATAAAAGTGATTAACATAAAGGTATGTTGCACTTTATTTATTTTCCAATATTTTCCTTTATATTAGTTTGGTCTTTGTATACTCAAATATGTTTTAATACATATTGTACTCCTTTTGTTTTCATAAATATGTGATTATCAATGTTTCTATTGGAGATTCTTTAATAATGTTGCAAGATCTTTACATCTTATATGGGCCAATTGGTGCTAAAAAACTTTATGGTTTTTCTAGAAGATGATGGCATTGAGGGCTTTAGTAGTTAGTCCTAAAATCCATAGGGTACAGATGTTTTACGAGTCGTAGGGAATCCCAAGAGCCTGAAGAGGCTATTTATTTTGGTTTTGTGTTTTATTTTTTTTACACATTATCGTAGCGTTAGCACGGGTAATATACTAGTGTAAATAATAAAACAAATAAATTATTATTAAAATATCTCTAATTATAAAATAAATTATAACAAAGTAAATAATATTTATATAAAAACTTTAAATAAGACGAATAGTCAAACAAAAAGTCTAAAAGTTAAAAACAACACTTTCAATGGGGATGGAGGGTATCTTCGGTATACATGGCCCCAGACCCTGGATTAAAAATGCTGCCACTCTGAAGCCACATTCAAAAGAGCTCAATTCAAAAGCCCTCGTCCACTGACAGTAGTGGTAGTTGCAGTACATTGTAAACAAGAATGAACGCCTAGTAGGTGGCTAGGTGCATACAGCAAGGCGCGCACACACGCGCGCCCCGGTATACGCGAATAGGGATAGATGAAATATAATCAGATACTGACAGCATTATTTAGTATATTTTAATTTAAATCCAAATTCAAATATGAATATTATTGATATACGAATACGAAACGGATGTCTCGAATTCATATTCACATTCAGGTAATGATATATATCTATTTGCTTATGGATAGTTTTATTAGCAGACAAAGTGCATGGTGGACGGTTGGCCGGGCACTAGGAGACGAGCACGCGACGAGCAGATGGCCAGGCAAAGGGAGCCAAGTATGCGATGGGTGAATAGTGCGTGTCAAGTAAAAAAAAAAGAGAAGAGACATAAAATAATATTTTAATATTATGGGTGGTTTTTATGACTACAGGCATTTTTGCTGCTATTTTTATCTATAAAGAGTACTTTTAGTGTGTGGTTGCCCTTATAGACCCATATGAAGTTGTTCAATATTATTAGAGTCCATAGCTATAATTAGCCATACGGATATAATCTATCCGTTAAAAATATATATCTATTCTATATCTATACCTAATAATAAAGAGGCAAAATTTCTCTCGACCTATTTTTCGGTCCGGCCATCCCTTAATTAACTTTATGAATGTGAAAAACTGCCTATAGCCTTTCTCTTTATATAACTAGGAATCTTACTCCAATTAGACATCTCCGATTTCGGGTGAATAGAAATCTTAATCCAAAGAGAAAAAATATAATAATATGGATAACTAGGAATCTTAATCCAATTAGATCTCTCCAACTCGAGTAACCGGAATATGAATCTTAATCAAATGCAAAAATATAAGAATAGAAATATGTTCTTTTTTCACCTTTTTCTGGTTTGTCCATTTTTAATAAGAGATCACAACCATTTTATTCTTTGACTCTTAAGAAACAAATATTTTTATCACTAACTTAATTTAATTTTTGACTCGAACTCATGACCCGTGCTACAACTCACTACATATTGGATCCCATTGCAACACACGGCATGTTTGCTAGTAAATATAAAGTGGTTCAACATTATTTTTATCCTATCTCTCCTTGGCCTTTCCGGTTGTTGCCACTCTCGTAGACGAGAAGCCGTTGGGTAGGGAGCTCATCATCGGGGTTGAGAACTGATCATCTCGAAAAAACTTTTATAGTGCATTCCTATCAACTTTCTTGTTACTACAAACAGTGTAATTCTTATTTTTAAGGAGCCAAACAATTATAAATTGGCTAGACTTAATTATATAAAAAGTACTAACATTTATGCTTCAGAATAAATATCATTAGATTAATTATAAAATTTTTTTATAGCGTACCAACTTAGAGTTATAAATGTTAATAATATTATTTATAAACTTATTTAAACTTAATAAATTTTGGCTTAGTCTAAATCTAGAAATGTATCTTCTTTAGAATAGAGGTTAGGTACCACTTTAGTGTCTGTGTCATGTACGCATGCGTTCTGCTTCTCATCGTCCATGCTTGCTGTGACTTGTGAGGTCCCATCCCATCCACGCGAATCTCATACCCTTCGAACGTTCGAATCTGTCGCCGCCCGTACCTACCCGACGCGTTCTTCACTTCTGCTGCTTGGAGTTGGAGGCTTGGCCGGTTGGGCCATACCATAGTCCGTAGGAAGGCGTTGTGTCAGGCATGCGGCCTCCAGGACCACGTAAGCGTGCAGTGTCCAGGTCAGATCGATCGAGGGCATGTTTGATTTCTTTAGTCCGCGGGCTAAATTTTAGTCTCTGGACTAAAGTTTAGTCCAGACTTGTTTGATTTTAAGGATTAAAGTTTATTAATGTAGTTGTATAAAGACAGTATTACCCCTGTTAAGATGAAGATATTACAGCTGCTGGCCGCGCTGCTGCCCAAGCAGAACCCATTCACCCCAAAACATCACAATTGCTCATACATTCACAAAAATGTTCATACATTTAAAAAATTGTCCATACACTTAAAAACCATCACAACTATGATTTACTAAACAAACCATCAGCTATCCAATCACGGAACTGATTCATAGTTTGATTTTCGTCCCCGTGTCGTGTATTAGCAACATTTGCTTGAGAAGATGATGGCTCGGTGAATGGAACATAGTTTTTATCATGATCAATCAAATCAAAGTCTACATCCCAAAAAAACTATCTCGAATGAAATTATGAAGTGCCATGCATGCAAAAATTATTTGACTTTGCTTTGGCATCGGATAACTTGGTAGATCTAACAAAATCCTCCACTTCATCTTCAAAATTTCAAAAGACCGCTCGATGACATTACGAATTGAAGAATATGCATAATTAAAATGCTCTTTTTTTACCTCTTGGCATTGGGCCTTGTCGATACTCCGGGAGATGATACTTTATACCCTTGTATAGTGCAAGATAACTCGGTCGGTTTGGGTACCCCGAGTCGACAAGATAGAACTTGCCTACACATTCAATATTTTTTAATGTAAGACATGCAAAGTATTGAAAAAATGAGAGAAGACAGAATAGAACACGTCAATACCTTGAGGTGGATGTGGAAACTTGTCTCCATATTTCTCAATTGCATCTTTGAACACCCTTATATCATGAACTGAGCCAGGCCATCCTGCCATGACAAAAGTAAATCTCATATCGAAGTCACATATGGCCATCACATTCTAACTTGTATATCCATGTCGTCCCGTATGTTGGACTACCTTGCTAGTTGGTACCACAACAGGGACATGTATCCCATCAATTGCTCCAATGCAATTGTCCAAGAATGGAGAAAAACGAGGAGATTGCAACCTAGGATGCACATTCTTAAATTCAGGGTCTACTGTCCTAATGATATCAGCTGTAAGCTTGCTCACACTATGCAGCACTTTATCAAACTTCCTACATACTGTCTCTAGTGACCTAGTAAAACGATCTTCAGCTTGTCTAACAGACTGAGGGGCACCACATATCCAAAAAACAGCCCTAAAGCCTCCATAGATGACATCCTCTTTGTGGACTTCAAACCATATGATTCAACTAGCAAACTGTGAAGCTTGTCAAACACACACCTACTCATCCTAAACATGTTGAAGCAAGAACTCTTATTTGCTAGTGTTTTCATGACCCATTCATTCCCACTTTCTGTTGGTACCCTGTACTAAGATTTGTTTATGTATGTGTCGAAGTGGTACATACCGATCATGGCACTAGTAAGAATAGCAATTCTTCTCCTTTTCTTCTAGCACTTCAAGATATAGTCTACTACTTCTTGATCATCATCGGACCTCTGTTACAACATGAACAAAAATTATATCAGTACAACCATGACAATGTAATCAGCACCAGCAAGATGAAAATTCAAGTTCAACAGCATGACAATGAGTTCAACAGCAGCAGCAGGAGGGAAATGTAAATGTAACCATCGGTAACACAATTTGAAATGCAACAAACAACCAACCACAATGCAACATAAGTTCAAGCTCCAGTTCAACACACATGCAACCAGCATGCCAAAATGAGTTCAAGTTCCACACACAAAAGATGTTGCAGATAAACTAAGTTACAACAACAAATCAGCTGGTGTCATTGCAGCATCTATTCAACCACGTCAACCTGTCTTCATTCTTTTTGAACTGGCAAAAGACTTGTCGATTGTATTTAGAACAGAACAGTTTAGTAGCCATGTAGTATTCCTCTGAGTTATAGTCCGCACCACACTCCACAGCCAAATCTAGACATCTTGCTATATCCCTTTTCTTCTCCTCCTTCTGCCGGCTCTTCTTGTCTGCCATTTGAGCTATTGTTTCTTTTTCTTTATTTCTAGTAATTTCTAACTCTTTAAGCAGCCCCTGAAACATCTTCAACATTGGACTTTTGCTTTTCTTGGGTGAACTTGTGGCTATGCTTGTACTGCTGCTTGCCCTCTTGCGGCTGTTATAACTCATTGGGCTATTCACAAAGCCTTCTCCATCTGCATCTTCACCTTCCTCATCAGCACGTTCTTCAGGATCAATACTCTCTTGCCCAGGGATACAAGAGGTGGATCCATCAACTATCACCCCATGGAACATTTCACCTAGTTGGTCAACGTAAGTAGGTACGCCATACATGAACTTCTTACATTCTGGTTTTTTCTAAAACACAAAGAAAGAGACAAAACAAGTAAGGAACAAATCAGCAGTCATGAAGACATAACCACAGGAACGAATATGTAATGGCAATGATCCAAGAGAAATTATCTCTGTCTCTTTTTTCCAGAAGGCAAGCGGTGCTATGATTGTTCCATCAGGTCATCGCCCTAAAGCAGTATGATTGTTAAGCATTACCCAGAAATTGTATAGGGCCTTGCATTGGGTCATTCTGTCCTTCAATTGTTTGGTTGAATGATTGAGGCCAGTCTTCATGAAAAATTGCTGACGCATCTCCTTGTAACCTCTACCAGACATTGTCCCATTCAAGCAATTCCCTACCCTTATTTGTTCAACAGCTACATCACAGAATATGTGTGTGTTTTCTTTGGTCCAATTGGCCTTGTCAAATAGATTCTATTACACAAAACATAATTAGCTAGAAATGGAGCCTAATTATCTACTGGAGCATCTCAAAAACATGTTGAAAAATAGCTACAAATGGAACATCTTAGCAAAATGAGATCATGGTTTTGGATCTTACCGACTGGGAACTATGTTCAGTTCTATTGTCATCTTCATCCTCGATAGCGCCGAGATGCTCTGGAGGCGCGTAGCTGTGCCCGGCAAACGTCGATCCATGGCCTCCGCCACGGCCTCCCCTCGGCCTCCCCCACGGCATCCCCCATGGCCACCGCTGGATCCTGCTCCAATGGTTAGGGACCTGGAACGACGGCCTACCCCACTGAAAGGTCCAAATATGGCTAGAGGGGGGGTGAATGGCCTATTTAAAATTCTACAAATCAACTAGAGCAATTTGATTAGTAAGACAAATAGCGAAATACAAACTTGCTCAAGCTCTACGAGGGTTGCAAGCCACCTATCCAACAATTCTAGTTGCAATGATTACTAGACACACAACTTGCTATGATACTACTCACTAAGAGCTCTCAATCTTGCTACACTAAAGAGCTCCACTAGATGAACTTAAATAACAAATCAAGCTCTCAATTCTAATTACACTAAAGAGCTTGCCACAACTAGTTTGCAAGAATATAAAAGAGTGAGTAGTGTGATTATATCGCCGTGTAGAGGGATGAACCAATCACAAGATGAATATGAAATCAATCACCGAGAGAATACCAAATGGCAAGAGACAATCGATTTTCTCCTGAGGTTCACGTGCTTGACAACACACTACGTCCCCGTTGTGTCGACCAACACTTGGTGGTTCGGCGGCTAAGAGGTGTTGCACAAACCTCGTCCACACGATTGGACACCGCAAGAACCTACCCACAAGTGAGGTAACTCAATGACACGAGCAATCCACTAGAGTTACCTTTCGGCGCTCCGTCGGGGAAGGTACAAATCCCCTCACAATCACCGGAGATGGCCACGAACAATCACCAACTCGTGCCAATCCTCCACCGCTGCACCAAGCCGTCTAGGTGGTGGCAACCACCAAGAGAAACAAGCGAAATCCGTAGCAAAACACGAATACCAAGTGCCTCTAGATACAATCACTCAAGCAATGCACTTGGATTATCTCCCAATCTCACAATGATGATGGATCAATGATGGAGATGAGTGGGAGGGCTTTGGCTAAGCTCACAAGGTTGCTATGTCAATGAAATGGCCAAGAGAGTGAGCTTGAGCCGGCCATGGGGCTTAAATAGAAGCTCCCACGAAATAGAGCCGTTCGGCTCCTCTCTGCACTGAACACGGGCCGACCGGACGCTCCGGTCATATTGACCGGACGCTGGACCTCAGCGTCCGGTCGTGCGATGTGCGCCACGTGTCATCGGCTTCAAACACCGATCGCCCGATTTCAACGGTCAAGTGATGACCAGACGCGTCAGTTAGAAAGTGACCGGACGCTGGACCTCAGCGTCAGGTTGTTTCCAGTAAGGTTCCAAACGCGAATTTTCACGATCGGACGTGTCCGGTCATGCCCGACCGGACACATCCAGTGTCCGGTCACACAATGTCTCCTCTGTGCGCCTCACGTCAGCGTACGTCAGCACTGACCGGACGCACCCTGCCAGCGTCCGGTCACTTTTAGCGCCAGCGTCCGGTCGAAGACCAAAACACACGCCTTCTACTGCCACTGACCGGACGCTCCGGTCCAACCGAGACCAGCGTCCGATCACATACAGTGACCTTCGTCTTCTCTGTCTAGGGCGTCGGTGGCACCGTCGAACTGTCCGCACTCTATGGGCGGACACTCCACCGGTGAAGTTTCTATCCCTTGCTCAAATGTGCCAACCACCAAGTGTATCACCTTGTGCACATGTGTGTTAGCATATTTTTACAAACATTTTCAAGGGTGTTAGCACTCCACTAGATCCTAAATGCATATGCAATGAGTTAGAGCATCTAGTAGCACTTTGATAACCGCATTTCGATACGAATTTCACCCCTCTTAATAGTACGGCTATCAATCCTAAATGTGATCACACTCGCTAAGTGTCTCGATCACTAAAACAAAATGGCTTCTACAATTTATACCTTTGCCTTGAGCCTTTTGTTTTTCTCTTTCTTCTTTTCCAAGTTTAAGCATTTGATCATCACCATGCCATCAACATCGTCATGATCTTCGCCATTGCTTCATCACTTAGAGTAGTGCTACCTATCTCATAATCACTTTGATAAACTAGGTTAGCACTTAGGGTTTTATCAATTAACCAAAACCAAACTAGAGCTTTCACCCACGTCCTCCTCCATGGCCGGATCTGCCACCAGGCCCACGGGGAGGTAGGCCTTGGTCGTCGGGAACCTGTTCCGCCTACAGGAACTCCTGGTATGAGCCCCAGTGGGGGAAGCCCTCGGCCTGGGAGTTCAGATCTAGATCCTCCATCCGCGTCCGGGGAGCGGAGAGGCTGGGGACCGTCTGCTGGGAGAAGGGGCCGAAGTCGTCTTCATCGCCGGTGTCCAGGAACGCAGGGAAGTTGGGAGCCACCGATGAAGAACCCGCCTGAGAGAAGAAGTCGCGGTAGGCGTTCCCATGGCTATCCATGGTAGATGCGGGGGTGGGGAAGAGATGGGGCGGTGCCGCTGACGTGTGGAGGAGCGGGGGCAAAGCCTCCGGCGTGGGGACGAGGGGGCGGTGGGCACGGCGTGGAGAGGAGCGGGGGCGGTGGATCCGATGTGGGGACGAGAAGGGGCGGTGGCGGCGGCGTGGGAAGGAACAGGGGCGGTGGCGGGCAGCGGCGGCGTGGGGAGCGAGTGGCGGTGGCTCCGGAGGGCAGTGCGCTGACGGCGAGGAGCGAGCGGGGAAGGAAACGAGCGGATAGGCTTAGGGACGGGTGGGATGGGGAGTAACGAGGGGCAGGAGTGTCTCGAGAACATTTTAGTCCAGTTTAGTCACCCCCTCATGGACTAGATGACTAAACCCTTTAGTCCAAATTTTAGTCCATGTGTTTAATATTTTAGGGATTAAAAGTAAGCATTTTAGTCCACATTTTAGTTTAGTCCATAGAACCAAATATGACCTGATAAGCCATGGCTGAAAGTACTGTTAACTGATTTGTTGTGAAAAAAAAATATTGTTTATTGATTAAAAAAAATACGACTTATAAGACAAGCGAACATGGCTATGACCACGCGCATAAAAACATTATATGAGTTGCGACAAAAGCAGCGACGGTCCAAACTCTACTAGTGTATGTATACAGATGTTCTTTAGCCCTTACCAACCTTTTGTGTCCCTAGTGCCTTAGGTCAGTTGGCACTTAATGATAATAGACTTTGATGAGAAAATATCTTTTGATGGCTTTTCTAATTAGTTGGATTTTTAAATATACTATACTTTATTTCAGATTTTCCGCTGGCTAAAGATTAAGAGCGAGACTAGCTCTCTATACTATGCATAAGATATTTGAGGACGAAAATATATAAAAACAATTTATTCAAATAATCTAAATGGTGATTTAGAGATTGTGTTTAAGAAAGACACTCGGAAATGCTCTATGCCATCTGATATATATACTTGTATAGGATAAGCTTGCATTTAGCTATAAGAGACCAGCACGTTTAAAAAAAAGATGCAAACTGATTATAGATTAGTTGGTTGGGTTTCTTGTGGTATGGTAGAACCTGCCCACCCTGGTTCAGGTTCTAGACTTGGCACGGGTGCTCGTATTTTCCTGGATTTATTCCAAGATTTATCGGCAATATGCTTTCAGTGGTAGGCGACGTCCCCGTCGATAGCGAGGCGCCTGTGGTGACTTCGTGAATCTCGAGATCTGTCGGCTCAGTCCTTCGGATGTGCTCATAGAGGTAGGGTTTAACGTACGTGTGTTCATAGGAGATGAGTGTGCAGCGTGTTATGAGCGTCTATCACTGTTGCTCGGGCAAGATGTAATAGCGTCAGTATCTAGCTTAACTTATCAGCCAGCCAACAATATTTTTCTCTCACATCAAACCAGCCAGTAGTACTTCAGCCCATGGCTTATAAGCCAATCCAGCCAAAATGAAACAGGCTGTATATGTACCGTGTAATCCTTAAAAAAAAACCAAAACAGTTGGTTCATACAACATAAGAGTTGTATCGTTTATATATATATATACACACACCGGAACAGCAAGCAGCTTGCTGCATCTAATAATAAATAAATAAAAGACGAGTTGACATGTACAGACCCGTTGCAACTTGTGATTAAAAAAAGCTTACCAACAGGGCTGCTGGCTAACTAATACATCCACGTGATAGATTAGAAAACAATAAACTTTTAGAAAAAACATCAAGGGCAGGCTTCATCCATCGCTAAAACGTAGGTTTGACTTTGATAGATAGGATCAGGCTACTAGCCCATTGGTTATTGTTCGCTGAAATTCCTGGCCTATGGATGCAAAGACGGAGCATTTTTTACAATTCCACTACTAACTAAGACAATTTTCGTGAAATTGCTTGAGTATTTCTTTGGCATCCAAGTATCCAACGCCCCCAAATCCCCGATTAAAAATGCCGCGAGTCTGAAACGAAATTCAAAATCCCACGTCGACCTGTGTGAACTTGCGCCGCGCAGGGCACACCACAGCCCACAGTGTGCGAACGCAACGCAACGCAAGTGGACCGTGGCCGCGTCCCCCCTACCCAACCCGCAGCCGCCCGGAACAGATCCCGCGGCCACGCGCCATACCATACGTGTCGACAGGCACAGCACCCTCCTCGCCCCGGTGTGTACTGTGTGAACGGATCCCCAACCGCACTACTGATTAGTGATTACCGCAACCACCCTCCCTCCGCTGGACTCGCACTCGCTCCACAAAAGGCGCGCGGCGCGCGGCGCGGCTGTCTAAAACGGCCTCGCTCCTGCCTCCGCCAAACAGTCCACCGCGCTGCCGGTGCTCTCTCTCTCTTTCTCGTCCGCCATGGATGCTTCTAGTGCTACTACTGAAAACTAAAGCAGCCCCTGCCGGCGGCCCCCATTCCCCAGGATCCTCTCACCCGCGGCCACGGGCGCACCGAGCTGCTGCTGTCTCCGGTAAGCGCCGCTCTCGCTCGCTTCGCCCCTGTAATCAGTTCCCGATCGAGCAGTTGCCGCCTGTAGTTCCTGGTGTGTGTTGCTTGTTGTTTGTTTGAACCCGAGGAACCGCCGCTCCTTCATTCGTTTCGTTCCTGCTGTTGCATTTGCATTTTCTTGCCCGCATCTGCGGTAGTTCTCGGGTTCTTGGCAGCGCGGGCTCTCAAATTTCGAGAGTGTTGTTCGGGAACGAAGCGAGTTCGATGGCTGTTTCAATCGTAGCCCACTGAAATGAGCTTTCGTGGGTGCCGATTTCCTGTGTTGTGCCGTCGGCGTAGGAGTGCAGAGGATCTCTCTGCTTGCAATTGCAATCGAGGCGCCCATTTTGTTTTGTTTTTTTAAGAGAAGAAATCGAGGTGCTCATCAGCCCATGTGGTGGCGCCCATTATTTTTAGAAATGGGGAAATGCTTCTGTGTTCGAGATTGGATCCCATCTCGTTGATTAGTATGGCTTATGTGAACAGAAGAACGGCTTTGTCGTAAATTCTCCGGTACCCGTCATAAACTCAGTTTCTGACCCCTTTTAGGAAAACGTGAGATTCCGTCTTCTTGCTTCATTTGCAGTGGCTTCGGAAACCATCCAGCGTCCTGAGTATAGTAATTAATTTTATCATTGGGGTTTAGGGTTTGCCATATTTGCATTTTGTTTCTCTCACGGTTATGATTATCGAAACTACTGGTAGGTGTGTTCAGCAGTTTGGGGGCCTCTAGTTAACCAAACCCATTTATGAGTATATTCTTCTATCATACTGTATTATTACTATGTTTTACATGAGTACATTCTACTTGGTGTTAGTATGTGTCCCAGAACAGTAGGCGGGGCTTCCTTCAAGATTGATAATGTTATACAAAAAAGGATTTGTACCATCTTTTATTGGGAAAATTAAGTAATTTGTAGTTTAATCAAATTGTTCTAGACCGTTGCTTTGTTACCAACGTGCGCAATTTTTTTGATGACAACTGTTCATACATGCAATCCCCATTTGATTGTGCGTTGAACTACTTGTACATAGGAGGGGAAAAAAGGACCTTCTGCTGACTTCTATGCCAAATTTTCAGGGACAAGATGAAGCTGGTTTTCTGGCATTGGTTTTTTCTATTCTTCGTGCTAGTTTCAACATCACAGGGTATGAGTTCAGATGGCCTAGCTCTTCTTGCTCTGTCCAAAAGCCTCGTACTACCAAGTTCCATAAGATCCAACTGGAGCGCTTCTGATGCAACCCCTTGTGCATGGAATGGTGTTGGTTGCAATGGAAGGAACAGAGTGATTTCTCTTGACCTATCATCATCAGAGGTTGAAGGTTTTATAGGACCTGAAATAGGGCGTCTGAAATACCTGCAAATTCTCATTTTATCTGGTAACAACATATCTGGTTTGATCCCTCCAGAATTGGGCAACTGCAGTATGCTTGAACAATTGGATCTGTCCCAAAACTTACTTTCTGGCAGTATACCAGCATCAATGGGCAACCTCAAGAAATCGTCAGCACTGTCACTGTACTATAACTCTTTCAATGGAACAATACCAGAGGAGTTGTTCAAGAACCAGTTTTTGGAGCAAGTGTACCTAAATGGCAATCAGCTAAGTGGTTCAATCCCCTTCTCGGTTGGAGAAATGACAAGCCTCAAGGCTTTGTGGGTGCATGAAAATATGTTGTCTGGAGTTTTGCCCAGTTCAATCGGCAACTGCACCAAGTTGGAGGAGCTGTATCTACTCGATAATCAACTGAGTGGCAGTCTTCCAGAAACCTTGAGTGAGATCAAAGGCCTCAAGTTTTTTGATGCAACCAACAATAGCTTCACAGGCGAGATTCCATTCAGTTTTGAGAAGAACTGCAAGCTAGAAATATTCATCTTGTCATTCAATTATATAAAGGGTGAAATTCCATCATGGCTGGGGAATTGCAGGAGCTTGCAACAACTTGGATTTGTCAATAATAGTCTGTCTGGCAAGATTCCAAATTCTATTGGCTTATTGAGCAACCTCACATATCTTTTACTTTCACAGAACTCCCTGTCTGGGCCGATCCCTCCTGAGATTAGTAACTGTCGGTTGCTGCAGTGGCTAGAGTTGGATGCAAACCAGCTGGAGGGCACTGTTCCTGAATTTGGAAACTTAGTGAATCTGAAAAGACTTGACCTCTCACACAACATATTACATGGTTCAATCCCACCAAACATCTGTTCAAGGAAAACATTACGATACTTGAATTTGGAGTCCAATCGTCTCAATGGTAGTATCCCACATGATCTAGTTTTAGAGTGTCAAAGTCTGGAACGGCTAATTCTCAGAGATAATAATCTTAGTGGATCAATTATGTAATTTAGAAGTTTTGGTAATGCATATATCAGGTACTTGTAATGTTTTTTCCCTAATGGTTAATGTCTTTAAAATGAGACATGTCGAGCCTCCCTCTTGTGTTACTTTGTTTTTTAGTGCTAGGGCATGCATGTTGCAAAAAACCATGGATACCATTGCATTGCACCACAAGGGCAAAGGTTTTTTGTGGCGAAAATTTTCATCACAAAAGTTTTTTTTTCTGCCACAAACCAGCCTTTGTGATGACTTTTTAAATCGCCACTAGTCGCCACAGATACTTGCCTCACAGATACTCTAGTGATGATTTTTTGTTCCCCACGAATGGCCATACTCATTAGTGACAAATTGTATTGCCACTAGTAATGTAGCCATTTGTGGCCCATCCGTTGTCACAAAAAACATACGCATTAGTGGCAAAAAATGATGCCACTCATAATGTTTTTAGTGGTGATAATAGTTTCCACAACTATACAGAATTTATGGCAATATAATTGTCACAATTGCCATTGTAAAAGTGACAAATTTTATGGTCTTTGGAGACTACATATTAGTGACAGAAGTTTCGCCATTACTTGTGTCGATGCTTGTTCTCACTATTAAATTATAATTGTGTCTAATTGTTTGCCACAATATGTATGGGAAAAAGTGGTAACTTGTTAACACAAATACTTTTCATTTGTGATGCAAACTCATCCTCACATGTAAATTACGGTGGCAAACCTTTGTCACAGAAAATTATCTTTTTGTGAGAATTAACAAGACAAATTGTATCAATAGTTTCATCATAAAAAAGCATAGCATTTGTAGGAAAATATTTGTCAGGACAAGTTTTGTCACAAGATAAGTTTCAATTGTGTGAAACACATTAGATAAGTTATCATTATTATCCTTGTTATAGTGACAAAAATCGTTCAACAGATGTACATTATAGCACTATGATTATCTCAAATCTGCACCAATAATATTTTATGGTCACTGGAGACTACATATTAGTGCTTCTGATGCAACTCCTTGTGCATGGAATGGTGTTGGTTGCAATGGAAGGAACATAGTGATTTCTCTTGACCTATCATCATCAGAGGTTTCAGGTTAGGACCTGAAATAGGGTATCTGAAATACCTGCAAATTCTCATTTTATCTGCTAACAACATATCTGGTTTGATCCCTCTAGAATTTGGGAACTGCAGTATGCATGAAAATATGTTGTCTGGAGTTTTGCCCAGTTCAATCGGCAACTGCACCAAGTTGGAGGAGCTGTATCTACTCGATAATCAACTGAGTGGCAGTCTTCCAGAAACCTTGAGTGAGATCAATGGCCTCAAGGTTTTTGATGCAACCAACAATAGCTTCACAGGCGAGATTCCATTCAGTTTTGAGAAGAACTGCAAGCTAGAAATATTCATCTTGTCTTTCAATTATATAAAGGGTGAAATTCCATCAAGGCTAGGGAATTGCAGGAGCTTGCAACAACTTGCATTTGCCAATAATAGCCTGTCTGGCAAAATTCCAACTTCTCTCGGTTTATTGAGCAACCTCCCCCGTAACCTAGCCGCCCCCTCCTCACCCCTTATCCCGCTGCGCCGCCGCCGAAGCTGGCCGCCGGCAAGGCCTCTCGGAGGGCCGGGATGGCGGCGGCATGGCCTTTTCCTCCCTCGGCGGCGAGTGCAGCAGCAGGGCCGGCTGTCCTTCCCCCTGTGCGAGCTGCGTGGAGCTCGGCGGGGGAGGTCACGGCGGTTGTGGCCGCACCGGCCGGTGTTTGTGCCGACGCTAGGTGTCGGTGTTTTGGACCGGGGGGTCCTCAACCAACTAGTGAAAGTGTATTACGTGTTCCTAATCCCGGATGGTGATGCAAAGAGACACAAGGTTTATACTGGTTCAGGCAATAGGTGCCCTACGTCTAGTGTGAGAGAGCGATCTTGTATTCCTTCCATCGAGGTGCTCGTAGTAGGGGCTTACAAGCTGAGCGAGAGAGGGAGCTAGTCCCAGGTCTCTGCGTGGAGTGGCGTGGGTTGCTTGAGATGTTGATCTCTTGCAGTGAAGGAGCGTGCGTGTTACAGAGTGGTGTGCGTGGTTTGCACCGGTGAGTGAGTGTGTTATCTGATCCGACGCCTAGGAGCGGCCATGGTCACTCCCTTTTATAGCCGAAGGGAGGCACAGGGGCGGTACATGTACTTGCTACGTGGCGTTTTCTGTTTGGCGGAGGCGGCATGTCCGAGCCCTGCAACTTGTCACTGTGGCGGTATGGTCAGTGTAGCGGTTTTGTCTTCGGTGCACTGGAGCGACGCGCCGGTCACGCCCGATCCTGTGCGACGTGGGAGCTCCTGTGGTGGCAGGCGCGCCTTCTTCTGTTGGAGACGTCTTTGGTCGCGTGGGTTTGGTTTGGCCGCGCGGAGTGCCGAGGCCGGGTTGATGCGATGGCGCGGGTACGCTGATTCCGAGGCTACAGGAGCTAGGCCTTGTGCGCGACGTGGGAGGTCTGCACCCCGGCGCAGGTATGGCACGTTCGTGGGCGATGTGGAGAGCCGAGGCCCGGTCGTCTGAGGCTGGACCGTCGTGGGGCCTCGGCGGGCGCGAGTCCCGAGGCTCTGAGAGCCCGGAAGCGGATAGCCGAGGCTCGGAGGGAGCAGATTGGTCTTGTTTCGTCGATTCCGAGGCTACTGGGGACTGGACTTGACTCTCCGCGCGCAGTGATCCTTGGAGTAGGGGTTAGGCAAGACACCGGCGACGACGGATGTCGGCCGTGGGCGCGATCTGCCGAGCACACAATGCCGGTAACCCCTGCCGTGTCTATCCCGGACTGCGTGGAGTCGATGTGACTTCCGTCTCATCGGCCACTCCTCCGTATCTTCTTGACGACGTCTGGCCGACATCGCAGGGAGTGGTTGGACGCGTTGGTTGGATGTGACATCCTGTCAGGGAAATCGGTCAAGGCGGCGGTGATGGGGTTGATGCCGAGCCGGCCTCGAGCGAAGTCGGTAACTTAGTGCTCGTCCGAGGCCTCGTGGCGCTGGGCCTCGGGCGAATCGGAGAATCGGTGGCTCGTCCCGAGGCCTCGTGGTATGGTTCTAGGCCAAGCTTGCTTCGAATGTATTTTGGTTTCGTTATTTACAAGGTCTATGCAATTTTTTTGGTTCTTGCTCAGGGTACCCTTTATTATGGTATCCGACAGTAGCCCCCGAGCCTCGGGGGGAGTGCGAGCACTCTCCCTGAGGTTTTCACGAGACTTGGCTCGCAGCAGCTCCCGTTGGGATGGTGTTTCGTACTCGAGGCTTTCGGTGGAGTGCTTGGCGCACCTGGCCGGTGTAGCTCCCCGAGGCCCGGAGGAGTGGATTTACTCCTCTAGGGGCTTTTCTCATGTTGAGTGAGGGGTTTTATCACGTTTGTCGAGCCCCCGGGTGCGAGTTCGGGTCGCTGGGCTCGGTTTGGTTGCAGGAAGAGCCCCCGAGCCTCTGCTCGGAGCAAGAGGGCGATCAGGAGTTTCCCTGTCTTTTTTGTGCGGCCCTCGCTCATCCTTTTCGTTCGGAAGGAGGGGTAGAGTGTGCTAGGCTACCCTCGGTGGGCATGCGTGCGATGACACCTCCGGTGAGTCATTATCGGGTAAGTCCGAGTGGAGGCCCGTGCCCCATTCGATAGGGGTCGGCTAGCGGTCCAGAGACGCACTCAAAAAGTACCAGAGGGCTTCTCTAGTGGGTCCCAGGGCCGTTTGATTGGCCCCAGGGGCTCGATGCCTCCCTATGGTGGGATTCCATTTAGAGACTTCCCTGCCGATCTTGGACACGACTTAGGGCATCCCAAGCAATTGCTTGCTTGGGCCTCGGCGTGTCTGGGCTCGCCCATAGTCATCCTCGACTCTGTTTGTCCTGGGCTATTGCCGAGACCCTCGGGGCCTAGCCTTGAACCCTGGGATCAGAACGGGCTCGGTGCCCAGTTCCTTAGTCGTTTATCGTGTTTGCCGAGCCCCAGAGTGCGAGTTCGGGTCGCTGGGCCTCGGCTTGGTTCTGAGAAGAGCCCCCGAGCCTCTGCCGGAGCAAGACGGCGATTAGGAGTCTCTCTGTCTTTTTTGTGCGGCCCTCGTGCATCCTTTTCATTCGGAAGGAGGGTGGAGTGTGCAGGCTACCCTCGGTGGGCGGGAGCAGTGACACCTCCGATGAGCTATTATTGGGTAAGTCCAGTGGAGGCCCGTTCCCCATTCGATAGGGGTCGTCTAGCGGTCCGAGACGCACTCCAAAAGTACCAGAGGGCTTCTCTAGTGGGTCCTAGGGCCGTTAGATTGCCCAGGGGGCTCGATGCCTCCCCACGGTGGGATCCCATTCGAGAGACCTCCCCCGCCGGTCTCGGACACGACTTAGGGCATCCCAAGCAATTGCTTGCTTGGGCCTCGGCCATATACGGGCTCACCCATAGTCATCCTCGACTCTGTTTGTCCTGGGCGTTGTCGAGACCCTTAGGGGCCCGACCTTGAACCCTGGGGTATGAACGGGCTCGGTGCCCAGCTCCTTAGTCCGAAAGGAATTGGGTGGGGAATATTCCCTTCCCATCGGCTGACGACGGCGGGTGCGCCTTTTGAGGCGGTTTCTCGGGGAGACGGAACGGCGCCTGTCGTGACGTGGTGTCTGCGGATGGGACGTTACTGTACGTGTGCGGTTAGCGAGAAGAAGTAGGGCACATGGGTGGTTTGGCGGATCTGCATTAATCGCGGAGATCCGGGAGATAATCTTCTCGGATTCATCGCCGCTTGTTCGCCTTCTTTCTCCCCCTCATAAATACGTGACGAGCCGTGTCCCTGCCCCTCCTTACCTTTCCGCCGCACTCGCGTTTTTACGCCCTCGGCGGTTGCCAAGAACAGCGGAAGATAGCGCCGAGGAGAAGAAGGGAGAAGGGGAGGAGAGGAGAGAGAGAGAGAGAGTAAGCGAGAGCACGCGTTACCGTCGTAGTCGCATTCTCCGCCGCACCCATGGCAGGTGGCGCTGTTGTCCTCGAGGTGGATCCTTGGGGTCTGTCTGACGTGTCCGCGGAGACGCTGCAGTCGCTCGTCGACGACGGTCTCCTCCGCCCGGTCTCTGACCCAAACAGGCCAGAGTGGATTGCTTCGGGAGCGAGCTGGAGCCGAGGCCACACGATGGCTACATCGTGAGCTTCGTGGCCTTCCATGAGCACGGCCTCAGCTTGTCAGCGGACCGATTCATGCGGGCGCTCCCGCACTACTACGGCGTGGAGCTCCACAACTTCAACCCTAACTCCATCGTGCAGGCGGCCATCTTCGTTGTCGTCTATGAGGGGTATCTGGGCATTGCCCCCACTGGGAGCTATGGCTCCACCTCTTTCGGCGGGGCTCACCACCAAGCCGGCGGGCATGACGGGCATGTGGAAGGCGTTGAGGGCGGCGGCTGCACTCTCCAAGTGTGCCAAGACCGGCAACCCCTCTACATCCCGACTCGGCTCAGATCGTCCAATCGCTTGTTGGTACAACAATTGGTTCTACCTCTGCAATGATGATGGCGGGTTTCCCCCTATACCGGGTGGATCGTGGAGAGCCGGCCCGGAGAGGTGGAGGTACGGCGTCCGGTTGGTTGATCAGCCCAAGTTGCGGCTGCTCCCGAGGGCCTTGGAGAGGCTGCTTGTGACCTGCGCCTTACGGTGCCGTGGTCGTGGCGGCCTTCCACGGCTGGAGGTGCTTTGCGGCGATGGCTCGGCGATAGCGCTGTTCGAGATGACACCGGATGAGCCGATTGACGGCGCTCGGTTGTCCGCCATCGCCCTCTCCGATGAGGAGATTCTACGTCGGGTGAGAGAGGCGGTGGAGGGGCGGCTAAGGAGCGAGTGGTCGACTACTGTTCCCGATCGCGCCCGTCGTGGGGTATATCTCTCTGGTAAGTTGTGTGTTACTACTGACCTTGAGGCCTTCTCGCTCCTTACATTTTGGTCCGTTTCCTCATTGCGTTTGCGTTCCTCGCAGGGGATGAGGGATGTGCGAGCCTCCCCGCCGCCCGTTCCCTAGGACGCCGAGCGGCAAGCCGAGAATAGGGCACGCGCCGAGGCGTACAAGGAGCGGAAGGACGCCGAGGAGGCAAGGCGTAAGAGGAAGAGCCTCGAGCATGACGAGCTAGAGAAACATCGCCGGCAACAGAGGTGCGACGGTCTCTCGAAGGAGCCGTCTCCGTCACCGATGTCGACGGATTTTTCGAGCGACGACGACGAGAGCGAGGCGGGGCGGGTCCCTGGACCACCTCCCCGACGCGGGGAGATAAAGCACCTGGGGCATCGGCGAGCGGCCCAGCTTCTCTAGGAGGAGGAGGAGAGGCGCCTCGGGGCTGGTGATCGCCCGCACAGGGCCGAGGGTCGAAACGCCCGAGACACGGGCATCGGGAAGCACGCCGTCGGTCCGATGGGCTCGACGGTGGAGGTGGAGCGGGCGACGGCGGGGGCAGCCCAACCACCTTCGCAGAGGGCAGAGGAGGCGTTGGAGTCCGGCGAGGGCCGGCTGGTACCGGCAGACATGGCGGCCACGCCATCGCCATCGCCATCGCCACCGCCACCGCCACCGCCACCGCCGAGGACGAGGGACGCGGTGCGGAAGGTCTTGGTTCCCCGTTCAAGGTAAGCGTTTTTTTCAGCGGGTTTCGTAGCATTTCCACTCGTTCTTTGGTCATATGTCTTGACCTTGTGAGTGGTTTGTTTTTAGCGGAAGCGTCGGCGGAAGCGCCCTATCTGGCGCCACTTAAAGCGCTCAAGGTGAGCACCGGCTCCTCCGCCCGATGGGTGGTGGGCCAGTGCCGCCTTTTGCGGTGGGCGCGGTGGCGTTGTGGTTGACCGAAGGAGCGATCGCCCAAGGAGAGGCTACCGAGGCGGCCACTTGAGCAAAGGGGAGGAGGCTCCTAGGACTTCCGAGGTGAAGTGGCGGATGCCGTGGCTTCTGTGGCTTCAAGTCGAGGTGGCGGAGGCGGGCACGGCGGAGGCGGGCATGGCGGAGCCGGTGGCCCAGGATGTGGAGATGGAGGTGGGGCAAGCTTCGGTACCGCCCCCGGTCCAAGACCTGCCGTCGTCGTAGGAGAGCGCCCAGGAGGTTCGAGACAATCTCCTCCGGATGATACTTCCGGGGAAGGAGGTGGCGGACGCCGAGGCGGCTTGCCACCATGAGCGGCCGGTCCCGACTCTCGCCGAGGGGAGCTCGGCCTTGTCCGGTCCAACCCGAGCCCCATGGGTGGGACAGCCAGCGTGTTCTATGGCGGAGCCGGGATGACCCTGAGGGTGAGCCTTTGTTCGCCGTTGAGGACGTGGTTGAGGGGGGCGCTGGAGCTCTCTCGAGCAATTCCACCAACTAGCGGAGCGGTCGCTGCGGACAACGCTGTCCGTTGTGGCCAAGGACTTGCCCGGTGTGGCCCAGGTACGTGCTTTCCTCTCTTGTGCCATGTCGTCTTTTTTCGAGTTCTCTCGCAATACTTGATGTGTGTTTTGCTTATCTAGGAGCTCGAGGCCCGATCCCTCGAGAAATCGATGTTCCTCCGGTGGGAGAGGGACATCTAGGACCAGCTCCGGCAGCAGAAGGATTTGCTTGCCGGTTCCAATGAGCTTCTGTCGGCACGGAGCGCGGAGGTGGAGGACCTCCGCCTTCGCTATGCTGACATGAAGGCCGAGGCGGCCATGGCTCGGGAGCAGGCCGCCCCTTTGGCGGCGCGGATCAAGGAGCTGGAGGAGGAGCTGACCCGGGTGGCCGGCGAGTGGGACACCTTCAGGTCCTGAGCCGAACAAGTGGCGGCCTCTACCAAGGCCGTCGCCAGGCAGCTAGGGGCGGAGCAGGGTGTGCACCTGCTAACGAAAGGTGCCCTGGCGGAGGCTGTCAAGGTGGCCGAGGCCTTCCGGATTGAGGCCTTAGCCTGGAAGGAAAAGGCCGAGGGTGCATCCTATTGAGCCGCGCCCCCTGTCTTATTTGTTTTTCTTGTGTTCGACACCTAACTCCCTGATGTGGTGCAGAGCTGGAGAGAGACGCTTCCAGGGCGGCCGAGGCCTCTCGGGTCGAGGTCCAAAGCTAGAAGGAGAAAGCCGAGGGTGAGTCTCATAGGCCTTCGCCCCTATTCAGCTTGTTTCCTTTTGTGCTTAACCCCATCCCGCTTGTCTTGGCGCAGGGTTGGAAAAGGAGACCTTCCAGGCAGCCGAGGCCTCCGTCGCAGCATAGGCGGTGCTCGAGGCCGAGATTCGGGAGCACAACGCGCTGCAGAGCGCCGCCCGTACCGCCTGCGAGGCCCTAGAGTTTGGGGGGTCGAGTCAGGCCGCTCCCTCAGGAGCCGCCTGATCGCGTTGAGCGGCTGTGTCCACGAGCGGCTCTGGGGGGTGCTGCATACGAGCGTCAAGCGTGCCCTGGCCGTTGTCTCCTCGCACTACGCCGGTGTCGACCTTGAGGCCGTCAGCGATGGTTACGTCGTGGCCGAGGATGACGAGAAGGCCGAGGAGGAGGTCCTGAAGCTGGTGGAGGTGGCTGAGGCCCTTGGCGCGGCGCTGGCCCGGCTGTTCGAAGAGGAGGTGGTTCCTTCTACGCCGACCACCGACGCTGGCGACCCTGAGTTTTGATCTAGGCCAAAGGGGTCATGTAAATAGATTAGGACTTACATTATTGTACCAAAACGCTTGTGGCCGTCGAGGCCTTTTACAGTACTTGTGTATATACGTTTTTTAATCATTTTCTATTATATTTCCGAGCCTCTGCCCTCTGTCTCGTTTCTAGACAAGTCCTTTGCAAAAACTTCCTTGGAGCCTAAGCTACCCCTCGGGCGAAAGGTGGTGAGGGAGTTGCCGTAGCCTAGAGGCGTAGGCTGTCTCGCGGCTCGGTCGGCCTTTTGGCCTCGAGGCGAACTTTCGGTCCTTAGGTTTTTTACAATCGATTTGTCAGAGTACGCGAGAGAGTTTGGCGTACAATTTTTTTTGAAAAATGACTAAAAAAGGTGTCTGGGACTTAGGGGGTTTCCCCCTATCTAGCCCCCGAGGGAGGCTTGGTTCTGCAGGGGCAGAGCCGAGTCTCCCTTATAGCGTTATTGTAACGCCGAGCCCCTATCGATGGGCTTGGGGGTTTCTCGAAAAAATTATAACAACTAAAGAACGCTTCTTTATTGTATTTCGAGAAACAATGCAAACAATGCTTGGGAATTTAAGGGTAGAAGCGGCGTAGCTGTTCTATGTTCCAAGCGTTGGTGAGGATTTCGCCCTTCTCGTTGGCTAGCTTGTAGGTCCCGATGGATTTGCTGAAGACTTGAGGGCCAGGGGGCCCAGGAGAAGGACTGCGGTCCTCCCCGCTGTCGTAGCGACCGCCTCGGTGTGGGTGGTAGCCTCGGGCGGGCCCATCATTGTCGTGGCACCATCGCCTGCTGACCACATCGTGGTCGCCTTGCACCTCGTGTCGGTCGCTGAGGCGGTCGTGCACCGAGGGGGCTTTGTTGGCTTTCGGTGCCCGAGCAGGCTCGGGATGAACCAAGGCCTCTCTATCCTGCCGAGGCGGTGCCGCGGGTAGTTCCGAGGCGCCCCCGCGTCGTCGAGAGGTGGAACTTTTGGCCTGCTGTACCACGGCGGTCTCGAGGAGGTCTCGGAGCTCGCCGTGGACCCGTCGCCCCTCCGAGGTAGAGGGCTCGGGCATTGTTCGGAGTAGCATCGTTGCTGCCACGATGTTCTGGTTAGCTCGATTGAAGATTGGGGGTTGCTCGCCCCCTTCGTCGTTGTTGATGCGGTGGTTGACGTCGCGAACCCTTCATCGGGCTGCTCCGCCATCACCGCGACCTCGCTGCTCCTGCTCGAGAGTGTCTCGGAGCTGCTGCAGAAGGAGTCAGTCTTGTTCGACCTTGGCCTGAAGCTCACGGAGCTGCTCCAGGTCTAGGCGTCGAAGTTCCTCGGGGGCGGGGTTCTCATTCCACGCTGCCCGGGACTCGATGCATGAAGGTGTGGCGTCGCCTGCCCCCTCGTGGGGCGGGGGGAGATTGCCTACCCCTTCGTCCTCATCGCTTGCGCTTGGCATCCTGAGCTCGACATTGAAGCACTCACGAGTGGGATCGTAAGTGTCTTCATCATCGAGTCGGAGTAGCCGGGCGAGAGTTGCTCGCGACCATGAAGCGGCGCGATGACTTTAGGGTCGCAAAGCCCGAGAAGTTCGCTCGCCCACGCCGCGTCCTCTTCCGAGGAGTCGGTGTGGGTGTGGGTCGGGGGTTGTGGCGCGAGGTCGGGGCAAAACGTTGGTAGGCGCGGCGGCATTGCCCAACCCGAAGGGGTACGGGATGATGTCGTCCGCTGGGCTCTCGCTCACCGGAGTCGACTCCTCGGGGTGGCGGGCGAGCTTGATGATGGGGCGTTGCGCGCGCACCGGCGTCTTTCCCTTGCCCGAGCTTAAGCTAGAGACAGTCCCCTCACCAGAATTTTGTACCAACAGCCGGGTATGGGATACTGGTGGAGCGCGGTGCGTTGCCCTGAGCTCACACGGTGTTGGGGTGGTTCCGCTCGCGTCGTGGATCGGGCGAAAGCACGACGAGAGAGCGGTGGCCCGAGTGCCGCCCACGCCTGGGCTGATGGTGCGTGATGTCGTCGTCGGTCAATGGGACTCTGGGTGGGAGGAGTACCATGTTGTACTCATATCCTAGAGACATGAACTCTAGGCTCCCGAACCAGATCATCGTGCCGAGACGCAGTAGTCGCACAGGGTCTGCCATCCGAAACTTGTCGGAATGACTAAGGCCGACACGTAGCTCTCCTACCTAGCGCGCCAACCGCCGGTGTTTTGGACCGAGGGTTCCTCAACCAACTAGTGAAAGTGTACTGCGTGTTCCTAATCCGGATGGTGATGCAAAGAGACATAAGGTTTATACTGGTTCAGGCAATAGGTGCCATACGTCTAGTCTGAGAGAGCGATCTTGTATTCCTTCCACCGAGGTGCCCGTAGTAGGGGCTTACAAGCTGAGCGAGAGAGGGAGCTAGTCCTAGGTCTCTGCGTGGAGTGGCGTGGGTTGCTTGAGATGTTGATCTCTTGCGGTGAAGGAGCGTGCGTGTTACAGAGTGTTGTGCATGGTTTGCACCGGTGTGTGCGTGTGTTATCTGATCCGATGCCTAGGAGCGGCCCTGGTCACTCCCTTTTATAGCCGAAGGGAGGCATAGGGGCGGTACATGTACTTGCTACGTGGCATTTTCTGCTTGGCGAGGCGGCATGTCCGAGCCCCGCAGACTTTGTCACCGTGGCGGTATGGTCGAGCAGTAGCGGTTTTGTCTTGGTGCACTTTGGAGCGACGCCGCGCCGGTCACGCCCGATCTCAGGCGACGTGGGAGCTCTGTGGTGGCGGCGCGCCTTCTTCGCTGGAGACGTCTTTGGTCGCTGTGGGTTTGACCAGCGCAGAGTGCCGAGGCCGGGTTGATGCGATGGCGCTGGCACGCCGATTCCGAGGCTATAGGAGCTATGCCTTGTGCGCAACGTGGGAGGTCCCGCACACTCGACGCAGGTATGGCGCGTTCTCGCGGCGACGTGGAGAGCCGAGGCCGATCGATGCAGTAGGCTGGACCGTCGTGTGGGGGCTCGGGCGCGAGTCCCGAGGCTACTGTGGAGCCCGGAAGCGGATAGCCGAGGCTCGGAGGGAGCAGATTGGTCTTGTTCGTCGATTCGAGGGCTGTGGACTGGACTTGACTCTCCACGCCGCTGCAGTCCTTGGAGCAGGGGTTAGCGCAAGACAAAGGCAAGACGGATGTCACCATGGGCACGCGTCGAGCACAAGCCGCCGGACGGTCCCCGCCGCGTCTTGTCCGTGCATCGCGTGGCGTCGATGTGACTTCCGTCTCGTCGGCCACTCCATTATCATCTCGGCCGACGTGTGGCCGACGTCATGGGAGTGGTTGGACGCGTTGGTTGGATGTGACATCCGTCGTGGAAATCGGTCAAGGCGGCGGTGATGGGGTTGATGCCGAGCCGGCCTCGAGCGAGTCGGTAACTTAGTGCTCGTCCGAGGCCTCGTGGCGCGGGGCCTCGGGCGAATCGGAGAATCGGTGGCTCATCCGAGGCCTTGTGGTATGGTTCTAGGCCAAGCCTGCTTCGGTTGTATTTTGGTTTCGTTATTTACAAGGTCTAAGCAATTTTTCGGTTCTTGCTCGTGGTACCCTTTATTATGGTATCCGACACTAGGCGATGGCGGCGGGCTCCTTCTCCCTCTCCTCGGTTCCTCCCCTCCTCCTGTCTTGAACATGGCGGCACGGGCGAGGGACGGCAAGATCCATGGCCGGGTGACCAGATCTGGCTGGCCCCTCGTCGTGTGGTGTTGCGCAATCGACGGCAATCAAGGCCACGGCAGGGCTCTTCTCCTCTTCTCGCCCCCCCTCCGCCACGGCCTTGGCGGCTGCACGGCTAAAACAACAAGGGGGGGAAGTTCTTGCTGGTGAGCCTGTGCCCGCTATAAGTCGGGCGGTGATTGGCCACCGGTCTGGTGGTGGCGGCCACCGATGTCCGGGGTTCGTGGAGGCGATGGGGCGGTGCTTTTCTCTGCCGCCTCCCCTCCCACGGCCTTGGCTGCTGCAGCAGAAGGGCCGCCCAGGGCGGCTACGGCGGCGGCCTGGCCTCTCTAGGAGCTGGCTGTGGCGGGGGTAGCTCAAGCAGTAGCTTGGGTGTCGGCGTATGGCGATGGGCCAGCTCAGTGCTCGCGGTTGTGGTCAAGACGGAGGCGGTGATGGTAGCATTGGCGTTGAGTTCGGGTCCTGGTATGTCTAGATCCGGTGGCCCTAGTGCAGGGGCGGTGCCCGAGATGGTGAGGGCTTCGGCGGATGCCAGAGCCGACGACGATTGTTGGTGATAGCCTTGGCGTGCGGCTGTGTGACGTGAGTGGCGGAGTCAGTTCGACTTTGCATGGTCCAAATGGAGGGGTGTGGCGGCCGCCGCAGCCTGAAAGCTGGTGCTGCGTGCAACAGGCCCATTGATGCCCCTCTGAAGGGGCTTCTGTGAGGTGGCGGGACAGCGATGATGGCGGTAAAGGCTGGCAGGGTGTCTGGCTTCGTGACCGATGTTCATGCTAGAGGGTTCTTGGGCAAAAGCCTTAGCGACGGTGACGCCGTTAGGTGCCGCTCCCCTGTTGAGGGCGTCGTGTTTCTCCTCTAGCATGCCTTCCAAGGGTGAATACTCAGTCCACGTTGGATGTGCGACGATGGCGCCATGATAGTGGATGGCCAACCATGGGAAGTCGGAGCTGTCGACAACTTAGTTTCCACGCCGCAACGATGACCTAAGATAGTGTGTTGTGTTTGTGCTCAAACGCATTGCGTGGGCCGGTTAAACCTTCGGGTGCTTTTTTGACAATTGTCCGACTAACTTTCTTGTACATAATATTCTTTCGTTTTAATTAAGCGGTAGGCTCCTGCCTTTATTTTAATAAAAAATCCTCAAGGGTTAGCAACCAAAGGGGATTAATCCCCTCCAATCCCCATGTGGAATTTGTGCATTCAAAGGAGCTCGATCGCATTGTGTCACACTGACACACATAGTATTGGTAACGCGTTGCAGTCGGTCGTTGCCATCTCTCTTCTTGGCATCGGAAAGCAGCAGGCATGACGCGTTCCTGTGACTGTGTGCCGTAGCTCCGCTACTTGTGAGAAACAGGCACATGCCCCTGGGGCCAGGGCCGTTCCGTTGCTTTCTTTGATTAATTTACAGTCGGAACGCATGCTTTGTGGTCTGAGGCTCTGAGCATACTCGTAGTTGTTGACTCATTCCAGAAACGCTAGTCCTGTGTCTGAGTCAATTCATCGTGCTGAGCTTCGCCGCTCACCGGTCTTCACTTGTGGACACCTGCCTGCGCTGCCAAATAGTCAAAGCAGCAGCCAGCAGGCAGCCAACTGCCAAATTGTCAAAGCAACAGCAGACCACCTTGCTCTTCGTCCATTGTGCAGCTTTGCTTGCCTGAGGAGGCCCGGTGCAAGAACGCAAGCAGTAGTTTCAGCTCGCTGCACGTGTGTACGTTCTGTCCTCCCTTGTCACTCCTTTTTTGCGTTTTGCTCCTGCTATGCTATGCACACATGACCCATTCCACAAAAAAACTGGGTCACGGGATCAACAAACTTGTGGCTCTCAAGGGCATTGTTTGGGTCGGTTGGCACTTAAGCCGTCCGATTAATCGTGCGGTTAGCTAAGACATCACGACTCACGAGAGCCAATGGTATTTGAATATATAAAGAGCTGTATATTTTTTGCTATAAACACTGCTCGTGGGCTCTGCTTAATGTATATACTGTCGCCCTCAAGTAACGTAAAGAATCGTTGCTACTTCTCTACACCTAAAAAATACCTATTGCTATCGTCATATCGCCCGCTCGCCTACCGCTCCCTCCGCCCGGTCTAGGAGTCCGCTTAGGTCCTAAAAATATGGAAGGTAGTCGCTCACCCCTCGCTGCCCAACGTCTTCACGCGCGTGCACGCGGCTTCGCCCCTTAATCAAAACGGCCACGACGCTAATCACAGAAACATCACAAGATTCGATCCTTGCATGCAAGAGCAAGGCGGTGATAAAGGACAGATGTCACTGTGCCACCTTCGGAGACATCACCTGCTCGAGACCATATAGATGAAATCCAATTAAGATGTTTCTTCTCAAATTATAGTTTCCTTTTTTAACAAACTTTGCCAAATCTAGGCATAAAACTGTGTAGAACACACTATATTTCAGTACAAATTTTAGAAGTTATAATGCACTGTGTTTTCAGAGTAGACAATAACTACGATATGCAAGTACACTATGTCAAAAATACATATTAGAGGCGCGGTGAACAGTCATCAAAGATGCTGAAAAAACGTCACTTATACTACATCTCTCACTCATGACCCTTTATTAGAGAGGCACTAACCAAAACCAGCCAGGTCTGTTTCTGTAGATCGTGTTTGTATTTTTTAGTGTATAGAGCTCCGTGCAACGCGCGTCAACAATAACGATGATCTGGAAATTGTTTAGGGTTTCTAATACAAAATTGTTTATTACCTTCTTATTATTTTCTAACAAAACAAATCAGTTTAAACTTAAACTTGTAAAATGCATAATAATAAATTCATACAAATATTTAAAAAATGAAAACCAATATTATATTTATAGATTTCTTAATATGTTTATCTAGGTTGTAAACCATGATGCATCATCATAGGCATGCACAAAAATCTATGACCTCCGTGCAACGCACAGGCACGTATCTAGTGTGATTTGAAAAGCTTACTATTGCTGCTAATTAACTAAGTGCGTTAGCCGAGCCGCATGACCGCCTTCCGCCCCGCCTGTCCGTCGTTTTCTTCCTCTTCGACGACCCTTGCCCCGCCACTGCCGCCTCCCGCTGCCACAGGCGTGTGCGGAGGAGGAGGAGGACATACCTCGCTAGCGTTAACCCCCCAGCCGCCGCCACCGCCGCCGCCGGAACCCTAATGGTGGAGGCGCGAGCGCAGTGGGGTGCGGGCTTCACACGGGCACGGTTGGGCGCAGGCACGACCGTCGGGGAGGAGGTCGTCGGAGACCCGGTGGGCACGAGCTAGAACCTGCTATCAGAGACTTGGCGGGCGCGAGGTGGAAGACGACCTGCGGGCGTGGAAAAGCATGGAGGAGATAGGGGAGGCGGCCGTGTTGTGTGCGACCTTAAAACGGCCGCCCGTTTTAAAGTCTTTAAGCTGAAACGTGGTTTGATTTGGACAGGACCAGTATACAAGATCTTGGGTCAGTGGCGGAACCAGCAACTTTAATTAAGGGGGGGCCGAATAAATATTGTGACACCTCTAAGTGTGCTAAGTATACATGTAAGTGTATCTTTCAACAATTTTTAATGTTTTATATATGCAGTTAGTATTTATAACAAAAACACAATATTATCACACAAAATGGGTGAATTAGTGCCTTAATATGCTATAAATTGGAATGTTTATAAGGTTATTAATAAAATTTTCTACGGCATTTGTGTGTGTGGGGGGAGGCACGGCTCTGCTGGCCCCTGGTTCTGCCACTGTCTTGGCTTATCTTTCGCTAAAATTCCTAATCTGTGGATGTAGCGATGGGGCATTTTACAATTCTGACACTACGAAAATTTAGTGAAAACACTGCATATGTAGGAGTATATAAGAAATTTTAGTGAAAACACTGCATATGTAGGAGGACTCCCTCCGTCCCATTGAAAGTGTCGTTTTTTACTTTACTTATTTTTTGACCGTTCGTCTTATTCAAAAAATTTTATCTCTATTATAAGGGACCAATCAAAATAAGGTTTGGTACACCTAGAATTACATCCCCCGCTGAGATAGTCCATCCACTCTACACCAAAGAAATTGCACAGAGAAATTCAACATCATTAAGATCAATGGCTTCTAATCCTTCCTCAAAGGCTTCAACACAATCCGACGCCTAGAGTTCTTTGGATCATCCCACCTAGGCTTTAATGCACGCCCCAACCACTACACCCCCCGCCCCGCTTCCGCACGAACGGACGCGTGCGCAACGCCGCGATTGCCGCGCGTGACTCACGCGCCCGATCTCCGCTAGTGGCCGCGCTCGCCAGGTCTCGCCACCCCCTGTAATGGTGGCGCGCCCGTTCGCTGCTAGCGCTTCGCGAACCACCTAGCCTCGCCGCTTATCGCCGCCGCCGCCATAACGACCCCCGGCCCGCCGCGGCCGCCGCTGGCTTTCGCTGCGGGCGCGTGCCCCTGGCCGAGGCGTAGCGCCGGGCGCCGCCATCGGGTGTGGCTTGCACGTCCTCACCATATATTCGTCTCACTTTCCATCGCCGCGCGCCGTACCTCGAGATCAGCCCACCGACAGCGGGGCTGCCGCCCAAGCGTAAGGCGGACGCGCTCCGGTTGCCCTCACGCCGAGGGCACGAAGGCCACTTCTCCTCCGGCGGGCGGCGGCGAGACCATCACCCGCGCCACGAGCGAACACTTCCCGTAGTCGTTGATGGCAGCTCCGTCCCCAGCCCATGGTGGATCTCGTGGCGGCGGCGCCCATTCTCCACCAGCCGGTGACCCGAGATGACCGTATGCAGCCTCCGGCGGTGGCACGCCGCTTTCGGTCAAAGCGCTGCCTGCCAGATGGCGCCCGGCGGCTCACGTGGACATGTACTTGAGCATTAGTATCTAGATGCAACAACTTCTTGAACCGGCATGGAGGTGACTGTGTACAGGTGCAGATGATTTCATTTTTGTAATTTCCCTCGTGCTATATAACTAATATAGATGAGATCCTTGATGGAGTATGCGATTTATGCTGCCTCCCTCTCTCAGGCCTCCCTTGATTCTCGATCTCGAACCCATGAAGTAGCTTTTTTATGGATGCATGGTAGTAATTTGGGGCAAAATTAATAGTATTTGTAATTGGCCTCCCAGATCACTACATCTCACGATCCCAGGTGTTAGAGGGCGCTTTACTTGATAACACACATTCTAGATGGAATAGCAACGTCAAAAATCTGCATACATACATACTTGCATACATACTATTTCTGCTTGAATTTGTTCCTCTATCTTCATACAGGTTATTGTCTAGCACATGTGTATGGTGGCAATGTTGTTCAGGGTGCGATGTCCTCTCTTCGTCAATCCCTTCCTTCCACGTCTGTGCCTCCTTCCATTCGTGTCTTTGGTATTAGATGTTGCCTATTGCACCCATGAGCTCGCCCAAGGACTTACCAAAACCAGGAATTGGATCGTAAGCACTGTTGTTCTCTGGTTCCAATTATTTGATTTGTTTTGCGTATTCCATGCTCTGATGGTTGCTTTAGCTGCTAATTTGGTGCTCGTCATGTACGGGTATTGGGTAACTGTTGAGTGTCAAATGCAATTTCGTTGTGATCATACCGTGGAATTGAAAGCTGACTAAATGCTCTATTGTCAAATGCCCAGGTTCATGTGTGGTTAGTGATGATGCCATGATATTGATTTAGGCACCTGGTGAGTGTCAAATGCCCAGGTTCATGTGTGGTTAATTATATTTCTTCTAATTGATAACTATTGTTATATAGAAAATTCCAAGCAGCATAAAAGTGATTAACATAAAGGTATGCTGCACTTTATTTATTTTCCAATATTTTCCTTTATATTAGTTTGGTCTTTGTATACTCAAATATTTTTAATACATATTGTACTCCTTTTGTTTTCATAAATATGTGATTATCAATGTTTCTATTGGAGATTCTTTAATAATGTTGCAAGATCTTTACATCTTATATGGGGCAATTGGTGCTCAAAAACTTTATGGTTTTACTAGAAGATGATGGCATTGAGGGCTTTAGTAGTTAGTCCTAAAATCCATAGGGTACAGATGTTTTACGAGTCGTAGGGAATCCCAAGAGCCTGAAGAGGCTATTTATTTTGGTTTTGCGTTTTATTTTTTTTAGATATTATCGTAGCATTAGTACGGACAATATACTAGTGCAAATAATAAAACAAATAAATTATTATTAAAGTATCTCTAATTATAAAATAAATTATAACAAAGTAAATAATATTTATATAAAAACTTTAAATAAGACGAATAGTCAATCAGGAAGTCTAAAAAGTTAAAAACAACATTTTCAGTGGGATGGAGGGTATCTTCGGTATACATGGCCCCAGACCCCGGATTAAAAATGCTGCCACTCTGAAGCCACATTCAAAAGAGCTCAATTCAAAAACCCTCGTCCACTGACAGTAGTGGTACTTGCAGTACATTGTAAACAAGAATGAACGCCTAGTAGGTGGCTAGGTGCATACAACAAGGCGCACACACGCGCGCCCCGGTATATGCGAATAGGGATAGATGAAATATAATCAGATTCTGACAGCATTATTTAGTATATGTTAATTTAAATACAAATTCAAATATGAATATTATTGATATACGAATACGAAACCGATGTCTCGAGTTCATATTCACATTCAGATAATGATATATATCTATTTGCTTATCGATAGTTTTATTAGCAGACAAAGTGCGTGGTGGACGGTTGGCCGGGCACTAGGAGACGAGCACGCGACGAGCAGATGGCCAGGCAAAGGGAGCCAAGCATGCGATGGGTGAATAGTGCGTGGCAAGTAAAAGAAAGAGGAGACATAAAATAATATTTTAATATTATGGGTGGTTTTTATGACTACAGGCATTTTTGCTGCTATTTTTATCTATAAAGACTACTTTTAGTGTGTGGTTGCCCTTATAGACCCATATGAAGTTGTTCAATATTATTAGAGTCCATAGCTATAATTAGCCATACGGATATAATCTATCCGTTAAAAATATATATCTATTCTATATCTATACCTAATAATAAAGAGGTAAAATTTCTCTCCACCTATTTTTTTTGGTCCGGTCATCACTTAATTAACTTTATGAATGTGGAAAACCGCCTATAGCTCTTCTTTTTATATAACTAGGAATCCTACTCTAATTAGATTTCTCCGATTTCGGGTGAATAGAAATCTTAATCCAAAGAGGAAAAATTTAATAATATGGATAACTAGGAATCTTAATCCAATTAGATCTCTCCAACTCCGAGTAACTGGAATAGGAATCTTAATCAAATGCAAAAATATAAGAATAGAAATCTGTTCTTTTTTCGCTTTTTTCTGGTTTGTCCATTTTTAATAAGAGATCACAACCATTTTATTCTTTGACTCCTTAAGAAACAAAGATTTTTACCACTAATTTAATTTAATTTTTGACTCGAACTCATGACTCGTGCTACAACTTACTACATATTGGATCCCATTGCAACACACGGGCATGTTTGCTAGTAAATATAAAGTGGTTGAACATTATTTTTATCCTATCTCTCCTTGGCCTTTCCGGTTGTTGCCACTCTCGTGGACGAGAAGCCGTTGGGTAGGGAGCTCATCATCGGGGTTGAGAACTGATCATTTGGAGAGAAAAAAATTATAGTGCATTCCTATCAACTTTCTTGTTACTACAAACAGTGTAATTCTTATTTTTAGGAGCCAAACAATTATAAATTGGCTACTCTTAATTATATAAAAAGTACTAACATTTATGCTACTTGAATAAATATCATTAGATTAATTATGAATTTTTTATAGCATACCAACTTAGAGTTATAAATGTTAATAATATTATTTATAAACTTATTCAAACTTAATAAATTTTGGCTTAGTCTAAATCTAGAAATGTATCTTCTTTAGAATAGAGGTTAGGTACCACTTTAGTGTCTGTGTCATGGTAGCATGTGTTCTGCTTCTCATCGTCCATGCTTGCTGTGACTTGTGAGGTCCCATCCCATCCACGCGAATCTCATACCCTTCGAACGTTCGAATCTGTCGCCGCCCGTACCTACCCGACGGGTTCTTCACTTCTTCTGCTTGGAGTTGGAGGCTTGGCCGGTTGGGCCCTACTCGATATCATTTCTGCTGCTTATAAGTCGACTGATGTTATTTTATTGTGAGAAAAACATACTGTATTATAGTTGATAAACATGTATGATACTATCAGCATGCGGCCTCCAGGACCACGTAAGCGTGCAGTGTCCAGGTCAGATCGATTGATTGTCTCATATCTTGTCAAAGTAGCTTGCAGAGGGAACGGACGGACACCACGTCTGACAAAAGCTACAATCTCCTATTGTTTTGCGTGTTGGGAGAAAACAACAACTCACCTAGCCTGGCAAAGTCTGATAAAGTTGAGCTAGTTGGAGAAGGACGAGCAAAAGAATAGGCAAAAAGCCAAATGGACTTTTCTTACGGCACTAGGGCTTTGTTTAGATTGCCTTCTAAGTTTTTTCATTTTCTCTCTATCATATCAATTTTTAGACGTATGCATGGAACATTAAATGTAGGTAAAAAAAGTAATTAATTGCATAGTTTGGTTGTAAATCACGAGACGAATCTTTTGAGCCTAGTTAGTCCATGATCGGACAAAGTTTGTCAAATACAAACGAAACATGCTACAGTGTCCAAATTGCAAAAAATTGTAATCTAAACAAGGCCTAGTAGTCTCTGTTGTGAGATTATTAACCCCATTTCTCTTTTGCCTACGTGGACAATAATTCTGAGCTGAAGCCAACAACCTCGGAGAAATGGGGTACGCAGAGTTCTTCACTCATACCCTATGCTAGTATGCTCACGGCGACACGTGCGCAAGCTGCTCTGTTAAATTTATCAGCCGGCTTATCAGCTAGAATCTATAGTATTTTTCTCTTATGATAAAACAGCTTCAGCCGGCTTATAAGCCGGCTTTAATACCAGCCAAACAGGTCAACTAAGCCGACTTTAATACCAGCCGAATAAGCCAACTGTTTAGTAGCTGAGCTGCCGATGATCACACGTGATGAGCTATGGGGACTGGGGGTTCAGACCTCATTTTTTTCAATCAAGCAGTATTTTAGTTCAGACAGACTCGAGAAACTCATCCGTGTGCACAGGCACGACTGTACGCGTACGGGCAAAAGAACTTGCTTGATCGTGGTCAAGTCATGTCTTTGAGTCATGGAGTAAAAGACGAACCCATATGCTCAGCCATGTCCGTACGGGCAAAAAACTCAGCCATGTGCACGGGCCGGGCGCACGCTGCTCCGGGTGGCAATGATATGATCACGCGCATGAAAACATTATGAGCTGCGACAAAATCAGCGACGGTCCAAACTCTACTAGTGTATGTATACAGATGTTTTTAGCTCTTACCAACCTCTTGTGTCCCTAGTGCCTTAGATCGGTTGGCACTCAGTGATGATAGAGACGGATGAAAAAGAGGCTTTTACATATATATATATATATATATATGTCATTAAAAAGTTTTAATTACATACAAGCCATTAAAAAATTGACCCGTACACGAAGTGCCATCGTTACGAACTTCTTTGCTCTCCAAGCCATCCCGTCGATTGTTACATTCGATTTTTTCATCGTTACATGTGGGCCCGGTCAAGTATAAAGGTCCAAAATACTCCTCTCATCCCTATCATTATAAAGCCTCGCGCTTCCTTCATTATCATCACCCGCCGGGCCCCACATCCACATCCTCCTTATTTACCGACCGCCGCGCCGCCAAGACGCCTTCCACCCCAGCGCTTCGCCGCTTCCCCGACGCCGCCCCCCACAACAACGACTCCCCAGCATGTGACAAAGAAGCCGGACATGGGCGCATGCCTTGCTGCTCGCTTGCTTGCTCGCCTCCTCTTCGCCCCGCCGCCACGTTTCTCACCGCCGGAGCTTCCGAGGCAGAGGCGGACTCACGCGGCGCCGCCGCCAGCAGGGCATGTCCGGCGGCGGCGAGTGGGAGCGAGACGACGCCGCTCATCAAAGACTTTCTTGCCGCGGCCGTCGTCAACGAAGCTCCGTCACGCGGGCCGCGGAGGAGCCCGACCGATGCCGACGCCGACGACGACGTCGACGACGCAGACGTCGCGCGCCACGCTGGTGGCCGTGGCGGCGAGGCCAACAACTCGCGCCGTGGAAGGCATTGCCGCCGAGTCGCGCGTGAACACGGCGGGACTACGTCACCGCCGCCGCCACCGCTCCGACCTCGAGCTCGTGGCGCGCGAGTCCACCGCCACGCGCGGCGCTGCAGCCATCCATCAAGCAGACCGCCTACGAGGACGCCGCTCTTTGGAGGGGCGGCGCGCAGCGCGCGTAGGCTGGCGTGGATGACGACGCTGCCTGCCGCCGAAGGGATAGGCGGCCACGAAGCGCGAGCCCGAGGCGGCAAGTGGCGCGCCGCCGCCGACGGAGGGGATGACGGCCATGAAGCTCGAGCGCGAGCTCCGCCGGGCCTAGGGGATGGCGCAGGCAGCTGGGCTCACATCTTAGCGCGAAGCGCCGAAGCTCCGCCGGGCACGCGGACGCGAAGGCGAGTGTGAGCTCCGCCCGCCTGGGACGTGTGGACTAAAGAGCAAGAGGATAGGACAAGAGAAGGGTATTTTGAACCTTTATACTGACCAGGCCCATATGTAACGGTGAAAAACGAACAAAACACCGATGGAATGGCTTGGAGAGCAAAGAAGTTCAGAACGATGGCGCTCGTGTGCAGTCAATTTTTTTAATGGCTTGTGTGTAATTACAAACTTTTTTAATGGCATACATGTAAAAGCCTCATGAAAAAATATCTTTCGATGGCTTTTCTAATTAGTCGGATTTTTAAATATACTATACTTTATTTCAGATTTCTGGCTGGCTAAAGATTAAGAGCGGGATTAGCTCTCTATACTATGTATAAGATATTTGAGGACGAAAATATATAAAAACAATTTATTCAAATAATCTAAATGATGATTTAGAGATTGTGTTTAAGAAAGACACTAGGAAATGCTCTATGCCATCTGATATATATACTTGTATAGGATAAACTTGCATTTAGCTATAAGAGACCAGAACTTCGTTTAAAAAAAAAAGATGCAAACTGATCATAGATTAGTTGGTTGGGTTCCTTGTGGTACGGTGGAACCTGCCCACCCGGGTTCAATTCCTAGACTTAGCACGAGTGCTCGCATTTTCCTGGGTTTATTCTAGGATTTATCGGCGCTATGCTTTCAGTGGTAGGCGACGTTCTCGTCGATAGCGAGACGCCTGTAGTGACTTCGTGAATCTTGAGATCTGTCGGCTCAGTTCTTTAGAGATACTTATAGGGATATGGTTTAACGTACGTGTTCATAGAAGATGAGTGTGCATGGATGTTATGAGCGTCTACGTGTACCGTGTAATCTTTAAAACAAAAGACCAAAACAGTTAGTTCCATACAACATAAGAGTTGTATCGTTTTCTCTAACTTTGCTCGTGGGCTCCGCTTTAATATATATTTGTTGCCGGCGGGTGAGACACACATAATATATATATATAGACACACACAGGCTAACTAATACATCCACGTGATAGATTAGAAAACAATAAACTTTTAGCAAAAAACATCAAGGGCAGGCTTCATCCATCGCTAAAACGTAGGTTTGACTTTGATAGATAGGATCAGACTACTAGCCCATTGGTTATTGTTCGCTGAAATTCCTGGCCTATGGATGCAAAGACGGACATTTTTTACAATTCCACTCTAACTAAGGCCTTGTTTAGTTCCAATAAAGTTTTTAGAAGAATCATCACATCGAAGGGCCACATCGAATGTTTTCATCCATCATGGAGCATTAAATGTAGAGGTTTAAAAGAAAAACTAATTGCACAGTTTGGTGGGAAATTGCAGACTAACGTTTAACCTAATTGGTCCATTGTTTGAACACTATTTACTAAATAAAATGGAAGGTGCAAAGAAACCCAAAATCTAAATTTCGCGAACTAAACAAGGGCTAACACAATTTTCGTGAAATTGCTTGAGTATTTCTTTGGCATCCAAGTATCCAACGCCCCAAATCCCCGATTAAAAATGCCGCCAGTCTGAAACGAAATTCAAAATCCCACGTCGTCCTGTGTGAACTTGCGCCGCGCAGGGCACACCACAGCCCACAGTGTGCGAACGCAACGCAACGCAAGTGGACCGTGGCCGCGTCCCCCCTACCCAACCCGCAGCCGCCCGGAACAGATCCCGCGGCCACGCGCCATACGTGTCGACAGGCACAGCACCCTCCTCGCCCCCGGTGTGTGAACGGATCCCCAACCGCATTACTGATTACCGCAACCACCCTCCCTCCGCTGGACTCGCACTCGCTCCACAAAAGGCGCGCGCCGCGGCTGTCTAAAACGGCCTCGCTCCTGCCTCCGCCAAACAGTCCACCGCGCTGCCGGTGCTCTCTCTTTCTCTTTCTCGTCCGCCATGGATGCTTCTAGTGCTATTACTGAAAACTAAAGCAGCCCCTGCCGGCGGCCCCCATTCCCCAGGATCCTCTCGTCCGCGGCCACGGGCGCACCGAGCTGCTGCTGTCTCCGGTAAGCGCCGCTCTCGCTCGCTTCGCCCCTGTAATCAGTTCCCGATCGAGCAGTTGCCGCCTGTAGTTCCTGGTGTGTGTTGCTTGTTGTTTGTTTGAACCCGAGGAACCGCCGCTCCTTCATTCGTTTCGTTCCTGCTGTTGCATTTGCATTTTCTTGCCCGCATCTGCGGTAGTTCTCGGGTTCTTGGCAGCGCGGGCTCTCAAATTTCGAGAGTGTTGTTCGATGAACGAAGCGAAATCGTAGCCCACTGAAATGAGCTTTCGTGGGTGCCGATTTCCTGTGTTGTGCCGTCGGCGTAGGAGTGCAGAGGATCTCTCTGCTTGCAATTGCAATCGAGGTGCTCATCAGCCCATGTGGTGGCGCCCATTATTTTTAGAAATGGGGTTCGAGATTGGATCCCATCTCGTTGATTAGTATGGCTTATGTGAACAGAAGAACGGCTTTGTCGTAAATTCTCCAGTACCCGTCATAAACTCAGTTTCTGACCCCTTTTAGGAAAACGTGACATTCCGTCTTCTTGCTTCATTTGCAGTGGCTTCGGAAACCATCCAGCGTCCTGAGTATAGTAATTAATTTTATCATTGGGGTTTAGGGTTTGCCATACTTGCATTTTGTTTCTCTCACGGTTATGATTATCGAAACTACTGGTAGGTGTGTGCAGCAGTTTGGGGGCCTCTAGTTAACCAAACCCATTTATGAGTATATTCTTCTATCATACTATATTATTACTATGTTTTACATGAGTACATTCTACTTGGTGTTAGTATGTGTCCCAGAACAGTAGGCGGCGCTTCCTTCAAGATTGATAATGTTATACAAAAAAGGATTTGTACCATCTTTTATTGGGAAAATTAAGTAATTTGTAGTTTAATCAAATTGTTCTAGACCGTTGCTTTGTTACCAACGTGCGCAATTTTTTTATGACAACTGTTCATACATGCAATCCCCGTTTGATTGTGCGTTGAACTACTTGTACATAGGAGGGGAAAAAAAGGATCTTCTGCTGACTTCTATGCCAAATTTTCAGGGACAAGATGAAGCTGGTTTTCTGGCATTGTTTTTTTCAATTCTTCGTGTTAGTTTCAACATCACAGGGTATGAGTTCAGATGGCCTAGCTCTTCTTGCTCTGTCCAGAAGCCTCGTACTACCAAGTTCCATAAGATCCAACTGGTGCGCTTCTGATGCAACCCCTTGTGCATGGAATGGTGTTGGTTGCAATGGAAGGAACAGAGTGATTTCTCTTAACCTATCATCATCAGAGGTTGAAGGTTTTATAGGACCTGAAATAGGGCGTCTGAAATACCTGCAAATTCTCATTTTATCTGGTAACAACATATCTGGTTTGATCCCTCCAGAATTGGGCAACTGCAGTATGCTTGAACAATTGGATCTGTCCCAAAACTTACTTTCTGGCAGTATACCAGCATCAATGGGCAACCTCAAGAAATTGTCAGCACTGTCACTGTACTACAACTCTTTCAATGGAACAATACCAGAGGAGTTGTTCAAGAACCAGTTTCTGGAGGAAGTGTACCTAAATGACAATCAGCTCAGTGGTTCGATACCCTTCTCGGTTGGTGAAATGACAAGCCTTAAGTCATTGTGGTTGCAGGACAATATGTTGTCTGGAGTTTTGCCCAGTTCAATTGGCAACTGCACCAAGTTGGAGGAGCTGTATCTACTTTATAATCAACTGAGTGGCAGTCTTCCAGAAACCTTGAGTGAGATCAAAGGCCTCAGGATTCTTGATGCCACCAGCAACAGCTTCATAGGCGAGATCTCTTTCATTTTTGAGAACTGCAAGCTGGAAATATTCATCTTGTCATTCAATTATATAAAGGGTGAAATTCCATCATGGCTGGGGAATTGCAGGAGCTTGCAACAACTTGGATTTGTCAATAATAGTCTGTCTGGCAAGATTCCAAATTCTATTGGCTTATTGAGCAACCTCACATATCTTTTACTTTCACAGAACTCCCTGTCTGGGCCGATCCCTCCTGAGATTAGTAACTGTAGGTTGCTGCAGTGGCTAGAGTTGGATGCAAACCAGCTGGAGGGCACTGTTCCTAAAGGGTTGGCAAATTTACGGAACCTCTCAAAGCTCTTTCTGTTTGAGAATCGTCTCATGGGAGAGTTCCCTGAGAATATTTGGACTATCCAAACCCTCGAGAGTGTGCTTATTTATAGCAACAGATTCACAGGGAAGCTACCTTCAGTGTTAGCTGAGCTGAAGTACCTGGAGAACATTACACTGTTTGATAATTTCTTCACTGGAGTCATACCACAGGAGCTGGGTGTTAATAGCCCCTTGGTGCAGATAGATTTCACAAATAACAGTTTTGTTGGTGGTATCCCACCAAACATTTGTTCAGGAAAAGCATTGAGAATTTTGGACTTGGGGTTTAATCATCTCAACGGTAGCATCCCATCCAATGTTGTGGACTGCCCAAGTCTGGAGCTAGTCATTGTCAAAAACAATAACCTTGATGGGTCTATTCCACAATTCAAAAACTGTGCAAATCTAAGTTATATGGATCTGAGCCACAATTCCTTAAGTGGTAACATTCCTGCAAGCTTCAGCAGATGTGTAAACATTACTGAGATAAACTGGTCAGAGAACAAGCTTTCTGGGGCAATACCACCTGAAATTGGAAACTTAGTGAATCTGAAAAGACTTGACCTCTCACACAACATATTACATGGTTCAATGCCTGTGCAAATTTCCAGTTGCTCCAAGTTGTATTCACTTGATTTGAGTTTTAACTCTTTGAATTGTTCGGCCCTCAGCACAGTAAGCAACTTGAAGTTTCTGACACAACTACGATTGCAAGAGAATAGATTCAGCGGAGGCTTGCCTGAGTCTCTCTCCCAATTGGAAATGCTTATTGAGCTGCAACTTGGTGGAAATATTCTTGGGGGTAGTATCCCTTCATCATTAGGACAGCTGGTGAAACTGGGTACAGCCTTGAACCTTAGTAGCAATGGTCTAGTTGGTGATATTCCACCACAATTGGGTAATTTAGTGGACTTGCAAAACTTAGATTTGTCATTTAATAATCTCACAGGAGGCCTTGCTACATTGAGAAGTCTAGGTTTTTTGCAGGCCTTGAATGTTTCTTACAACCAATTTAGTGGACCAGTCCCAGATAATCTTCTGAAGTTTCTGAGTTCCACACCAAATTCTTTTAATGGAAACCCAGGCCTCTGTATCTCTTGCAGCACCAGTGATTCTTCTTGCATGGGAGCTAATGTTTTGAAACATTGTGTTGGGTCAAAGAAAAGAGGAGTGCATGGCCGATTCAAAATTTTCCTCATAGTTCTTGGTTCATTATTTGTGGGAGCAGTTCTGGTACTTATACTGTGTTGCATCATTCTGAAATCTCGAGATCGGAAGAATAATACTGAGGAAGCAGTCAGTAATATGTTTGAAGGTTCCTCATCTAAATTAAATGAGATTATAGAGGCTACTGAAAATTTTGATGACAAGTATATCATCGGTACAGGTGGTCACGGAACTGTTTACAAAGCAACACTGAGGTCAGGAGATGTTTATGCTATAAAGAAACTTGTGATTTCTGCACACAAAGGTTCATACAAAAGCATGGTTAGAGAACTGAAGACACTAGGAAAAATTAAGCACAGAAACTTGATAAAGTTGAAAGAATTTTGGTTCAGACGTGATAATGGATTCATACTGTATGATTTTATGGAAAAAGGTAGCCTTCATGATGTTCTGCATGTAATTCAGCCAGCACCAACTTTGGACTGGTGTGTGAGGTATGACATAGCTCTTGGCACCGCCCATGGGTTAGCATATCTTCACGATGACTGCCGCCCTGCGATCATTCACCGTGATATCAAGCCAAGTAATATACTGCTGGACATGGACATGGTGCCACATATTTCAGATTTTGGCATTGCAAAGCTCATGTACCAGCCTTCTACTGCTTCACAGACCACTGGAATCGTTGGCACCATTGGATATATGGCCCCAGGTATGGTTGAAACAAAGCACATTCATAACTGTTTCTTTTTCCTCACAAGCATGTATACATTAATTAGAAATTTCGGATTCTGAAATGTCTCGTGTAGCTGAAGCACTTATTTGAAATCTCAATGTACTAGAATTGTTTCCAGTAATCTGAGTGCAAGCATACACATTACCAATTACATCTCAGAAGTTTTTGACATCTCAAAAGTTCTGATAGAAGATTAAAGTCATGGAGAAGCTTCCAAATAGTTAATTCCTCTTGGAGAAAGAAATTCACAATATAAACATTTGGAAATTCAATTTGCCAGATACTGTCATGTCATTTTTTTTTGTTATATAAATATATAAATAATACTACACTTATAAGATCTGCTGGTGTACTTGTCATCTTGAAACTATGAAATGCAAACCTAAGACTGTCTCCAATAGGTGATCCATATAGGCACCCAAACCCAAAATAGATAGCAGGAGACTCAAAATCAGTCTCCAATAGAGTACCTATACGGAAGACCTATTTTGGGTTGTTTGAGAGGTACAACCTAAATATGAGTATCATCTCTTGGAAATCCATTTGTAGAAGTGATTCTCTTTTGGGTTCTGTTGTTGGAGAGGATGTTGAATGGGTATTGAACCCTTTGATTGTAGCGCTATCAAACGTTGAATGGATATTGTATTCTGGGTGTTGTTACTGGAGATAGTGTAATGAGCATGCGCTGTCTTGCAGAATTGGCGTTTTCCACCAAGAGAAGCGTGGAGTCCGACGTATACAGCTACGGCGTGGTGCTACTGGAGCTGCTCACCAGGAGGACGGCGGTGGATCCTTCGTTCCCCGACAGCACGGACATAGTCGGCTGGGTGTCGTCCGCGCTTAACGGCACCGACAAAATCGAGGCCGTCTGCGACCCGGCCCTCATGGAGGAAGTCTTCGGCACGGTGGAGATGGAGGAGGTGCGCAAGGTGCTGTCGGTGGCGCTGCGGTGCGCGGCCAGGGAGGCGAGCCAAAGGCCGTCCATGGCCGCCGTGGTGAAGGAGCTGACGGGCGTACGGCCTGCCACTGGCAGCGGCGGCGGCGGCCGGTCGTTGTCCGAGTCGAATCAGGGGAAACCGGGATCGCAATCCCACAGCAGCGCCTACTGGCAGTAGGATTCTTGATTGTGCCGAGCTGTTCGGGGACACCACCTTCCTGAACTTCTTGTAGTCTCTACTCTTTAGGTAGCCTTGCTTGGTGTACATCCTGATTGGTTAGTTGACAATGAATAAATTTAGTTGAAATGAAACGGATGAGGAGAGATGCTGGCTCGTGTATGAGTGCGAGGCTGCTTGTTCTTCTGAAATCTGTGGACTGTGGCTTGTCCGTGGCTTCGCGTCCATCGCGGTGTTGTAGTGGGCTGCTGAATCTCTCCGAGAGACCCAGATATGAAGCTGACACTCTTGGGAAAGGCGACATTCGGCTGCCGGCGGAGGAGAATTGCGACGAGATTGGGGGCGGTTTCACCGGCCGGGTGCAGCGGCGGCGGCTCAGGACAGGGGCCGTGATCGTTTCGGCTTATACGATCGTGTATTTTTCTCTCACGTTAATACAGCCAGCAGTACTTCTGACTTATAATCCATAATCGTTTCAACCGAAACGAATAGACTGATGATTGTTTTGCATCGGGGACGAGGGACGGTATTGGGAACCGCCGGAGATGCTCTTAGTCCCTTCTTGTTGTCTTTTGTCAGTTAGGCAGTAGCAGTTCTCTCTTCTTTCAGAAAGTTTTAAGTTTTTGCATCCTTCTATTTTTGAATCACTTTCAAGCAATAGTGATATGATATTTAAGCATTAATTAGCTCTTCATTAGAGCAGTTTTTAAATCAATTGCTTGAGCTAGTGCTCTGAAGGACAGCATGATGTAGTGATGAGAGCTGTTTCACTAAGTCACCAGGTCACGGGTTCGAAGCAGCATCTTCGTAGATTTTGCAGAAGAAAGCTTGCCTCGGTTTTTTTCTTCCCCAAACCTCACTCATATGGGAGCCTCGGTACTCGGTCTGCCTTTTTTTTTGAGCTAGTGCTCTCAGTTGTGATTTCTTTGGCTGCTGTTTTTCTTTTTTGTTTTGGACTGCTCTTTAGCACTTGGTGTCACAGTTCATTTGGCTCTTGTCATGCATACTCAAATTTGCTTCCACGATAAATTTATTGACGAAATTCATATTTTTGACTGACCGGCTTGTGTTGAAGTTGCTAACAGGGAGCCTGTACAAAATCAGGTATGTCTCTATTTTTCCGCTTCTTTGTTGGCTTTAGCTCTCACTAGTTCTAGACCTTGTGTAATTCTGTACAATTGCAACTACGGGAAAGGTTTTGTCAATCAGTGATGTTTAGTTCTGTGTAATAAGACGAACTGAGCTGTAGAGAAACGTTGCAGCTTGTGATTAAAAAAAACTTACCGACAGGGCTCCTGACTAACTAATACATCCACGTCATAGATTAGAAAACAATAAATTCTTATAAAAATATCCAGGCTTGGCTTCATCCATGGATAAAAACGTGGGTTTGACTTGAATACGATCAGAGTAGTAGACCTCTGGTTATTGTCGTTGGCTGAAATTCCTAACCTATGGATGCAGAGACGGAGCAAATTTTACAGTTCCGCTACTAATAATTAAGGGCGTGTTTAGATCCAAAAAAATTTTTGGGTTTTGGGTACTGTAGCACTTTCGTTTTTATTTGGTAATTAGTGTCTAATTATGGACTAATTAGGTTCAAAAGTTTCGTCTCGCGATTTCTCACCTAACTGTGTAATTAGTTTTTTTTTTATCTACATTTAGTACTCCATACATATGCCGCAAGATTCGGCGCGCAAAAATTTTTTGGTTTTGGATGGAACTAAACGGGGCCTAAGACAATTTTGTGAAAAGTGCTGAACATTTCTTTGGCATCGAACGCCCCCAAATCCCCGTTTAAAAAATGCCGCCAGTCTGAAGCTAAATTCAAAAACTCACGTCCTGTGTGAACTTGCGCCGCGCAGGGTACACAGCCCAGGCTGGACTAGCTCCAAAAGGCAGGCGCCTGCACGGCTGCAGTGTCTAGACCTGGAGTCCTGGACCGGCTTCGCTTGTGCCACCGCCACCAGTCCAGTCCTCCACCACCGCCGCGCTGCCACTGCCCACCGCTCTCTTTCTCGTCCGCCGTGGATGCTGCTAGTGCTAATGAAAACTAGAGCATGGCGCCTGCCGGCCCCCATTTTGCAGGATCCTCCCGCCCGCGGTCACCGCGAGTTGCTGTCTCTGATCTGGTAAGCGCCGCTCACTCGCTCGCTTCTCCCTGTGCTCCCGGTCGAGCAGGGGGCGGTACTTCCTGTTGTGTGTTGCTTGTTGTTTCAACGAACCGCCGCTCCATCATTCGTTTCGTTCCTGCTGTCTTGTCTGTCGCATTGAGAGAGTGTTGTTCAGGAACGAAGCAAATCCGGTGGCTGTTTCATTTGTAGCCCACTGAAATGAGATTTCCTGGGTGCCAATTTCCCTAAGAATGTTTTTTTTAAAAGATAATTTCCCTGAGAATGTTTCTGCTGTGCCTAGGAAGCTTCTTATTCTTGGGTGGTGCCGTCGGTGGAGTAGTGCAGACTGCAGAGGATCTCTCGCTTGCAATTGCAACCCAGGTGCCCATTTTTCTTTTAAAATAAAAAAAAAAGAAATCGGAGGTGCCCATGAGCCCATTGTGGTGGTGCGGTGGTGCCCATTAAGGAAATGCTTCTGTGTTCGAGATCGGATCCCATGTCGTTGATCGGTACTCCCTCCGTACTAAAAAAATAAAGTCGTTTTGGAAATATAAATCATGAATAATTTTTAAGTTGTTGAGTTTGGAAATGTGAAAACCATATGTATAGATTTGTCTTGAATAATACTTTCATAAAAATTTACATATATCATTTTTTAATAAATATCTTTATAAAAATAAGTAGTCAAAGTTATGCTTTGGAGACCGTGTCGCTGTCCAAAATGACTTCACTTTTGAGTATGGAGGGAGTATGGCTTATGTTGAACAGAAGATCGGCTTTGTCGTATCTACTCAAGTAAGAACTAAGAAGCCCGTCACAAACTCACAGTTCCTGACCCCTTTTAGGAAAATGTGAGTTTTCCTTCTTCATTTGCTTGCAGTGGCGTCGAGAACAATCCGGCATCTTTTGAGTAATTAAGGAGTCATTCAAATCCCGGTGGATTCTAAAAAATCTGGATAAAAAAAATCTAGTATGTTCATTGGATCTATGTCTATACTTTAAAATCCAATAGAATCTAGCATGTTTGGATGGGATTCTAGGATTACGAGATTCTTTTTAATCCAGATTCACAAAATCCCTTGGGAACCAAACGGGGCCTAAGTTTAGCATTGGGTTTTGGCTTTGCCATCTTTGCATTTTGATTCTCTCACAGTATGGTTATCGAAACTACCGGTAGGTTCACTTCATTGTCCATGGTTTCTAGCAGTTTGGGGGCCTCAAGTTAATCAAACCAATTTATTCTTCTATTATACTATATAATTATGTTTTTTCATGAGTATGTTCTACGTGATGGAAATGTTTTTCAGAACAGTAGGCTTGGTTTATTCAATCAAGATTAAAAGTTAGAAAACAGTTTCCACCACCTTTTATGAGGAAAACAAAAGTAACTTGTAGTTTCTTCAAATTGTGCCCGAATGTTGCTTTAGGGGGAAAGTTACCAATGTGTGCACCTTTGATAATGACAACTGTACATATATGTAATCTCCATTTGTTTGTGTATTGGCCTACTTGTATATAGGAGATATAAAATGATCTTGTGCTGATTTCTATGCAAAATTTCAGGAACAAGATGAAGCTAGTTTTCTGGCATTGGTTTTGGCTATTCTTCATGTCATTACTTTCGTCATCAGAGGGTTTGAGTTCAGATGGCCTAGCTCTTCTTGCTCTGTCGAAAAGCCTCATACTTCCAAGTTCCCTAAGGTCCAACTGGACTGCTTCTGATGCAACTCCTTGTGCATGGAACGGTGTTGGTTGCAATGGAAGGAATAGAGTGATTTCTCTCGACCTATCATCATCATGGGTTTCAGGTTCAATCGGACCTGAAATAGGGCATCTGAAATGCCTGCAAAATCTCAGTTTAAGTGCTAACAACATATCTGGTTCGATCCCTCGTGAATTGGGCAACCTCAAGAAATTGTCATTACTATCACTGTACCAAAACTCTTTTGAGTGGAACAATACCAGACGAGTTGTTCAGGAACCAGTTACTGGAGAAAGTGTACCTACATGGCAATCAGCTCAGTGGTTCGATACCCTTATCGGTTGGTGAAACGACAAGCCTGAAGTCCTTGTGGTTGCATGAAAATATGTTGTCTGGAGTTTTGCCCAGTTCAATCGGCAACTGCACCAAGTTGGAGGAGCTCTATCTGCATAAAAATATGTTGTCTGGAGTTTTGCCCAGTTCAATCGGCAACTGCACCAAGTTGGAGGAGCTCTATCTCCATGATAATCGACTGAGTGGCAGTCTTCCAGAAACCTTGAGTGAGATCAAAGGCCTCCGGATTTTGGATGCCACTAGCAATCGCTTCGCAGGCGAGATCTCGTTCAGTTTTGAGAACTGCAAACTAGAAATATTCATCTTGTCATTCAATAATATAAAGGGCGAAATTCCATCTTGGCTAGGGAATTGCAAGAGCTTGCAGCAACTTGCATTTGTCAGTAATAGTTTGTCTGGTACAATTCCAACTTCTCTAGGCTTATTGAGCAACCTTCACACATCTTTTTCTTTCTCAGAACTCCCTGTCTGGGCCAATCCCACCTGAGATCGGTAACTGTCGGTTGCTGCAGTCGCTAGAGTTAGAAGACAACCAGCTGGACGGCACTGTTACTGAAGAGGTCGCAAATTTACGGAACCTGTCAAGGCTCTTTCTGTTTGAGAATCGTCTAACGGGAGACTTCCTTGAGAATATTTGGAGTATCCGAACCCTCGAGAGTGTCCTTATTTATAGCAACAGATTCACAGGGAAGCTACCTTCAGTGTTAGCTGAGCTGAAGTCCCTAAAGATCATCAAACTGTTTGATAATTTCTTTACTGGAGTCATACCACAGGAGCGGGGTGTTAATATCCCCTTGGTCCAGATAGATTTCACAAATAACAGTTTTATTGGTGGTATCCCACCAAACATTTGTTCAGGAAAAGCATTGACAATTTTAGACTTGGGGTTTAATCGTCTCAACGGTAGCATCCCATCCAATGTTGTGGAATGCCCAAGTCTGGAGCGAGTCATTGTCAAAAACAATAACCTTGATGGGTCTATTCCGCAATTTATAAACTGTGCAAATCTAAGTTCTATGGATCTGAGCCACAATTCCTTGAGTGGTAACATTCCAGCAAGCTTCAGCAGATGTGCAAACATTAATGATATAAACTGGTCAAAGAACAAGCTTTTTGGGGCAATACCACCTCAAATTGGAAACTTAGTGAACCTGGAAAGACTTGACCTCTCACACAACATATTACATGGTTCAATCCCTGTGCAAATTTCCAGTTGCTCCAAGTTGTACTCACTTGATTTGAGTTTTAACTCTTTGAATGGTTCGGCCCTCAGCACAGTAAGCAACCTGAAGCTTCTGAAAGAACTACGATTGCAAAAGAATAGATTCAGCGGAGGCTTGCCTGATTCTCTCCCACAATTGCAAATGCTTACTGAGCTACAACTTGGTGGAAATATTCTTGGGGGTAGTATCCCTTCATCATTAGGACAACTGGTGAAACTGACTACAGCCTTCAACCTTAGTAGCAATGGTATAGTGGGTGATATTCCACCACAATTGGGTAATTTGGTGGACTTGCAAAACTTAGATTTTTTTAAGATAATCTACTGCTTCCTTGTGTGAACACACAGCAAGAGAAGTCGGCGTCGAAAATGCCTCCTGCTGTGGTACTGTATTCGCTGTAGAGGTAGGCGCCGAACGGCTCACCTGCCGGACTGTAGCCACGTGCAGGGACAGGCGCAGAAGTCAGTCCTGTGTTATCTAGTGACTGTAGCAGCACGTTAGCTGTACTAGGACTAGATGGATAGAGTTGTATAAATAGTTTGTCACTGCAACTCAGTAAAGAGAGTTCAGTTCAGCCATCTCCCATATAGGGCTCCGGCCAACGCTAGTGCCGGTACTGTGTGTGTATGCTCTGTTCTTCCTCTTCTTCAACTTCTAGCCATAGTGTGTGTGTTCGGACAACGCTTGTTCGTGGTCGGCTTAGCTAGTGGGTGCTCGGCAAGACTGGTGAGTGGTCCACTCACCTGAGCCGGTGATCCTGTGGGCTAACAAGTGGTATCAAAGCCGTACAAGCGCCGTCGCTGGACTAACCACTGGCGATGACGAACGGTTCAGAGATGGGCGACAGTAGTGACACTGCTGTTGTGGCTACCCAGCCACGACCGGAGGTCGTTGTTCGCATGGTGCGGGAGGTCAGCGGCACCAGTTGGCCGACGCTGACTCGCACCAACTATGGAGAGTGGTCGGTGACCATGAAGATCAACCTCAGAGCCCGACGGCTCTAGAATGCCGTTGACAAAGGCATCGACAATGAGGAAGATGACATGTCAACGTTGGAGGCTATCCTCGCTGCTGTACCGGCGGAGTACAGGGAGCCGTTGGGGGCGAAGAGCTCTGCTAAGGAGGCGTGAAGGCTATTGCGGCGATGCGCATCGGTTCCGACCGTGCAAAGAAGGCGATGGCCCAGCTTCTGAAGTAGGAGTACGCCAACCTCAAGTTCAAGAATGGTGAAATGGTGGGGGATTTCTCCCTCCGCCTGCAGACGCTCATCAGCAAGCTGAAGAGCCACGGCGTCATCATCGACGAAGAGGAGACAGTCTCCAAGTACCTCCACTCCGTGCCGGTAAAGTACATCCAGATCGCTCTCTCCATAGAGACGATGCAGGACTTGTCCACCCTCAACATTGAGGATGTGACAGGCCGTCTGTGGGCGGTGGACGAGCGTCTTGAGCAGGCGACAGCAACGAAGGACAACGACAAACTGCTGCTGACAGAAGAGGAGTGGGCTACTCGGAGAAACTTCGGGAAGGCAGCCTTCTCCAGCCACGGTGGCGATGGCAAGTGCCACGGCAAGGCTTCTTTGGAGAAGAAGAAGCAGGTCGACCCTAACGCCTGTCGGCGCTGCGGAAAGACGGGCCATTGGGCATGGGAGTGGCCAAATCGCAAGCAGGAGAAGAAGGCTGAGGCTCATCTGGCGCAAGTTGATGATGATGATGAGGCCACTATCCTGATGGCGACGTTCTGTGCACTGCACGACGTCGAGGACGAGGAGAAAGAAGAGGCGACGACGGTGGAAGGACCTGGAAAGGCCCTGAAGGCTGTCAACCTCGACGAACCACGCGCCCAAGTCCACCTCGGACATGTGGGCGCCGACCAGGAGCAGCGGTGGTATCTGGACTCTGATGCCAGCAACCACATGATGGGCTCCAAGGCATCCTTCTCCGAGCTCGACGACGATGTTACCGGTATGGTGAAGTTTGGTGACGGCTCATGGGTGGCAATCCAAGGGCGCGGCACCATCATCTTCAGGTGCCAGAACGGGGAGTACCACGCACTAACAGATGTATATTATATCCCGCAGCTGTGTTCCAGCATCATCAGCTGGATGAGCGCGGTAGCGAGGTACTGATCAAGGACGGAGTCCTTAGGATCAGGGACCAGGAGCAGCGATTTCTTGCCAAGGTGAAGAGGTCCCTGAACCGGTTGTACCTGCTCGACCTAAAGGTAGAGCAGCCGGTGTGCCTGGTGGCAAGACACACCGAGGAACCGTGGATGTGGCATGCCCGGTTCGAACATCTCAGCTTTGATGCGCTTGGTCGGCTGGAGAAGATGGTCCAAGGGCTACCCCACATCAAGCACGGAGGCGAATTGTGTGACAGCTGCCTGGCCAGGAAGCAGAGGAGGCTACCATTTCCAAAGGCGGCCAAGTATCGCACGAAGGATGCTCTCAAGCTCGTCCACGGTGACCTCTATGGGCCAATCACACTAGCTACAAACGGTGGTCAGCGGTACTTCCTCCTGCTCGTGGATGATTGTAGTCACTACATATGGCTGCAACTCCTGACGAGCAAGGACGAAGCGGTGGTGGCGATTAAGAAGTTCAAGATGCGCGCGGAGGCCAAGAGTGGCAAGAAGCTCCGTGTGTTGAGGACTGATCACGGCGGTGAATTCACTTCGGTGGAGTTCACTGCGTACTGCGCGGATCAGGGTGTGGTGCGACACCACACCACGCCGTACTCGCCACAGCAGAATGGCGTGGTGGAGCGACGGAACCAGACGGTGGTCGGCATGGCTCGATTCATGATGAATGCCAAAGGCATGCCGGCAAGGTTCTAGGGTGAGGCGGTGACCACGGTGGTGTTCATCCTCAACCGCGCTCCGACCAAGGCCCTGACGGGCAAGATGCCCTTCAAAGCTTGGTATGGGCGCAAGCCGAGCGTGTCCTTCCTCCGAACATTCGGCTGCATCGGCCACGTCAGGAAGACGAAGCGAATCCTCACCAAGCTGGAGGATAGGATCACACTGATGATGTTCCTAGGCTACGCAGAGGGTACCAAGGCGTACCGGCTCTACGACCCACGCGGAGACAAGGTGCTTGTCTCGCGCAACGTCGTGTTCGACGAGAAGGCGGCTTGGGACTGGAGTAGTCTGAGCACGGGGGAAGCTGACGGCTTCACCAGCACCTTCGTTGTCGAGCACCTGGTCATCCACGGTGGTGGAGACACTGGGGAAGAGGTGCCGAGCACTCTAGGAGGAGTGCCGAGCACTCCAGCGACAGAGCCGAGCACTCCTGGGGCAGTGCCGAGCACTTCGGGAGGGATACCGAGCACTCCGGGAGGAGTGTCGAGCACTCCTAGAGGAATGCCGAGCACGCTAGGAGTGGTGCCGGGAGGTTCTGCAGTGGTGGCGACCACTCCAGGACGGGTGCCGAGCACTCCCGTAAAGAAGCCAAGAGGTCTTGCAGTGGTACCGACCACTCCAAGACTAAGGCTAGCACTGCTACAGTGTGTCGAGCACTGCAGGAGTAATGACGAGCTGTCCAGAAGTAGTGCCGAGCACTGCAACCAGGGTGCCGAGCACTTAAGGTGCTGTGCCGAGCACTCTGGCGGAACAGGGAACTCCATCAACACTGATTGAGTTCGCCTCACCTCCAAGTGACATCACTGAGTTCGTGGATGCCTTCCACGAAGGTGAGGAGGTGCGGTTCCGTAGGCTGGACAACATCGTCGGCGACATAGGGCCCTTAGGACTGGTTGGTCGGCTGCTCAATGACCAAGAGCTGCTGCTCGTCAGTATAGAAGAACCACCCACGTTCGCGCTAGCCGAGCGCGATGGAAACTGGCAACGGGCGATGCTGGAGGAGATGAAGGCAATCGAGAAAAACGAGACATGACAGCTCATCGATCCACCTCCAGGATGTCGTCCGATCAGCCTAAAGTGGGTGTACAAGGTCAAGCGGGACGAGCTCGGCGCCATTGTCAAGCATAATGTGCGTCTCGTCGCCCAAGGCTTTGTTCAGCATGAGGGCATAGATTTCGAGGAGGTCTTTGCGCCAGTAGCGCGCATCGAGTCTGTCTGTTTGCTACTAGCCTTGACAGCAGCAAAGGACTGGCGCGTCCATCACTTGGACGTTAAATCAGCATTCCTCAACGGCGAGCTGGCGGAGACGGTTTTTGTCAGGCAACCTCTAGGTTTCGCCATCAAGGGAGAGGAGCACAGGGTGCTCCGACTGCTCAAGGCGCTCTACGGGCTACGGCAGGCCCCATGAGCATGGAACGCCAAGCTTGACGCCACGCTGGGCGAGCTTGGGTTTCAGCGGTGTGCAACTGAGCACGCGCTCTACACGCAGCGACGGAGAAAGGAGGAGCTCGTCGTCGGCGTGTATGTGGACGACTTGATCGTCACCGGCGCGCGCACGGATGACATCAACAACTTTAAGCGTGAGATGGTGGCTCGTTTTTGAATGAGTGATCTCGGCGCACTCTCCTACTACCTCGGCATCAAGGTGAGACAGGGAAAGGTGGAACTCACGCTTGGTTAGAGTGCGTATGCCTCGAAGCTGTTGGAGCGGAGCGGCATGGCTGAGTGCAAGCCATGTGTGACTCCGATGGAGGAGCGGCTGAAGCTGACAAAGGCCAGCACCACGGTGAAGGTGGATGCAACACTCTACCGGAGCATCGTCGGCAGTCTGCGCTACCTAATCCACACGAGGCCGGACGTTGCGTTTGCCGTGGGCTACGTCAGTCGCTTCATGGAAGATCCCAGAGAGGATCACTAAGCTACGGTGACGAGGCTACTGCGCTACGTCAAGGGGACGGTAGATTAGGGGATCATCTTCCCAAAGACCGGCGGGAGTAGGCTGCAGCTCACTGTGTTCAGCGATACAGACATGGTGGGAGACATCGATGGACGGTGGAGCACCTCTAGAGTGCTCGTCTTCCTCGGGTCGGCTCCAATTTCATGGCTGTCGCTGAAACAAAAGATGGTGGCGCTATCTACGTGCGAGGCAGAGTACGTAGCGGTGGCCACAGCGGTGTGCCAAGTTGTGTGGCTACGCCGGCTGTTGGGCGAGCTGACCGGTGTGAAAGCTCACCCACCAGTACTGATGGTGGACAACCAGTCCGCCATCGCCCTCGCGAAGAATCCGGTTCTGCACGACCGGAGCAAGCACATCGACGTGAAGTTCCACTTCCTCAGGGACCGTGTCGATGAAGGATAGATCGTCATCGAGTTCGTCGAAACTGGTTGGCAACTCGCGGACGTCCTCACCAAGCCGCTCGGACGTCTTCGACTCACGGAGCTGAAGTAGATGATCGGCATGGAGGGGGTACAAGGGATAAAAGTAGGATTATTGGAAGAATTGTTAGATAATCTACTGCTTTATTGTGTGAACACACACAAGAAAGAAAAAGACGCCGAAAAGGTCCCTATTTGGTAATCAGAGTCATTTGAGAGGCAAAGCGCCGAACGGCTCACCTGTCGGAATGCAGCCACATGCAGGGACAGGCACGTAAGTCAGTCCTGCTGCGTTATCTAGTGACTGTAGCAGCATGTTAGCTGTACTAGGACTAGATGGATAGAGTTTTATAAGTAGTTTGCCACTGCAACTCAGTAAAGAGAGTTCAGTTCATCCATCTTCCATATAGGGATCCGGCCAACGCTGGTGCTTGTACTGTGTGTATGCTCTGTTCTCCCTCTTCTTTAACCTCTAGCCATAGTGTGTGTTCGGACAACGCTTGTTCGTGGTCGGTTTAGCTAGTGAGTGCTTGGCAACACTAGCAGGTGCTCGGCAAGACTGGTGAGTAGTCCACTCACCTGAGCCGGTGATCCTGTGGGCTAACAGATTTGTCATTTAATAATCTCACAGGAGGCCTTGCTACATCGAGAAGTCTAGGCTTTTTGCAGGCCTTGAATGTTTCTTACAACCAATTTAGGGTGTGTTTAGTTGGGGAGGTGAAAATTTTTGGGTGTCACATCGGATGTGTCGGAAGTATGTCGGGAGGGGTTTTGGATACTAATAAAAAAACAAATTACAGAACCCATCAGGAAACTGCGAGACGAATCTAATGATACTAATTAATCGGTGATTAGCACATGTGGGTTACTGTAGCATTTAAGGCTTTTCGTGGACTAATTAGGCTTAAAAGATTCGTCTTGCGATTTTGCCGAGAACTGTGCAATTAGTTTTTTTTTCGTTTACATTTGGTACTCCATGTATGTGTCCAAACATGCTCTTTTACTATAAGAGGAAAAAAAATTTGGAAACTAAACAGAGCCTTAGTGGACCAGTCCCAGATATTCTTCTTAAGTTTCTGAATTCCACACCAAATTCTTTTAATGGAAACCCAGGTCTCTGTATCTCTTGCAACACCAGTGATTCTTCTTGCATGGGAGCTAATGTTTTGAGGAGTGCATGGCCGATTCAAAATTGTTCTCATAGCTCTTGGTTCATTATTTGTGGGAGCAGTTCTAGTACTTATACTGTGTTGCATCCTTCTGAAATCTCGAGACCGGAAGAACAGTGAGGAGGCAGTCAGTAACATGTTTGAACGTTCCTCATTTAAATTAAATGAGGTTATAGAGGCTACTGAAAATTTTGACAAGTATATCATCGGTACAGGTGCTCATGGAACTGTATACAAGGCAACAATGAGGTCAGGGGATGTTTATGCTATAAAGAAACTTGTGATTTCTGCACACAAAGGTTCATACAAAAGCATGGTTAGAGAACTCAAGACACTTGGTAATATTAAGCACAGAAACTTGATAAAACTGAAAGAATTTTGGTTCAGAAGTGATAATGGATTCATACTGTATGATTTTATGGAAAAAGGTAGCCTTCATGATGTTCTGCATGTAATTCAGCCAGCACCAGCTTTGGATTGGTGTGTGAGGCATGGCATAGCTCTCGGCACCGCCCATGGGGGTTAGCATATCTTCACGATGACTGCCGCCCCGCAATCATTCACCGTGATATCAAGGCAAGTAATATACTGCTGGACATGGACATGGTGCCACATACTCCCTCTGTCCGAGTCTAAAATATGTGGCTTGTTCGTGGCATCGTGTCCATTCTGGTCGCGGTGTTTGTGGTGCATGCTAATTCTTCTCCGAGATATGATTATATGAAGCTAACACTCTTGGCAATGACAATATTGAGCGGTCGATAGTGGAGAATTACGATGATATTAAGGGTGGTTTTCACCGATCGGGTGCGGCGACAGCGGCTCCTAGCGGCAGAGCCGCTGCGGCCGCACCCGGCCAGTGAGCTGGGTTAGGTTAGTTGAGACTTTTACCTCTTTACCATTATAAAAGATGGTCGTTTTCACATGCCACTAAAAAGTTGGGCCTCACCCATGTGCTATTCACCTAAACTTTCTTGTCTCCCAGGCCATTCCATCCACTTTGCACTCTAACGGAGGGAAACGGCATGGAGAAAAGACCTGCTTGCCCTGAGGCCATAGAGGCCGATCAAAATCACCATTGTCCTTCTGTGCCACTCCCTGGCTGAGCTGAGCAGTTGTGTTGGCGTAAAAAAAAAACTAGAGTATATACGTGATGCATGAACATATGAATTAATGTGCACCTTTTTTTAATGCCAAAAAAACTAGAGTATGTAGGTGATGCCAACACAAGAAATGAACACAATATATAATAATAATAATAATATTTAACACAATATATAATAATAATATGGTTCATAGACCAACATTTGGTCACTGGTTTTCAACGTATTAGCTAAAGTTTTCAACATGTCATCGTTATTACAGCAGGCACATAAGTGCTTCATCCAGACAATTTCAACATGTCACCTCTACTCGTTTCACCTAAAATTCCGGGAAATACATATGGCGGGCCCATCATGTCGTTATACATACTATACTCCTAAATAAAATAATAGTGTACAGCTGCTAGACGATTAGAAGTGCCATCACGCGTATAAAAATACGCTGGGTGCACAGGTGCAGTGAACTTGCCAGGCGTGCACGTCACGTGGGTGTATTTTAGTCACCGTCCTTGGTCGATTCAAGCATCTCGGCGATACTCTAGTCGTCTCGCTTAAAATTGTGCACGCCTGGCAAGTGCACCTGTGCACCCAGCGTATTTTTATACGCGTGATGGCACTTCTAATCGTCTAGCAGCTGTACACTATTATTTTATTTAGGAGTATAGTATGTATAATGACATGATGGGCCCGCCATACGTATTTCCCAGAATTTTAGGTGAAACGAGTAGAGGTGACATGTTGAAATTGTCTGGACGAAGCACTTATGTGCCTGCTGTAATAATGGTGACATGTTGAAAACTTTAACTAATGCGTTGAAAACCAGTGACCAAATATTGGTCTATGAACCATATTATTATTATATATTGTGTTAAATATTATTATTATATATTGTGTTCGTTTCTTGTGTTGGCATCATGTACATACTTCAGTTTTTTTGGCATTAAAAAAAGATGCACATTAATTCATATGTTCATGCATCACGTGCATACTCTAGTTTTTTTTGCGCCAACACAACTGCCCAGCTTGGCCAGGGAGTGGCACAGAAGGACAATGGTGATTTTGATCAGCCTCTATGGCCTCAGGGCAAGCAGGTCTTTTCTCCATGCCGTTTTCCTCCGTTAGAGTGCAAAGTGGATGGAATGGCATGGGAGACAAGAAAGTTTAGGTGAATGGTATATAGGTGCGGCCCAACTTTTTAGTGACATGTAGGAAACAATCATCTTTTATAATGGTAGGTGGATGATGTATAGGTGCGGCCCAACTTTTTAGTGACATATGAGAAACGATCATCTTTTATAATGGTACAAAGTAAAAGTCTCAGGTTAGTTTGAGCTCGGCAACACCACGAGCAAGTCACGAGCCCGGGCTGCAAGGCCTAGCCCCACCAGGCCAGGTGTTCTGCGGAGCCCGTGGGTACGCACTACGCAGGCATAGGCCGCTCACTAGCTTTTGCATCCAGGAGACGGAGTGTCGTGGAGCCTCGGCCGGCCCACCGGGGTATTAATCGGCCATGGTGGCATATTTCTGGGCCTCAAGCCCAAACTCACAAGCAATGGGCTTTCCTTTAAACCGCCCTCAACTCTCAAGTCGCCAAGTCAGAACTCGGAAGCATCAAGCTTGGCAGCAAGTCAGCAACAAAACGGCATTTCTAGCAGACTAGCACTGCATGTTTTTTTTTCAGACAGATGAACAATGATGCGCATGACCAAACAAGGAGACCAGGACGACCTTAAACTCCACGTGGCCTGTGCCGTAAGTAAACGCCGAGAACTAGTAGTTTTGACCAACTCGACAGCGACGTCACAAGACGGAGAGCCTACCTGTGCAGGCACACACGCGCAGATCATTTTGTTTTTCATGTCACGTTTTCTGCATCGCCGCGCGCACGGAGTTGAAAACTTCACCGACGGCGACGGGCCACGGCCAGGACACTACCCTCCGGCCGGGCACATGTGCTGCTTCTGCCGCTGCACCGCGCGCCGCTCGCCGGACGCCGGGTGGGGGCAATCCGCGCTCGACGACGGACAGTTAGGCGCCGTTGGCAAGACGAACGTAGTCAGGCCAGGTGCTGACACGCATTTGCAGTTAAGGTTTGTGCCGCTGTCACGTGCTCTAAGCTGCTCCATCTTGGCGTCTTATTATTAGTACACTGTACAAATTAAACCTAGCTAAACACAGGTACAGGGGTTGGCATGGAGAGGGCCGGCTTGTTACGCGTCGGTTACTGCTGGCCCTGTAGAGTGTAGACTGCAGTTAATAACTAGGCAGGTAGGCGCGCTTCGCCGCGCCTGTATAGGGTGAGCTGGTGGCCTATGCGGTTTAGATATAGTAAAATGTTGGCTATAGTATTTTATTAACTTACATATGAACAACAGAGTGAAGTGCTGTTTTATATTAACTCAAAATTACATTAGTTATTGATACAAAAAAATTGCATTAGTTATAAGTCAGATACTGCCACACAAATGTACAGGCTCTTAGAGGAAGGGAAAATAGTTGTAAATGAGGTAGCATCATATTATTGTCACACAAACAATCCAAACACGTATACAAAAGTACAACTGCTCATGCTGCTTATTGGAATCTCATGTTAGAATTAATTAGTTAGCTAGTGCAGAAACTATTGCATTTCTTTGTTGTTGTCCCAATGTTCTCTCTGCAACATTCTTTTTTCCATCGGCAAATTCAGGTACACTTGAGAACATGCAGATTTTTTAAACAACCAAACATTCATGGTCATACAGAGTTCAGATGAGCAGCTCAAGATCTTTGACAATAATTTCGGTACCTGTAGGGTTCATGATATATAAGAGCAGAGCAACTATGAATATCAATAGGGCTAAAAACTGTTACATGAAACATTTTAGCAAATAAGAATAAATGAATGTATCACCTATTGGAGGAGATTAACTATCTGCTTATTCTGTACCGAGTATATTTATTGCCTAAACAAAAAAATATCTTAAGAGAACTTTGTCAGTAGTTAGTTATTTCAGCTTATGATGAGTAGCAGGAGTGCAGGACAATGGATTCATGTTAGAACCTCACATGACACTTTTCAGCAAAGATGAATAAATCAATGTATCTGTTCATATTTTCACATATTGTATGCATTTCATATGGGGGTTCATATTGTAGGCAAAAAAAAAAACATATAACAACAGAAATTACAGAAGGAAAATTATATCCCAGTTAAATTCACTTTCAGTTTCTGTCCCACTTTCTACTCATCTAACTCACTTAAGATCTTGTGAGTTTTTAAAAAAATATATATATATATACTGCGGTTTGATCAGTTTGCAAAATGTGTACCTCCCAGCTGTAAGATCGTTCCTTAACTTGTACGCTTCAAAAAAAAATGTTAGAGAAGAATTAGCACCACAAACATATACCCCAAGCAAAACAGCCGGTCTCTATTGGCGTACCTTCAATCTGCGAACTGCATTGGACTGAAGCACAAAGCAGGCCAAGGCAGGAGTGACGTGAAACAGAAGGCATCAATTTTATTGGACCTAATCCCCGCTCGATTGCACCCCCTGCAAGTCCGAAGACCGGTGAAAAAAAATGGATATGATGAATTTTGTACATGGTTCAGTTCCATGCATACCATGAAGCAGCGTGAGCGGTGTCAAATCTATTTGTATTGGCCAAATCAGGCAAATGGCTAGATCAGGCATGATTCAAGGCGATGAACGGAAGAATTATATGAAATAACCTGCAATCTGGTCACCTAACTACATTAGGTTGTCCCAACCCCAGCGTTTAAAAGGTCTAAGAAGCATATTGATTGGTCGCTCAAAGAAAGAGATGCAATTGGTGTACTGACCAGATCTGGGAGTCCCGGTTACAGGTGATGTAGTGAAGCGAGCTGCGGGAGCATTGGCTGGTCTGCGGCTGTGGCAGTTGTGATAGGATCTTGGCATAAGAAACAAACTATCTCAGTTAAAGAAAGAAACACATTTTTTTAGGTTTGACATAACAAATCATATAAAATAATTTATGCAAATGTCAGGTACGGTGCAGGCCATTGCTAGCTGTTGCTGATCATTATGAATGGCCAAGAAAATACAGGTTCAGCATAGCATATGGCAAACCTGGTGACCAACACATGTATAATATATGACACTTTATATCAGTCATGACTCATCACATTGAGAAAGCTTATAATCAAGCTAGATTTAATGGTTTTGAATACTAAAGATCACAAAAGAAAACATCATGCCTTGCATTAAATACAAATAAAATGTAGAAAAATTTATAGCATGGCCCTGAAAGGAACCAATGAGCGTGAAAGGTCTGTGCATATGTAATAGATAGAGAAAATTGTGAAGTCGTAACTAACAGCATGAGAAATTCAGGTATGATGTTCACACTGCAAACCTTTACTGCTCATTTAAGATTAAATCCATAACAACCAAAACTGAAGTATGCATTAGATAAAAGTGTCATATTCTATTTACTTCCTATACACCATGGCAACAAAAATGTTTTGCAGCTTTGAATCTAGTTTAAACAATTGCTACTAAAGCAGAATTGAAACGCATTGGAAAAAGAGGAGCGGGAATTTCATAATAGATCAATTCAGCATAGTAAAGCATATATGATTGTAACGAAACTAAAAACCAGAAGAAATTGCTGTAATTGTTATCTAAATCATGCCAACCATAAATCAAAATGCTCACTTCCTTGTATCAAATGCTGACTTGTACAAATTGTGATCAATTATCAAATCAGTGTTCCAGAATCATAATCCCAGTAGTACATGTACATGCCTTCAGCTATGAGCAAAAGCAAACAACCACAAGAGAGGAGAGAGAAAAAACACTCACCACTGTACCCGCCTCCAGTTTCATCATCGCGGATGAGCCCAGGTCACGTCATGGTGTAGTCTACAGCGTCGGCGGCGTATACGCGCACTAGAGCCTATCCGTCGTGCGCGCGTATAAGACTGCGGGCCGCGCCGCTCGCTGGGCCGGCACGCACACCCGGGCGCTGCTCGCGCTGCCGATCCGCTGTGCGCACGTGTACGGCCACGGGCACGGCTCGCACACCCAACCGAAGAACATAAGACCACGACGCCGTAATACCGGTGTAGGGCTGTGCCGTGCGCGTATGGAGGCGAGACTCCGGGAGCTGGGAGCGCCCGGGAGACGGGCTGCGGCGGAGTCACAGCAGCAGGCGAGGCTGAGACCGAGGCGTGGGAGGCGACCGGCCACGCCGCCACGAGATCCTGGGGCCGAGGCCGAGGCCGAGGCGAGCGACCGCTGCTTGAAATAGCGGCGACGGGACGACGACGGCCTCCGTAGCAGGCGCGGCCTACGCGGCGCGAGAGCCGGCACCGGCCGCCACGTCGCCCCCCATCACCTCTGCCTCCCTCAGCCGATCCCTCCTCCTTCCGAGAAGGCCGCCAGGCACCCGGCGGGGGAACGGGAGGAGGTGAAGCGGATCTGTGGAAGGAAGGCAACAGAGAGGCAGCTGGCGGCATCCGGGAGCGCGGCGGCCGATGGGGACGAAGCGGAGGCGTCGAGGTGTGAGGCGTTTTTCTTTTGACGGGTGCTGAGGGAGGGGAAGAGGGACAAAGCGGAGGCGTCGAGGTATGAGGTTTTTTTTTTTTTTTGGCCAGAAGGAGGCGGACACACGACGAGGCACGTGGATGCGTCCAATTCGTGAACAGTAACCGCACAGTAATTGAAACACTCTCGTCGCGCGGATGCTAGAGCTTTATGGAGTTTCATATTAGTGCCAGCAGCGTCCAGGCAACGCAACCAACCAACAATCCTCCAGGGCTTTGTTTAGTTTTCGGATTTGGGAGTGGCCAAATAATTAATATGTTACTGTAGCGTTTTGTTTGTATTTGTAAATTATTGTCCAAACATTGATGAATTAGGCTCAAAAGATTTGACTCGTAAAGTACAACCAAACTGTGTAATTAGTTTTTGATTTCATCTACATTTAATATTTTATACATGTACCGTAAGTTTGATGTAACGGGAAATCTTATTTTTGTACGGTGTCTTTTTGAGAAGTTACGTGGGAACTAAACATTGCCAGATGAGATCCGCCATGGAGATTGGAGAGCTAGAGACGTGTCGGGTACTAGTGCCACTACTGGATTGCGGCGGCGGTGGACGCCTGGCCGGTGCCCTGTCCGGTGAGCAGGCCACGTACGTACAGCTGTAGCGGCTGATCAGCCCGGCGAGATCGATCTTTGCTGAATGCTTGGATCGTTGGTGGTGCGTCTGCGTCAAGCCTGCTTATACCTGCACCTGCCCGTTTGACGCTTTTATGTTGGCACAGGCAAGTCGTGGTGTCTGCATGCATGGACGATGGATTGGGGATCGCCTGTCCACAGTCTTGCCTGCGTCGGAGATCCAACCAAACAACCCGCGTGTAGTGCGTACGTGAAACAGCAATGTCGGTGAGAACGTCATGTGCACTCTAGCCTGGTTTAGGCGGTGGTGGTGTGGCGCACCAATGGTTTGGTGAAGAAAACTGTTACGGCCGGCACAGCGGAAAGCCTAGGTGCGCACGCTAGCAGCTCGCCGTACATCCTTCACTTCGCAAAGCAGCGCGTCACAGGCACTGGAGTTGACAAATGTGACCCCGGTCGGTGTCCGGCGATGGCGAGGCCGCGTGCGTTCCCATTCATATATATACAGACCGTTAGCTCGCTCTTATAAATTATGGTTTATCAGCTAATAAATAATATTTTTTTCTCACACCAAATCAGTCAATAGTATTTTTAGTCATGGCTTATAAGCCAAACCAATCAAACGAACATAGCGATGACTGCTAGCTGCATCGAGAGACTCAAGAGCTAGTGCTGCAACCTGCCTGCTACATGCATGCCAGTAGCTTTTGGCACGCGCGGTAATTTGTGGTTGGGTCTGTCATTATAGCGTTAAACAGAAGTGTCTGTAAGATGGTCCTGTGCCCGAGCATGGTTTTAAGGTGAATTGTTATATTCCATGTGCCTGAATTTTTAAGAATTTTTAGGCAATAATCCTACACAACGAACTTAGCACAATTAAATGAACAACTCACAAAAGATAATTCACAGTTTTTTCTATAACAAAAAATCAGCTACCTAAGATATAAGAGAAGCGGGTATGGTTTTAAACGGCGCGGTGATACATCGATATTGGCTGGGTGCAGACTGTAGTGGCCAGCGTCTACTCTACTCCCTCACATTCTCATTGGCGAACACGAGGTTGATATATGCCCTTGTATGCCGAGTTGTGATGAGTGATTATCAGGAGATGATTGACTTTGGTTGAGTTTGGACACTAACCATTGTGTGGGTGGGGTGCAACATGTCTTTTGGTTGTGTTGGTGTGCAGGTATGGTGCGTCGACGGACATGGTGAAGGTCTAAGTAGAGACGGGTCGTGTCGATGGACTGGGAGCAGTGAAGAACAGACGTGAGGCTTGGATCAAGGACCAAGATGGCCAGAAGACTGACCGTGATGGCTGACACTTGGGGACATCAACAAGAAAGATCACATGAGGAGGAGTTGACCATGTTGACTAAGTTAAGCAGAGGTGCAAGAGGACTCAGGGATCAGGCGGTCGAGGACAACGATGACACCTGTCGAGATCGTGGAGGAGGCGCAGCGCATATGCTTCTCTAGGCGCGGTTTGGTGGTTTGGGCCTTAAAATCACCGGCTGACGGTTTTCATGTTTGGGCCTCAAAACCCGGTTGAAGTTCCGACGAAAATGAAAGAAGGCACGTGGCGTCATCACGAAGCTTGCGTCAAGGCGAAGTAAAGTCATAAGGAGCCCGTGGCCATCTGATGCTTGGATCACAAGTTGAACCATCTTGACCTGGGGTTAAATGGTTCAGCTAAAATATCTAAGGGCATTTTAGGGGTTGTGTAATAGCTATATAAATAAGAGGACAACTGCTCCTAACCAGCCCATCTCTCCAGCCTTTCATTCTAGACTCTCTAGTTTAAGTTTTTCCGGTCTCTATTCTCTAGTAGTGCTGTCTGCTGAGATCCGCAATGAGAGAATCATTCCTCTGCTGTGTTAATCATTCCTCTATAAGAATCAGATCTTGTAGGAAATGAAATAAAGAAATCATTCATGGTAGATCTGAGTTCTTGACTTGCGTCCGTCTTTGAATGATTTCAGTTTTTCCTCTCCCGAACCTCTTCTCTTGTGTTTTGGGTGATTTCGTTTTTTGGGGACTGATTGTTTTTTAGACTAAAAAAGAATATTAAATTATAGCTGAATACATCATCATGTTAGAAGCACTCTGAAATATAATAAGTATTTGTTCCTATTATCATTAATATTTAGTGTGAAATTATAATGGCTTGTTTGATGGGAGTGAAATCAAAAATCACTTGTGCAATTTCCCTATCAATAGTGTTTGACCTAATATAGGATAGTCTGGGATCTCTCTACTTTGTGTGTGGTGTGCCGTGATGTAACATGAGACAACTAGCAGCGAGAAAAGGCCAAAAATCTCTCTCGAATTCCTCCTTTAGAAGACTAACATCCAAAACTTTGTGACTTGATCAGTTCTATCCTAAGCGCTGAACCAAGGCATTCACATCATCATGTCCAGACCCAGTGAAGTCCTTGGTGAAAATGTTAGCATCAATCTTGTGTTGCTCGCTGCAGAACGTCCTTTGGGTCAAAAGCGACACATATTTTTGATATCGGAGACATTGCCTCAGCTCCAGCAAACAACTCAAGCCACCAGCATTTGCACTAGTCTTCACAGACGTTTGTGCCTGAGAATGCAAACAACATATCTAACAGTTCAGTATGATATGGAAAAACATGCCAAACTAAATTGTTTATTGGAGATACAAAGTAACTTGGAGCGCTATACTTTCATACATAGTAATTCTTAGTTCCAATTATTTAAATCTCTGGCTATGGCAAATAGCAGCTGGGCTCCATAGCCACCGCTAAAGCAGTTAGCGCTTTTGCACAATATATGGCAAAAATTAGTGAATTATGCACATAAACAAGGAAAAAATCAGGAAACTTCGTGGGAACATGTCAATGGTTCCAAGACTATTACTTAATAACAATAACATACACCTCCTCCATCCCACAAAGAAAGATCTTATGTTTGACTAAATTTATATACAAGATTATCAACATTTATGACACATAATAGATAAACTATGAAAATATAATTCATGATGAACCTAATAGTACTTATTTGGTATCATAAATATTTGTATCCTTTAATATAAACTTGGTCAAACTTTAGATGGAGACCATCTCATAATTGGGCACAATTATTTATTGCACAAGCCAAAGGTCAGTCATTTAAACTTTTACCCATCCTCAAGAAAGTTTAAGAGATTTATATAACATGGGCTTGGCAGGGCCACTCATGAGATAATTATAAAACAAAAGAGTTGTCAGCCATACAAATAATAACTTAGCACAATTTAAATGACTGAAAAAACCAAAACCTTTAGATAGCTGAAAAACATGTACAAAGAGCAATTAATTGCTACACAATTGTGAAAGCACCACCAGCACATTTCAGAAGATTAAGTTGTTAATTGTAAATAGGACTTTGGTAAAAGCAGATATCAAAGGTTTCATCTTTGTCCACGTAACTTCAGATTTGTTTTTGTGTTTCCGATGGGTGATCCTGAACCCATATAAATCTTATGACTCGTGTGCTACCATCTGATTCCTCTAACGCGAAGTAGTTGCTAGGCATTGCCAGAGCTAAATCATCTGACAGTTGGCGCCCAAGGTAGGGGCCTTTCGTGTTCATATTTGTTTTTGTGTTTCAGATGGGAATCATCTTCCACTTTGGCAATGAACCAGAGAAGATGCTGCTCAGCGAGAAGATTTCCTTCGGCGAGCTCAACTTCGTCGTCGACCAATTAGGGAACCTACGCCTCCAGGAGCCTGATACGACCCAAGAGGAGGAGCACTCTCTTTCGATCCATGCTTTCACCGCTAGACTGGAAGAGGTTGTGGACGCAGGACCACTCGCCTCGCTCATCATCTAACCCGCCACGCCGATGTACTCACTGAAACCGGTCGAGAGCATGATCTCGATGTCACCTTCTACATCCAAAAGGTTGAGGACCCAGCTAAAAGATCTAGTTTGGTTTTGATTAATTGATAAAACCTTAGGTACTAACTTTTGGCTCTAAGTGAATATGAGATAGGTTAGTACACACCAAGTGATGGAGCAAAGATGAAGTCCATGGTGATGATGGTGGACATGTGATGATGGTGATCAACCTTCAAACTTGGAAAAGAAGAAAGAGAAAAAAAAAAAGGCTCAAGGCAAAGGTATATTTGATAGGAGCTTTTTGTTTTGGCACAAAAGACACCTAGTGGGTGTGAGTGTGTTTCGGATAGATAGCCATACTATTAAGAGGGGTGAAACTCGTCGTGAAATGCGGTTATCAAAGTGCCACTAGATGTTCAAACTCATTGCATATGCATTTAGATTCTAGTGAGTGCTAACACCCTTGAAAATGCTTTGAGAAAATGCTAACACATGTACACAATGATGATACACTTGGTGGTTAGAACTTGGGAGCAAGGGTGGTGTAGTTGGAGTTGAAATGGAGGCAAAAACAGGGACCGGACCCTAAGAAGGGTGAGTTCGGTTAGGACTTCACTCCAGGGTGAGACGCGTGGCAGGCAGAAGAGGACTGGACACTAGCTCTGGGTTCGGAAGGTGGCACTAGACTAGGTCTGGTCTACTCGAAAGCTCTCTACATGATTTTGGAGTCGATCGGACCCTGGCTTCGGACCCGGCGTAGCGGCATGTTCGGACGCTGGTTCCAGAGCCCGGTTGTGGCTCGTTATGAAGGAGGCGACATGGTGCTTGGTGGAGGACCAAACCCTGAGTGCTCAGAGTCTGGTCACCTTAGTCGGACTGGGTTTGGAGGGCTTTTACCCTATCTAGACCTCTCTGGATCAAACTAGACCCTGGGGGTCGCTGGGTCCGGTCGTGATGACGTAGAGTCTGGTCTGGAGGTGGCTTGTGCATAGGAGAAATCAACCATTGGAGGTCTACGACTACCGTTTGAATTAAGGGACACATGGCACATATCGAATGATCGGACCCTTGTGGCCAAAGTCCGGTTCGAACCCTGTCAGGGTCGGGCGTCCCAAAAATTGCCCAGTGAGGGGGCAAACGACTCTATTTGTTTGAGCTCTCTATAAATAGAGGTTGGCCAGCCATAGCTCACACTCTTGTCCATTTCTATTAAGAGTAGACCCTAGTGAGCCTAGCCATTCCTCTCTAACTCACCTTGGTTGATTAATTCATCATTTGATGAGATTTGAGAGCATCCAAGTGCATTGCTTTGTGTGATTGCATCTAGAGGCACTTGGTGATTGTGTTTCACTATAGGATTCGCTTGTTACTCTTGGTGGTTGCCACCACATAGATGGCTTGGTGCAGTAAGGATCATCGAGCGAAGGAAGGTTCTTGTCTCTGGCTTCGATCATGGTGATTGTCATGGGTTCTTGACCTTTTCCAGCGAAGAGCCAAAATGTACTCTAGTGGATTGCGCGTGGCTTATGTGATCCCCATCTTGTACTAGTTGTGCGGAACCCGGTTGCGGGTTAGGCGTGTTGTGTCTATTAGCGCATGAAGCTCTAAGTGGGTGAATCGCCACAATGGAGACTAGCTTGCTGGCAATCAAGTGAACCTCAAAGGAAAAATCATTGTGTCTTCATTGTCTCATTGGTTCTCTTGGATATTCTTGGTATTCATTGTGATTGATCACTTGCCGGGCTTGGTATTACCTCTCTACCTCACTTGTACTTACATTACTAGTGATATCTTTTGTAGAAATAGTTAGTGTAGCTATTGTAGCATTTTTAGTTGTATTTATCTTGCTATCTTGATCACCTAGGTGTAAATTAGTAACATAGCCATTGTGTGATATACTAGAGATCATAGAAATTATAATTGGTTAGGTGGCTTGCAACACAAGTGTAGTGCTAGCGTAAAATTCACTTCGCCATCTTATTTACTAATCACTTGTCTTAGTGTTGTTGTAGAATTTTTTAATAGGCTATTCACCCCTCTAGCCATTAAGACCTTTCAAGTGGTATTAGAGCCATGGTCACCGTGATTTGAGGCTTAACAACCTTCGGTGTCAAAATGGCTTAAATCAACAACACCAAGAAGCCACCCTAATTTGATGGCACAAATTATCCATATTGGAAGGCAAAGATGACCACCTATATCAAGTCAATCAATAGAAAGGTGTGGAAGGTGGTGGAGACCAAGATTGAGGTTGCCAATCTCGAGATTCCACCATGTCCGAAGAAGTGTTGCTTCAAAACAATGACATTGCTCTTAGTGCCATTCATGATGCCATGGATGAGAGAACATTTGAGCAAATTAAGAATATTGAGATGGCTCATGAGGCATGGAAGAAGTTGGAGGAATCATTTGAGGGCACTCAAGTGGTGAAGGACGCCAAGGCATATATACTCAATGAGAAGTTTGCAAGTTTCAAGATGAAGGATGATGAAAGTGTGCCGGAGATGTTCCATAGGCTATAAGTGCTTGTCAATAATCTCAAAGCACTTGGTGAAGAAGTGAAGGACAAGGACTTTTCTCACAAGTTCTTGAGATGCTCACCCTCAAGATTTGGTACATTGGTCACCATTTTAGTGAGGAGCGGTTCGGACACCTTGACACCAAACCAAATGTTCGGAGATGTGATGACCGATGATACATATAGAGATGATGATGAGAAGGAAGTGAAGAAAAAATGAGAAGAAAGATGAGAAGAAGGATGAAAAGAAGAAGAGTGTGGAATTTAAGGCCACATCATCATCCAAGGGCAAAGGAAAGCAAGACACATCAAGTGAAGATGAAGGCTTAAGCTTTGATGAAGACGATGATGAGTAGATGGCTCTCTTTATGAAGAGATTTGGAAAATTCATGATGAAGAAGGGCTATCATGCTAGAAGAAATAAGCCATCATCCAAGAACAAGGATGACCCAAGGAGGTGCTTCAAGTATGGTAACAAGGATCATCTTGTTGCTCAATGTCCCTACAATAGTGACAATGATAATGATGACAAGAAGAGCAAGAAGAAGGACAAAAAGGAGAAGATAACCTTCAAGAAGAAGAAGAAGGGAGGCTCATATGTGGTCACTTGGGATAGTGATGATTCCTCAAGTGATGATGATGATAGTGATGATGACAAGAAGTCAAGAAAGAAGAAGGCTCTTGCAAGCATTGCTATCAATGAGAAGCCTTCGCTCTTCGACACTCCATCGACATGCTTCATGGCTAAGGCCACTAAGGTACAATCCGATGATGAGTGTAGTGGAAGCAATAATGAGAGCGATGATGAGGATGAACCATCCAAGGATGAGCTCTTTGACATGTTAGAGGATGCTCAGGCTCATTTTGACATTAAGAAAAGGAATGTAAAGACTTACGTAAGGAACTAAAAGCCCTTAAGCAAGCCTTTGATGAGCTCAATGTTGCTCATGAGAGGTTAGAGGAAGCCCATGAGAAGCTTGGCAAAGCTCACAAGAAGCTTGAAAAGGGTCATTCCACTCTTCTTGAGCAAAATAAGAAGGAGCATGTTGTAACATGTGACATAGGCTTGACTTGTGATATTATTGATGAATCTTTCTACAATCCTGTTGTTGTTGCTCCCATTAACTCTTCTTGTAGCACTTCTACTTCCACCTCATCTACTTGTGATGGTTTGACTTGTGATGCCTCACTAATGGTTGAGATATGAGACCTTAAAGAAGGAGGTCAGTGAGCTCACTCGCGCCTTAGGCAATGCCTATGGTGGTGAGGCCCGCTAGCTAAAGTGCTTGGGTAGCCAAAGATTTTCTCTCAACAAAGAGGGATTGGGTTATACCCCCAAGAAAGGCAAGGGGGTCTTTGCAACTCACAAGACTAATTTTGTGAAGGGCAATAGTCGGTTTTACAATAGATGCAAGCAAGTTGGGCATGTAGAGCAACAATGAAAGAACAAGCAATCTCAAGCTAATGTATCCTATGTCAAGTTTTATTCATGTTATTTTCTTACCAAGGGTGTACATGGGGTGCAAGCTAAGTTTGTTGGTATGCAAATTGTGGGCTCAAAGAAAAAAGCCATTTGGGTGCTAAAAAGCTTGGTCACTAATCTTTAAGGACCTAAGCAAGTTTGGGTACCTAAAAAGAATTGATCTTTTTTTAGGTCAATTTCAAAGCCGGAGGAAGGCATTAGGTTCTTGATAGTGGGTGCATTCAACACATGACCAGTGATGCAAGAATATTTAACTCAATCAACACAAATGACAATGATGGATATGATAGTATTACATTAGGTGATAATGGCAAAGGCAAGGTCAAGGGGCTTAGTAAGATTGCAATATCTAATGACGTGATCATTTCAAATTTGTTGCTAGTTGAGAGCTTGAACTTCACTTTGCTATCTATGGCTCAATTGTGTGATCTTCGATTTAAGTGCATATTTGGAGTAGATGATGTAGAGATCATAAGTGTAGATGGCTCTAATTTGATCTTAAAAGGCTTTAGATATGAGAATCTATACTTGGTTGATTTCAATGCTAGTGAAACTCAATTGTAAACTTGCTTGTTCACTAAGTCTAGCATGGGTTGGTTATGGCATAAAAGGCTTGGCCATGTTGGAATGAAACAATTGAATAGATTGATTAAGCATGATCTAGTTAGAGTCTTGAAAGATGTGGTATTTGAGAAGGATAAGCTTTGTAGCTCTTGTCAAGCTAGAAAACAAGTTGGAAACACCCATCCTAAGAAGAGCATTATGAGTACTAGCAAGGCATTTGAGTTATTGCACATAGATTTGTTTGGGCCAATACAATACACTAGCATCGGTGGAAACAAAAATGGCTTTGTGATAGTGGATGACTATACTAGATATACATGGGTTTTCTTTCTAGTGGACAAGAGTGATGTATTTGCAACATTCAAATCATTTGTCAAGGGCATACTGAAAGGTCCTAATGGCTAGAGGGGGGTGAATAGCCTATTAAAAATTCTACAACAACACTAAGCCAAGAGGTTAGATAATTTTGAGGTGAAGCAAGTGTTGCGCTAGCCTACTAAAAATGCAAGTCACCTATCTACAATTCTAGTTGCTATAATCTCTAAATTACACAAGAAGCTAAGTCACTACTCTCTAAGTTAGTGAGCTCTCAAAGACAAACTAAAGAGCTTCACTAACCATTAACAAGACACAAGCTAACTCTCAAAACTAGTTACACTAAAGAGCTTAGCTACACTAGGAAAATAAGTACAAGAGAGGTAGTGAGCTTTATACTGCCGTGGCAAGAGGTATACAATCAATCACAAAGAGAATCTAGAAGACAATGATGACACAATGATTTTTCTCTAAGGTTCACTTGCTTGCCAACAAGCTAGTCCCTGTTGTAGTGAATCACCCACTTGGAGGTTCACGTGCTAATAGGCATCATACGCCTAACCCATAATCGAGTGCCGCACAACCAACACAAGATGGGGATCCATAAGCTACGAGCAATCCACTAGAGTACCCTTTGGCTCTCCACCGGGGAATGGTCAAGAACCCCTCACAATCACCATGATCGGAGCTGGAGACAATCACCTTCCACCGCTCGACGATCCTTGCTGCACCAACCCATCTAGGTGGCGGCAACCACCAAGAGTTACAAGCGAAATCCACAATGAAACACAATCACCAAATGCCTCTAGATGCAATCACTCAAAGCAATGCACTTGGATGCTCTCCAATCTCACCAAAAGATGAATCAATCAAGTAGGAGTGGATGGAGAGGAGTAGCTCAGTTCTAAGGGATGAAAAGTATATCAAAGTGCCAAGAGAGGGCGCCCAAAGCCAGCCCTTCCACTTAACTAGACACCCCAAGAGCTCATAGCCATTAGGTCACTTAAGTGACCGTCGGACCCTCAGACACGGGCTGTCGGACGGTCCGATGCTTGGTCCGACACCCTACCGTGTCCACTCTCCTGCTGCCACATGTCCTGTTCGAGGAATTTGATTGTTACCCACCAACAGTCGCCTGCCATGGGCTGATCACCACCGTTAGACCCAGCATCAGACCGTCCAATGTCCTGAGTCTGACGCCCACGAAATCTATGCATAGAGGGTCCAGAACATGAAAAACCGTCAGACTTAGGTTCGATGGTCACCGTTGGACCTAGCTCTCGATCCGACGCTACCACGCGTCACGCCCTCGCTTACTTGCACACGCGGCACTGAATGAACAGTTCACACGATCGGTCCAATGCCCCTGTGAGCCTCGGTCTGACGCCGCCACCTCTCAGCACACATGTTAGGGTTAGCCATCAGACCCAGAGAGGGGCCAATCCGACGCTCGGTGAAACAGGGTCTGATGCCCCTATAGTATGTTTGTATGAAGTGTTCATATTTTGAAAGTTGTTTTTACTCCAAACAAGGGTTTATTTTGGCGAAGCTTTGGGTTTTGAAATCTCTTTGCTAAAACAAGATAGGGTATTTGAACAGAGATTTTTGAAATCCAAAACATCCTTTGTTTTAAGTAAAACTCTTTTCAAGCGGTTGCTTTTGAAGAAAGATTTTGAAAAACTTTACTTAGGATTACAGTGGTATGCAGGTACCACTTGGAGCGGTCACAGTTATGTACCTCGATACTAGCGTACGCTCGACAACAAGCCATGTAGATGCATCACACATGGGGCCCCAGGTTTCATTGCGGCACCGTGGGTTATGACCATGGCTCACTACCAAATAAGTTACCGGCAACAACTTGATATCCCAAGCTAAAAGGAGAGGAGATTTTTTAGAAAGGTGAGGAAAAGCCTTTATAAACAATTTTAGAAACCCTTTTTTTGAAAACATAGTTTTGTATCCTTTGTTTTGCAAATCTTGAAAGGAAGAAGGTTACAACCTTTGGATTTTGAAATCAACACAAAGATATTTGAAATATGTTGTATCCCACTTTGGTTATTGAAACTCAAATCAAAAGTTTTTGTTTTTGGTCAAACTAGATCAAATCCCCAGAAGAGATTTTGAAAACACTTTAAATAGCCTTTCAGTTTTATAAAATCAAGGGTTTTATAGAAGGTTTTTGCTTTGCAAACCTCTTTGAAACAATTTTCAAGAACATTTGGGCCATTTGAAGGGGAAGCCTTAAAATTCAAACCATTTTATAAAATTTTCCAAACAGGCATTTTGGACAAAAATGTTTCAAATAGCGAGTATGCGAAGTTTGAAACCATTTCGATGAAAATGTTTTGCAAATACCAAAACTTTTCAAGATAAGTTGTTTTGAAATCCTACTTGAATAAAAAGGGGGGATTTACAAAACTTTTGAAATTAGGACAAATCAAATTTTGAAATAAAAGGTGCCCATTTTAAACATGTTGAAATCAATGCAAGTTGTGAAAACCAAATCTTTCGAAGGTCTTTGTTTTCTAAAACAAAACACACATTTTTTTGAATGATTTCAAATCAAGTGATTTTTGAAAACAAAATTTATTTTTGAAACAAAGTGTTGCTCCCCTTTTGTTTGAATCAATCAAAACTAGTCTTGAAAATAATTTGAAATTGCTTCTCATTTTGAAAGGTAAAGCTTTTGCAATCAAACTTGGTTTTTAGAAAACCCTTTTTCAAACCAACACTTTTGAAAGTAGATTTTTGAAAACACATTTTGGTTTTGCAAACCTTTTTGGAATTGTTGCAAGCAAAAATCTTTTTGCAATAATTTTGTTTGACAAATCAGTTACCAACCATTTTGAAGGAAAAGTTGATTTTTGAAAGGGTTTTGACTCTCAGGGTGAAATCAAAGCGTTTAAAACAAAATCGAGCCAAAAGATCTTTTGTTTGAAAATACTTTGTTAAAGGTACGGATGAAAAAGCAAAACTTTTGTTTTTCAGAGGCCAATTCGTAACACCATTTGAAAGGAGACTGGTTTTCAAACTGTTTTGTAGATAACTTTTGAAATCAAATCAGGTTGAGAAAGGAACTAAAACTGCTTTCTTTTGAAAATAAAGGAAGACCTTTCAAAATGTTTTGAAACTATTTTTCTTTGAAATAGAATTGCTTTTGTTAAAGAAAGGACTTTTTCAACCAAATGAAGGAAGGTTAATTTTGAAAATGTGTTTAGTTGGAAGCCAAAAATAGTTTTGAAATTGTTTAGTAAAGATATGATGCATCGACTTTATATTTTTAAACTCTGATAGTCATGTCACTTGTCTAGTCGTAGAACGGCCTTGGGTTTAGCCTGTTAGGTTATCCAGCATCCACAGTCTCACATACAACACACAAAATAGCTTCTATAGACTACACTCAGACATTCAGAAGCCTAAGAAGCATAACAACAAAAGATCCAGGCAATCAAACAACATTACAACTCCTATATGCATAGTGTTGACTTAAGGCGACTCCTAAACCTTCAAAGTCTCACACAACTACTGATCTTGCGTGGGTGGTAATGGGGAATGTTTTTCTACAGGTCAACTTTCCACAACAGGGGGTTAGTTAGCACTAGAACTCAAGGCGGGGAGAGATACAAGTGTTAGCACCTATAGATCTACAACAAACAGAATATTTGGCTTCTATACTAGTGTTGGTCCTAAAGGTCTCATCTTAGGGTTAAGTATGGCTCTGATACCAACTGAAACAATGCATGATTTCCTCGAAGGGAAGTCCATAGATTACACCATAATGTGATAGTCCAGGAAGACCAAGCTATCACATTATCATTATTCAGTTGATACCACAGTTCATACATTGCGGAATTACAAGTTTACAAGGTATTGCAACACTTGGTAACACACCTAAGTACATCATATACTAGCGGAGACACACACAGAACATTATCAGAGTAGACGTAGCACCTCAGTGGGTGAAGGCTCCTCCTTCACGGGCAATCATCAGAGTAGACATAGAGCATCAGCAGGCGCAGACTTCATCTCATCAACCAAACTTGAGCGCAGGAATGAGACCACCTAATCCTTCTATTCTCTGTTGTTGTTGTTGTTGTAAATGACATCCAAACCTACCAAATATCTTTCAGTATGATTCATACTAGCCACTGGCTCCCACCCTATGCTTTGCGTTTGCTTTGTGGTAAGTGGAATGCAAGGGTAGAGCAAAAGGCCTATTTATGGTTGTAGTTTTCCTATGCAAGTTCATCAATATTTATAATAGTTCATCAAGTTTTAACCCATCTCATCCACACTTTCATCCATCCCATCACACACATCTCACCACACTCTCACTCTCTAGGCGGCAAGGATAACTCCCTCTCGTGCCTTGACTCAACGGCCAACGTTGGAAACCAACAACAACCCAGGGGAAGAAGAAGAAGGGACTCCTCTCACTAATTAAGGGAAGCGTAGGTCATAGGAATGTCCATATCCGAGGACATGGCTATACGTATAGATCGATCAACTCTGCAAGCGTGTACACCTGGATCCACAAGATCACCATCATCGACTGTGGCTACCGTTGGCTGATATTGGGCTTCCTCCCAATCAGTACGATACCACCCTACCACTCAGAGCTGAGTCAAAGTCCACCGGCACACTGAGACTGTGAGACTTAGTACCAGGCCCACACAATCACTACACTATCTTAGGAGGGTGTGAGCCATATGCCCTTACCTCCCTACACTATCACCTACATCCTAGGCAATAGTGGCACCGCCCTAGCTGGTCAACATCCATCCCCCGCCCTTTAGGAACGAGCGGTGTGTACATAGGGTCCTATGATCCGGTTCTCTCGACATACTAGTCCTTAGGGGGACCAGATAGGACATCTTCTCAAGTGGGGTTAACCGACACCCTATGCCTCGATGACACCTCCTTCTCAGGGGCTCACCCCTGTGAGGCAACCCGGGATCTACTCCTCTCACATGTACCTGCCATAGGTATATCTCATCATATAGGATAGAATTGCTGAAGCAGAACTGACCAATTTATAAGAGCACAAGTATAATGGCATCCCGCAAGCGATCGCTCTGTCATACTTGAGCCCATATAAATCCGGTAGTCCATCAAGTACCACGAAGGGTCTCGATTAACCATCAACATACAACCAAGATCATATATGATTCAACATACATGTCACACATTACATAAGGTTCATAAATACAGTTCATTCATCATAGTATGAATTGAGGTTATTACAAATCAAGTTTAAGTAAAATAGTAGCGGAAGCAAATTGAAGTTTGAAACTAACATCTACCATCATTGTTTAAACATAGTGCCCATCCACGATCACACTCCCACAAAAGCATATAAGAAGGATTAATAAGAGAAGCCTGCCTAGGGCTCACTCCTCATCCACGGTGGGATAGAAGTAGTTCTTGCAATAGCCATGATAAACTGTACCATCTGAAACAATGGGAATAAAACCCTAAGTATGAGAAGGTACTCAACTAGACTTACCCATCATAAACCAAAAATAAAGTGACTCCAAGGATTATGCAAGGCTTTATAAGTGGAGGTAGCTTGACAACATTTTGCATAAAAAGCGACTAATTCAATTGTACAATTATCATTCAGCCATCAAGTTAATTATAGCTATTCATCTCTAGATTAGCAACTAACCTATGCCAAACATGTGGTATATTATTTAGTAGCATACAATAGTAACCATAGCCGGTGTAGTAATTCCATGTTCATCCGAATCATCATTTCATAACACAGTTGCTACAATGTTGGGACTAGCCAAGTTTCTTACTGTCTAAGAGAGATGGTGATTCGAATCGATTTCAACTAGCTGGGAATTTATTCCTAACACAAACCCAGGCAGACCAGATCAATGGTTACCTTAGGTCACCTTTGGTACAACTTAGGTACACATTTCATGGGTTCGACCAGCGCCGCACATTCAGGGACAACCAGCTGCCAGGACGATCAGGACTACCCTGCCCTTGGGGTCACGTCTGGCTCCCCGCACATCCTTACTACCATCCAGAGTGCACACATTTACAGAATGGGGCCCAGTCTGAGTTGACCTACTCGGCTTCACGGTAAGAATGAGTTATCCGGCCAGCTAAGCGAGAGGCATGCATTCAATCTTTTCAGAAGCACCAACAACGATAAGGTCCTTAACCGGTGCAGACGGAATCACATGAGTCAACCTACACATAGACTCTGCCCGTCCTCCATTTCCATTTCCCTATGGTTCTTTTCCCATGATAGCAAATATAGCCAACCGTGCTTCGGTATCCACCTATATCTCGTAGGTGACAGGAAATCACCTGACTTCTATCGGTCTAAGCATGGCTAAGCATATATTCGATCCTAGACCTACATAGGGTTAAAGGTATATGTAACTAGACAAGGTAGTTCTATGCATCAAGTATTGCCAATCAACTCTTATAACCTAATGCATCAAACATAAGACTCAAGTGATATTTTGTAAAACGTAGGAGACTTAGAATGCTCAAGGGCTTGCCTTTGAGGAAAGAGGTTGGCCGGTGATCTGGGCACTCAGAGAGGTCCTCGAGAGTTTGCTCTTCTTCTCCTCTAGCTATGGCCTAAGGCATCTCCTATTGATCCTCCTCTTCTTCCTCGTTGAACTCCAAAAGAGTTATCTCTTCGGACGATCCTATATGCATGAGCATGAAATAAGATATCACAAATGCATATATGATGACATGTATAATATGATATGATGTGATGAATACATCCTCATAAGTGTTCTCAACAGCATTGTATTAAAGGAATAATAAGTTGCGTCTTATTTTACTGAGTAGGTGCATATCTCTTCTCTAGTAACTTAAGCAAACACTTATGTAAATTATTTTCTAGACTGCAAGACATCTGCCACTTGTTTTGACCATAACTAGAGTTATACACATCAAAATAATATGGTTATGGACATTATGGAAATATTATGAAATTGCCTACAACTTTATTTTAATCATCTTAATGTGATTTTGCAGTTATTTAGGTCAAACAAATCAATCCTTCAAATCTATACAGAGAGCGAGCATTTCTGATAGCAGACTTCTAATAGCCATAATTTTTAAACCATAGGGCCTATGACTATGAAATTTTAACACAAGGTATATAAGTAAGTTATCTACAACTTTGTTATTAACAAGGTTTACAGAAAAGACCATTATCATTACAAAATTATTATCACAACCGAAACTATACATGCAACCATCTAGTTGAATTATAAAGCAATAATTAACTAGTTGCATATAACCAGTTACTTCTAAGTCCAACTAATAACATCAACAGATCCTATGCATCACAAGAACCCCATTAAACATCATGGTTAAACATAACTAATTTATTTATATTCATTTATTAATTTCCTTAGATCATAAGGTGATTTAAAGGATAAATATTTCCATTGCTTAATAAATTCTAAGAAAATTACAGTAGCCTACAAATTACCTTAATAGTCTGTTGTACAAATTTTATGCCATTTGGATAAGTGTAGCTACCTCTACAAAAATGACAATTTATATAGGATTATTTTAGCAAAAATAGTTTAGCATAGAGAAAAGTGTCAAACAATAGATTTACTATTTTTATTACATTCCTCCAAGCATAGTAATACTGCGTAAAAATTTGCATGATCATATGTTATGTATTTTTACCCCAATTAATTTCACTAGAAACTAGCAATTACTTAGGATTAAATATGAAGACCTTATTTCAAGTATTTTTACTGTAGGTTTAGTATTTTTCCTAGCTAGAGCATGTCAACACAAGACCATTAAAATTAGAATCACAATATTATCACCTTCCTAGCTCAAGTTATACAATTTACAAGATATAAACTACTTTAAAAGCACTTATCTTGCTCAATTTAATTCTCCTAGAAAAATACCCTAAATAGTATATTTCATATTTTTATCAAATAATACACTTCAAGATGAAACCAAAAAAAATTGGTTCACCCCATTTGGACTCTCCTAGCTATAGATATGAATTTCTTGAAGTTTGCAATCAAATTTGTGAAATAAATCTAGAAAATCAAATTCAAAATCCGACTGACAGCTAGGGTCCGTGGTCAACGAGACCCACCCATCTGCGAGACCAAGACAGGGGATGGCGCTGACTAGCGAGAACATGTCAACGGTGGGGTCTTCGGCTGTCGGGGATCAATACTAGGGTACCCAAAGAGGAGGGGCTAATGGTCGTTATACATTAATCCATCCAAGCAGTCAAAGATGCAACTATAGCTCCAACAGACACCGAGGCCATGGGCTCCGCCTTGCCCAACCTCTGGCCACGGGCTCTGTCTCGCCTGACCCCAAGGTCGTGCGATCCACCTCGCCCAACCTCTAAGGGCGGGCTCTGCCTCGCCCGACCCCAAGTTCGTTCGATCCGCCTCGCCCGACCTCTAAGGGCGGGCTCCGCCTCGCATAACTCGAAGGTCGTGCGATCCACCTCGCCCAACCTCTAAGGGCGGGGTCCGCCTCGCCTGACCCCAAGGTCATTCGATCCGCCTCACCCAACCTCTAAGGTTAGGAAATCAACTGAAGAAAAGACACGGAAAAAGGAAAACTTACGAAGACGACGTGATCGAGCTCCATCCACATCGGAGGATGCCCTGGCCCCGGATAAATGAAGTCGAGGGGGCGCTCACGTCATCCCATGAAGGCTCCATTGCCTCCTTGATGTGTTGCATAATCTCAGAGTTGGAGAGCGCCCCCTCGGCAAGCGCCGTTCCATCGAATGATGCCTCGGGCGCCATCGCATACAGAGGGAGCACGCACATCATCAATGGCGCCACCCTTCTTGCGTGGTAGGCCCTGATGATGCCTGACCCCTTCAGGCCACTCTCCTTCAGGATGTGGATGGCGGCGAGGTGATCCTAGATCTTCTTCTTGACCTTCTTCGGGATGCCCCACTTCCTCCATGACTCTAGGGCCTCCTCGCTCAGGCGCCCAGTGAACTCCGGCAGGGCGGCGACAACGTCATTCTTGAGGTAGAACCACTATGAGTGCCACCCCTATTGGATGTCAACATCTACATCGGTGGGTACTTGCCGTCCCAATTGTTCCGGAGCTAGATGCCGGCGCACCCCATCGGCATGTGCAGCTCCTGCCTGCCGCTTTTCTCCCTTCTTCTTCTGGAGGCTGATGTCGAAGAAGTACCTCCAGAGATCAAAGTGGGGGCTAATCACTAGGAATCCCTCAAACAGGGCGATGAATGCCACCATGTGCTGGATCCTGTTGGGATTGAGGTGCTACAACTCGATCTTGTAGTAATGCAGTAGCCCCCGAAGAAATTTGTTGGCGGGGGTAGCAAACCCGCGCTCATGGAAGTGCACGAACAACACCATGTAGCCATCGGGCGATGATGATAGATCCTCCTCGCCGGGCAGTAGCCACTCCTCGGCCGAGGTCTGCACACGGAGAAGGCTGCGACGGATGAGGCCCTCCATGCGTTGGATGGTGATGTCAGAGTGGCACCATGGATCCATTGGAAGATGGGGGCAGGTGGATGTGAGCTTGACGGCGGCAGGGACATGGATGGAGGAAGCCTAGGCAATTGGCGGTGGCGGTGATTACAGATGCAAAGGCAAGAAGGCAAGGTATGAAACCCGGGGGGCAAACCCTTTGGTTTTATAGGGGCGACGGGCATGAGGAAACCAACCGCCTGCCTAGATCTCTACACCTGCCATGATCTGCCACAATGTCATGCCGCGGGATATGCGCACGCAATCTCTATCCATTCCCTCAGAAAACTCGTCGGACATTTCGCCTCTCTAGACGGGTCACGACTTGTCACAAGTATGAGGAATATGGATCTAAAAACATCTCTATGGCCCGTCTAGGACTAGGAGCTCAAAGGTTGGCCCATCGATGGGTTCCACAACCGCTCTGTGCACCTTCAAGGCAAGGAAGTAGAGAGAGGTGGGTCCGCTAGCGACCAGCACCCAGGTGTACAAGCGCTGTGGGCTTCTTGGCCCACATTCGAGTCTCGGCCGGATACGATCCATGGTCCTTCCCTTGGGGAAGGCAGAGAGCCCTCGAGACCGATCGAACGGACCCGAGAGCTATATGGATTGATCATTGAGAATCTAGAGTTGGTCACCAATGGCCCTAGCCGGATCCTCGTGAATGGGATACCAGGGCTCCAGTTAGGAAAGACCTTTTTGAACCCACCAAATCTCATGGCCATACCTGTGAAGGGTCTAGTCTCGACGAAAGGGAACCATCGTTCCCAGGTTACGCCATGGGCTACAAAAGAAGGCCAAAGCCCTCAGAGTCCTCCTGTTCGGAAAAGCCTTTGAAGGAGTATTCTACTCCTCCAAAAGCTCAGGGGCTACTGTCGGGGAGCAATACTAGGGTACCCGAAGAGGAGGGGCTAATGGTCATTATACGTTAATCCATCCAGGCAGTCAAAGGTACGACTATAGCTCCAATCGACACCGAGGCCGTGGGCTCAACCTCGCTCGACCTCTGGCCGCGGGCTCTATCTTGCCTGACCCCAAGGTTGTGCGATCCGCTTCGCCCGACCTGTGGGGGCGGGCTCCACCTTGTCCGACACTGAGGCCATGGGCTCCGCCTCACCCAACCTCTATGGGTGGGCTCCGCCTTGCTCGACCTCTGGCCATGGGCTCCAACTCGCCCGCCCCCAAGGTTGTGCAATCCGTCTTGCTCGACCTCTGGCCATGGGCTCCATCTCGCCCGACCGCAAGGTCATGAAATCTACCTCGCTCAACCTCTGGGGGTGGGCTCTACCTTGTCCAACACCAAGGCCATGGGCTCTGCCTCGGCTGACCTCTAAGGGTGAGCTCTGCCTTGCCAGACCTCTAGCCGCGGGCTCCGCCTCACCTGACCCCAAGGTCGTGCGATCCACCTCGCCTAACCCCAAGTCCGTATGATCTGCCTCGCCTGACCTCTAAGGGCAGGCTCCGCCTCGCACAACCCCAATGTCATCTGATCTATCTCGCCCGACCTCTAGGGATGGGTTCCACCTTGCTTGACACCTAGGCTACGGGCTCCGCCTCGCTCGAGCCCGAGGGTGGGCTCTGCCTCGCCCAACATCTAAGGGCTAGCTCTACCTCACCCGACATCTAAGGGCTGGCTCTGCCTCACCCGATGTTTGAGGGCGGGCTCTGCCTCGCCCGATCCCTCGGTCACGGCTCCTAACGAAAGCTCATGCCACCACCAACCACTACGGGCCAGAAAGTATAACCCAAGGTTAAACTTTTGGCATCGTGCCGGGAGCGGTCATGTCTCAACATGACCCGTCCCCATGACATGTCTTTCCAGGGAACTCACATCGCCCACAGTGACGGACACGTGGTCACTATGCTGCCTACTCCCTATATGGTCGCTAATTAGCACGCTGGTTCACCGTGCTGCCTGCCGAGATGGAGTGGGACGTGATGACCCGCTGACAATGCAAGGGCAAAGCCTCATCAGTGGACAACCCCTACTATGAACTTTTTAGTGCTAGTAACATGAGCAGCAGCAATGGACTAGACGTAGGGACATTTTGCCCAAACCAGTATAAACCTCGTGTCCTCTTAGCACACCATCCAAGCCAGACATGCAATATTAGAAATTTACTTGTTGGTGTTTACTTGAAACACCGACACCGGTGGTAGCATCTTCACCATTGCACTCTTCTCACCCCCGCGCATCGACTGGTAGGCTTAGTTGGCTCGGTGGCTCACCGAAAGAAGCTCGACAGCGGCCATAGTGGATGACGGAGGTCGGCGGTGGTATGCTAGCCATCTTTGGCTATGGCACACACAGGCGAGGATGGCTACTCCATCCTGGTGACCTAGCGAAGCTACACGGTGCAGGTGAGGGCTTGAAGTGGGATCAGTGAGCTTGGCCATGTGCATGGCCATGCAGCGACGCACAGAGCACAACAATGCTCTCACTATTCCTGCTAGACAGTGGTGAAAGGTGGGTCTCCGTCATGCCACTAGCTAGGTCTAGGGTTACTCAACCTAAGACATGAGAGAAAGGAGGGAGACGGTGAACCAACTCGGCGGCGACTCATTTCGGCGCAGTCAAGCGGTGTTGTTAATCCTAGATCCGGCCTTAGCATCTAGACTCTAGTATGATGTGGCACAGAGAAGACGGAGGCATGCAGTGCTATGGAACGACTAGGCCATGGTGAGCCGTGAGCGCGGTGGCGCTTCGGTGACGATGGCGGCCACAATGAGGATAAATGCCGCTATACCTGGGGTCGATAGGTGATGCTGGTGGCTCGAGGAGTTGGAGGTGATGGCAGAGCACCTTTGGCCGAGACGAATCGGTCGGTGAGGCTACGTTGATGGTGAGCAGCTATGGTAGAGCTACGACGGCGCATAGTGAGCTTGGCGTGGCGCTTTGGTGAGGCAGAGCGAGCGGGAGAGGGTGAGAGCGAGTGAGTGGAGCGAGCGGCGAGTGCGCGGCGCTTAAGTGCCCACTTTGGCCTGATCGGCCGGGACAACACCGGCGTACGGCCGCCATGCGGCAGCCACAACCTGTGGCCAGTCGGCCACAACTCGTGCGTGTGGCGCCGATTCAGGCCTGCCATCGATGACTGACAACATGACTTTGTGATCCTATAACTCCTAATCCGTGGTGATTTATCAAAAACTTTCTTAATAACAATTGTAGAGCTACATGAGATCTCCAACTTTATTTTAGGAACCATCATCTAATTCTCATTGGTTAACAAACTACAATGCTCCAAAGTGAGGTCCTTTGAAACTAAAAATCGTTTCAACACAGAAAATTTCCTGAGTCACAAAACAACATTTTGTTGATACTTGTGAGCTATTTTTGAGCATGCTATGCACTGAATTAGACCTTGACCCAAAAATAAAAGTTGTTACCCTAGTTAAGTACTACAACTTTTATTTAGGTCACATAGCCATGCAAACAATCTAAGCTACTGTTCATCTCTGGTCAATCTAGTATCATGAAAATGGCATTTCAAATGAAACCAATACTTAGAAGCAACTATGTCATGAATACAAACATTGCTCCATTTACCATCCTAGATGTGTTTAAGGTGTTTTCATGACCTCACAACCATCTCATACATTGGTCATACATGATTGCAAGCACAAGCATATATATAAATCAACATTTCATGTGGTAATGTATAAGAATGAGATGAAATTTCATATGCTCATGTTCATGATTGCTTGGATGATGCTTATGCTCATGAAATGTAGATGCCAAATGCAATGCTTAACACTGGGGTGTTATAGTCCCTCCCCCTTATAGAAATCTCATCCCGAGATTTGCAAGACCTACCATTCTTCATAAAAGGTAGGATAAACCTCACGTAAGTAATCCTCCCATTCCCACGTGGCATCTTGTTCACTGTGGTTATTCCGCACCACTCTGTAGAACTTAATGACCTTGCTCTGTGTTACTCTTTCCATTTCTTCTAACACTCGGATTGGTTTCTCTTCATAGGTCAAATCCGATTGGAGATTAATGTTGGTGGGTGCAATGGCTTCCTCAGGTATGCGAAGACATCTTTTCAACTGAGAAACAAGGAAGACATTGAAGATCGCACTCATCTCAGGAGGAAGTTGTAACTTGTAGGCAACATTTCCTTTCCGTTCAATAATCTTGTATGGCCCTACATATCTAGGTGCAAGCTTTCTTTTTACTCCAAATCTCTGCACTCCCTTCATGGGTGACACTTTTAAGTATACATAGTCTCCCACTTCAAAAGTTAGTGGTGTTCTTCTTTTATCGGCATAACTCTTTTGTCTTGATTGAGCTGATTTCATATGCTGTTGGATAATGCATACCTGTTCTTCAGCTTTAGTGACAAAATCAATGCCAAAATATCTTCTTTCTCCGGGCTCAATCCAATTCAAGGGTGTTCTACATTTCCGACCATACAAGGCTTCAAAAGGAGCCATCTTGATGCTCACTTGATAACTATTGTTGTAAGAGAACTCGGTTAAAGGTAGCCACTTCTCCCATGAACCCTTGGAAGATATAACATAGGCTCTCAACATATCTTCTAAGATCTAGTTCACTCGCTCGGTCTGTCCCGAAGTTTGTGGATGATATGCTAAACTTCTGATTAGTTTAGTTCCCAAGGCCTGGTGCAAGTGTTCTTAGAAACAAGCTATAAACTATGGTCCCCGATCTAAGATTATGGTCTTTGGTACTCCATGTAGTCTCACGATCTAAGAAACGTACAACTCAGTGTACTTTCTAGCTAGATACCTTGTGTTAACTGGTACAAAATGTGCTGACTTGGTGAGGCAATCTATAATGACCCATATGGAATCGTGACCTTGTTGTGCAGCAGAAGGCCTATAATAAAGTCCATACTTATTTCCTCCCATTTCCAGCCTAGAATAGGCAACGACTGAAGTAATCCAGCAAATTTCAAATGAATGGCCTTGACTCTACTACAATTACCACACCTAGCAACATAGGCGGCGATCTCTTTCTTCATCTTGGTCCACCAAAAATGGGTTTTCAAATCTTGATACATTTTGCTACTATCCAGATGGATAGACAACTTGGATAAATGCGCTTCATCTAAAATTTGATCTCTAAGCTCACGGTCTTTCAGTACCATGAGTCGGTCCTCAAACCATAGCACACCTCTTTCATCCAACTTAAAATGCTTGGTTTCTTATTCTTTCATCTTTCGCTTGATGTGAAATACACCTACATCTGTCTTCTGCAGTTCTATGATTTTGCTCTCCAGTGAGCAACTGATAGTGATATTGTGCATCACAACAAGATGTAATAAATTAAATCCATCTTCCAACAAGGCTTCGAAAGTGTTACAATGGGATTTTTGACTAAGTGCATCTGCTACAACATTAGCCTTTTCTAGATGGTAGTGCACTTCCAAATTGTAGTCCTTGATCAGCTCTAACCATCTTCGTTGTCTCATGTTCAGCTCAAGTTGAGTGAAGATATATTTGAGACTTTTGTGGTCAATATACATGTGACATATGTTTCCCAACAAGTAGTGTCTCTAGATCTTCAACGCATGAACAACTGCTGCAAGCTCTAAATCATACGTAGGATAATTGACTTCATGCTTTCTCAACTGTCGAGAAGCATAGGCAATAACTCGACCTTCTTGCATGAGCACACACCCCAAACCTATACCCGATGCATCATAGAACACATCGAAAGGCTTTTCAATGTTGGGTTGTGCTAAAATAGGAGCTGTAGTTAGCAAGGTCCTTAGGGTGTGAAAAGCAGCTTCACACTCTAGCGTCCAACTGAACCTTTCATCTTTCTGAAGTAGTCTGGCCATGGGCTTAGCTATCTTGGAGAAATCAGGAATGAAACGACGATAGTAACATGCTAACCATGGAAAACTCCAAACTTCATGAACCGAAGTCGGGGCTTTCTAATCCATGACCTCTTGTACTTTAGATGGGTCTACAGAAATTCCATCTTTAGATAAGATATGACCCAATAAAGGTACTTTGCTCAACCAGAATTCACACTTGCTGAACTTGGCATATAACTAATGTTCCCTCAATCTGGACAAAATAATTCTCAGATGCTCTGCATGGTCTGCCTCATTCTCCAAGTAAATCAAGATATCATAGATAAACACAACCACGAACTTGTCAATCTCGGGCATGAATACCAAATTCATCAAGTACATGAAGTATGCAGGAACATTCGTTAGTCCAAAAGACAACCAAATACTCGTACAAGCCATACCTAGTGGAGAAAGCTATTTTAGGTATATCCTCTAGCCTGATCTTAATCTGATGATAGCTTGACCTCAAGTCAATCTTAGAGAATACCTTTGCTTTTGCCAGTTGATCGAACAAGATATCGATACAAGGCAAAGGATACTTGTTCTTAATGGTCACAACATTAAGCGGCCTATAATTCACACACATTCTTAAGAACTTGTCCTTCTTCTTTACAAATAAAGCTGGATATCCCCATGGAGACGAACTAGGTTGAATGAGACCTTTGTCCAACAGTTCTTGTAACTAAATTTTAAGTTCAGCTAACTCATTTGGTGGCATCCTATAGGGTCTTCTTGAGATAGGTGTCGTACCTAGCACTAACTCAATCTTAAACTCCACATCCCACTAGAAATACATCCCTATAGGGTCTTCTAGAAATACATCAGAAAACTCACAAACCACTGGAATATCACAAAGGGTAGTGGCTTGGATAGCACAAGACAAGTTTTGGAGATCAAAACTTTGGGGAAGTGGTACTAGAAAAGCATTACCTCCCTTTGGTTCTCTCAACATAATTGTCCTAGTGCTAGCGTCAATGAGAACCCCATGATCACTCATCCATTTCATGCCTAATATCACATCTATGGATAATCCAGGCAATACTATCAGATCCATCGTGTACTCCCTCTCTTGTATAGAGATGAGCACATCTCTGACTATCTGATTTGTAGAGATAGTAGCCCTAGCCGAACTTATACTATAACCACCCTTGTTTATCTCAATTATTTTTTAATCATACTTAGATGCAAATGCTTGGCTCATAAATGAATGAGAAGCTCCAGAATCAAATAAAATAATGGCAGGATGTTTGTTAACAAGAAACATACTGGCGGTGATAACTTCTCCCGTAGGAACTTCTTCAACAGCTGTGTAATGCACATATCCAGGACGTGCTTTAGGATTGACCTGCTTTTGATTACCCTAGTTTTGATTGTTGTTCTTCTTAGGATGGGAGCACTCCTTGGACCAATGGCCCAACTGATTATAGTTGAAGCATGGCTAATTGCTCCTGGGTCCTGCTAAGCTTCCTTGCCCTCTGTTCACCTTGGGTAGGGCAATGGTGAATGTCTTACGAAACACCTTCTGAGGTCGGCTGGCCTGGGCTTTTGGTGGAGGAGGCCTAAACTTAGGAGTTGGTGGACGAAACTGTGGCCTAGCTGCCACTAGAGCTCTGGACTAGGAAGATCCTGAGGCGCCTACCTCAGCTCCTCTTTTGTAGCCCTTCACCGTTGCGTGCAAATTGTTCTGGTTCTCCTGAGTCAAGGCATCACTGATGAACTCATTGCATGTGGTACACCTCAAGTTGGCCATAGTCTTCATTAGCTTAGTGCCAAGGCCTCTCTTGAAGCTCTCAATCTTCTTTTCCTCTGTATCGACGAACCCTGGGGCACAACGGGACAAATTGTTGAATGCATGCATGTACTCAATAAGGGTCTTGGTCCCTTTTGTGAGTCACATGAACTCAGCTGCTTTCATGCGCATTAGCCCAGGGAATGTGATGTCCCCTAAAGGCTAACTTGAATTGCTCCCATGTGACCTGAGAGTTGGTAGGTAGAGATGATAGGAAATGCATCCACCATATTCTGGCCGGTCCGTGCAGTTGATGGGATGCATATTCTGCCTTCTGATGCTCCATAACCCTCAATAGATGGAACTTTTGGTCGATTGTGTTAAGCCATTCATCTGCCTAAAGCGGTTCTTCTGCCACCTTGAAGATAGGAGGCTTGGTGTCTAGAAAATCCTTGAAAGAGCTGTATTGATTTGGCTCAGGCCCTTATTATTGCTGACGAGGGTGAGCAGTGTTTTGTGCAATGAGGTGCAATGTTTCCTCCATTGTTCTCTGACTACCCAAGAACTATGCAAAGAATTCATTCGCAGACTGTGACAGCGATGGTGGTAAGTCACCGTCGTTGCTACCTTGGTTGTTGCCTGCTCCAGCGCGAGTTCGAGTCATCTGCAAAGTTGCAACAATAAGTGATTATTGGATGATGTCAGGAGATTGCAGATGAATTGTATAATCATGCCAAACTGAAATTACTAGAGAGAATCTTAAATTCATACAATAAAACAGAGGTATAATAATTCATTCTCGCAACATGACGTCACCAATTTGATCACTTATCGTGCTCGTAGCGCGTTAACATGCATTTCATAATCCACCAGTAAAACAAAACTAGCATTTCATTAAAGTTCAACCCATAGTGATTTGACATGCAAGGTGCCAATATTACACTGAAGTCAATTCACGAATATCGAACCTCAAGCTACAAGTTCATTACATAAATAATAGGGATACATCTAGCACTTTAACTAGTCACTAGGCGACTCTAATCTTCCGTGTGCTTGCTATTGAGGTTGGAGATAGGATCGTCCTCATCCACTAGCTCCACTTCTTCCTCCCAACCGTCATCCTCGACCAACATCTCTGGATCTTCTTCTTCCTCATCAAGGATCGGGTGTAGTTGATTGTTTAGGAAATGCACCTCATGCTGAAGATCAACCACTACGTTCTGGGTCTCTACAAGCTGCTGGTGCAAGTCCCTCACAACATTGTCCTATTGTACGCCCAAGGCTTGGGTCCTGTCTTGTTCTGCTTCTGCCATAGCTACACGGTTGTTTGCTAGGATCCGCTAGCGTGTAGCTGTGAATGGCTCGACATGGGTAGCCTCTAGCTACTCCCGTAGTCCTACTAGCACTGCCTGATCATCCGCTCTTACCTCTTGGGTGGCAGCTCTCTGTTCATCAACTTGCCCTATCTGATTGTGGAGATTTCCCAATGCTACATAAGCTTGATCAGTTTTCCATCGAGCCTCATTTGCTGCCTTTTTATGCTTGCGCACATGCTTCTTTATCTTATGCTATGCAGCTTTGGCTCTCATGAGCTTATCCATGCAAGTGGTATAGGACTCCTGCCTGAAGTCCCTGGTGTCCTGACGAGTATAGAACATCTTCATCACTACAAACATTGCGCTCATAGCGGGACTAGAACTGTCTGCCCGCTCATTTTGGTCTTGGATCAACGCATTGCTGTTACGCTATGCCCATACTATTTTGGATGGATCGACCCGAGGAAAAGTACTAGTGGCACTGCTGGTAAGCTCATCCCCGTGCTGCTGACAAATATGACTTAGCACCTCAAAAGCCACTACTTGGGCAGCCTCCCAAGGAGTTCTTCCTTTAGATTCCGCCCTCCATTCCTGCCAGAAGGGTGCTTGGTTACGAGCTGCTATGGTCAGCTGTACTTCATACCATGGTTGTCCCTCCAGGTATACTTCATTCTAGTGATAGAGGGGCGGTTCGTAATACCCTTCATAATGCAAGACTCTCCAAAGTAGGGTAGGAGTACCAAACATCAATAGGAAATTCTCACTTCCAGTCGATGCTGCCATCTGTACTCCAACAACATGGTGCAACTCTCATAAGACAAAGTCATACTGAATAAGAGTTACATAACTGAGTAAGAGACTTATAAGGGGAGGAACAATGCAAGTATGAAATAATGATTTATCATGATGCATGCATGTTCCGTACGTCCTCACAAACTTAGGAAAAATTAAAACTTCTAACGGCATACACGGTGGCATACATACGTTTTCTCATATATAACGTAACTAGTTGGGCTACACATTTCATTGTTAGTGTACCTACACAAGAATTTCATTTTAGCCCAACCCCACAATTATATATGCAGAATGTAAATCTAGGCTCTAGGTTGCAATATAAATACTTTCATATATATATATATACCCATATATATACTTTCGTATCAAAGCTACCCGAGAGTAAATATGTCCCATATATACATATAAATATGCATATACAGTCATATCAAAGCTAACCCATAATTAAATACTTCCGTATATATATGAGACATATATACTTTAGTATCAAAGCTAACTCTCCCATAGACCACACGCTCACATCTTGCGGTCATGCCACTATGATGATGATGGGCATCTTACCTTGGGAGTAGAGGCATTTGATCCATACATTACCACTCAAGTGAATGGCATCCATACAATTGCACGCCGTATGGACAACAAAATTGAAAACCCCCAAGTTAGTACTTAATTAGCCACCTGAAGTCCTTAACTGGGCATAAAGGAACTGATCACTAGCAAACCTTAGATTCAACTCTAGGTTTTAAACACCTATATATATAGCTATAAGTGGCTAGAAACTAGTTTTGGAAAAACAAAAACCATTGTTTTAAATACACATGTGGCAATTAATGTTGAACCTTGCTCTGATGCCAGCTGTAGCAGAACCAACTAATTTATAAGAGCACAAGTACAATGGCAGTCCACAAGTGGTCGCTCTGTCATACTTGAGCCCATATAAACCCGGTAGTCCGTCGAGTACCATAAAGGGTCTCGATTAACCATCAACATACAACTAAGATTGTACATGATTCAACATACATGTCACACGTTACATAAGGTTCATAAATACAGTTCATTCATTAGAATACGAATTGAGGTTATTATAAACCGAGTTTAAGTAAAATAGTAGCGGAAGCAAATTAAAGTTTGAAACTAACATCTGCCATCATTGTTTAAACATAGTGCCAGCCCACGATCACACTCCCACAAAAGCATATAAGAAGGATTAATAAGAGATGCCTGCCCAGGGCTCACTCCTCGTCCATGGTGGGACAGAAGCAGTTCCTGCAATAGCCATGATAAATTGTACCATCTGCAACAATGGAAATAAAACCCTGAGTATGAGAAGGTACTCAGCTAGACTTACCCATCATAAACCAAAAATAAAGTGACTCCAAGGATTATGCAAGGCTTTATAAGTGGAGATAGCTTGACAACATTTTGCATAAAAAGTGACTAATTCAATTGTACAATTATCATTCGGTTGTCAAGTCAATTATAGCTATTCATCTCTAGATTAGCAACTAACCTGTACCAAACATGTGGTATATCATTTAGTAGCATACAATAGTAACCATAGCCGGTGTAGTAATTCCATGTTCATCCGAACCATCATTTCATAACACAGTTACTACGATGTCGGAACTAGCCAAGTTTCTCACTATCCGGGAGAGACGGCGATTTGATTCGATTTCAACCAGCTAGGAATTTATTCCAAACACAAACCTAGGCATACCAGATCAACGGTCACCTTAGGTCACCTTTGGTACAACTCAGGTACACATTTCATGGGTTCGACCAACGTCACACAATCAGGGACAACCAGCTGCCAGGACGGTCAGGACTACCCTGCCCTTGGGCTCACATCTGGCACCCCATACATCCTTACTACCATCTAGAGTGCACACTTTTATAGAATAGGGCCCGACCTGAGTTGAGCTACTCGGCTTTGTGGTCGAAACGAGTTATCCGACCAGCTAAGCGAGAGGCATGCGTTCAATCTTATCATAAGCGCCAACAACGGTACGGTCTTTAACCAGCATAGACGGAATCACATGAGTCAACCTACACATATACTCCGCCCAGCCTCCATTTCCATTTCCCCATGGTTCTTTTCCCACGATAGCAAATATAGCCAACCGTGCTTCGGTATCCACCTATATCTCGTAGGTGACAGGAAATCACCCGACTTCTACCGGTCTAAGCATGGCTAAGCATTTATTCGATCCTGGACCTACACAGAGTTAAAGGTATATGTAATTGGACAAGGTAGTTCTATGCATAAAGTGTTTCCAATCAACTCTTATAACCTAATGCATCAAATATAAAAGACTCAAGTGATATTTTGTAAAAGATAGGAGACTTAGAATGCTCAAGCTTGCCTTTGAGGAAAGAGGTTGGCCGGTGCTCCGGGCACTCAGGGAGGTCCTCTAGAGTTTGCTCTTCTTCTCCTGGAGCTATGACCTAAGGTGTCTCCTGCTGATCCTCCTCTTCTTCCTCGTTAAACTCCAAAAGAGTTATCTCTTCGGACGATCCTATATGCATGAGCAGAAAATAAGATATCACGAATGCATATATGATGACATGTATAATATGATATGATGTGATGAATGCATCCTTATAAGTGTTCTCAACAGCATTGTATTAAAGTGATAATAAGTTGCATCTTATTTTACTGAGTAGGTGCATATCTCTTCTCTAGTAATTTAAGCAAACACTTATGTAAATTATTTTCTGGACTATAAGACAACAACCACTTGTTTTGACCATAACTAGAGTTATACACATCAAAATAATATGGTTGTGGACATTATGGAAAGCTTATTAAATTGCCTACAACTTTATTTTAATCATCTTAATGTGGTTCAGTAGTTATTTAGGTCAAACAAATCAATCCTTCAGATCTGTCCAGAGAGCAAGCATTTCTGATAGCAGACTTCTAATAGATATAATTCTTAAAGCATAGGGCCTATGACTATGAAAATTTAATGCTAGGTAGATAAGTAAGTTATCTACAACTTTGTTATTAATAAGTTTTACAGAAAAGACCATTATCATCATGAAATTATCATCACAATCAAAACTATACATGCAGGAATCTAGTTAAATTAGAAAGCAATAATTAACTAGTTGCATATAACCAATTACTTCTAAGCCTAACTAATAACATCAACAGATCCTATGCATCACAAGAACCACATAAAACATCATGGTTAAACATAACTAATTTATTTATATCCATTTATTAATTTCCTTAGATAATAAGGTGATTTAAAGGATAAATATTTATGGTGCTTAATACATTCTGAGAAAATTACAGTATCCTACAAAAGACCTTAATAGTATACTGTACAAATTTCATGCCATTTGGATAAGTGTAGCTACCTCTACAAAAATGACAATTTATATAGGCTTATTTTAGCTAAAATAGTTTAGCATAGTAAAAAGTGCCAAATAACATATTTATTATTCTGATTACATTGCTCCAAGCATAGGAATACTATGTAAAAATTTGCATGATCATATGTTATGTATTTTTACCCCAATTAATTTCACTAGAAACTAGCAATTAATTAGGATTAAATATGAAGACCATATTTCAAGTATTTTTACTATAGGTTTAGTATTTTTCCTAGCTAGAGCATGTCAATACAAGACCAGTAAAATTAGAATCACAATTTTATCATCTTTCTAGCTCAAGTTATGCAATTTACAAGATATAAACTACTTCAAATGCACTTATCTTGCTCAATTTAATTCTCCCAAAAAATACCCTAAATAGTATATTTCATATTTTTATCAAATAATACACTTCAACATGAAACCAACAAAATTTAGTTCACCCCATTTGGACACTCTTAGCTCTAGATATGAATTTTTTGAAGTTTGTAATCAAATCCGCGAAATAAATCTAGAAAATCAAATTCAAAATTTGACTGACAGCTGGGGCCCACGGTCAACGGGACCCACCCATCAGCGAGACCAAGATAGGGGATGGCGCTAACCGATAAGAACTCGCCGACGGAGAGGTCTTCGACGGTAGCGTCTTCACTGTTGCACTCCTCTCACCCCACACATCGACTGGTAGGCTTCGTTCGCTCGGTGGCTCACCGGAAGAAGCTCGACGGCGGCCATGGCGGACGGCAGAGGTCGGCGGTGTTACGCCAGCCATCTCCGGCTATGGCACACTTAGGCGAGGATGGCTACTCCATCCTGGTGACCTAGCGAAGCTACACGGTGTAGGTGAGGGCTCGAAGTGGCGTCGGTGAGCTTGGCCACGTGCATGGTCGTGCGGAGGCTCACAGAGCACAGCGGTGCTCCTACTATTTTGGCTAGACGGTGACAAAAGGTGGGTCTCCATCATGCCACTAGCTACGTCTAGTGTTACTCGACCTAAGACGCGAGAGAAAAGAGGGAGACGGTGAACCAACTCGGTGGCGACTCGTTCCGTGCGTAGTCAAGCGGTGTCGTTAATCCTAGATCTGGCCTAAGCATCTAGACTCTAGCGTGATGCTGGACCAGAGAAGATGGAGACATGCAGTGTAGTGGAATGACAGGGCCACCATGAGCCACGAGCGCGGTGGCGCTCTGGTGACGACGGTGGCCACGACGAGGATAAATGCCGCTATACCTAGGGTCGATAGGTGATGCTGGTGGCTCAAGGAGTTGGAGGTGATGGTGGAGTAGCTATGGCCGAGACGAATTGGTCAGTGAAGCTACATTGGCAGCGAGCGGCTACGGTGGAGCTACAGCGGTGCACAGTGAGCTCGGCGTGGCGCTTTGGCGAGGCAGAGCGAGTAGGAGAGGACGAGAGCGAGTGAGTGGAGCGAGTGGCGAGTGCATGGCGCTTAAGTGCCCGCTCTGGCCTGATCGCTGGGCCAACATCGACGTACGGTCGCCATGTGGTGGTCGTGGCCTGTGGTCGGTCGGCCATGACGCGTGCGTGCGGCGCCGATTCAGGCCTGCCATCGACGACTAACAACGTGACTTTCTGATCCTATAACTCCTAATCTGTGGTGATTTAGCAAAAACTTCCTTAATAACAATTATAGAGCTACGTGAGATCTCCAACTTTGTTTTAGGAACCATCATCTAATTCTCATTGGTTAACAAACTACAATGCTTCAAAGTGAGGTACTTTGAAACTAAAAACCGTTTCAACACTTAGAAAATTTCCTAAGTCACAAAATATCATTTTGTTGATACTTGTGAGCTGTTTTTGAGCATGCTATGCACTGAATTAGACCTTGACCCAAAAATAAAAGTTGTTACCCTTGTTAAGTACTACAACTTTTATTTAGGTCACATAACCATGCAAACACTCTAAGCTACTGTTCAACTCTGGTGAAACTAGTATCATGAAAATGGCATTTCAAATGAAACCAACACTTAGAAGCAAATTTGGCCTATGTCATGAATACAAATATTGCTCCATTTACCATCCTAGATGTGTCTAAGGTGTTTTCATGACCTCACAACCATCTCATACATTGGTCATACATGATTGCAAGCTAAGCATATATATAAATCAACATTTCATGTGGTAATGTATAAGAATGAGATGAAATTTCATATGCTCATGTTCATGAATGCTTGGATGATGCTTGTGCTCATGAAAATGCTTGGATGATGCCAAATGCAATGCTTAACACTAGGGTGTTACAATCCTATCCAGTTGACTCAACCCTCACCACACTCCCATGATGCATGCCAAGATCTCCCTAAGTTATTACCACATTATCGACACCAAGTGCCATAGCCACTCACAAACAATCCTCCACCAAGCATCACATCATAGATATAATGCATAGTAGAAGTAAGCAGTAAGTAGTAAGGGAGCGTCTAGCCTATCAGCAGGTGTGCAGGGTAAAGGTTGCATCAAGGTAAGGGCTTTCAAGCAATTCTATCATGCAACCTATCATAGTTCAATTGCTAAAATTAAAGCACTAGCAGCTACATTATTGCATGTCAAATAGGATTCTTCGAGGTTGGGTGGGATGTGGCACCTATTGACTGATCATCTCCAAGATCCTCATTGTACTCGTAGCCGTCCTCCTCCAAGTCCTGTTATCATTCGCGTGTCCTCCCTCCAACGGGTTCCAATCCGATCATCATTATCCTCGATGCAACTACCATAATAGAGCGACAAATAAGGCAAAAGTGCAATCAATCCCTAAACCAAAAAGGACTGTAAAAAAAGAGGCAATGACACACGAAAGGATCGAATAACACCAAAAGAACACTAAAGAAAAAAAGGACTTAGCCCTTGCGGAGGTCGTCTGATCCTTGGGCTTGAAAGAAATCAGAAGTGGTTGCTTGCCAAGCACAAGCTTAAGTCACAGCCCCACCTAGTACTTCCTAGACCAATTGTGTCGACCTATACGGCTCGAGATTAATGGCCTAGACCCCGCTCAACTTAACCAAACACCACAAAAAACAAGGTTAGCCCTCACGGAGCGAGTCCGTTCTCCTCGGGCTTAAAAGGGACGAGGGAGAAAGTCAGCTAGGCACATCCATGTCACATCCTCGGTATAGATGGCACTCTAATGGTCCATTAGGCCAACTCTCATGGTTCCAAGAATACAACATAGACCTAAGCTTCATCAACTAGAAATGATAGTTCGGTCTTTGATCCGATCATCATGGCTAAAGATAGGATTGAACGAAGCGGGCTAAAGGGGAAAGGGGGTGGTTCTGGTCTCTCTCCCTCAATCCGTACACCAACTGAAGAGAGGAGGGAATAGGGGGAGAAAAGAGAGGAGCAGTGGTCTGCTTCTTCCAACTAAACACGCCATGGCAAATGATGGGGCATTGGAAAGGAGCAAGACACAAGAGAACACAAATGCCCAAATTCACTCATAGGGTACCAAGACCTACGTGCACTAAATGGCACTAGGACATCCCTAGGGTTCTTAGTGGTGTGGTTGTCACCGCAAGAAGCTAAGGGCGCTAAGGTCTAAAATAGGTACAAGCATATAAGGGGCTCGAACACAAAAGAGCCAAAAGAGGGGAAACAAGAGATTCACCTTCCTTTGATCCACTCGCCAAAGCTATCAACAGGAATCGAAGGAATGGAATCAAGAAAGCAATAAATGAACACCAAAAGCGGCGCAAACAAGAGAAAAGGGATTTTGGTTCCATGGTACTTCGATCCACATGTCATGGCAATTGATAGGAATCAAAGAAGTTGGAACAAGAGATCTCAATCCACATCTTACTAGATCGACGAGGATTGAAAGAGAGAGCAAGACAAGGTAGAAGAATGGTTCTGCATTCCTTCAACCTGCTCGACATGGTAATGGTCGAAGGTTGGAAGAGTCGGACCAACAAAAGGAGAGGCACGGGTAGCAAGGCCTATGACTCTTCAATTCACTCGCCATGGCAAAAGGTGAAAACCGAAGAAACGCAACAAAGCACAACAATCCACTACCTTCCGATCTACTCATCATGGTAATGGATGGGAACCAAAAGAAGCAATGCACAAGAAAGGGTTGACTCAACAAACGCTCACAAACAACACTCCACATCAACCCATAGGGAACCATGACCTCCGTGCAACTAAATCGGCACAATGCAATCCCTATGGTTCGTAGCAGTGCGGTTGTCACCGCTAGATCCAAAGGAGAGCTATGGTCTAGGTGGCGCAAGCATACGAGGTGGATAGGGAGAAAGAAAGAGCAAAAGTGGTAGAGCCCGATGGTCATGGCGAGGCAACTCATGGCCATGAGCTTCACCTAAACAAGTTGCCTTCTGTCTTTACACGATTGTTGTCCCCTAATTCGCCTAACATTAGACTAGGTCACAAAGGGCTCATCGTGCACTGGTGATATCCGCACCGATGTTAAGTCCCTAATGGCCACGTCCTAGGGCCAAATAGAGTCGCTAACGATCGTAGTTCGAAGGAGACAACTAAAACACGAGAGAGAAGGGATCATGCTCGGCATTACGGACATGGTGAGATGAGTTCATGATCATAACATACAAACACATCGCTCTCCCAACCGGCTTGAAGGCTCGATCCACAGACGACAACACACAATACACAAAAGAACCAACAACACAAACAACAACCGATGGAGTAGCACATCACCATAGCATAAGAGATAGACACCAAAGCACAAGAGATGGACCAGCACGAAGTCACGGCATAGGCATAGATATATAGATCATGTATGAACAAGTATAGATAAGAAGTATGAATGAAATGAAAAATAGGAGCTGTGTTGACATCGAGGATGGCCTCGATAGGGTTTCAAAAGCTCGACCTTGGAAGCGGAGGGCTACTGCGGCATGTTCCAGGTAGTTGTGGCTTGCTACAGCCTCACTTGGCTAGCTGCGGCTCACTGTTGGCTGGCTGCGGCTAGCTACAACTTGTTGTTGGCTAGCCGCGGCTGGCTGTGGCTTGTCCGTAGTTTGCTGGAGGTGGCCAGGGCTGGTCGGTGAGGTCCGGCAATGACGTCTGGCTCTGACGGATGGTGCAGCAGGGTCACATGCTCCCTATGATAGTGGAAGCCAACATTACGAAGGCTAGTTTTAGACCAGAACATGACGAGAAGGAAAAAGGGCAGAGCTTGGGCATGCTGGTGGCTCATCGATCATAGCGGAGAGCTCAACAATGTTAGGCTTGGACAGACAATGAGGAGGTACTCCTCGGCATCGGTGTCCGATAGCTGCTATTCCTGGTGAGCGCCCAAGGTGGAGGGGCACTGCAGGTTTGGCTCCTGGTGACAACTGCTATCTCTGGTGAGGTGGAGGTGCGCGTAATACGAACCAGATGGTAACAGAGACACAAGACACAAGATTTATATAGGTTCAGGCCATCAGCTTGACGTAATACCCTACATCATGTGCTCTGTTATTTTGTATTGATTGTGTATCAGATTCAATATATCTTGTCTAGGGGACCCCTGCCTCTCCTTATATACTCTGGAGGGGTAGGGTTACAAGGAAAATATCCTATTTTTTATTATACAATAAAGCACATCTTCTTGTAGCCTTGCGGTGCACGCCTTGATCTTGTGGGTTGGGACACCTTTAGGGCGCGGCCCATGTCTTTTCTTGTGGGTATCGGGGCCATACCCCCATAGCTAGTCCTTGAGCACCTTGTATCCTTTGAGCAATGCTGTCTTGAACATGACCGAGCAGTTTGACGTGAAGCCGATTAGTTTAACCAGTGATATGAGAGGTGGAAGTCAAAGCCGACCAGTTTAACTAGTGAACTGAGCAGTGAATGTCAAAGCCAATCGGTTTAACTGGTACGTAGATCTCGGAACTTAGCCAAGTAAGGCTTGCCAGAAGGATGTAAGGGGCTCAAGATAAAAATTTGAAAATTCTCCATCTTAGGCGAAGTGTAGCCACTTAGACTCTATTTGTGAGGAATCATCCATGATTTAGTCAATAAGGAGGGTAAATCAAGAAAAGAGCACTACATTCACCGCTAGGTGAAGTGTAGCCACTTAGTCCCCGAGCCTGCTAGAAGATAAAGAATGAATCTTGTAGCAGGGTCAAAGAAAATAAATCTAAAAGCTTGTCGACATCATCTCACATGTGCGTATCAAGACCCAGACGTGCTGCCCAAGATCAGCACATTGATCCGAACAGCATGGAGCAAGCTGATAGCACACCACCGATGAGATATAGCAAGATTTGACCGCCAAGGGAGTCCCCAGCTTAGCTGGCGATGAAGTGATGAACAATCCGAACGCCGAGGAGTCCCTAGCTTAGCTGGCGATGAAGCAACGAATAATCCAAATGCCGAGGAGTCCCCAGCTTAGCTGGTGACTCTTGCACAAAGAATCCAAACATCGAGGAGTCCCCAGCTTAGCTGACGATGAAGCGACGGACAATCCGACCAGTTGGTTGGTGTACAATCGAGCACCGAACAACCCAACCAACTGGTCGGCGGTGAAGTGAGCGCTGAGTAGAAGTGAATGCCAAACAGTTTGACCAACTGGTCAGCGATAAGTCCATGAACCTAGCGGTCTGACCAGTTGATCAGCAAAGAAGTCCGAAGGCCAGGTGGTGCGACCACCCGGATGATGATTCTATAATAAATATGTAGAATGAGTAGTACATGATGTAAAAATAAATATATGAACTCAACGACGAAGGCAGCAGAGCGGAATAGATAGACATTATGTTTGTGTGAAATGTTCATATTTTAAATATGAGTAACTTCCTGCCAGTTGGTTCTATATCGCATCACCAGCCCCGACTAGCCCATACTCCATAGCGTACAGTGCTTAGCACCCATTTACACATAAGAGCACAGGCGTCGCCGAGGAGCCACTGCCGACCACCCATAACGCAGAGGGATGGCGCTCGTGCACATGTAGGAGTGAGATCAAGAATAGGGCTATTTCTGGTAACACAAGTGAGAACATGGCTGGTCAGCGAGTTGATGAAGAATATCTTAAATATAATATAAACATTAAATTTTCTTTTGGAGATGTGTTTATATTTAATATAAACTGTCCTGAGCTGTTAGTTTGTTGGTTGAGCCCCCAACCCCAGCTATCCCACACCCCATGGTGTAAAGAGCTTAGCTCCTGTGCACGCTTAGGAATATAGGCATCACCGAGGAGACACTGCCGACCACCCATAACATAGAGGGCAGGCGCTCATGCATGTGTAGGGAGAAGCCAGAGACAGGGCCATCTCTGGAGAGCACAAGCGTAAACATGGCTATTCGGGGAGCCATTGAGGTGAAAGCTTATGTCATCTTTAAGATGGTATACATGGAGAAAAGTTGTTTGGAGAATAATCATGTAGAGAATAGTATAAAGAAACATCATGGAGAAAACTTTATTAAATATTCATATATAAAAAGGTACTTATCTTTAGACATAACATCTGGTCAGCGACGATGAAATTGCCTAGCCCACGAGTTTTCTAGCCTGTCGTCATGGTGGCGGTCGCGGTCGTTATAGCGCCGTTCTTCGCGACGACCATTGCGATGCGGCAGGTGATCGGAACGAGTAGTCCAGTCGGCTCGCTTAGCGGCTCGCTTGATGGCTCGAATGGTTCGTTTGATAGCTCAGACAGGTACGCAGAGTCGTAGGCGAACGGACGTAATCAGAGCTTGACAGAGTCAATCCGTGTGGGAAGGTGAAGTCCTTGAGCATGTCCGACCAAGGTGAGGGCGCAGTCCAAGATCTTCCTTGCATGCTTGAGATACATGAGGTTGCCTGCACGATGGTGTTGATCTAGATGCATATGTGCTTGTATATCTCTTCAAGTACTCCAATTCGCTTGTACGATCAATCAACATCTTTGGTGGAAACACCGCTCCACATAGCTTTATCGCTGGCCGCCTTTCTTGATTGCTGGTCATCATGATCCATGGCAACGATCTTGCATATCTGATCAGGTTGTTGCCAACAGAAATCATGCAGACAAACAGATATATCTAGAAGTATAATAACAATATTTAATTAGAAGCGACTTGACTTAGCTTTCTTAGATTCTGATCTTGTTGTCAGATGTTATGTCTGTTGGAGGCACATGGCAAGGCATCAGACTCTAGCACGTGTGGCCATTCACCGAGGAAAGCAATCCGCTGTGCCAGCTTTGAGTTGCCACCGAATGCTGAGTTACCGGTGACGTTGGATGAAGAAAAGATTCCCATATGGTTTTCCATAGAATCTGCATGCACAACCCCTACCTGGTGCACCACTGTCGATGAAATATGGTTAGCAGTCTACCGAGGGGTATGCCCATGGTGGTAGATGAATCGGTGGAGGTGTGCGTAATAGGAGCCAAATTATGACACAAGCGTAGAGACAAGCGATTTAGACAGGTTCAGGTCGTCTGATCGACGTAATACCCATCATCCTGTGTCTTTGGTGGATTGTATTGAATATGAGATGCATTCAAGGGGGTCCTTACCTACCTTATATAGTCTAGAGGGTAGGGTTATAGGTTAGTTTAGGTCTAGATCTATTCGGCTATATGGTAAGTATTTACAAGGAATACGATATCTATGATATCCAAACAGATCTTCCTTCATCGCCAAGATGTCTTCTGATTGCCTTGCGATGCACGTTGACCAGAGCCAAGCACCGTAGGCCTTGATCTCATGGGCTAGACCTCCCCTAGTGGTGCGGCCCATGTACATTGCTATGGGCACCTAGGATTATCCCCCCTGCAGCCCATGTTTCCTGTCTTTTCAAGCTCGATCACTTCACCCTTGTGCATGTGTTCCAACTCCATGTATTCCAACACTTGTGTGTGTGAGTGAGCAACATTCTAAGCCAATTCCCAAGGGTGTTAGCACTCACTAGAATCTAAATGCATGTGAAATGAATTAGAACATCTAGTGGAACTTTGATAACCGTATTCCACGATGAGTTTTACCTCTCTTAATAGTACGACTATCTATCCTACATGTGATAACACCCACTAGGTGTCTGATCACCAAAACAAAGAGCTCCTATTAATTATACCTTTGCCTTGAGCTTTTTGTTTTTCTCTTTCTTCTTTTCCAAGCCCGAGCACTTGATCATCATCATGGCCGTCACCACCATATTCATGATCTTCATCCATTTGCTCCTCCACTTGGAATGTGTACTAACCTATCTCATGATCAGTTAGAGCAAAGGTTAGCACATAGGGTTTCATCAATTCACCAAAACTAAACTAGAGCTTTCAATCTCTCCCTTTTTGGTAATTGATGACAACCCTTTCACAAAGATATGAAATGAAATTCATTTGAATCCATGTTGCTTGCCCAAGCATTTTTACCATGTGTAAAGGATTTTGGACAAGTTTCATGAACCCAAATTGGTAGCATTAGCTCCCCCTATATATGTGCTAAGAGTTTGGATAGAAGCTTGCACATATGCATGGATTAGAGTTGTGGGAGAGTAATGTCTACCAAATGATGCTAAGGTATAAGAGATGGACCTTTGAAGCATGATACCAATCGGAGTGCACTAAATATACCATCCTTAGCACTAAATATACCATCCTTAGCACCATTGTTAGTTTGACACCACTTGCAAAGACAAAGAGCTAGATACCCCGTCAGATCAACATTATAAACAAGGTTCTAATACCACTCGTGAAAACAAGAGCAAGTCATATCTAACTTTCATCCTATGCATGCTAATTTTTCATTTCATCAATCAAAACTACAACTAGCATATACCACACAAGCATGGATATTGAATTTAAAAACTTGTGCCATGCAAGTAAACATATGTAATGCACATTCAAATGCATCAATCAAGTTTATGAACTTGCTCCCCCTGCTTGTGTGCTCAAATTTTAGTTGATCCCCTTCCTTTGTCATTTCTCTCTCCCTATGTCAAGGTTCTCCCCCTTTGTCATCTTTTGCCTATCTTTGTGCACTAATTTCTCCCCCTTTGTCATCAATGACCACAAAGGTTCAATTTTAGATAGTTTAAGATTATCAAAGTCAATCAATGGGGTGAGGATCATTTTCCCAAATTTGGTTCAATCTAGAACACTTGTCAAAGATATTTAACTCGGCTTGATCCAAGGACAAGCTTCTTCACACCTCATTTCAAGGGTTATCTTGACCATGTTGAGTTAAACACTTATAGCTTATTTTCTAGATTAAACACTAGGTTCACAAACCCACAAACATGTCCTTAGTAAAGGATGTATGCATGCCAATCAACTTTTACCTTGGATTACTCGAAGGAGAGGCATGTCATATAAGTGGGGGTGCATCAACACGTATTTGAGAAATCCAATATGTTCAACTCATTTCTTAGCTTGCAAAACATTTTCTTATCTAATGGCTTGGTTAATATATCAGCAAGTTGATCTTCAGTGCCCACCCTCTCAATTGAAATGTCCTCTTTTTGTTGATGATCTCTTATGAAATGGTGGTGGACATCAATGTGCTTTGTTCTTGTATGTTGAACCAGATTGTTGGTTAGCTTGATTGTACTCTCATTGTCACATAACAATGACACTTTCTTGAACTTGATTCCAAAGTCATTCAAGGTGGCCTTCATCCAAAGTATTTGTGCACAACAACTACCAGTGGATATGTATTCAGTTTCGGCGGTTGATAATGCAACACTATTTTGCTTCTTTGATGACTATGAAACAAGTGATCTTCCTAATAGTTGACAAGTATTTGAAGTGCTCTTCCTTTCAACCTTGCTTCCCACATAATCCGAGTCAGAATAACCAACTAACTCAAACTTTGCTCCTTTGGGATACCACAAACCAACATTTTGTGTATGCTTCAAGTACCTCAATATTCTCTTTGCAGCCTTCAAATGACTCTCTAGGTGAGGCTTGGAATCTTGCACACATGCACACACTAAACATGACATCTGGTCTTGATGCGGTCACATAGAGTAGGCTTCCAATCATAGACCGATACATCTTTTGATCCACCATGTTTCCCTTAGCATCACTATCCAAATTTCCATTTGTTTCCATTGGTGTACTAATTGCTTTGCTCTCATCCATCCCAAACTTCTTGAGCATGTCTTTGATGTACTTGCCTTGACTCACAAATGTACTATTCTTTATTTGCTTAATTTGAAGTCCAAGGAAGTAACTTAACTCTCCAATCATGGGCATCTCAAACTCATTGGCCATCATCTTCCCAAACTCTTCACAAAAGTCTTGATTGGTTGATCCAAATATAATATCATCAACATAGATTTGCAACACAAACAAGTCATTTTCAATTTTCTTGGTGAAAAGTGTGGTGTCAACCTTTCCCATCTTGAATCCCTTAGAGAGAAGAAAGTCCCCTAATCTCTCATACCATGCTCTAGGTGCTTGCTTCAATCCATACAATGCCTTTTTTAGCTTATACACATGGTTGGGCTTCTTGTCATCTTCAAAACCAGGAGGTTGCTCAACATATACCAACTCATTGATGTAGCCATTGAGAAATGCACTCTTCACATCCATTTGATATAGCTTGATATTGTGGGCATAAATATAGGCTAGCAAGATCCTAATTGCTTCCAATCTAGCAACCGGGGCATATGTTTCTCCAAAGTCAAAACCTTCAACTAGTGTATAGCCTTGTGCTACCAATCTTGCTTTATTCCTCATTACTATCCCATCTTGATCTTGCTTGTTTCTAAAGACCCATTTGGTTCCAATCATGTTGTGGTTCTTTGGTCTCTCAACTAATTCCCATACTTGATTTCTTGCGAAGTTATTCAATTCTTCATGCATAGCATTCACCCAATCAACATCCTTCAATGCTTCTTCTATCTTCTTCGGTTCAATGGATGATACAAATGAGAAGTACTCACAAAATAAAGCCAATCTTGATCTTGTTTGTACACCTCTAGAAATATCTCCAATTATAGTGTCCAACGGATAATCTTTTGTGATATTGGTTGGTTGGAGTATAGGAACTTGATTGCTTGCACTTGCTTGATCATTAGGTTCAGATGATGAGCTAGCCACTTGATCTTATATATTGTCATGAGAGCCACTTGTACTTGCTTGATTTGTATCATCTTGCATATTTAAGTTAGAGAGCACTTGTACTTGATCATATTCTTCATCATTCACTTGCCTAGGCCTCAAGTCACCAACATCCATGTTCTTCATGGCATTTGAAAGTTGAATGCCTCTAACATCATCAAGATTCTCATGCTCATCTTGAGAACCCTTGGTTTCATCGAATTCAACATCATGAACTTCTTCAAGAGTACCACTTGCCAAATTCCAAACTCTATATGCTTCGCTTGTAGTAGAGTAACCAAGTAAGAATCCTTCATCACATTTCTTGTCAAACTTACTTAATCTAGTGCCTTTTCTCAATATGTAGTATTTGCAACCAAATACCAAAAATATACAATGTTGGGCTTTCTACCATTCAAGAGCTCATAAGGTCGGTGTCTTCTCTTTCAATGGGTGACAATAGAGGCGGTTGCTACAATAGCAAGCCGTGTTGATTGCTTCATCCCAAAAGGATTGACTCATATTGTACTCACTAAGCATAGACCTTGCCATGTCAATAAGTGTTCTATTGTTCCTCTCAACAATGCCATTTGATTGTGGAGTGTACTTGGCCGAGAATTGATGTCTAATTCTAAAATCATCACACAACTTATAAATTCTAATGTTCTTGAACTCACTACCATTGTCAGTTCTAACTCTCTTGATGATTGTTTCAAATTCATTGTGTATGTCCTTGACAAATGATTTGAATGTTGCAAACACATCACTCTTGTCCACTGGAAAGAATATCCAAGTGTATCTAGTGTAGTCATCCACTATCACAAAGCCATATTTGTTTCCATCGATGCTAGTGTATTGTGTAGTCCCAAATAAGTCCATGTGCAACAACTCAAATGCCTTTCTAGTACTCATTATGCTCTTCTTAGGATGGGTGTTTCCAACTTGTTTTCCGGCTTGACAAGAGCTACAAAGGTTATCCTTCTCAAATACCACATCTTTCAAGCCTCTAACTAGATTATGCTTAATCAATCTATTCAATTGTTTCATTCCAACATGGCCAAGCCTTTTATGCCATAACCAACCCATGCTAGACTTAGTGAACAAGCAAGTTTATAATTGAGTTTCACTAGCATTAAAATCAACCAAGTATAGATTCTCATATCTAAAGCCTTTGAAGATTAAATTAGAGCCATCTACACTTATGATCTCTACATCATCTACTCCAAATATGCACTTAAATCCAAGATCACACAATTGAGCCACAGATAGCAAAGTGAAGTTCAAGTTCTCAACTAGCAACAAATTTGCAATGCTCACATCATTGGGTATTGCAATCTTACCAAGCCCCTTGACCTTGCCTTTGCCATTATCACCTAATGTAATACTCATATCCATCATTGCCATTTGTGTTGATTGAGTTGAACATTCTTGTATCACCGGTCAAGTGTTGAATGCACCCACTATCAAGAATCCAATGCCTTCCTCCAGCTTTGAAATTGACATACAAAAGAAGATCAATTCTTTTAGTTACCCAACCTTGCTTGGGTCCTTAAAGGTTAGTGACCAAGCTTTTTGGCACCCAAATGGATTTCTTCTTTGAGCCCACAATTGGTGTACCAACAAACTTTGCCTTCACTCCATTCACACCCTTGGTAAGCAAATAACAAGAATCAAACTTAATTGAAGATACATTAGTGTTCTTGTTCTTGTTCATGCAATATTGCTCTACATGCCCAACTTGCTTGCATCTATTGCAAAACCAACCATTGCCCTTTACAAAACTAGTCTTGTGAGTGACAAAGGCTACCTAGATTTTCTTGGGGGTATAGCCTAATTCCCCTTTGTTGAGAGAAAACCTTTGTCTACCCAAACACTTTAGCAAAGCGGGTCTCACCACCATAGGCATTGCCTAAGGCATGAGTGAGCTAATTTGCCTCCTTCTTTAAGGTCTCATTCTCAACCATTAGTGCGGCATCACAAGTGAAACCATCACTACTAGATGAGGTAGAAGTAGAAGTGCTACAAGAAGGGTTAGTGGGAGTAACAACGATAGGCTCATAGAAAGATTCATCAATTATATCACAAGTTAAGCCTATGTCACATTTTGTAATTACTTTTTCATTTTGCTCAACAAGAGTGGAATGAGCTTTCTCAAGCTTAGTGTGAGCCTTGCCAAGCTTCTGATGGTCATCGTCTAGCCTCTTATGAGATGCATTGAGCTCATCAAAGGCTTGCTTAAGGGCTTTTAGTTCCTTACGCAAGTCTTTGCATTCCCTTCTGTTGATGTCAAAGTGAGTTTTAGTATCTTCTAGCATGTTAATTAGTTCATCTTTAGTTGGTTCATCATCATCACTATCACTTTCACTTTTACATCCATCATCATAGGATTGTACCTTAGTGGCCTTAGCCATAAAGCAAGTTGATGGAGTGTCGAAGAGAGAAGGCTTCTCATTTATGGTAATGCTTGCAAGAACCTTCTTCTTGGTGGTCTTGTCATCATCAATATCATCATCATCACTTGAGGAAGCATCACTATCCCAAGTGACCACATATGAACCACCCTTCTTCTTGAAGGTCATCTTATCCTTCTTCTCCTTCTTGTCCTTCTTCTTGCTCTTCTTATCATCATCTTCATTTTCACTATTGTATGGGCATTAAGCAACAAGATGATCCTTGTTACCACACTTGAAGCATCTCCTTAATTCATCCTTGTTGCCTGATGATGACTTCTTCCTTCTAGCACGATAGCTCTTCTTTATCATGAATTTGTCAAATCTCTTCACAAAGAGAGCCATCTTCTCATCATCAATCTCATCAAGGCTTGAGTCTTCATCTTCACTTGATGTTTTTTGCTTTGCCTTGCCCTTGGATGATGATATGGCTTTGAATGCCACACTCTTCTTCTCATCCTTCTTGTCATATTTCATCTCCTTGTTCTTCTCCTCTTTCTCATCATCATCTCTATAAGTGTCATCAGTCATCACATCTCTCAACACTTAGTTTGGTGTCATGGTGTCTAAACCACTCCTCACTAGAATAGTGACCAATGTGCCAAATCTTGATGACAAGCATCTCAAGAACTTATGAGAGAAGTCCTTATCCTTCACCTCTTCACCAAGTGCTTTGAGATCATTGACAAGCACTTGTAGCCTATGGAACATCTCCGGCATACTCTCATCTTCCGTCATCTTGAAGCTTGCAAACTTCTCCTTGAGGATGCATGCTTTTGCATCCTTCACCACTTGAGTGCCCTCAAATGATTCCTCTAACTTCTTCCATGCCTCATGAGCCATCTCAATGTTCTTGATTTGCTCAAATGTCCTCTCATCCATGGCATCATGAATGGCGCTAAGAGCAATATCATTGTTTTGGAGCAACACTTCTTTAGCCATGGAGGGAGCTTCTAGATTTGCTACCTCAATCTTGGTCTCCACCACCTTCCACACCTTTCTATTGATTGACTTGATGTAGGTGGTCATCTTTGCCTTCCAATATGGGTAGTTTGTGCCATCAAATTATAGTGGCTTCTTGGTGTTGTTGATTTGAGCTATTTTGACACCGAAGGTTGTTAAGGTTCAAATCACGGTGATCATGACTCTGATACAACTTGAAAGGTCCTAATGGCTAGAGGGGGGTGAATAGCCTATTAAAAATTTTAGAACAACACTAAGCCAAGAGGTTAGAAAATTATGAGGTAAAGCAAATGTTGCACTAGCCTACTAAAAATGCAAGCCACCTATCCACAATTCTAGTTGCTATAATCTCTAAATCACAAAGCTAAGTCACTACTCTCTAAGTTAATGAGCTCTCAAAGACTAACTAAAGAGCTTCACTAACCACTAACAAGGCATAAGCTAGCTCTCAAAACTAGTTACACTAAAGAGCTTAGCTACACTTAGAAAGTAAGTGCAAGAGAGGTAGTGAGCTTTATACTGCCATGGCAAGATATATACAATCAATCACAAAGAGAATCCCAGAGACAATGATGACACAATGATTTTTCTTCGAGGTTCACTTGTTTACCGGCAAGTTAGTACCTGTTGTAGCGATTCACCCACTTGGAGGTTCACGCGCTAATAGGCATCACATGCCTAACCGCGCAATTGGGTGCCGTACAACCAACACAACATGGGGATCCACAAGCTATGAGCAATCCACTAGAGTGCCTTTTGGCTCTCTGCCAGGGAAAGGTCAAGAACCCCTCACAATCGCCATGATCGGAGCCGAAGACAATCACCTTCCTCCGCTCGATGATCCTTGCTGCACCAAGCCATCTAGGTGGCAACAACCACCAAGAGTAACAAACAAAATCCCGCAGCGAAACACAATCACCAAGTGCCTCTAGATGCAATCACTCAAAGTAATACACTTGGATGCTCTCCAATCTCACCAAAAGATGAATCAATAAAGTAGGAGTGGATGGAGAGGAGTAGCTCAGCTCTAAGGGATGAAAAGTATGTCAAAGTGCCAAGAGAGGGCACCCAAGGCTGGCCCTTTTGCTTAAATAGACACCCTAAGAGGTCATAGCCGTTAGGTCACTTAAATGACCGTCAGACCCGTAGACACGGGCTGTCAAACCATCCGACGCTCGGTCCGATGCCCTACCACGGCCACTCTTGCGCTGCCACATGTCCCATTCAATGGAATTTGACTGTTACCCACCAACGGTCTCTTGCCACACACTGATCACCACCCATCGACCTAGCGTCGGACCGTCTAACGCCCAGAGTCCGACGCTCACAAAATCTATGCAGAGAGGGTCTATAACATGAAAAACTATTGGACTTAGGTCTGACACTCACCGTCGGACCTAGCTCTTGGTCTAACACTGCCACACTAAAAGCTCTAGTTTGGTTTGGTGAATTGATGAAAGCCTAAGTTCTAACCCTTTTACTCTAAGTGATCATGAGATAGGGTAGCACATTCCAAGTGTTGGAGCAAGTGATGATGATCATGTTGGTGGTGATGGCCATGGTGATCAAGTGCTCGAGCTTAGAAAGGAAGAGAGAAAAACAAAAGCTCAAGGCAAAGGTGAAACTTGATAGGAGCTTTTGTGTTTTGGTGATCGAGACACTTAGCGAGTGTGATCACATTTAGGATAGATAGCCATACTATTAAGAGGGGTGAAACTCGTATTGAAATGTTGTTATCAAAGTGCCACTAGATGTTCTAATTCATTGCATCTGCATTTAGATCTAGTGGAGAGCTAACACCCTTGAAAATGTTTGTGAAAATATGCTAACACACGTGCACAAGGTGATACACTTGGTGGTTAGCACGTTTGAGCAAGGGTGGTGAAGTTTGAAGTTGAGGAGGTGCTCTTCCTATAATCTGATGCTCGATCGGACACTGGTCATGTGCATCTGGTCAATAGTGCAGTCAGTGCGCAGCTAGGGTTCTTCACCGGACTCTAAGTGGGTGCATGACCGGACGCACAGGGGGTGCATCCGGTGCATGCTGATGTGAGCAAGCTTGTGTGCCTAGAGAGGATTAGACACTGGCCTGCGTCCGGTCATGCGCGAGCGGACGCGTATGGTCATGAATTTTCCTCTCGGGTGCCTTACTGGAAGTGATCGGACACTGGGGGCCACAGCATCAGGTCTTGGTGCACTGGTGCGTCGGATCGTTTCGGTGGTGCGTCTAGTGTGAACTTAACCATTGGGTGCGTGTCAGTAGCCATTGGAAATCAGCGACAGATGTTGAAAGGAGGCAACACGTGGCACAAATCCATGGACCAGACACTAGGGCTAGTGCATCCGGTCATCCCGATCGATGCGTCCGGCCACCATGAATTCTATGCAGTATGGGGGCCAACGGCTCTATTCATTGGGGCTCCCTATTTAATTGTGTTGGCCGGCTCTTGCTCACTCTGTTGGCCATTTTCATTGACATAACAACCAAGTGATCTAAGCCAAAGCCCTCCCACTTATCTCCATCATTGATTCTTTATCTTTGTGAGATTGGGAGTGAATCCAGGTGCAATGCTTGAGTGATTGCATCTAGAGGCACTTGGTGATTGTGTTTTGCTACGGGTTTTGATTTTTTCTCTTGGTGGTTGCCACCACCTAGATGGCTTGGTGCAGTGAGGATCAAGGAGGAAGATGCTTGTCTCTGTCTCCGATTGTGGTGATTGTGAGGGGTTTTTGACCTTTCCCCAGCAGAGAGACCAAAGGTACTCTAGTGGATTGCTCGTGGCTTGTGGATCCTTATCTTGTGTTGGTTGTACGGCACCCGATTGCGCATTAGGCGTGTGATGCCTATTAGCGCGTGAACCTCCAAGTGAGTGAATTGCCACAACGGAGACTAGCTTGCTGGAAAGCTAGTGAACCTCGGTGAAAAATCTTGTGTCATCATTGTCTTCGAGGATTTCTATTGTGATTGATTGATTGTCACTTGCCATAGTAGTATAACATCACTACCTCACTCTTGTATTTATATTGCTAGTGTAGCTAAGCTCTTTAGTGTAATTAGTTTTGAGAGCTAGCTTGTGTCTTGTCGAGTGGTTAGTGAGGCTCTTTAGTTAGTCTTTGAGAGCTCACTAACTTAGTGGTACTGACATAGCCTCTTGTGTGTGAAATAGAGATCATAACAACTAGAATTGTCGATAAGAGGCTTTCATAGACTAGCGCAACACTCGCTTCACCATTTAATTGACTAACCACTTAGCTTAAGTGTTGTTGTAGAAATTTTATAGACTATTCACCCCTTCCTCTAGCCATTAGGACCTTTCACACGCGTCACGCCCTCGCTTACTCACATGCGTGTCACTGAATGAACAGTGTGCATGATCGGCCCGACGCCCCCACGAGCCTTGGTGTAACAACCTAGGTTTTCGTGCAACCAAAAATACGAAGTTTTTTTAAAAATTTCGCAATGCGTGAAGCATGTAACTTCTAGGTCAAACCAGAGTAAAACCTAAGAGAGTTTGCCAACAAATCGATGCATCCATATGGAATTGATTGTAGAACTGTGCCTAAGTTCTTGAGTTGGTTTGGAGTTTGAGCTTGCTTGGAGTTCAGAGTGCACAAATCCATAGAAAAATTCCTCAAATCCATTTTGAATGACTCAAAATTCCATGAATCATATTTCATAAAAAGGAAAAATCCCTTTTCCTTTTTCCTTCACATCTGGCCCAACCGGCCCTCTCTTCCTTCTTCTCCCTAGTTCACCGAATCTGTAGCCGGCCCTAGCTAAGCCCCTTCCACCTTGCGTAGGCCTAGCTCACGCCCTGGCCATGTCTCTCCCTCCGCCCAACCTGCGTTGGCCCACTCGCCGCCACGGCCTAGCTAGCTTTGCCGCCACCACGGTGCACCCCTACATTCGAGCCCTAGCAAGACTCTGTCCCTAGAGCCACCGCCACCCACCCGATGTGGAGAAGTCATGCCCTAATGCCCAGGATCCGTGCCGCGTGTCCCGCTACGGGCATGGACGCCGGAGATGGCCAACATTGCCATCAGAACCCTAGCTCATGCCCTATAAAATACCCCAAGAGCAGCCACCCACTCGGCCTTCCCCATCTGTCACCACCATCCACCTCCGCTCCCTCTCCGTTTCACCATCATGACGCCACGTTGACCCCTCAGCCCCATCCATGTCCACGTCGCTGGCGTTCCTCATCGGCCCCGACATGCTCCACCTTGGGCGCAAATGTTTTCATAAATGCTAACTTAGCTCTAACGTGTTTTTGAGAAAATACTTTGAGAGTTAGCATCGCTTGTAAAGTAGTGTTAGACTGCTTGTGGATCAAATTGAGAATCGAAAACACAGCTAACAGAGGTTTTTGCCTCAGGGTTGTCACCACCATGGGTCTGGCGGTGCACCGCCCTAGCCTGTCCGGTGATCGGCTAGCCATGGCCAAGAGTAGCAACTTTGGGGTGGTCACTGGACATGGCGGTGTGCATCGCCATGTGCGTGACGGTGCACCATCGATGGTTGTCCGGTACCACCACCGCTTTTTAACCAAGGCTAGGACTTACTGGAGTTAGGGCCGAGGGGGCACCGCCATGGGGTGGTGGTGCACCGCCCTAATTATCTAGATTGGGGTGTTTTTGGGGCTCGGCTAGGGTGGCACCACCACCCCCTGTCTGGTGCCACCGTTGCCCCTGTCCGGTGACCAACTAGCCATTGGTCGACCATTGGGGCACCATCACCCCCTATCCAGTGCCCTCACAGAAAGCAGCTCCAAGGGGTAACAGTTTTATTTGCTTGTGTGGCTGTAAATAGAGGGTGTGGCTGGCCTTGGCCACTGTCTTGACACCTCTTACACTTGTGCACACCCTTTGGAAGCTGAGCAACACACTCCACTCACTTGTTCACTTTATTTCATCATCTTGAGTGAGATTGGAGAGCCTCTAGTGCATTGCATTTAGTTGCATCATCTTGTGGCACTAGTTGGGTGATTTGGGCTAGTTGTGAGCTTGTTACTCTTGGTGTTTGCCGACACCTAGATGGCTTGGTGATTGGAGGATCATTGAGCGGAGTTGATGATTGTCTTTGGCCTCGATTAGTTGCTTGTGAGGGTCTTGTGCCTTCCCCGATGGAGCGGCAAAGGAAACTCTAGTAAATTATTCGTGTCATTGAGCTACCTCACTTGTGGGTAGGTTCTTGCGGTGTCCAATTGTGTGGACGAGGTTCGTGCAACACCTCTTAGCCGTCGAACCACCAAGTGTTGGTCGACACAACGGGGACTAGCGTGCCAACAAGCATGTGAACCTCGGGAGAAAAATCGCTTGTCTCTTGCCATTGGCATTCTTTCGGTCATTGTATGGGTGATCTTGTTGTGATTGGTTCATCCCTCTACATGACGGTATAAACGTCCCACTCACTCCATTACTTACTTGCAAAGTAGTTGTATCAAGCTCTTTAGTGTAATTAGTTTTGAGAGCTTGTTTACTTACTAGTTTAGTGTCATCTAGTGGAGCTCTTTAGTATAGACTTGTTGAGAGCTCTTAGTGAGTAGTGACATAGGCTTTGTTTCTGCCTAGTGGTCATAGCAACTAGAATTGTTAGATAGGTGGCTTGGAACCCTTATAAAGCTAGAGCAAAATTGCATTTCGCCATTTAGTATTCTAACCTCTTGCTCTAGTGTATTTTGTAGAAATTTTTATAGGCTATTCACCCCCTCTAGCCATTTAGGACCTTTCAAGTGGTATCAGAGCCATGGTCACCGTTTGTTTCAAGACTTAACAACCTTTGGTGCAAAATATGGCTCAAATTGTGTTTATCCATGTTGGGGGTGAATAGCCAATAAGTGTTGCCGCTGCATTGATCTCCGTCACCGCTACTCTTCTGCTACTGCGACCATGTTCCCAAGCTTCGTGTGAAGGTAAGAAAGCTGCCGGTATCTTGTATGCTTCCCCTCTCACTCCTTTGCATGTGCGAGCTCACCACAGCATCGCCGTCGCTCCCAAGATGCTCGGGCAAGCCCTGCGCCGTCATCGTGCCCTCGCGGTCTCTCCCGCTCCCCACTCTGAGTTTGCCATGCGCCCCTATTTCTCCCTGTGCTGTTGCTTTGGCGAGTGATGCCTGGAATCGGCAAATAGCCGAATGCCAGCGAGGTCCCCTGCTTTTCCAGCCATGCGCCGCCGTCCTAGCTCACCGTCGGTCACTCCTCCCCCTCCCGATCTAATCTCCACCATCCAGTCCAGATCCAACGGCCGACAGAGCCTGTTACCCCTTCGCATGGCCTTTTGTAGAAAACCCCCTCCATCTTTTTAAGTATAAACCCGTCGTCCTTGGTTTCTTTCAAAAGAGTCCTTGCCTTTTCTTTAAATAGTGTCCGCAGTCCTTGGCTGGTTTAAAATCCAATTTTTATTTATTTTAAACTCGAAAATCAAGTTCCATCTAATTACAAAATTGTCACTATCTTCATTAGGCCATATCTTCTCCGTTTTAACTCCGATTTGACCCGTTCAAATTGTGTTAGGTTCGTATTTATGTTGTCTACATGTTCATACCATTGTTAGATATGTCTTCAACTTTTAAAATTCAAGGTTAGATTTAATCTATTATTTTATTAAAGGAAATCTTGTTTAATTCATATCTTCTACGTTTTAGCTCCGATTTGACCTGTTCAAGTTGCGCTAGATTCATTACAACAAGATCTACGCATTAGTAACAATGTTTATCATGTCACTATTTCTAGAATTTCATGGTTTAAACTTTAATTTGGATAATAATTATGCAACTAGATTTTATAAATAAAATATGATTTGTTTTACTTTAGGTTTATAATTCACATCTAAATTTAGCTTAATTCAATTTATATAAGCTTTTATATAGTTAAAACACATGAAGCTTATAGTTTTATATTTTCTCTTATGAGTAGATCTTTCGGTAGCCGTTTCTTTCAAATCATAGCTTCGATTAGAGTGCTTTTCGCGTCTGTGTGTTCGTAGCGAGACATAGATTCGCTTTACAAACTTTTTATCTTGATTTTATGTTTGGTGTACTGTTCTAATTTAGATCTATTGTTTGCTTCATGTATGATTGTATGGATGCTTGTGTGGTGCTTTTTGATCTTGTCCAGTCGGTGAGTTTTACATAGTGATCAAGAAGCAGTTCTTTGGAGGCTACGAATCAAAAGAAGAGGATCTAAGTTTAAGGCAAGTATAGTATGGGATCTTCCTTGTTGTCCTATACACCTTTAATCATTTAATTCATACTATATGTGTCTACCTTGACTACCACTAAGGATTTCCTAATACTTTGTCACCCTGTACCTTGATACCTTTGGGGTATTGCATTGGGTAGTATGATGCTAGTGCTCAACTGAAGCCATGATCTTGTAACTTGACTAATGGTATATGCAATAAACACTAAAAGATGCTTTTTAGCAACATGGAACAAGTTGGCTAGAGCATTAGGCTATTTTTATGGTGCTCTAGATTTCTCTCGCTAAGGACTTATCTGTAAGTGAACATCCGGGATTTACATTATAACTGTGAGGGCTACATGGCTTTGGCTTTAGCTTAGTATGAGGATCTTTTCTAGCTTGTTAGTGGTTACCTTTACTGGCGTAAGAATGGCTTGCCCAATTGGGTATAGTGCGGCCTCTGTCCCCTTGTGGATAGGCTGTGCGTCATTATGCCATCGGGAAGGGGGGCTCTACATCTGTTTGCCGAGTGAATCTAATGGCCCTAACTTGTTAGACGAACCTTTGAAAGGCTTTATAGTGAACTCTACCGACCTTCCTTTGTAGTGGGTCAAGAGGCTGATCACCTTAGGCAAAAGGGTAAATCATGACTCACAGTGAAAGTGTACAACCTCTGCAGAGTGTAAAACTGTTATAGCAGCCGTGCTTATGGTCACGAGTGACCTTGGACCCTTATAGAATAGATGAGGAACACTGATGATACTGATGATGAAGATGCTCATTAATGGTTACCTATTTATGCTATTCATTATTCATGTTTACCTGATCATGTATTTATGGGCTTATGATAACTTTGTTGCCACCCTATTGCTAAAATCATGACTCAATAAAAGCTAATCGCAGTTAAACCAGTGTCAGCCTTTTGAGCCTCATGAACCCCATGTTATATTTGTTGAGTATGATATATACTTACGCTTGCTTTATTTTTCAATTATTTGGATAAAAATCCTAGATGGGTACCAGATTGCTAGAGTTTGGAGGAATTAGGCTTGTGATCAACTAGTCAATTGTCCCTGTGGAAGTGGAGTCTTCACCTGAAGATCGGAGTTGTCTTTCCACTGTCTATACTCTAAGGTTGTATTCTTTATACTAATACGGTATGTAATAAGCATTGTCTTATGATATTACCCTTATTTATAGCTATATGTGAGATTTGACATTCTGGACTCACATATGGTGTGTATCTAGTTTTGTTCTTAAAACCGGGTGCTACACTCTACTACTAGTGATGGTTTCACTTGTGATGCCTCACTAATGGTTGAGAATGAGACTCTCAAGAGAGGTGGATGAGCTCACTCACTCCCTAGGCAAGGCCTATGGCGGTGAGGCCCCGCTTGCTAAAGTGCTTGGATAGCCAAAGATTCTCTCTTAACAAAGAGAGATTGGGCTATACCCCCAAGAAAGGCAAAGCGGCCTTTGCTGCTCCCAAAGCTAGCTTTGTGAAGAGCAATGGTCAGTTTTGCAATAGATGCAAGCAAGTAGAGCACTTAGAGCAATCTTGCATAAATAACAAGAGCAAGAACAATGCTAATGTATCCTCAATTTGTTTTGATTCTTATTTCATGCTTACCAAGGGTGTGAATGGTGTAAAGGCTAAGTTGATTGGTACACCTATTGTGGGCTCAATGAAGAAAGCCATTTCAGTACAAAAGACCTTAGTAACTAACCTTCATGGACCCAAGCAAGTTTGGGTATCTAAAAAGAATTGATTTTCTTTTATTGGTAAACTATAAAGCCATAGGAAGGCATTGGGTGGTTGATAGTGGGTGCACACAACACATGACCGATGATTCAAGAATGTTCAATTCAATCAACTCAAATGATGACAATGGGATTGATAGTATAACATTTGGTGATAATAGCAAAGGCAAAGTCAAAGGGCTCGGTAAGATTGCAATATCCAATGACTTGAGCATTTCCAATGTGCTACTAGTAGAGAGCTTAAACTTCAACCTATTGTCAGTAGCCCAACTTTGTGATCTTGGTTTCAAGTGCATATTTGGAGTTGATGATGTAGAGATCATAAGTGTAGATGGTTCTAACTTGATATTCAAAGGTTTTAGATATGAGAATCTATACTTGATTGATTTCAATGCTAGTGAAGCTCAATTGTCAACATGTTTGCTCACTAAGTCTAGCATGGGTTGATTATGGCATAGAAGGCTTGGTCATGTTGGAATGAAACAATTGAACAAGTTGATTAAGCATGATCTAGTTAGAGGCTTGAAAGATGTCACATTTGAGAAGGATAAGCTATGTAGTGCTTCTCAAGCCTAAAAGCAAGTTGGCAACACACATCCTAAGAAGAGCATGATGGGTACATCTAAGGCATTTGAGTTGTTGCACATGGATTTGTTTGGACCAACCACTTACACTAGCATTGGTGGAAATAAATATGGATTTGTGATTGTGGATGATTTCACTAGATATATATGGGTGTTCTTTTTTGTTGACAAGAGTGATGTATTTCCAACCTTCAAAACATTCATCAAGAGAATTCACAATGAGTTTGAAACAACCATCAAGAAAGTGAGAAGTGACAATGGAAGTGAGTTCAAGAATACAAGAATTGATGAGCTTTGTGATGAGTTTAGAATTAGGCATCAATTCTCGGCTAAGTACACTCCCCAATCAAATGGCCTTGTTGAGAGGAAGAATAGAACTTTAATTGACATGGTAAGATCAATGTTGAGTGAGTATAATATGAGTCATTCATTTTGGGCCGAAGCAATCAACATGGCTTGCTACTATAGCAACCGCCTCTATTGTCATCCCATGATGGAGAAGACACCATATGAGCTCTTGAATGGAAGAAAGCCCAATATTGCATACTTTTGGGTTTTTGGTTGCAAATGCTATATATTGAAGAAAAGCACTAGATTGAGCAAGTTTGAGAAGAAATGTGATGAAGGTTTCTTGCTTGGTTACTCCACTACTAGCAAGGCTTATAGAGTTTGAATTTGGCTAGTGGTACTCTTGAGGAAGTGCATGATGTTGAATTTGATGAAACCAAGGGTTCCCAAGAAGAAGATGAGAATCTAGATGATGTGAGAGGCACTCAATTGGTCAATGCAATAAAGAACCTGGACATTGGTGACATAAGGCCTAGAGAGGTGATTGAAGTTGAAGATGACAAAGATCAAGTGCTCTCTAACTCAAATGTGCAAGTTGATACAAGTTAGGCAAGTTCATCATCTCAAGTGCAAAATCAACAAGTAGCTAGTTCATCATCTCAACCAAGTGATCAATCAAATGCAAGCAATCAAGTGCAAGTGCTCCAACCAACCAATGTTGCAAGAGATCATCCATTGGATTCTATCATTGGTGATATCTCAAGAGGTGTAGAAACAAGATCAACATTGGCATCATTTTGTGAACATTTCTCATTTGTGTCATCCATTGAACCAAAGAAGATATATGAAGCTTTGTTGGATGTTGATTGGGTCAATGCTATGCATGAAAAACTAAACAACTTCACAAGAAATCAAGTATGGGAGTTGGTAGAGAGGCCTAAGGGACACAATGTGATTGGAACTAGATGGGTCTTCGAAACAAGCAAGATCAAGATAGGATAGTTGTAAGGAACAAAGCAAGATTAGTGGCTCAAGGTTATAGTCAAGTTGAAAGTCTTGACTTTGGAGAAACATATGCCCCGGTTGTAAGATTGGAAGCAATAGGATCTTATTAGCCTATGCTTGTGCCCACAACATCAAGTTGTACCAAATAAAAGTGAAAAGTGCATTTCTAAATGGGTACATCAATGAGCTTGTGTATGTTGAGCAACCTCCCGATTTTCAAGATGAAAAGAAACACAACCATGTCTACACATTGAGAAAGGCTTTGTATGGATTGAAGCAAGCACTTAGAACATGTTATGAGAGATTGAGGGATTTCCTACTCTCTAAGGGATTCAAGATGGGAAAGGTTGATACCAGTCTCTTCACCAAGAAGATTGGTAATGACTTGTTTGTGTTGCAAATCTATGTTGATGACATCATATTTAGATCAACCAATCAAGATTTTTATGAAGAGTTTGGAAAAATCATGGCTAATGGGTTTGAGATGTGCATGATTGGAGAGCTTAGTTACTTCCTTGGTCTTCAAATCAAGCAATTGAAGAATGGTACATTTGTGAGCCAAGGCAAGTACATCAAAGACATCCAAAATAAGTTTGGAATGGAAGATGCAAAGGCCATTAGTACACCTATAGGAACAAATGGAAACTTGGATAGTGATGCAAGTGGCAATATGGTGGATCAAAAGATGTATCGGTCTATGATTGGAAGCCTACTCTATGTGACCGCATCAAGGTCAGATGTGATGTTTAGTGTATGCATGTGTGGTAGATTTCAAGCCTCACCAAGAGAAAGTCATTTGAAGGCAACCAAGAGAATATTGAGGTACTTAAAGCATACACAAAATGTTGGATTGTGGCATCCCAAAGGAGCTAAGTTGGAGTCAATTGGTTACTCCCACTCGGATTATGCGGGATGCAAAGTTGAGAGGAAGAGCACATCGAGCACATGTCCACTATTGGGAAGATCACTTCTGTCTTGGTCATCAAAGAAGCAAAATAGTGTAGCACTTTCAACTGTCGAAGCGGAGTACATTTTGGCCGGTAGTTGTTGTGCTCAATTACTTTGGATGAAGGCTACTTTGAGTGACTTTGGAATCAAATTCAAACAAGTGCCATTGCTATGTGACAATGAGAGTACAATCAAGCTCACCAACAATCCGGTTTAAAATGCAAGAACAAAGCACATTGATGTCCACCACCATTTCATAAGAGATCACCAACAAAAAGGGGACATTTGCATTGAGAGTGTGGGCACCGATGATCAACTTGCCGATATCTTCACCAAGCCACTTGAAGAGAAGAGGTTTTGCAAGCTAAGGAATGAATTGAACATACTTGACTTCTCAAATATGTGTTGATGCACCCCATTATATGACATGCCTCACCTTCGAGCAAAGCAAGGTAAAGTTGATTGACATGTCATTCATCCATTGCTAAAGATTTGTTTAGTGCATCTAGTCATTCCTCACATGTCTTAGGCTCATTCATTAAAATAAAATGAATTTGATGCTTGTATGGTACAACTATTGCTTGTATGCTTGAAATGATCTAGTGGTAGCATATGACATGTTTATGGGCTGGTGAACCTAGTGTTTAATCTAGAAAATGAGCTATAAGTGTTTAACTCAACATGTTGCATGATAACCCTTATTTTCAAGGTGTGAAGAAGCTTGCCCTTGGATCAAACCGAATTAAATATCTTTTGCAAGTGATCTAGATTGAACCAAATTGGGAAAATGATCCTCACTTCACATGGTTTCACCCCAACCTATCTAAAATTTGAGCTCACCTTTTGTGCTAATTATTGACAAAGGGGGAGAAGTTCATAAAAGATAGTAAAGATAGGGGAGCAAACAAATGAAATGACAAATGAAATGGGGTCAATTAAAATTTGAAGCACACAAGTAGGGGGAGCAAGCTTATAAACTTGTATGTTGCATTTAAATGTGCATTACATATGGTTGCTTGCATGGCACAAGTTCTTAAATTCCCTATCCATGCTTGTGTGGTGTATGCTAGATCATAGAAAATGATTGATGAAATAAAAAACTAGCATGCATAGGATAGCTAGATATTCCTTGAACTTTTACATGTGGTACTAGAACCTTGCTTCTAATGTTGATCTCATGAGGTATCTAGTTTGTCTTTGTTTTTAAGTGATATCTAGCAAATCATGGTGCTAAGGATGGTGTTCAAATGGCAACTCCAATTGGTATCAGCTTCAAAGGTCCATTCTTTACACCTTAGCATCATTTGGTAGCTATTAGTCTCCCAAACTTCTAATCCATGCATATGTGCAAGCTTTCAAATCCAAACTCTAAGTACATATGTAGGGGGAGCTAATACTACCAATTTGGGTTTATGAAACTTATCCATAACCTTTACACATGGTAATATGCTTGGGCAAGCAACATGAATCCAAAAAGATTTTATTGAATATCTTTGTAAATAGGTTGTCATCAATTATCAAAAAGGGGGAGATTGAAAGCCCTAGTTTGGTTTTGGATAATTGATGAAACCTATGCACTAACCTTTGTAATGAGTTGTGATATGCGCTAGGTTGGTGCAATCCAAGTTATGAAGCATGGTGGCACTCAAATGGTGATGTTGATCACATGAAATGATGAGATGGCCACATGTGATGATGATGATCAAGTGCTCAACTTGGAAAAGAAGAAAGAGAAAAACAAAACCCTATGGAGATCAAGGCAAAGGTATAAATAGGGGTTTTGTTTTGGTGATCAAGACACTTTTGAGAGTGTGATCACGTTTAAGGTAGATGGCCATACTATTAAGAGGGGTTCTTAACTAGACAATTCGGTCATCTAGTGCCACTAGGTGTTGGACTTCATGCATTGCATTTAGAACTAGTGCACATCGGAGAGCAAGCAAAAAAATTTATGGAAAATATTTTGAGAAATGCTAACTTGGCTCTAACGTGTTTTTGAGAAAACACTTTGAGAGTTAGCATCGCTTGCAAAGTAGTGTTAGACTGCTTGTGGATCGAATCAAGAATCGAAAATGTAGCTAACGGAGGTTTTTGCCTGAGTCAGTTAGAGCTCATGGGGTCGTGTGAAGAGAATCGGTTATCATTCAGGATAAACATCATTTAAACAAACATTAATCAATGGCAATAAGATATCAATGATGATCGGTCCATACTGAGCCAATGATTACGAGTAACCGAACTCCTTTTTATATAAAGAAACAATTCAACATCACTTAACCATTTGATAAAGATAAATCTAATGAACATGTTAGATCTCATCTATCGCCATGACCAGTGGGGCATAAGGTAGAATCATGTAGGCTGTAGAAACAACAATAGACTCGACGACTCTAACTCATTACTAATATCAGTGGGGCATGAGATAGAATCATGCAGGCCGTAATACAATAACAAGATCATAGGGCTAACATATCTTTCAACTTATCTCTACTTCAACGATCTCGTGATGTGAACTGTTCGTGAAAGCATTCGATATCGACTAAACAGCCGATTCAGGCATAGCGCACAGTTAAGGTCATATCTTCTCAGGAACGGGTCTACCAACCAACGATCCCCACTCCATAGTGCCAACAGTGGGGTGAGAGGCAGAATCCCACAGGCCATGATGACGGGCCATGAAACGGTTCTCGCTAACCGATAGATCTACTCAAGATCGAACATGCCTTAACCGCACGTTATACACGATTAAGATTGACACAAAACAGCCGATAAAAACATAACTCATCGCTTAAGATGTAGATTAGAACAGTTTTAGATTAGCAAACGATGAGTTAAACAAGATATAAGGCCGATCTAGATCAATCTCAATCGGGCAGAGTGATATTGCTATAATTAGATAAACAATGAAAGCAATAAGCAATATCGGTAACTTCATGAATCTACCAAAGACTGCCATACTAAGGTAGAGCCAATAACTTGACCTTGACCCAATTCGAGCAGTGGGGTGTGAGGCAGAATCACACATGCCATACTTGAATTAGACAAGAATCGATAACTAGCCTATACCAGAGTCGCAGTGGGGGTCAATCAGATTGATGCAGCCATATGAACAGAGGTATAAACCATAACGGTACTTACAGACAAGCAGTGGAGGTCGACCGGATCGATGCAGCCGTACTTGCTAAAGAACTCGCCGAGATCTACTCTACTCCTACTCCTAAGGGGTGGCCAGAGCCGAAAAAAGTAATTGACTTTGTATTTGATTGATTGTTCTCTTTTACAATAGCCGGGGCTTGGTATTTATACCCAGAGCCTAAAAACGAACCTTACTCGAGTATGACTCAATACAATCTTTGGCATAATGAAAACATTCCTACTTTAAGATAACTTGGACTCTAATCTTTCCCTTTTTGTAGAGTCTAGCATGTCTCGTCCCAGCGCCGATCATAGCCTCTGTCGTTATCTGCTGGTGCTATCTAAAGAAAGTCAATTCTAGTGCTGCATTCGAATCAGCTGGTTTCGATCTGCACGTAATTGATCCCTTGCTAACATGATTTTGGGAGCGCTCGAGCTTCTGAGATCCTTCTTCCAAATTCTAGTGTAAACACATGCCCCCCAATTTTGGGACAAAGGTAATTTTATTCCAAAATTATCATGTCTGCATCCCTGATTGGTCCACAGTCACGAGTAGAGAACCTTGATCTAGGGCCCACTGTTTGTCGCCGCTTGCATCCATCCATGAGCCTATGCCTCAAAACTTCTTACAAGAGCATCACTGTTTCACGGGCATTTGGATCCATCTTCCCGGGCCGGCTATAAAATGCTTATCCGACCCTAGCGAGAGCAACTCACTACTTCAGCCATGTTTCTCTTCCATCCGTCTTTTTGAGTGCTCCCAACTCCGCTGGACCCTCCATGGCCTATCTCTTTGCGATAAAGATCTTGAACAGTTAGAAGAATTCTTGTGCGTAGGGTGATTGTGTCGCTCATTCTAGCACCTTGTCGAGCAAGAGAATCAGTTGTTGCGGCTAGAAGGAGTCTTGTGATATCGCCTACGTCTTCTCACCAGGCTCGTACAGCTATTCTAGTGTTTGCAAGGGCTAGAATGTGTGGACACTTTTCCCTTGTTTGTTCCATTAAATGCCTATCGGGAAAACCACAAGCTTCTTTCCAGCGGTTTCCCAGTCACAGAGAAATCAGCTGGGTATCTGCTAGTCAGGCGGCTTTTCCTTTTCTTTGGCATAATCTTATTAATGGGCCAATGTAACTTGGTTTATGATGATCTTCGGCCTTGTGGGGATCCGGGCTCCCTTCAATCCAAAAGAAGCCTTGGTGGGTTGATCTCTGACCCATGCAAATTCTTCGTATCCGTCCCACGGTGCTTCATAACTTAGGGAAACGATAAGTTCGAATCTGTTACCTCTTTGTTATCCGTCCCCTGAATTCCTGGAGTGTCAATCCATTTCCATCTCTGATTTCAATTCCATACCTCTAGCGAAACCGATTTTGCCTCCCGGGCTATATATACGGGCTACGACTGAGGGTCGAGCAACAACCCGCTTCGTCTCAATCCCTCGGCATCCTCAGTATAGTCCCTATTTTTTCCATAAGCTTGAGATCATGGAGAACAGCAAGAGGTCTGCTGAGGGGGCTCCCGACGGATCTGCATCATCGCACCAGCGCCTTCATTGTCAAGAGGGTGCAGCCCGTGATGCGCCCACTGCCTTAGGTTATAGGGCCGACTCCGTTCGGCCTCTGGGGTCTTCCTCATCGATAGCTTATCACCAGCTTCCTTGCTACCTGAGGTGGCGGATTGGCAATGATGACCTGCTCGCCACCATCGACAATCACGGCCAAGGTCTTACCAAATGTCTCTCTCTCGTAGAATCAACCCTGGCCATGGCTCGATGCCGATCGCCTCCCGTGGCTGATTCAGTAGATGACAAATTAGCCAAAGCCGAGGCCAGAATCATGGGTGAGATATCATAACCTTAGTTTCCTTTCAATTTCACCTTTAGGATGTTGATCATCTCTCTTTTGAACCATTCAGATTTGTTCGGCCAACTGGAGAGCCTTCAACTAGCTGCAGAGTACGCGGCAGGATTTGTCAACGCCAGAGGTGCCGTCCTAATAGTTCGCCTGTATGACATCCCAAATTGCATCAGGGAGGTCGCTCTTCATGGCATCCATCATGGTGCTGCCACGGCGTTGGCTGCCGCACAGGCTCGTTCTAGCCACAACCTCCGGCTTCTTCCTCATGGTTTCTCGAATGTGGTGCACCCTAGGGATCTTGAGTGTTTGACTGAAGATTTCCTTAGCGCTGCCAACTCGTGACCTTCGACACCCTGGCCGATGATATAGTAGGCAAAGTGTTTTCCGGCCCATAACTTGTAATAGGCGGTATTTAGCAAACAATTTCTTCATCTCGAGTGATTTCTCCTTTGTCTTGTACTCCATATTGTACGCATCATTCTGTCGGCATGATCGATACGTATTGTACCAGCTTTCACCCCTTTGGGTTTACTTTCTCGCTAGCAACGATACCCTTCCGGCATCGGCTACTAAAACTGATGACCGAGCAAATCGGTTGTTAAGTATCAATCCAAATGTTAGGGTAATATTCCTTCAATTATTTCCCATTTGATTGCTCTACCGAATTTTCCTTCTTTTCTCAGTATCCCCAAAATACAAGTATTCCCAGTTGGGTGACCTTCCGCCGAACTTGATGTTCCCCGCCCCGATCGGCGATTTTATTTTCAAGCTAAGTCTCCTTCAGAAAATTGCTTGATCTTCACCTTTTGATCGTAATATCTCGCAATCCTTAGTTTATTGGCTTCAATGTTTTTCAAGAGCATGCAGCCGAAAGCAACTCAAGTCTTTAAAGTCATCCATCACAAAATTCTAGTACACTTCGGCTTGACAAATCATTTTGCAACGCAACATGCCTTGATCCATTTTGAACTTCCCAAAGAAAGACTGCATTGTGTCCATGCATGAGCTCATAAGGCGATCACATTAGCTCCTTTGTTCTTGGTCATCAAGGGCAACCTATTCTCAGCCTTCTCTAGAGTTTTGTCTCCCTTTTATATTTTTTGAAGATCAGGTCCTAAGGGTGAAGCAGGCTCAGAGGAGTTTGTTTGACCGCGGACCCCTTTTGGCCAAGGGGCACTCAAATAGGCGGGAGGCTTAAAGAACCACCATAGTCGACTAATCACATCCACTTCGGCTAAAGAGCTGATTCTTTCATAAATAACCGATCCCAGACTCCCAATCTCAATTCTACTTAGGTCTAAAAACACGGCTTTTGTCTAGAGAGCCCTTCGATCTCCTATCCTCAGTTATATGGCACCGTATTCTCTTCGACATTTGTGGAGTGGCATTCCGCCTTCTATTAATTGCGGTTGCCTTTTGCGCTTCCCGAGGCGTCCGCCCCTTTGCTTCATGTCTTCAAATACCATCCGAGGGCTTTGGCCTCAAACGCATCTCTATTTGCAACTGTTCCTTTGTTCTCTTTCGCCTGCCAAAACCCTACAGCGGTTTTTCGTAGATCCAATCATTCGTCATGGCCGGCAAAGATAATCGAGGTAAACGCGCTGCAGAGGAGATCTCGGCAGAAAATTTGTCGAGGAACCAGCGTCTCCGATGCATGAGGTGAGATTGGCAATCTCTATTCATGATGATGACCCGTTCTGATTTGCCTACATGTTCATTGTTAATGACAGTTTTCATCCTTCTTCTCCAGGACTGGCAAACCTACTGATGCTGCATCTTCTGGGCCGGCCTCATCATCAGGTTCCTCCAACTCATATGACGGCGATGATGCCTGGATCTTCTTCCGAGAATGGAGAGCGGCCGAGGATCGCTATTCTGAAGCGATTCGGAATAATGGCTAGCTTGAGATCCATCTAGGGGTCTTCCAAGCGGCCCTTAATGCGGCTGAAGAGGAGGCCAGCACCGTTCGGGCATGACTAGCTGAGTTTGACGCTGCGATAGCAGGTAAGACAAGGTCCATGAACGTTTTTATTCTGGTTTTCATTGCCTTTGTCTTGATATTCTTCTACAATCGCCAGCCCAAATGATGCAATTGGAGTCTCTTCAATTGGCGGCGAACGCGGCCATGGATGCCGTCAATGCGAGGGGGTCCCCCATTGATGCTCATCTCCAAGACATCCCAGTCCGTGTCTAGGATATTGCTCTCCATGGTGTTCGTCATGGTGCATCGGTGGCGCTCACTGCGGCACAGGTCCAAACCGGGCATGATCTCCACGCTATGGAGGTTGGCTTCCCGATTGGTGAGGGCCCTGAGGGACATGAAGATTTGATAGAAGATTTCACCGTAGTGGCGGAGGCCATTGTGGACATCACAACAATCAGGATGTGGTGAACAAAGTCTTTGACTAGATTGTACTTAGGGTAATCCGATGAACAAAGATCCCTATTCTTTTATGAATATGTTTCAATGCAATTCCTTTGTGCATGATTGTGAATGTTTCTTGCTCTTTTGTTTCTTGCTCTATAGGCGATACATATTGTATCGGCTTTTACTATTTTTGAAGATTTTTATTTTTTGAACTAGAGGCGATACCCTTATGGTACCGGCTATTAGAGCCAAGAATGAGTCGGCTATCGAATGTTGCCGGGTGTCAGGATAATGTACCATAGAAACTTTCACATCAAAAGTTGAATGAGAAATCAACCCAGGTCGAACATCCTGTTAACTGAAACATAACTTCTTCAAACCCATTAACTCCGAATTCACCGCCTTATCTAGCATTCATACATCGGCCTAAACCTCATAACTAATACTTGTTTTCCTTTATTCCAATGGCCGATGTGAAGCCATAACCTTTTTTACTAAAATAAACTCTCAGAGCCAATCGCTTGCATCGGCTGTTGGCTTCCATTGCTGATCTTAATGAAGCCTCCTTACCATGACTTGCCAGAAAAAACACTTGAAATCTCCTAGTTCCCAAAAGACTGGATCGGCTATTGCGATGCTTACAGATTCATCAGCACAAACCAGTTCGACATCATCTCCATGCCATTGAATCAAACACTGATGCATGGTCGACGGTATGCAACAATTCACATGAATCCAATTACGACCGAGGAGTAAGACTGTATGATCCTTTCCCATCAATGACAAAGAACATGGTGAGCAGAGTTTTACTCCCGATTCTTAGTTCAACGTTTATTGCCCCCCCGGGTCTTGGATGTATTTCCTCCAAAGTCTCTAAGCATCATGCCGGTCTCAAGCAAACCTCCTGGTCCCTTGCCTAGCTTACGGAAAGTGGTGTATGGCATAAGATTGATAGAAGCACCTACGTCTACCAACATCTTGTTCATTGGCTTCCCATCAACAAAACCTTCCATATATAAAGCATTTAAATGCTGATGCTTGACTGGCTTATCAAATATTGCTTGTTGCACAACCATTAACTTGGCAACCATCTCTTCATACTCTGACTCGTCGAAGTCTGAATAAACTTCCTGATCTGCCGGAGCTCTGAATTCTGATGGTAATAGAAAAGCCATTTGGATATTAGCCGATGGTTGCCTCTTATCAGCTATCTGCTTAGTATGCCATACTTGAGTTTTATCGGGTGCCTGAGCCTGTTCTATCTCTCTGTTCCTTAGGCATTGCACCCTCCTCTTTTGGCTTCTTGTCAAATCTCCTGGGCACCACTAGCCTTCCTGCCACGTGTATCTTCTTTCAGTGCCTTCCTCTTCATGATCAGCCCAGTCCTATCCAATGACTCTTTTTCCCAACCGATCATGAACACATTTGTTTTTTAAGCGCCGATCCATGTTGTTATGATGATATGCATCTTGAACATGGATAGACCGATGGTTGGTTCGAGATTGCCTATACTCCCGATATTGATTGCTATATTCTGGACAGTCGTGTCTGGTAGGCAACTTCAAACCTTCATTCCAGCAATGTCTAAAGAAGGGACAATTCCAATGTAATTTAGCTTGTTCCCTTTCATACCTCTCTTCTTTTAATTGACGCTGGTATGCTTGATCTTTTAACCAACGCTGATAATCCTTTTCCTTATGCCGCTGCCTTTTATTCAATAGAATCCGAGATGTGACCTGCGACTTTGACATCTCTGCTTTCGATGTCTTCCCCTACTTGTATTGGCTCTTTTGCTCGGCACGACGTCTTCTAATCTCTCTGTACTCATCAGCCGATATTTGTATTTTGGGATCGACTGTTCTAGCTTTTCTCGATTTGGCCGACGTTAGGACCTTGGTTTTTCCTTTGAACAGCCCAGCATCAACCATGTTCTGATCTCCTAGGAAAGGATTATCATCGACTTTCATCTTCCGAGGTGTATCAAATTTGAGCCTCCCTTGCTGAATAGCTCTCTGTATATGCTGCCTGAAGATTTTGCATTCATTAGTAGAATGAGAAGTAGCGTTATGGAATTGCAGAACTTCTTGTTCTTCAACTGATCAGGAGGCAACATGACATGACCATCGGGCAACTTGATCTGCCCCTTTTAAAGCAAGAAATCAAAGAGCTTGACCGATTTGGTAACATCAAAGTCATAACTCTCTTCGGCTCCTCTTCCCCAAGGATTTGGCACCATCACTGTCTTCTTGCCCCAATTCCATTCAGCTGCAGCAACCTCTTCTTCTTCATCTTCATAGCCGTCATCGACTGAATATGGATCGTAAGCTTTGGCCACTGAGGTACTCTTCTAGAATCGGGTATCTCTACGTATGCTCTGGAATTGGCTATTAAGTGCTGCCACTCGTTGAGCTAATTGACCCAAGTTGTAAAATTCCTATCCCAGCAGTTTCTCTTTCCACATCGGCAGCATTCCTTGAACAGCTAAAGCAGCTAGTTGATCATCGGCCAAGTTCAGGGAAAAGCACAAATTCCTGGTTTCTCAAAACCTCTGAAGAAATTCAACTCCCGATTCATTAGTCCTATGTCTTATGGTTGTTAGATCGGTAATCTTCTTTTCTCCAGTCCCAGTATAAAAATATGTATGAAACTTCTTCTCTGGGTCAGCCCAATTGGCAATAGAATTGACTGGCAACGATGAAAACCAAGTGAAGGCTGGTCCTGACAGGGACAAGGAGAAGAAATGAACTCGATGGGTGTCTTCAACTGATGCTTCACCCAATTGTGTAAGATACCGACTGACATGTTCTATCGTACTTGTACTGTCTTGGCCAGTGAACTTAGTGAATTCTGGGATCCTGTAATTTGTTGGAAGAGCGACCAAATCATACCATTCTAGATATGGGTGTTTGTATGAAAAGGTCAGACCCTTTGGCTTCAGACCAAACTGATTCTTCATCATCTCGGTCACCTTGAGTAGCAACTCGTCAGCTTGCAGGATTTGGATTTGTTGGTACTTGCTGACCTATCTGTGGATTGAAATCCCACGTGCCTTGATATCCTGTATTTGGTATCATGTGGAGGGTGTTATAATTCATGCCATAATGATAGCCTTGTGGAATCTCAATCTGTTGGGTCCTTTGCTGGCCTGCTGCTTGAAGTCTCTGATTATAGACATAAGGATCTATATCTTTGCGGATCCTTTGAACTGATGGTGCTATCTTTTGAGCCAACGATGGTATGTGGCCTGATGTACCAAAATTGATCACCTAAGTCTGACTTTGCCCCGTCGGCTGTTGCACATGCTGTACTGGTGGTCTAGAACTATACTGTGTCTGATTCGTAGTAGTTCCTTGAGTTTGTTCAGAAGATCCCTGAACTATCTGGACATCACCACTACCAGCTGGTACTGCTTCTTGATGGTTGGTACCAACTTGATTAGTCCCTTGGGTAGATGGATCTGGAATATTATAATAAGCCGGTCCACCTTGACCACCTAGAAATCCATGAATCGCCTCTTTCATGGCGTTGTGGAACACGTCCACGAAGGCTTCGTTGTGACTTGACATGGCATCTCGAATAGATTTGTCTACAACCTCTTTAAAGAAATGCCTGTCTTTAGCTTCAGTCGTGTCTGTCTGTCCGTGTAACAGAACCCTTGGTAGTGGAAATTTTTGAACAATTGTGTTGTCGCGTGTTCTGGTGTAGGACAACAAACATTTGTTCTGAAACTCTTCTATAGCTTTGCTGATGACCTCTTTATCTCCATCAAGTAGATCTTCATAATATAGCATAAGGATGTCGCTATTGTTATGAGCCGCAATGACGATTGTGGTGTCCCACCGGGCGTGCCAGAAATGTGTGTCGACACAGAATTTCGTCCCATGCCGAGGACACACGCAACAAGCCGGAAGGGTCCGCTCGATGGAGCAGATCCGCCTAGCTTCAGCGTAGCGGTGGTCGATCCTACGCAATCCTCCCGAGGTGTACCAGTCAATTTGACCCTACAATTGACAAGGAGAGAAAGTTCATCAGTAATTAAGGGCAACTCTTGCCGGTGTTGCCAGACAGTCCCGAATGTACGGCTATGAGAGCCGATATGAAAGAAAATCGGCTAAATAGCCAATTCCAGTATATTCATGAGAATGAGTCAGTTAGAGCTCATGGGGTCGTGTGAAGAGAATCGGTTATCATTCAGGATAAACATCATTTAAACAAACATTAATCAATGGCAATAAGATATCAACGATGATCGGTCCATACTGAGCCAATGATTACGAGTAACCGAACTCCTTTTTATATAAAGAAACAATTCAACATCACTTAACCATTTGATAAAGATAAATCTAATGAACATGTTAGATCTCATCTATTGCCATGACCAGTGGGGCATGAGGCAGAATCATGCAGGCCGTAGAAACAACAATAGACTCGACGACCCTAACTCATTACTAATATCAGTGGGGCATGAGGCAGAATCATGCAGGCCATAATACAATAACAAGATTATGGGGCTAACATATCTTTCAACTTATCTCTACTTCAACAATCTCATGATGTGAACTGTTCATGAAAACATTAGATATCGACTAAACAGCCGATTCAGACATAGCGCACAGTTAAGGTCATGTCTTCTCAGGAACGGGTCTACCAACCAACGATCCCCACTCCACGGTGCCAACAGTGGGGTGAGAGGCAGAATCCCATAGGCCATGATGATGGGCCATGAAACGGTTCTCGCTAATCGATAGATCTACTTAAGATCGAACATGCCTTAACCTCACGTTATACACGATTAAGATTGACACAAAACAGCCGATAAAAACATAACTCATCGCTTAAGATGTAGATTAGAACAGTTTTAGATTAGCAAACGATGAGTTAAACAAGATATAAGGCCGATCCAGATCAATCTCAATTGGGAAGAGTGATATTGCTGTAATTAGATAAACAATGAAAGCAATAAGCAATATCGGTAACTTAATGAATCTACCAAAGACTGCCATACTAAGGTAGAGCCGATAACTTGACCTTGACCCAATTCGAGCAGTGGGGTGTGAGGTAGAATCACACAGGCCATACTTGAATTAGACAAGAATCGATAACTAGCCTATACCAGAGTCACAGTGGGGGTCGACTGGATAGATGCAGCCATTCGAACAGAGGTATAAACCAAGACGGTACTTACAGACAAGCAGTGGAGGTCGACCAGATCGATGCAGCTCTACTTGCTGAAGAACTAACCGAGATCTACTCTACTCCTACTCCTAAGGGGTGGCCGAAGCCGAAAAAAGTAATTGACTTTGTATTTGATTGATTCTTCTCTTTTACAATAGCTGGGGCTTGGTATTTATACCCGGAGCCTAAAAACGAACCTTACTTGAGTACGACTCTATACAATCTTTGGCATAATGAAAACATTCCTAATTTAAGATAACTTGGACTCTAATCTTTCCCTTTTTGTAGAGTCCAGCATGTCTCATCCTAGCACCGATCATAGCATCTGTCGTTATCTGCTGGCGCTATCTGAAGAAAGCCAATTCTAGTGCTGCATCCGAATCAACCGGTTTCGATCTGCACGCAATTGATCCCTTGCTGACATGATTTTGGGAGCGCTCGAGCTTCTGAGATCCTTCTTCCAAACTCTGGTGTAAACAATTGCATTGAGTTGCATCATCTTGTGGCACTAGTTGGGTGATTTGGGCTGGTTGTGAGCTTGTTACTCTTGGTATTTGCCGACACCTAGATGGCTTGGTGATTGGAGGATCGGTGAGCAAAGTTGGTGATTGTCTTTGGCCTCGATCAGTTGCTTGTGAGGGGTCTTGTGCCCTCCCCGATGGAGCGGCAAAGGCAACTCTAGTAAATTATTCATGTCATTGAGCTACCTCACTTGTGGGTAGGTTCTTGCGGTGTCCAATTGTGTGGACGAGGTTCGTGCAACACCTCTTAGCCGCCGAACCACCAAGTGTTGATCGACACAACAGGGACTAGCGTGCCATTAAGTGCATAAACCTTAGGAGAAAAATCTCTTGTCTCTTGCCATTGGCATTCTTTCGGTCATTGTATCAAGCTCTTTAGTGTAATTAGTTTTGAGAGCTTGTTTACTTGCTAGTTTAGTGTCACCTAGTGGAGCTCTTTAGTGTAGACTTGTTGAGAGCTTTTAGTGAGTAGTGACATAGCCTTTGTTTGTGCCTAGTGATCATAGCAACTAGAATTGTTGGATAGGTTGTTTGCAACCCTTGTAAAGCTAGAGCAAAATTGCATTTCGCCATTTAGTGTTCAAACCTCTTGCTCTAGTGTATTTGTAGAAATTTTTATAGGCTATTCACCGCCCTATAGCCATTTAGGACCTTTCAATCTCTTATGCTATGGTGATGTGCTACTCCATCGGTTGTTGTTTGTGTTGTTGGTTCTTTTGTGTATTGTGTGTTGTCATTTGTGGACTAAGCCTTCGAGCTGGTTGGGAGAGCGATGTGTTTGTACGTTACGATCACAAGCTCGTCTTGCCATGGCCATAATGCCAAGCATGATCCCTTCTCTCTCATGTTTTAGTTGTCTCCTTCGAACTACGATCATTAGCAACTCCATTCGGCCCTAGGACGTGGCCATTGGGTACTCAACATCGGTGCATATATTACCCATGCACGTTAGCCCTTTGTGACCTAGTCTAGTGGGAGGCAAATTAGGGGACAACAATCGTGTAACGACGGAAGCCAACTTGTTTAGGTGAAGCTCGAGGCCGCAAGTTTCCTCGCCATGACCACCAGGCTCTACCCCTTTTGCTCTTTCTTTCTCCCTATCCACCTCATATGCTTGCGCCACCTAGACCATAGCGTTCCTTTGGATCTATCGATGACAACCGTACCGCTATGAATTCTAGGGATTGCAATGTGCTGATTTAGTTGCACGGAGGTCATGGTGCCCTACGAGTTCATGTGGAGTGTCGTTTGTGAGCATTTGTCGAGTCAACCCTTTCTTGTGCATCACTTCTTTCGGTTCCCATCCATTACCATGATGAGTGGATCGGAAGGTAGTGGACTGTTGTGCTTTGTTGTGTTTCTTTAGTTTCCACCTTTTTCCAAGCAAGTGAATCGAAGAGTCATAGGCCTTGCTACCCGTGCCTCTCCTTATGTTGGTCTGACTCTTCCAACCTCCAACCATTACCTTGTTGAGCAGGTTGAAGGAATGCAGAACCATTCTTCTACCTTGTCTTGCTCTCTCCTTCAATCCTCATCGATCTAGTAAGATGTGGATTGAGCTCTCTTGTTCGAACTTCTTCGATTCCTATCAATTGCCATGACATGTGGATCAAAGTACCGTGGAACCAAAATCCCATTTCACTTGTTTGTGCCCTTTTGGTGTTCATTTATTGCTCTCTTGATTCCATTGCTTCGATTCTCGTTGATAGCTATGGCGAGTGGATCAAAGTAAGGTGAATCTCTTCTTTCCCCTCTTTTGGCTCTTTTGTGTTCGAGCCCCTTGTATGCTTGTACCTATTTTAGACCTTAGCACCCTTAGGTTCTCACGGTGACAACCACACCACTAAGAACCCTAGGGATGTCCTAGTGCCATTTAGTGCACGTAGGTCTTCGTACCCTACAAGTGGATTTAGGCATTTGTGTTCTCTTGTGTGTCGCTCCTTTCCGATGCCCCGTCTTTTGTTATGGCTTGTGCAGTTGGAAGAAGCAAACCACTGCTCCTCTCTTTTCTCCTCCTATTCCCTCCTCTCTTCAGTTGCCGTACGGATTGAGAGAGACCAGAACCACTCCCTTTCCCCTTTACCCCACTCTGTTCGATCCCGTCTTTAGCCATGATGATCAGATCAAAGACTAGACTATCATTTCTAGTTGATGAAGCTTAGGTCTATGTTGTATTCTTGGAACCAAGAGAGTCAACCCAATCAACCATTAGAGTGCCATCTATACCGAGGATGTGACATGGACATCCCTAGCCGACTTTCTCCCTCGTTCCTTTTAAGCTCGAGGAGAATGGACTAGCTCCGTGAGGGCTAACCTTGTTTTTTGTGGAGTTTGCTTAAGTTGAGCGAGGTCTAGGCCATTAATCCTAGAGCCGTATAGGTCAACACGATTGGCTCGGGAAGTACTGGCTAGGTTGTGACCTAAGCTTGTGCATAGCAAGCGACCACTTCTGATTTCTTTCAAGCCCAAGGATTGGACAACCTCCATGAGGGCTAAGTCCCTTTTTTCTTTAGTGTTCTTTTGGTGTTATTCGATCCTTTCATGTGCCATTGCCTCTTTTTTTGTAGTCCTTTTGGTTTAGGGATTGATTGCTCTTTCGCCTTGTTTGTCGCTCTATTACGGTAGTTGCATCGAGGATAACGATGATCGGACCAAAACCCATTGGAGGGAGGACACATGAATGACAATAGGACTTGGAGGAGGATGGCTATGAGTACACTGAGGATCTCAGAGATGATCAGTCAACAGGTGTCACATCCCACTCAACTTCTAGAATCCTATTAGATATACAATAATGTAGTTGCTAGTGCTTTAATTTCTACAATTGAACTGTGATAGTTTGCATGGTAGAATTACTTGAAAGCCCTTACATTGATGCGACCTTTACCCTGCACACCTGCTGATAGGCTAGACGCTCGCTTATTACTTACTGCTTACTTCTACTACGCATTATATCTGTGATGTGATGCTTGGTGAAGGATTGTTTGTGAGTGGCTATGGCACTTGGTGCTAATAATGTGGTAATAACTTGGGGAGATCTTGGAGTGCATCTTGGGTGTGTGGTGAGGGTTGAGTTGACCGGATAGGATTCTATGATGAGTCCTTGGGACAAGTCTTGCCAGGAGGGTGTGACCTGAGCATCCTCTATGATGAGAGGTGCCTATGGTGGGTACATGTGAGTGGAGTAGATCCTAGGTTGCCTCGCAGGGGTGATCCTCCAGGAAGGAGGTGTCGTCGAGGCATAGGGTGTCGGTTAACCCCACTTGAGAAGATGTCTTGTCTGGTCCCCCAAAGGACTGGTATGTCAAGAGAACCAGATCATAGGACCCTATGTACACACCACTCATTCCTGAATGGGCGAAGGACAGATGTTGACTAGCTAGGGCAGTGCCACTACTGCCTAGGATGTAGTTGATAGTGTAGGGAGGTATGGGCATATGGCTCACACCCTCCTAAGACAGTGTAGAGACCTTGAGGTTCTGGTACTACGTCTCACAGTCTTAGCATGCCAGTGGACTCTGGGGTGACTTAGGGCTGAGTAGCAGGGTGGCATCATACCGGTTGGGAGGCAGCCCGGTATCAGCCTAGACAGTGGCCACCGTTGATGATGGTGATCCTGTGGATCTAGGTGTACATGCTTTGTAGAGTTGATTGATCTATATGTATAGCCATGTCCTCGTATATGGACATTCCTATGACCTACGCTTCCCTTGATTAGTGAGAGGAGTCCTTCTTCTTCTTCCCCCTAGGTTGTTGTTGGTTTCCGGAGTTGGCCATTGAGGCAAGGCACGAGAGGGAGTTGTCCTTGCCACCTAGAGAGTGAGAGTGTGGTGAGATGTGTGTGATGGGATGGGTGAATGTGTGGATGAGATGGGTTAAAACTTGATGAAGTATTATAAATATTGATGAACTTGCATAGGAAAACTATAGCCATAAATAGGACTTTTGCTCTACCCTTGCATTCCACTTACCACAAAGCAAACACAAAGCATAGGGTGGGAACCAGTGGCTAGTATGAATCATATTAAAAGATATTTGGTAGCTACGGATGTTATCTACGACAACGACAACAGAGAATAGAAGGATTAGATGGTCTCATTCCTACACTCAAGTTTGGTTGATGAGATGAAGTCTACGCTCGCTGATGCTCTACGTCTACTCTGATGATTGCCCATGAAGGAGGAGCCTTCACCCACTGAGGCGCTACGTCTACTCTGATAATGTTCTGTGTGCATCTCCGCTAGTATACGATGTACTTAGGTGTGTTACCAAGTGTTGTAATACCTTGCAAACTTGTAATTCTGCAATGTATGAACTGTGGTATCAACTGAATAATGATAATGCGACAGCTTGGTATTCCTGGACTATCACATTATGATGTAATCTGTGGATTTCCCTTTGAGGAAATCGTGGATCGTTTGACTTGGTCTGATGCTGCCACCTCTCAGCGCGCGTGTTAGGGTTAGCTGTTGGACCCAGAGAGGGGCCAGTCCGATGCCCCTGTTTCCTCTCTTTTCATGCTCGATCACTTCACCCTTGTGCATGTGTTCCAACTCCAAGTATTCCAACACTTTTGTACATGAGTTAGCAACATTCTAAGCCAATTCCCAAGGGTGTTAGGACTCACTAGAATCTAAATGCATGTACAATAAGTTAGAACATCTAGTGGCACTTTGATAATCGTATTTCACGATGAATTTCACCCCACTTAATAGTACAACTATCTATCCTAAATGTGATCACACCCACTAGGTGTCTTGATCACCAAAACAAAGAGCTACTATCAATTATCCTTTGCCTTGAGCTTTTTGTTTTTCTCTTTCTTCTTTTCCAAGCCCGAGCGCTTGATCATCACCATGGCCATCACCACCATCTTCATGATCTTCATCCATTTGCTCCTCCACTAGGAATGTGTACTAACCTATATCATGATCACTTAGAGAAAAGGTTAGCACATAGGGTATCATCAATTCACCAAAACCAAATTAGAGCTTTCACATACACAATGAGTTTGAAATAACCATCAAGAGAGTTAGAAGTGACAATGGTAGTGAGTTCAAGAACACTAGAATTGGTGATTTATGTGATGAATTTGGAATTAGACATCAATTCTTGGCCAAGTATACTCCACAATAAACTAGCCTTGTGAGAGGAAGAATAGAACACTTATTGACATGGCAAGGTCTATGCTTAGTGAGTACAATGTGAGTCAATCTTTTTGGGTCGAATCATTCAACATGGCTTGCTATTGTAGTAACCGACTCTATTGTCACTCAATGATGGAGAAGACACCTTATGAGCTCTTGAATGGTAGATTGAGCATGTTTGTCAGACCCGATTTTAAGGATAAAATGGGATGCATAATCTTATGTGCACCCAGAGATCAGTCACACACATAAGCCGATAGATTATGAATAGTATCATCACAAGTGTTTATTACATCACGAATAATAAGACAGTCTTCACATAAATATAGCGGAAGTATAAAGAAAAAAATCTCTCGCGGAAGCTCCATATCACAAGGACGTCAACTGGTTGACCACAAGTCTAGTAATCCTCAGGAAAGTCATCATTAATATAGCCATATGTTACCCATCTAGGATTTTTATCCAAATAATGAAAATAAACAAGCTTAAGTACGTGTCATACACAACAAGTGTAACATGGGGTTCATGAGGCTCAAAAGGTTTGACATAGGTTTAACAACATTTAGCTTTTAATTGTCACAATTTTAGCATAAGAGTAGCAACAAGTTATTTTAATCCCATAATAAACACATGATCAATGTAAACACAATTAATGAATAGCATAAACAGATAATTCTTAGTGATCATCTATTCCATAAGGGTTCAAGGCCACTCCTGACCGTGAGCACGGCTGATATACCAGTTTTACACTCTGTAGAGGTTGTACACTTTCACTGTGAGTCATGATACCCATATGCCTGGGTCAATTACTCCCAAAACACTTCCAAGGTGAGCAGGCAGGGTTCACTATGAAGCCTTTCAAAGGTTTGTCTAACAAGTTAGTGCCATTAGATTCACTCGGCAAACAGACATAGGAACCCCCCTGTCGAATGGCACAATTCCATCACGGCTATACACATAAGAATAGAGGTTGTCCTATACCCGATTCGTCAAGCCATTCTTACGCCATAAAGGTAACCACTAACAAGCTAGAAAAGGTCCTCATACTGAGATAAAGCTAGAGCCATGTAGCCCTCATAGCTGTACTGTAAGTCCTAGATGTTCGCTTACAGATAAGTCCTTAGGGAGACAAATCTGAAGTATTTAGAAAGTAGCTAAACACTCTAGCCCCCTATTTCCAAGTTGCTAAAAAGTCATGTTTTAATGTTTATTGCATATACCATTAGTCAAGTTATAAGATCATGGTTTAGTTGAGCACTATCAAAGCTACCCAATGCATATTTCATAGGAAACAAGGTATAAGTTCAATTCTAGGAAATCCCTATCAAGGTGACACATGCAACATGAATTAAATGTATTAAAGTTGACAGGAAACAAGGATAATCCCATGCTATACTTGCCTTGAACAAAGTGCTCCTGCTGTTCCTGCTCATCAAAGTAGTACTTGATGAATTGTGCTCACCGTCTATACTCGATATTCATAGCAACATACAAGCATCCAGAAGCAATCATGCATAGCAAACAAAAGCTATAGATTAGAATAGTACACCAATCAGCATAAAATCAAGATAAAAAAGTTTGTAAAATGAATCTACATCTCGCTATGAACACACAGACACGAAGATCACAAAAGTTAGAGCTAAAACGAAGATTTTAGGGCTAAAACAAGATCAGTGGCACTTCTGTAAATAAATAGAACTCAATTTTGATTTAAAATAAATAAAATTAGATTTTGAATTTGGGCCAGGGACTGCAGGTTTAAAATCAGTAAACTAGAGGGGCTCTTATGCAAATTTTACAGCTAAAGTGGTATCGTGAATCCTGGACCGTTGGATCTAATCTGGAAGGCTCAGATTAGACAAGGGAGAGAGAGAGCGATCCGGTCGGCCGGAACAGTGCTGGCGCAATGGCTTCCATGGCTGGCGGTGAAGAAACTCATCGGCGCACATGGTTAGGGCCCTAGAGGCCACGGCAGAGTAAACCAAGAGCTCAGGAAGCAAGAGGAGGCGATGGCAAACTCACCCAAGTAGTTTTCGCGGTCGAAAATGGCTCGGAGGTGCGCAAGATGCGGCGGAGCGGACGACGAACATAGCGGCGCTAGATTTCACGGCAGCATGGTGATTCGGCGAGGTTGATGTGACTCCGAAGCTTGGGATGGGGAGGCACAACCGTAGGCAGCTGGTATTTAAGGCCCAGGGAGCCTTAGGCTACACGGTAAGGCGGCGAGACGTGGGCGGAGTGGATTTCGGGGCGACGATGGTCGTAACCGAGGCGGAGACACGGGGAAGAAAATAGTGTCACCAAAGCGTGGGGCCGGCTGGCAGCGACATAGGGCACGGAAGGAGAGGGGAACTACGTGGGCGTGGGTGCTGATGGGCCGGCCTGCCAGTACAGGCCACGGGAGAGGGAGCCAGGCCTACGGAATGGGTGAAGCCGAGCTAGGCCAGCGGGAAAAGAAGGCCAAGCGAGAGCTGGGCTGCTCGGGCTAAAAGCAGAGAAGGGAGAAGAAAAATAATAAAACTCCTTTTCTATTTTCTTAAACACCATTTCAAATCCAATTTAAACTCAAATTCAATTATTTTACAAATTTCAATCAAACCAAAAAAACACAAAATAAATATGCAGCAGCTTGTATGCACATACATGTATGTAGACTTATATTAGATTTTATTTTTAACAAAGTTATTATTTTTCTAAATTTAAATGCCCACAAAAATGCATAATAAATCAAATTTCTTCTATTTCAAAATCATGCAAATTTTAGGGTGTTACAATTCTACCCCCCTTAAAATGAATCTCGTCCTCGAGATTCGGACGATGCTTACTCAAAAAGCTATGGGTAGGTTTTCCTCAAATCCTCTTGTCTTTTCCAAGTAGCCTCATCTTCTGTATACCGATTCCACTAAACCTTACACATCTTTATAACTCAGCTCCTCGTAACCCTTTCTGCTGTCTCCAAAATCTTTATCATAAATTCCTCATAGGTGAGCTCTTCCTTAACCGTAAGCTCCTCTAATGGTATCTGCTATTCTGGTACACGCAAACACTTCTTTAATTGAGACACATGAAACACAACATGTATAAGCTCTCAAGCAATTCCAACTGATAAGCTACTTCACCACGTCTCTCTAAAATCTTGAAAGGCCCAATATACCTTGGTGCTAACTTTCCTTTCATGTTAAACCTTCTCACACTTCTCATAGGTGACACCTTTAGGTAAACATAATCCCCTATTTCGAAAACCAATTCTCTTTTCCTAGTGTCGGCAGAACTTTTCTATCGAGACTGTGCCACTCTTAAGTTATCTCTAATCATCCTTACTTGCTCTTCTAGATCTCTTAAAACATCTGGTCCAAACACTTGAGTTTCTCCTGTTTGATTCCAAAACAATGGGATTCTGCACTTTTGTCCATACAAAGCTTTGAAAAGGTGCCATATTGAGACTCTTCTGATAACTGTTGTTATACGAGAACTTTGCATAAGGCAAACTCTTGTCCCAACTTGTACCATACTGCAACGCATAAGCTCCCAACATGTCCTCTAAAATCTGATTAGTTCTCTCAGTTTGTCCATCTGTCTGAGGATGATATGTTGTACTAAAATTCAACTTTGTTCCCAACAAACAATGTACTTGCTGCCAAAAATGAGATGTAAATTGAGTACCCTGATCAGACACAATTTTCTTGGGAACTCCATGTAGACACACTATCTTCTCCATATATAATTGGGCCAACTTTGGTCCTTTATAATGAGTCTTAACCGGTATAAAGTGAGCAACTTTAGTTAACCGATCCACTGTCACCCATATTGAATCATAACCTCTCTGAGTGCGTGGTAACCCAACAATAAAATCCATACCATCTTCTTCCCACTTTCCATTCTGGTATCTTCATTGGTTGCAATAATCCTGCAGGTCTTTAATGTTCCGCTTTAACTCACTGACATGTATCACATATAGCAACATATTCAGCAACATCCCTGTTAAGTCCATACCACCAATGCTTCTCTTTCAATTCCAAATACATCTTGGTACTCCCGGGATGAATAGAGTAAGCAGACTCATGTGCCTCACGAAGAATTGCATCTTGTATAGCCTTATTCTCAGGCACACATAGTATTTTCCCAAACCACAGAGTTCCATCATCATCTATACAAAAACCTGGTGCCTTACCAATCACTATGTTCTTCATGATTTCCTTTAACCTCTTATCCTGTAACAGACCCTTGCGTATCTCTAGCTCCAATGTAGGCTCTATCACCAACTCTACTGCATTAGTGATGAAACCCAAGTTTAGTTGCTTAAGTTCAGCACACAACTCACTTGCCATAGGCATCACTTGCACCACATTGGCATAACTCTTCCTGCTAAGAGCATCGGCAACAACGTTTGCCTTTCTAGGATGATAGTGTACTTCTAGATCATAATTCTTAATCAACTCCAACCATCGACGTTGTCTCATGTTTAGATCTGTTTGAGTGAAAATGTACTTCAGACTCTTGTGATCAGTATAGATATCACTCTTATATCTAATAAGATAGTGCCTCCATATTTTCAGAGCATGAACCACTGCTTCTAACTCCAAATCATGAGTAGGATAGTTTAGCTCATGCTTTATCAACTGTCAGGATGCATAGGCCACTACTCTTCCTTCTTGCATAAGAACACATCCAAGACCCTAACTAGATGCATCACAATAGATAGCAAAGTTCTTGCTCAAATCTGGCAAAACCAATACTGGGGCTATAGTCAATCTTTTCTTCATTTCCTCAAAATTAGCCTAGCACTTCTTGGACCACACAAACTTAGCATTTTTCTCCAACAGAGCTGTCATAGGCTTGGCAAGTTTAGAAAACCCTTCTATGAACCTTCTGTAGTATCCAGTCAATCCCAAGAAACTACTAAACTCTCCCACATCGGTTGGTGGTTTCGATTCAACACATCTCTCACCTTGCTTAGATCTACTGCTATTCCACCATTAGAGACAACATGGCCTAGGAAAGAAACTTCCTTCAACCAAAACTCACACTTGCTTCACTTAGCATACAACTTGTGTTCTCTAAGCTTTTGCAAGACCAACCTTAGATGTTTAGCGTGCTCTTCTTCTATTTTGGAGAATACCAATATAACATCGATAAATACCACCAAAACTTATCCAAAAACTCCATGAACACCTTATTCATCAAGTACATAAAGTATGCAGGTGCATTGGTCAAACCAAAGGACATAACTATGTACTCATACAAACCATACCTCATAGTAAAAGTTGTCTTGGGTATGTCAGTTGCACGAATCTTCAACTGATGATTACCATAACAAAGATCAATCTTAGAGAAAACACAAGCACCTCTCAACTAATCAAACAAGTCATCAATTCTAGGTAGCGGATACTTATTCTTGATAGTAACCTCATTTAGTGACTGATAATCAACACACATCCTCTGGGTATCATCCTTCTTGTCAACAAATATAACCAATGCTCCCTAAGGTGACGAACTAGGACGAATGAAACCTTTCTCCTATAACTCCATTATTTGTTTCTTAAGTTCCTCTAGTTTATTAACCCCCATTCTATATGGATGCTTAGCTATAGGTGTAGTTCTAGGTAATAATTCCATAATAAATTCAATGTCACGGTCACGTGGCATACCTGGCAAGTCATCAGGAAACACATCTGGAAACTCATCCACTACTAGGTCCTCCTTGTTGACGTGATCATCAAGCTGGTTCACTATGGTTGTCGGCTGCTTCTGCACTATAACATCGACACTGATTCTAACGCCATTCGATGCGGTCACAACAATTACCTTCTCCTAACACTGAATCACTGCATGTTGTTGCATCATTCAATCCATACCCAGAATCACATCAATACCAGATGTTCTCAACACAATGGGGCTCACTTTGAACTCGACCCCCCTCAAGGATAGACTAGTTGGAAGACAATGATAAGAAGCTTGCATACTACCTCTTGGTGAGTTTACTAATATAGGATCTTTCATGGCACATAAGGGTATGGTATGCGTTCTAACAAATGCTTGTGATATGAAAGAATGCGAAGCTCAAGAATTAAAAAGAACAGTGGCAGGAGTGGAATCAACATCAAACGTACCGAGCATAACTTCTGGTTCTACAAGTGCTGTCTTTGTAGACACATGATTCACCTTTCCCGTGTTGGGTACTGGCTTCTGAGGCATTCCCTTCTGATTACTGTGCTGACCCTAGGGTGTTAGCTGATTCTGCTTTCTAGGGCGATGGTTGGCATAATTCCCAACTTCTCCACAATGATAGCATACATTGGGGGTGATAGGTGCACTGGTCTTCATGGGAGTGTTATTAAGTGCTCCCTATCATGGTGTCTGCTGGCTACTCTGCTGTTGGGGACGTTGATTGCCATTCTATTACTGGTACAGTGGACGTTGCTGGTTCGGGTTGTGACTCCACTGATTAGGTGGTCCCTGGTACCTCTATTGGAAGCCTTGTTGAGGGTTGGTGCATGGACAAGTATTACTCCCAGAGGCCTATCCTTGTAGCCTCCTCTTCTTAGTCTCCATCTCTTTGCGCTTATTGTCAATAACAATAGCGCGATTCACCAGTGTTTGGAAATTGTGGTATGTATTGGACATAAGCTGGAGTTGCAGACCATCATACAAACCCTTAAGAAAGCGGCGTTGCTTATCAGCATCATCAGCCACCTTATTCGGAGTGTAATGTGACAACTGAGCAAAATTGTCACGATACTCAGCCACAGACATATAACATTGTTTCAGCGCTCTAAATTCCTCCTGCTTCAGCTCTATTAATCCTTTAGGTATGTGGTAGGATCTAAAATTCTCTCTAAATTCCTGCTAGGTGACAGGAGGAGCATTAGTGGGATGTCCATACTCGAATGCCTCCCACCAGTCTTGAGCTTCTCCCTGAAGTTATCCTGACGCATACAACACCTTCTACTGGTCGTCGCACTGCGCTATGTTGAGTTGCTTTTTCACTGCATGAAGCTAATCATCTGCTTCTAGTGGATCAGTGGCATGAGAAAACACTGGGGGTGGCCCTTCAAGAATTCACCATGCTTGTGATGTGGTGCCCCACCAATTGGATGATTATGTTGATTCTATACCAGAGGTTGCATAAGCTGTGTCTGTACTGTCAAAAGCTGCTCAATAGTAGGTGGTGGTGGTGGTCGATGTGGGGGAACACCTCCATGACCTCAGCCTCTTCCTCTTTCATACATCTGACATTCAACATAAATATTCAAAATTTAGAGATTTCAAAGTTATAGACACTTATAGAGATATAGAATACATTCTGAAAATTTTCTGGATGAGTTCCAACATCAATAGCTTGGTGAAACAGTCATATGTCGAGTTTCATATATCCAAAAGAAACATTCTTTACATGGTTGAAAAGCTTAAGAAATTATCTACAACTTTTATTCAGACCATATGCCAAGATTCTGTCGTTAGATTACTAAAAAATAGGACACAACCAAATCTGTTCTAGATTCTAGACTACGTGGAAACTTCAACTTGAAACAGCTATATCTCTCAAACCAGATTAGTTATAGGGGTGATTCTAGAGCCATTAGAAAGATACTTATGTCTAGTTGTTCCCATAAAAATTTCATAATTTTTGGTCGAGTAGATTTAGATTCGTATTGAGATAAGGGCAGACTACTCTGAAAAACAGATCTGAGAGAACAAGATGTACCAAACCCAACTATTTATTTATTGAGTCAAACTTTAATATTCTTAACTATGGAACTTGCGGGCATGCCCACAAAGTTCCAGCACTCATTATAAAAATCCAACTCATACATAAACATAATAATAAATCAACTAGGCACACCAACATTCACACCACACTACTAGACTCGACTTGACCCGTGCTACTAATGTCTCATTACATAGAAAGGAACTCCAACACCTATGGGCGAGGTTTATGGGGAAGCTTCTCATAAATCCTTGGCAGGCTAAGTCACTCCCTTTGGTCATCTATCACTCGTTGGTACCTCTTAAGAGTCTCTTGCTGTGCCTTCAACTAATCTTCTAGTCGCTGAATCTTCCCTACTAACTCACAGCCAAAGTGTACCATCACTTGAGTAGTTGGATCCATGCCCTAAGGGTCCATCATTGCCCATTCCAATTTAGGGTGTTGGCAAGGGAGGAATCGATATTGGTCCTGCTTCATATCCTCGAAACGGCGGCCATGGAGACCCATGCAGGCTTCAGCAGCTGCATCTTCTATGCCATCTTCTATGGTGCACGACGAGCATGATGCGAATAGCTTGTGTCCAGCTGATATGCTTCCTTCTCTTCATCCCTAATGGAGATGCATGCCCTAGTCTTTCAATAAGTGTCCTCTAGAGGGTGTGTATGTTCTTCGCAGACATACTCCACAGCTGCGTCCCAATCAGCATAGTAGGTCTAAAGAATCCTCATAAGTCAGCGGTGCGAAATAGAGGATTCACACCCCGACTTGTACCAGATCTTTGCAGTCCATCCCATGGTAGGGGTAGGCTGATCTTCTTGAACGGCGTCCTCATCATCATCATCATCAAACAATACAACGACCTCCACTTCTTCGGGTTCTTCTTCAGGCTCTTCCTAGAATGGCTCAAGCATAGGTGCAGGTGCTGGCGAGTCAACTTCTTGCTCCTGGGATTCCTCCTCCTCACATGGCTCCATGGACTCGTACAAGCCACGAGACGGGTAGTAGCCTCCGGTGCTGATGCGAGCGGTCTTATTGACATGAGGCATCTACAGAATTAGATTAAGTTAGATTAGAAGCAATAATTTTCATAATAGAGTGAGGCAAAAGAAGCATAAAATTTAGCAAATAATAAGAGTGAGATGGGAAGCATGAAATGAGTGAAGCAAAAGAGGCTAGAACGACCATTGCTAACTAGGCTTGCATCCTACAGTCAATACGGCTATGATACCAATCTATCACACCTGATTTTAAGGTTAAATGGGATGCATAATCTTATGTGCGCCTAGAGATCAGTCACACACATAAGCCGACAAATTATGAGTAGTATCATCACAAGTGTTTATTACATCACGAATAATAAGACAGTCTTCACATAAATATAGCGGAAGTATAAAAAAATCTCTTGTGGAAGCTCCATATCACAGGGACGTCAACTGGTTGACCACAAGTCTAGTAATCATCAGGAAAGTCATAATTACCATAGCCATCTGTTACCCATCCGGAATTTTTATCCAAATAATGAAAATAAACAAGCGTAAGTACGTGTCGTACTCAACAACTGTAACTTGGGGTTCATGAGGCTCAAAAGACTTGACACAGGTTTCACAACATTCAGCTTTTAATTGTCACAATTTTAGCATAAGAGTAGCAACAAGTTGTTTTAATCCCATAATAAACACATGCTCAATGTAAACATGATTAATGAATAGCATAAATAGATAATTCTTAGTGATCATCTATTCCATAAGGGTCCAAGGCCACTCGTGACCATGAGCATGGCTGATATACCAGTTTTTCACTCTACAGAGGTTGTACACTTTTACTGTGAGTCATGATACCCATATGCCCGGGTGAAAGCTCTAGTTTGGTTTTGGTAAATTGATGAAACCCTAAGTGCTAACCTAGTTTATCAAAGTGATTATGAGATAGGTAGCACTATTCCAAGTGATGAAACAGCAGTGAAGATCATGATGATGGTGATGCCATGGTGATGATCAAGTGCTAGGACTTGGAAAAAGAAGAAAGAGAAAAACAAAAAGCTCAAGGCAAAGGTGAAATTGATAGGAGCTTTTTGGTTTAGTGATCGAGACACTTAGCGAGTGTGATCACATTTAGGATCAATAGCTGTACTATTAAGAGGGGTGAAACTCATATCGAAATGTGGTTATCAAAGTGCCACTAGATGCTCTAACTCTTTGCATATGCATTTAGGATCTAGTGGAAAGCTAACACCCTTGAAAATGTTTGTGAAAATATGCTAACACAGGTGCACAAGGTGATACACTTGGTGGTTGGCACATTTGATCAAGGGTGGAGAAGTTGGTGAATTGAAGGAGGTGTTTTTCACTGTCAAACAGCGACTGGACGCTCAGTTCGATGTGACCGGACTCAGGGTTCCAGCGTCCTATCAATTATAACAGAAGGTGGTGCTCTCGGGCTCGATTTGCCCTATGACCGGACTTGGAGAACAAAAGTGACCGGACTCTAACTAAACACTATTCAGTGTCTGGTCTTGATAACGTGGCGGTGCGCAGAGAAGAGGAGGAGCGGACGCACTGGCACATCCGGTCATGGTGGACCAAACACGTCCGGTCATGATTTTGCCTCTCTGGAACCTTACTGGAAGTGACCGGACGCCAGGCGACAGTGCGTCCGGTCCTACACTGTAGTACGTCTGCTCGCAACTTAACATGTGGGGCAAAGCAGACTAGCCATTAAGATCGAGCGTTCAACATTCATGGTTGATGACACGTGGCGAGCATCGGGCGACCGGACGCTGGGGTCCTGCATCCGGTCAACCTGACCGGCGCGTCCGGTCAGCCCGTGTTTCACTAGACAGAGGAGCCAATGGCTCTATTCATGGGGGCTCTCTATTTAAGCCACATGGCTAGCTCAAGCTCACTCTCTTGGTCATTTGCATTGACATAGCAACCTTGTGAGCTTAGCCAAAGCCCTCCCACTCATTTCCATCATTGATTCATCATCTTTGTGAGATTGGGAGTGAATCTAAGTGCATTGCTTGAGTGTTTGCATCTAAAGGCACTTGGTGTTCGTGTTTTGCTATGGGATTCTCTTGTTATTCTTGGTGGTTACCGCCACCTAGACGGCTTGGAGTAGCGAGGATCATCAAGCGGAGGTTGGTGATTGTCTTCGGCTCCGATCGTGGTAATTGTGAGGGGTTCTTGACCTTTCCCCGGCGGAGAGCCAAAGTGTACTCTAGTGGATTGCTCGTAGCTTATGTGATCCTCATCTTGTGTTGGTTGTGTGGCACCCTATTGAGGGTTTGGCGTGTGATGCCAATTAGTGCGTGAACCTCCAAGTGAGTGAATCACCACAATAAGGACTAGCTTGCCGGCAAGCAAGTGAACCTCGGTAAAAAATTATTGTGTCATCATTTGATTCTGAGGTGATTGGTCTTCAATGGTATTCATTCTTGTGATTGATTGGTTCATTCCTTGACTCGGTGGTATAACCATCTTGCTCTCTCTCTTTACATTACCGCAAACTAGTTGTCAAGCTCTTTAGTGTAGCTAGTCGTGAAAGCTTGTTAGTTTGGTTAGTGTGGCTCTTTAGTTAGCCTTTGAGAGCACACTAACTTAGTATGGTGACATAGCCATTGTGTGGATAGAGACTATAGAAACTAGAATTGTGGTAGGTGGCTTGCATTTTTAGTAGGCTAGCGCAACACTCGCTTCGCCTCATATTTGTCTAACCGGCTTGCTAAGTGTTGTTGTAGAAATTTTTAATAGGCTATTCACCCCCCTCTAGCCATTAGGACCTTTCACCGGGTTAATTACTCTCGAAACACTTCCAAGGTGAGCAGGCAGGTTCACTATGAAGCCTTTCAAAGGTTCGTCTAACAAGTTAGGGCCATTAGATTCACTCGGCAAACAAACATAGGAACCCCCCTGTTGAATGGCACAATTCCATCATGGCTATACACATAAGAGTAGACATTGTCCTATACCCGATTCATCAAGCCATTCTTACGCTATAAAGGTAACCACTAACAAGCTAGAAAAGGTCCTCATACTAAACTAAAGCTAGAGCCATGTAGCCCTCACAGTTGTACTGTCAGTCCCGGATGTTCGCTTACAGATAAGTCCTTAGTGCAAGGAATCTGAAGCATTTAGAAAGTAGCTAAACACTCCAACCCCTTGTTTCCAAGTTGCTAAAAAGTCATATTTTAATGTTTATTGCATATACCATTAGTCAAGTTACAAGATCATGGTTTAGTTGAGCACTATCAAAGCTATCCAATGCATATCCCATAGGAGACAAGATATAAGTTTAATTCTAGGGAATCCCTATCAAGGTGACACATGCAACATAAATTAAATGTATTAAAGTTGATAGGAAACAAGGATAATCCCATGCTATACTTACCTTAAACAAAGTGCTCCTGCTGTTCTGCTCGTCAAAGTAGTACTCATGAATTGTGCACTGTTTATACTCGATATTCACAGCAACAGACAAGCATCCACAAGCAATTATGCATAGCAAACAAAAGCTATAGATTAGAACAGTACACCAATCAGCAGAAAATCAAGATGAAAAATTTGTAGAACGAATCTACGTCTCGCTATGAACACACAGACGCGAAGATCATAAAAATTGGAGCTAAAACAAAGATTTTAGGGTTAAAACAAGATCAGTGACACTTCTATAAATAAATAGAACTCAAATTTGATTTAAAATAAATAAAATTAGATTTTGAATTCGGGCTAGGGACTACGGGTTTAAAATCAGCAAATTAGAGCGGCTCTTATGCAAAATTTCTAGCCAAAGGGGTATCGTTAATCCTGGACCATTGGATCTAATCTAGACGGCTCCAATTAGATGAGGAGAGAGAGCGCGTGATCTGGTTGGTCGAAACAGTGCCGGTGCGATGGCTTCCATGGCCGGTGGCGAAGAAACTCGTCGACTCATAGGGTTAGGGCCCTAGAGGCCATGACAGAGTAAACCAAGGCTTGGGAAGCATGAGGAGGTGATGGCGAACTCACCCAAGTAGTTTTCGCGGATGGAAACGGCTCGGAGGTGACGCGAGATGCAAAAAGCAATGAACACGACGGCTCTAGGTTTTTCTTGTGTGGCGCGATTCAGCCAAAGTTCTTTGTGACTCAAAGCTTGGGATGGGGAGGCGCGATCGTGGGCAGTTGGTATTTAAGGCCCAGGGAGCCTTGGGCTACACGGCAAGGCGGCGAGACGTGGGTGGAGCGAATTTCGGGGCAGCGGTGGTCGTAACCGAGGCGGAGACACGGGGAAGAAAAATAGTGTTGCTGATGCATGGGGCCGACTGGCAGCGACACGGGGCGCAGAAGGAGAGGGGAACTGCGCAGGCGTGGGTGCTGATGGGCCGGCCTGCTAGTGCGAGCCACAGGAGAGGGAGCCGGGCCTGCAGAGTGTGTGAAGCTGAGCTGGGCCAGCGGGAAAAGAAGGCCAAGTGGGAGCTGGGCTGCTCGGGCCGAAAGCAGAGAAGGGAGAAGAAAAATAATAAAACTCCTTTTCTATTTTCTTAAACACCATTTCAAATCCAATTTAAACTCAAATTCAATTCTTTTGCAAATTTCAATCAAACCAAAGCATCGCAAAATAAATATGCAGCAATATGTATGCACATACATGTATGTAGACCTATATTTGATTTTATTTTTAACAAAGTTATTATTTTTCTAAATTTAAATGCCCACAAAAATGCATAATAAATCAAATTTCTCATATTTCAAAATCATGCAAATTTTAGGGTGTTACAATGTTTGACGAGAAATGTGATGAAGGATTCTTGCTTGGATACTCAACCACTAACAAAGTATATAGAGTTTGAAATTTGGCAAGTGGTACTCTTGAAGAAGTTCTTGATGTTGAATTTGATGAAACCAAGGGTTCCCAAGATGAAGATGAGAATCTTGATGATGTTAGAGGGATTCAATTGTCAAATGCTATGAAGAACATGAATGTTGGTGAACTGAGGCCTAGAGAGGTGATAAATGAAGAAAACGATCAAGTTCAAGTGCTATCCTCTCCTAATATGCAAGTTGATACAAATCAAGCAAGTACAAGTGGCTCTCATGATAATGTGCAAGATCAAGTGGCTAGTTCATCATCTCAAGTGAATCAATCCAACGAGCAAGCAAGTGCAAACCATCAAGTTCCAATACTCTAACCAACCAATATTGTAAGGGATCATCCATTGGATACTATAATTAGAGATATTTCTAGAGGTGTATAGACAAGATCAAGATTGATATCATTTTGTGAGCACTTCTCATTTATATCATTCATTGAACCAAACAAGATAGAAGAAGCATTGAAGGATGTTGATTGGATAAATACTATGCATGAAGAGTTGAACAACTTCACTAGAAATCAAGTATGAGAGTTAGTTGAAAGACCAAAGAACCATAATGTGATTGGAACCAAATGGATCTTTAGAAACAAGCAAGCTCAAGATGGGATAGTAGTAAGGAACAAAACAAGATTGGTAGCACAAGGTTATACTCAAGTGGAAGGTCTTGACTTTAGAGAAACATATGCCCCAATTGTTAGATTGGAAACAAATAGAATCTTGCTAGCCTATGCTTGTGCCCACAATATCAAGCCCTATCAAATGGATGTGAAGAGTGCATTCTTAAATGGCTACATCAATGAGTTCATTTATGTTGAGCAACCACCCAATTTTGAAGATGACAAGAAGCCCAACCATGTCTACAAGCTAAGACATGCATTGTATGGTTTGAAGCAAGCACCTAGAGCGTGGTATGAGAGGTCAAGGGACTTTCTTCTCTCTAAGGGTTTAAGATGGGAAAGGTTGACACCCTCTCTTCACCAAGAAGATTGGAAATGACTTGTTTGTGTTGCAAATCTATGTTGATGACATCATATTTGGCTCAATCAGTCAAGACTTTTGTGAAGAGTTTGGAAAGATGATGGCTAATGAGTTTAAGAAATCCATGATTGGAGAGTTGAGTTACTTTCTTGGTCTTGAAATCAAGCAAATGAAGAATAACGCATTTGTGAGTTACAGCAAGTATATCAAAGACATGCTCAAGAAATTTAGAATAGATGATGCCAAGGCAATTAGTACACTAATGGGAACAAATGGCAACTTCGATAGTGATGCAAGTGGCAACATGGTGGATGAAAAGTTGTATCGGTCTATGATTGGAAGCTTACTCTATGTGACCGCATTAAGACCAGATGTCATGTTTAGTGTGTTCATGTGTGCAAGATTTCAAGCCTTACTAAGAGAAAGTCATTTGAAAGCTACAAAGAGAATATTGAGATATTTGAAGCATACACAAAATGTTGGTTTGTGGTATTCTAAAGGAGCAAAGTATGAGTTAGTTGGATATATGGACTCTGATTATGCGGGATGCAAGGCTGAGAGAAAGAGCACATCAGGAACTTGTCAACTATTAGAAAGATTACTTATTTCTTGGTCATCAAAGAAGGAAAATAGTGTTGCATTATCAACCGCTGAAGCCGAATATATATCCACCGGTAGTTGTTGTGCACAAATTCTTTGGATGAAGGCCACCTTGAATGACTTTGGAATCAAGTTCAAGCAAGTGCTATTGCTATGTGACAATGAGAGTGCAATCAAGCTAACTAACAATCCGGTTCAACATGCAAGAACAAAGCATATTGATGTCCGCCACCATTTCATTAGAGATCATCAACAAAAAGGGGATATTTTAATTGAGAGTGTGGACACTGAAGATCAACTTGCTGACATATTCACCAAGCCACTTAATGAGAAGAGGTTATGCAAGCTAAGGAATGAGTTGAACATATTGGATTTCTCAAATATGTGTTGATGCATCCCCACTTATATGACATGCCTCTCCTTTGAGCAAAGCAAGGTAAAATTATTTGGCATGGCATACATCCTTTGCTAAGGACTTGTTAGTGCATCTAATCATTCCTGTCATGTCTTAGGCTCATTCATGAAAATCAAATAAATTTGATGCTTGTATGATACCACTATTGCTTATGTGATTGACTTGATCTAGTGGTAGCATATGACATGTTTGTGGGCTTGTGAACCTAGTGTTTAATCTAGAAAATGAGCTTTAAGTATTTAACTCAACATTGTCAAGATAACCCTTGAAATGAGGTGTGAATAAGCTTGCCATTGGATCAAACCGAGTTAAATTTCTTTGGCAAATGATCTAGATTGAACCAAATTTGGGAAAATGATCCTTACTTTTACCCTAACCTATCTAAAATTAGAGCTCACCTTTTATGGTCATTGTTGACAAAGGGGAGAAGTAATTCACAAAGATAGGGGGAGAGAAACAAAGATAAGATAATCTTGACTTAGGAAGAGAGAAATGACAAAAGAAGGGGATCAATTAAAATTTTAAGCACACAAGTAGGGGAGCAAGCTCATAAACTTGAATGTTGCATTTGAATGTATATTTACATATGTATGCTCGCATGGCACAAGTTTTAAATTAAATATCCATGCTTGTGTGGTGTATGCTAGTTGTAGGATTGATTGATGAAATGAAAAACTAGCATGCATAGGATGATAGTTAGATGTGCCTTGCATTTGGTTTTACAAGTGGTACTAGAGCCTTGCTTATAATGTTGATCTCACGAGATATCTAGTATTTGTGTTTTGCAAGAGCTATCTAACTAACATGGTGCTAAGGATGGTATTATTAGTGCACTCCTATTGGTATCATGCTTCAAAGGTCCATCTCTTACACCTTAGCATTATTTGGTAGACATTACTCTCTCACATTTCATAACTATGCATATATACAAGCTTCAATCCAAACTCCTAGCACATACATAGGGGGAGTTAATGCTACCAATTCGGGTTCATGAAACTTGTCCAAATCCTTTACACATGGTAAAAATGCTTGGGCAAGCAACATGGATTCAAATTGAATTCAATTCATATCATTGTGAAAGGGTTGTCATCAATTACCAAAAAGGGGAAGATTGAAAGCTCTAGTTTGGTTTTAGTTAATTGATGAAACCCTAGGTACTAACCTTTGGCTCTAAGTGAATATGAGATAGGTTAGTACACACCAAGTGATGGAGCAAAGATGAAGTCCATGGTGATGATGGTGGACATGTGATGATGGTGATCAAGCTCTAAACTTGGAAAAGAAGAAAGAGAAAAACAAAAAGGCTCAAGGCAAAGGTATTTTTTATAGGAGTTTTTGTTTTGGCACTCAAGACACCTAGTGGGTGTGAGTGTGTTTAGGATAGATATCCATACTATTAAGAGGGATAAAACTCATCATGAAATGCGGTTATCAAAGTGCCACTAGATGTTCTAACTCATTGCATATGCACTTAGATTCTAGTGAGTGCTAACACCCTTGAAAATGCTTTGAGAAAATGCTAACATACGTGCACAATGATGATACACTTGGTGGTTAGAACTTAGGAGCAAGGGTGGTGAAGTTGGAGTTGAAATGGAGGCGAAAATAGGGACCAGACACTGACTTGGTTAGGACTGGACCCTAAGAAGATTGAGTCTGATCAGGACTTCACTCTAGGGTGAGACACATGGCAGGTAGACGAGGATTAGACCCTGGCTCTAGGTTCAGAAGGTGGCACCGGACTGGGTCTGGTCCGCTCAGGAGCTCTCTACATGATTCTAGAGCCAATCGGACCCTAGCTTCGGACCCGGCGTAGCGGCATGTTCGGACGCTAGTTCCAGAGTCCGGTTGTGGCTCATTATGAAAGAGGCGATGTGGCACTCTATGGAGGATTGAACCCTAAGTGCTCATAGTCTAGTCGCCTCGATTGCATTGGGTCCAGAGGGCTTTTACCCTCTCTGGACCTCTCTGGATCAAACCAGACCCTGGGGTTCGCTAGGTCTGGTCGCAATGATGCAGAGTCTGGTCCAAAGGTGCCTTGTGCACTAGAGAAATCGACCGTTGGAGATCTACGGCTGTCGTTTGAATCAAGGGACACGTGGTGCATATCGGATGACTGGACTCTGGTGGCCAGAGTCCGGTCCAAACCCTGTCAAGGTTCGATCATCCCAAAAATTGCCCAGTGAGAGGCCAATGGCTCTATTTGTTTGAGCTCTCTATAAATAGAGGTTGGCTAGCCATGGCTTACACTCTTGGCCATTTCTATTGAGAATAGACCCAAGTGAGCCTAGCCATTCCTCTCTAACTCACCTTGCTTGATTGATTCATCATTTGGTAAGATTTGAGAGCATCCAAGTGCATTTCTTTGAGTGATTGCATCTAGAGGCACTTGGTGATTGTGTTTCACTATAAGATTCACTTGTTACTCTTGGTGGTTGCCACCACATAGATGGCTTGGTGCAGCGAGGATCACCGAGCGGAGGAAGGTGCTTGTCTCCGGCTCCGATCGTGGTGATTGTGAGGGGTTCTTGACCTTTCCCTGGTAGAGAGCCAAAATGTACTCTAGTGGATTGCGCGTGGCTTGTGTGATCCTCATCTTGTGTTGGTTGTGTGGCACCTGGTTGGGGGTTAGGCGTGTGATGCCTATTAGCGCGTGAACCTCCAAGTGGGTGAATCGCCACAACGGGGACTAGCTTGCCGGCAAGCAAGTGAACCTCGGAGGAAAATTTATTATGTCTTCATTGTCTCCTTGGATCTCTTGGACATTCTTGGTATTCATTGTGATTGATCACTTGCTGGGCTTGGTATTACCTCTCTACCTCACTTGTACTTACATTCCTAGTGATATCTTGTGTAGAAATAGTTAGTGTAGCTAGTGTAGCATTTTTAGTTGTATTTATCTTGCTAGCTTGATCACCTAGGTGTAAATTAGTGAGATAGCCATTGTGTGATATACTAGAGATCATAGAAATTAGAATTGGCTAGGTGGCTTGCAACACAAGTGTAGTGCTAGCGTAAAATTCGCTTTGCCATCTTATTTACTAATCACTTGTCTTAGTGTTATTATAGAATTTTTTAATAGGCTATTCACCCCCCTTAGCCATTAGGACCTTTCACCGACCCTTGAGGCAGATCCAATACCTCCACCTATGCGTACCCCCTTGATTCTCGACCAGATCAAAGGATGCATCCGCAGTTCACTCAACTCAACTTTCACAAGCCGTGGTGGTACCCACCAAACCTCCTATGGAGGAACTACAAAACTATTGCCCAGATCAAACTGTTTGGGAGTGCAGCGATGATGACTTTGACCAACGCTTCGTTAGGGTCATCATCTGCAACCTCAGCGAGAGCGGCACAGCATGGGAAAAATCGGACGACTTTGATCACTTTGCCAGATGGCATGCGCGGACACCTCCAGCCTTGCGAACCCGATGGAGCTTTTTTAGTTCCTTGATAGCTGTGACCTGCTACTCGAGAACCCTCACACTCATGACGATAATGATGACATCGTCTCGCATATGCGGGGGTGTTACCTCGGCACACCAGATGGCCATAGGGAGAACAGGTTCTATACCCCTGACACTCCCCCTACCACTATGAGTCCGACTATGTGGCACCTTACGAGACTAGCCAGGATGCTCGGGATCGCCTGCTTAACCACAATGATAGGAAAACAAAGGTGGTTGGAGGGGCGACGAGAGAGGTGTAAAGGGTGTCATCGAGCAGGTGGCAGGAGATATCCGGTTGGGCAGAGCCGAGGGGCCAAGGGGCTTAGGGTTTCCTTGTTCCTCTAGTAGGGATTTGTGGAGCGGTGGGGTGTGGGTGTTGGGAGTCATGGCCGACAACAGGGTGGGAACAAAATGACATGGTTGCGAGGAAGAAGGAGTGGACACATGAGGAGCAATGACATGATTTGAGGTCGGCCATGGTCATGGGTGGTGTATGCGGTGTTGAAACCATGCGAGAGGGGCTAGCGACTAGGGCTCTGGTGGTTTGGGGGAAGAAGAGTGTTTTCTTCTTTTTTGGTGGGAGAGGATACAACTAGGGCAATAGGGCTGATGGGCCGGGGGACGAGTGCCACCGACCAGACGTTATTGGAAGAGCCTTCTTCCCCAAGTCATGTCTTTTTTTTTAAAAAAAAGTGCAGGACATTACTGTTACTATAAGATTTTTTTCTAAGTTGTCACTGGTGTTTATATATACATAAAAACCAGCAAGCTTCTCCATCCTCTCTCTCCCCTACCTCCACCACTAGACCTTTCGATTCAATGCCACTATTAACCATTATAGCAACATTGGAAAGATCCTCCATCCCCTCATTCCCTCTCATGTGCCCCCGCCCACCTCCACCACCAACCCTCTCGATCCGATGTGCCATCACCACTATCAACCCTGATTGCGTCACCGCCACCACCTATTCTTCCACCCACACACCTCCACTACCACTGGTCTGGCCATCTCCCTAGGCATCCCTCTAAACCCGGTAGCCACAAATTCCCTCCCCAACCCTAACCCCAAAATCCTAACCCTAATCCAAACTCCTTAATCCTAAACCTAATCAGAGCTTGGCGAAGAAGACAATGTGGTTCTTAGAGAAAGAGATGAGGTCACCAGAGTTGGAGCCATCAAAGTTGGTATGTCGGATTTGGATTTCTTACTTCCTCCTCCTTTCCTCTTGTTCATCCCATTTTCTTCCTTTCTTTGGATTATCCTGATTAAGACAATGATTTGGTTTCCATATCCGGTGCTTCTTGATTTGAGCCTAAATCAAGAGGCCTCTCGGCTTACTTTTTATAGGAAAGGAAAAATATAGGTAGTTTTGACCCTCTTCCATCCGGTTTCAAATTTTAATTATTAAACGATTCCCATTCCTTTTATGTTGAGAGAGGCCGAGAGTACACTGAGAAAGCTTGTGCTTTAAGCATGGAGAAGATGTAGATAGATATGGATCACACTGTCAACATCAGAACTCCGATTGCCTTGGTTCATCCGTCTACAACTAAAAAGAACAAAGTGTGGATATCGTTTTGGTGCAACAATTGCCTTGGTTCATCCATCTACCACCCCATGCGATCGATCCCACCTCCCACATTGTCCAACGGGCGAGCGAGAAAAGGAAAGGAGCGAGCGAGAAAAGGAAAGCCCGTGATTTGTCTCCTTGATTGAATATTCCATGTTTGCAAAATAGAAAGTAGAAAATTATTGTGCCATCCATATGCACATTACATATTTGCATGCACCAGCATACATGGCAACGAGTAAAAGGAAAGAGAATTAACACAGAAGGAAAGAAAATTAAAACAAAAGGAAAGACAGAGACTGCTATCAATCCTCTGCTATAAATCTTGTGGCCTCGCCATAGCGCCCACCCTCGCCAGCTTAGCTCGCCCTCGCTCGCACCGGCCTTTGCCCTCGCGCCCTCCCTCGCCCATGCTCTAACTTGTACATTTTGATTAATTGGACATTATTTTTCCGTGATTTATTGATGAATATTTAAACAAGATGCTCATAGATTAGCCAAACAAGCTTGATAATTTGCTTCTCAATCTTGTACTTCTACCTGTGAAAAAATAGTTATTCTGGTGTTTCTATAATGTATTAGGGCAGTCACAATGCTATACCTATTAATTTTCATAGACACTACATATAGAAATCATGGTCCTAATGGATAGTTTCTACAGAACAATTTTTTATCCAACCACATATATTCTCTCTCTCCATTTTTTACCAATCACATCCCTTCATGCCTTGGTTCTCGTGTAGACATGTCCCAAGAATCTGATATGTGTCATGATTTTAGAATTACATGCTACTCCCAGGGCTGGATGATGAGCAGATGGTTTCTTTGTGCCTAAACTAGTTGCACGGAGCAGTGAGGTCCTGGGATTATGCAATGGGGAGGTTGTATAGTTTGGAGAGGATGGTTTAGAAGCAGAGCTTGTTGAAATCGAGTATGGAATGATGCTTACATGGTGTTGAAAACTTTAGACATTCAGAGGTTGGCTGGAACTGGATGGTGCTTGGGAGGTAGTAAAACTGACAGCCACCGCACCTCAATGAAGAGTTGATGATTGATTTTGTGAAGCAAATTTAAAAACCTTTGTGTTATAAGGGGACAAAACTTGAATTTGTGATTTCTGAGCAGATAATTTCTCCTTGCGAAAGTGTTTCTAACTAATTCAGAGTGGACCAATGAATCTACGAAAAATTACTTTCTCAATTCCAACTTATATGACGCTTTGGCTTTTCTAGATACATAACTTTTTTTATATACTTAGATATACATAATTCAAACAATATATCTAGAAAAACCAAAATATCTTATAATTTTGAACTAAGAGAGAAAATTCCAATTATTATTTTATAGTGAATTAGCTTATATCCAGACACAATGCATGAAAATGATATATTTTGAAGTTTACCTTGGACATCATCATCTTAAAAAAACTAGGAAGAATCAAATATACAATTATGATAACCTCTAATTTACTTTTATCTGTCGCTTATAATAATAATACATATGATTTAACCATTTCTATATATTGTTGATGGTGAATCTTGCCATAGACACTCAAGTGGATACCTTATTCTACAGTATATGTCTGCGTGAAATAGTCCTAAAGCCACACATATTTATACGGTGAATATAACATACTTAAGGTATTATAAGAGATTTTTCAAGACACGCAGTATTACCCATGTGACAGGAATTAATATTTATATATATACTCAAACTTGTGTATAGGATGGTATGAAGATGCGGCAGAACTTATTCATGGATTTATTGGCATACGAAAAAAATAGATATCGGAGATTTCTTTCTATCGATATAAAACATTATTTTAGTCGCAACATGGAAAAGTCTATACAGTAGAGTTTGTGAGCTTGCGACGCTGCGCTCCGTGACTATTTTAATTTCACAAACTTTGCCTTTTAGATTAAATATCACTTTAATGTCGATATTTAATTTTATAGTATTGTTATCTTATCGTACGATCCATGTATTCTTTTTATAAAAGTTTAGCTGTCCCGTAGCAACGCATGGGCACGCTACTTTAATGCATATTTGTTAGTTTGGAATGTTAGCTTTCTTTGACATATTACCATTTGCAGGGCCTTGGAAGCAGTAGCTATCAAATTCATACAGTTTGTTCAAACATACGGTGTATCATGTGGCCATTTAAATAGACAATTTCATCCAATACTGTTGATCAGAATGTAGTTTAATTTCAGACAAGCACGATCACTAGCGGCTCAGCAAAACTGCTTTAGTTTGTTTTAGTTCTTAAGACAATTCAATTTTCAATTCTGGATTTTTTATTATTATTTTCTAACTTGTTGGAGCTATGGATCTTGCGGATGTAATTTGTCTATTGCATATGAACCTTGGTGGATGTAATTTGTAATCCATTTATTTAGGCATTGTTATGAGTAGGAGTGAAAAAGGTACGGATATTTTTTGACTATATTCGAGACCGAATCCGTTTAGAGGGTTTAGATCTATTCGTATCCGAGTTCGGATATTCAACATCGGTAATTATTGGTGCACGAAAGAAATGGATATCGGAGATTTCTTCCGACTAATATAAAACATTATCTTAGCCACATCACGAAAAAGATCTATAAAGTAGAGTTTGTGAGCCTGCGACGCCGCGCTCTCCGTAACTTGTGTTAATTTCACACACTTTGTTTTTTGATTAAATGTCACTTTAACATTGATATTTAATTTTTATAGTATTGTTATATTATCGTATGATCCCTGTATTTTTAGTATAAAATGTTAGCTATTTCGTAGTAACGCACGGGTACGCTACCAGTTCAGTTATAAAAAGTATATATGTATTATAGAAACCGCCTAATAAGAAGGTTATAGGAATACTCCGTATTGTACAATAGCCATGAAAGTTAGATGTACTCGTGTTCTGCTTAATTAATTGCATGGCAAGTTAACTACCGACAGTTTGTACACAAACAGGCAAAGCGACAGCAAAGGTTATCCACTTCGATCAGCATACGTCTCATTGTAGCGATCCTGTTCTCTTTGGTGCCATCGTTTTCAGTCGAAAAGAGAACTTGCCCTGTTTAGTTTCATGCTAAAATGCTAAATTTTTAAGATTTTTCGTTATATCGAATCTTTGGACGCATGTCATAAAGCATTAAATATAAATAAAAAATAAAACTAATTACACAATTTAGACGAAATCCACGAGACAAATCTTTTAAGCCTGATTAGACTATGATTGGACACTAATTGCCAAATAACAACGAACACGCTACAATATTATTTTGCCAAAAATTTCAGCAACCAAACTGGCCCTTGCTGTTGGAAAAAGACCTCGTCCGGCAAGACAGACTGCCTGCCTGGCATCGTTAGCCGGATGGATTTGCATTTCAGTTTCACCTTGAGACACAAGGCAGCCGCATTCCAAAAGGGTTCTTCCCGATCGCAAACGTATCCGCTCCGCTGGTCCTAAGCTGACCGAGCAAGAAACCTTCGCTGCAACGAGCTGGTTCGGCACGGTTCTTCTGTTCTTCCTGTGCTCCCAGATTGTAAAGCATCCATCGTTGAATTTCGTCCACAGACAAAGTCAATAAAAGGTTGGAACGCACTGCATATTGCCAGTAATATAAGTCCAATTATGACTCGCACTCTTTCGTACTTGAACTTTCGGTGTGGTGACTGGTGACAGAGTTAGAATTCTCCAAGATTTTGGCACCTACAAGCTAAGTCGCGAAAACAACAGGTGCCGCCGATGGAAGAGCGCTCAAGTGAGACGCAAAATTAAGGCACGTGACCAGAAGAAGCAAGTAGCGCGGCACGACACGGCACGGCAGCGGGGGAGCAAGCTCCCCGGTGGGAGTCACCGACGGCGATCAACGGACAATGACCTGACCGCAAGCCTGTTGTCGTGATGTCGTAGCCGACCTCCATCGACCCCGCGGTAGGGCGAGACGCGGACTGCGGACGCCACCATGCCAGGGCACGAGCACGGCAAAATGCGGGGGGCGGACCACGCGGCCGCGGAGAGCAGTGGCTTTCAGGGCCAGCTAGCCAGCCCTTCAGTGAACTGCCAGATCGATGCCCTGCGAAGAACCTGCCTTGCCAAAAGACGAGCGAGCCGCGCTCAGAACACACGGCTCTGATAAATGCCTAGAGCACGATGACCAGCAGCCAGCTCGTCACACGTTGACACGTCTAGTACTGTCTTTGCGCGTACAGCAGCCAGCTCGCGTACAGTACTCTGCTCGCTTTAAACGCCAACAAGATGCCACTGGTACTGGGAAGCGAACGGCAGCACGCTCTTCACGCCGTCGACAGTGCGCGGGATCTTAAGTGGAATGATTGAGGAATCGATGGTCTGGAAGCAAACAAATCTGTCATGGGTACCGCAGAAGATGTAATAACAATTGTACTGCTGCCTTTAAAAAAAACAATTGTACTGCTAGTCTACTACCCTGCCACTGCTGCTACAGTACCATGCAATAGAGCCTGCGTTCTAAATTTCTAAGCTTCTTAGGGTAAACATAACAGCCACCGCCAGATGGATCGTCCAACATTGATCGGCCATCAGTAACCTATCAGCCTAGTGGATTTTTCCTTTGCCCCTTTGTTGCTCCAACCATTTCCATAACAAAATGCACTGCTCTACCGAGAGCCACACCTAGGGGTCGTCGAACGAGACCTGAGGTCGCGACCCTCCCCGGGCCCCGGGACGCTGCTGCGCCGACGAGTCCATCAGGCCCTTGAGCATCTTCAGAACTTCGTCGGGGTCTTCCAGGTAGTACTTCGCCAGGCTTGGCTTGTTGCCGACGGTGCAGGCGAATGTCTCGGCAGCCTCTGGGAACGCGGACTTGCTGGAAGGCGCACTGATAGCCTTGAACATGTCTTCGTCAGACCCGTCGTCGCCAACACATAGGATGAAAGCTGGCATTCTTCCGCGAGCCCCCAAGGCGGCAATGAGCCTCTGCACGGCGGTTCCTTTGCCCACCTCCTTCACAAGAATATGATAACTTGTTGTGAGGCAAAAGGAAATAAGTGATAATGCCAAAACAAAGAAGACGTTCATCGAGATTAACTTGGCATATTGGTAAACAAAGATAGCTGGAAGTCATAAACATAGGCAATAGAGTCATCCTAGGTAAGCATGGCTTATGAAAATGTTTCAGCTAATACACATGACAAAATGTTAAACTATGCGCTAAAGAGATATGGTAGCTGAACAGCTGAACAGCTGAACATGAGCTGAACATGAGCTGGTCTGAAAGCTACACTTGATTGATCACGATGGCTACCGTTGGAATTTCGAGGCATGAGCTGTTTAGTCAAAATTTTGCAAAAAGCATCACACGAATCTTTGAAGCATTAAATATAAATAAAAAATCTAATTACGATGGCTAATCTTTTAAGCCTAATTAGGATGATTTCTAATTATCAAATAACAACAAAAGTGCTTGTTCATTTTCAAAAAAATCAACTAAACACTACCTTGGCTTGTGTATACGAAAGCGAAATAGCGACCCACGCAGAGGATGCAGAGCAAGATAGGATGCGGCCCCTTTTCCAGAACAATTAAGCAGTAGCTATCTAAAAGGCTAGCACGTGAGATTCTTAGATGTTGCCGTACCTGAGGATTAACCTCCACAATCTGGTGGCCGCTTTTCACAGATACAGGCTCTTTGGCAAGCACGTCGCGCAGGTGGTCCTGGAGCTCTTTGGCCTGACTTGATCCGAAAACTGGATCAGCTTCCTCGTAGTGCCAGACTAGTGCTGTTTCTTTAGCCTCAATGTATGACCCGTCAGTCACATCGCAGTAATGCTTCATTACTGGCTCAACAATGTTTTTCCAATCATAGTCTACCAACATGTTGGGTGACTCCCATGGAGAATCCCTGCTCCACCTGATAAACAAAACAGAGTTACTTCAAGAAGCAGCCAATCTTTATTCCTGAATGCTCTTGCAGCCACATGCACGTAATCATCAAGTAATAGTAGAATACAGAGAAAATGGAACTGTCATCGTATAGGAAGCACTCGTCATACTATATTGCGACTGTATAGTAGAAGTTTGGATTATAGAACTCTGAACAAGTATACTACTTTATGGAGTAACGACAGTCAACATCATCAACTCACTACCAACCTTTCTGGTGTACTACAAAAAGCAATTCCTATATGGATAGTCAGATTTATTTATTTTCAAGAACTGCATGTATGATCAACGCGTATGTCAGAAGTACAATGGTGAACTAATTCAATACCATTAGCAACAAAATTTCTATTCAGCAGTTAGTCAAACAGAATAGTGATGGAAGAGGAATTAGCAAACATCAAACACTGAAAACTGCCCACACCTAGGGGTCCTAGGCCATCTTATCCACCTGTCACTTATCAAATGCTAAGAGCAATGCAGCATTCCATTTCACAAACCAAAGACCCAACTAAGGACATGCCATGGGAACATGGGAGAGGAAACCGTGTTTACCTTGTGAAGTAAGCCGTGCTCTGCAGAGATCCCCAGACTTTCACAGGGCGCAAGCCATCGAGCCAGTTCATCCTTCCTCCGCCCACTGACTACAAAGACCGTATTCTTCGGATCTGAGCACAGTTCATTCAGGACGCTAATCAATTCCTGGCTAGGATATCTGGTGTTCAACCCCTGAGGAATCATTACTGTGCCATCATAGTCCAGTAAGATGAGCCTGTTGCCGGTGCGGTGGTACGATGGATTAATGTGCTCAGGTGAAAGCTTCTGGAAGTTGGGACCAAGCACGACGATGCGGAAGTTCATGGCGAGCCCCACCCTCAAGAAGTTCATCGACGCGTGATCCTTGCCCGCCCTCTGCAGGTCCTGGTCGAGCGACCTCCCCCAGTAGGCAATGTCGTGCGTGACAACATACCTGTAGTGCTTCTCCTGCCGCATCTGCTTGTCGCGCCCATTGAACCTCAGCGCCGAGCTCATCCCCTCGGCGACGTCGTCCACGTTCCACGGGTTGACGTGAACCGCGCCGCCCAGGGACGTGGAGCACCCGACGAACTCGGACAGGACGATGGCGCTCTCCCTCGGCGCGCCCGCCACGCCGCTGGAGATCGGACCCTCCTGCCGGCACACGGTGTAGATGTACGGTATCCTGTTCAGGCCGTCGCGCACGGCGGTGACGATGCAGATGTCTGCCGAGGCGTAGAACGCCAGCTTCTCGTGCATCCTCAAGGGGTCGTCGATCATCACGATCGGGTCATACCCCGGCTTGGCGAAGCGGGCATTGATCCGATCCCGCGTCGCCTGCACCTCCGCGCGAACCGTGTCGGTGTCGCGCCCAGGACTCCGCACCGGGTTGTTGATCTGCACGAGCACCACCCGGCCACGCAGCTCCGGCCGCGACTCTAGCAGCCTCTCCATGGCCAAGAGCTTGAGGTCAATCCCCTTGAACAGATCAACATCGTCCACCCCGAGCAACACCTGACGACCGGTGAACCTCGTGGCGACCTCCTTGGCCTTTGCTGCCGTCTCGGGCGATGACAACACCTCACGTAGCTGGCCTATGTCGACACCGACGGAGAGGATCTTCACGACAACATTGCGGCCGAAGTAGTCGATGCCGATGTAGCCTCGATGGGTGTGGCTGGAGACGCCGAGGAGCCTGGCGCAGGCGGAAAGGAAGTGGCGGGCGTAATCGTAGTTATGGAAGCCCACAAGGTCGGCGTTGAGGAGGGCGCGGAGGAGCTCCTCGCGAACCGGGATGGCACGGAAGAGCTCCGAGGTGGGGAAAGGCGAGTGGAGGAAGAAGGCTATGCGGGCGCGCGGCGACTTGTGGCGGAGGATGGTGGGGAGGGCCAAGAGATGGTAGTCGTGGATGAAAACGAGGTCCTCATCGGGGTTGAGATGCTCGAACACGCGGTCGGCGTACTGCGTGTTGACGGTGAGGTAGGCGCGGTAGAGGTCCGGGTTGAAGCTCAGTCCGCCACCGCTGGAGGAGGGCGTGAACGGCAGGAGGTAGTGGAGCATCGGCCACAGGTAGTGCTTGCAGAATCCGTCGTAGAAGTTCGTGTGGAGGCTGGGCTCCAGGAACACCGGGCTGCAGACGAAGCGCGCGAGGAGATCGGCCGCGAGCTCCTCGGACGCAGGGATCGACGCGGCGGCGGAGGGGAGCGCGCCGACGAAGACCACGGGGCGGGGGAGACCGCGGGCGAACTGGAGCGGGAGCGAGTCGGCGTCGAGAAAGAAATCGAAGCCGTGCGGCGCGTCCGGATTGGGTTCCGCACGGAGGGGGAGGCGGTGGGTGACCACGATGCGGCGCGCCTCCACCGGAAACGACGAGAGCTCGCCATCGGAGGCGGAGGGGGAGGCCATCGCAGCAGCCTGCACAGCACAGGGGCCCGGCCGTTTAGTTTGGGTTCTTGTCATCTTGTGGGAATAGGGGGATGGGGTCGTGGTATTTGCCAGCCGGCCGCCTCGAGAAGGAAGCGCTGGACGGGCAAGCTGGCAATGGCAACTCATTTTTCCAGCCTGGTCCTCCAATTTTCTTGTTTTTCGAAAACCCCAATTTTCTTGTTTTTTCAAAAAAACGAGAGACTGATTTGGCAATGCAAGCAACAACATGTGTTCGTGGGCATAAATGGCGGCGTGGAGGGGGAGGAGGAGAAGAAGTTCAACGACTGCCTGGAGTTCGAGGTGTGCAACCAGGACATGCTTAAGATGGAGCTGTGCAATAAGTTTTTTTTTTTTTTTGAGGACGCATGCCTGTACAATGACCAGTGCCAGTTTGCGCATGGCATCGGTGAGCTCCGCCCTGTTCGCTTTTTTTTGATTCGACCGCAACTCGTATAGGACGTCGACGCTTGACGCGGAAGCAGGCCCAGCTGTAGCTCGTCTCGGACGCGCACACGTGACGCGGAAGCGGGCCCGAATGTATTTGGTTGACGTGGAAGTAGGCCCGGATGTATTTGGTAGCACCCGTTATATGATGACTTTAGAGTGTATTTAGACTTAGATCGATAGAGATAGAGATAGAGATAGAGATAGACATACCAGTTATTTCAGCGGACTATATTTCTTTATGTAATATAATAGGGCTCTAATAGAAAAAAAAACGTTTGCTTAATGTTCACGTGTTCTCACCAACATCCATTGAATTCTTTACAGGATTTTGCTGGCACAATGCTATGTCGTATTGCATAGAGAATACAGGCATATGTTTGTTGTGAGGCTTTTCTTCCTTTGTGATATGGCTATCCCATTCAAATTGGCAAGATTATGGTCAATATTAAAAATATACCAACTCAGATATAATCTAGCTCAACCCAACTATATAATAATAAAGAGATAATGGGCGGTGAAAAGAGAGTTTTGCCCGGACCTTATCCCTTCCCATTAATGTAGGGATATTATGGACAATTTAATTTAAATCATTTATAATACTGGATTCAAATAGCCACATGTTAGTTTTTAACTATACAAATTCTATAATCCATAGCCATAGCCTTTATCCCATCCAAATAAAGCCCTTAAACTCTCAAAAAATATCATCATTATGTAAAGTTGCTCACAAAAGCTTTCACAATGGGTTAGGAATGATTTTTTTTTTTGTTTTCCGTAGTGCATATCAACATTGCCAAGAAAATCATGATAAACTACCTAGTATGCCAGCTCACTTTTTTTTGCCTCACAGTGTGTAATGGATGAAGAATTTTTGCTCCTTTAGCCATGCATGCCTACCAGAATAGCCAATCCATCAATGTTAAAAACAATAAGGTGGCTTGTAGTTTTTTTCGATGAAAAATAGTAGATACGATGTCCCGTGTTCGTAGCACCAATTGTATTTTCTTAAGGGCGTGCTTGGTTCTCTTCTCTGCGTAGCCTGTATCGGGTCTAACATCCAGATCATGCAGGCCAGTGGTGTTTGGTTGCCTTGCTTTGCAGCGCTAGGATCCCGACAACAGTTGTTTAATTTGATTGCATGTTCTCTGGCTTGTAGCTGCGCTCACTATCTCTCAGTCGAGTCACGAGGCGCGCGCTCGCACCCACGGGAGCTAGGCTCCCAAGAAACGAAAACAAGATATGTTTCCTAGGAACCAAGCTCAGCGACGCTTTTTGCATGCGGTTAGCCAGGCTCTGCAGCTCGCCTAGCCGACCAAAAGGTCCTCTCAATGCTCTAACGCCCACACTGGATATGGACCGAACTGTCTCACGACGTTCTAAACCTAGCTCACGTACCGCATTAATGGGCAAACAGCCCAACCCTTGGAACCACCTGCAGCTCCAAGTAGCGAAGAGCCGACATCGAGGTGCCAAACCTAATCCCGCCAATCCTGCAACACGTGAGCCATGCCCACTCGAAATCAGCAAACCAAATGCGCTCTTATGTGTATTCTAAGTTGTGAATTGAGATACTCATAGACATCCCAAACTTCACCAAGTCTCTTTGGATGTTTTCATTTCTGTGTGTGTGGTGGAGGACTGGTGGTGTGGGTGTTTACGTAACGTGACTACGTGAGACATATTGGCATGTAGTGGCATTGTTTATAAACAACTCATGCAAACATCTTACGTTGCGCACATTTTCATGGTACCTTAAAATATGACGCATATCTAATACAGAAACAAACTTATTTTGAGTGACAATATATCTCCATAGTCAATGCTCACGTCACCCATAGAACATTGCAAAATATTCTATTGATATTGTATAAGGATGCATAACTGGATACTACACCTGAAAGGCATGATGTCGGTACGAACTTGGTGCTATATAGGCATGTATGTTCTCGTATGACACAAACCATGCAATGGTAGGTCTATTTTTTATGCTTTCTAGCATTATTACAACACATGGCCAACGAACTCCTCTGCAGGAATATGGCTACTAATGGAGCACGTCACATGAGAGGTCAATAGATGATCGAAATTTTGTGTGTATTGTCCCTTGCAATTTCAATTGGTTATAATTGACAATTCCCCCACCCCACAACAAAAACTATTAGTGTAATAAATTTACATCCCTCACTATGTGACAATATTTGTAGATGAAAAAAATAATGCAACGTATCAGCTTAGGCTTTCAACCTAAATAAAAGAGAATAAAGCATGCATATAGGCACCTTATCTTTAGTCATCTTGTGTTTTATTGGTACAACTTGGGCCAACATTCTTCTCAAAAGGAAAACTTTGCCCAACATTTAAATGGGGGCTAGGCTTGCATTCGGACGTTCAGGACGAATGCGCACGTCCAGACGCCCATGCCTGCTGCTGCACTAGCTCGCTCGCCCACGTGCGCCTGCTACTTTATGCTCTGCTGCACGCGCTTATCTCGCTCGCCCGCACGCACGCCGCTGCCGCCTCGCACCGCGCTTGCTGCTGCGCTCGCTTCTGCTGCACGCGCTTGTTGCTGCCTGCTCTGTTGTTGCGCTTTTCATATCGCAGGACCGCCTGCGCTCGATACGTATCGCGCACACTAGGGACCGCCTACGTCTGCTCATGAAACACTTACAACATGAAAATGCCTTTTGCAACATACGTCTGAAGTAGATGAAATATTTGGAACATATGCTTGCAACATATGTGTATAGCCACTGCAACATATGAAACATCGAGAGAAAAATACTTGCAACATACGTTTGAAGTAAATGAAACATTGTGAATAGACACTTGCAACATACATGTATAGTCATTGCAACATATGCAACATCGTGATCTACTTTTGCAACATCCATATGAAACACTAGCAACATACCTCTGGAACATCTGAAATACTTAAAACATACGTTTACAACATGCGCCTTCAGTGCAACATGGGCAGATGACGCGGCGAACTGGCACGGTGGAGGATTCTCTGCGATACGGCTGCGGCAGGCGGGGCGTGTAACGCCCGAGAGCGAGCAATGGCGCGGGCACGAGCAAACATCTGTGCCAGAGCGAGCAATGGCGCGTGGTCTGGGGAGGGTGTGGTGGTGGGGGGGGCGTCGAATGCCCGCTTAGTAGCATAACCGTTTAAATGGAGTTAAGTGCAACATAAAGAAGGACAAATTTCTAGTTTCACATCAGTTGCAGGGTGTCCATATAATTGTGTCTAGAGAATGGAATGTGGGTTATCCACAACAGAATATGGAATTACGCAACTGGCCTCGAACAGTGGACCAAGCTCAACAACAAACACGTGCACCCAGCAGTTTGCCTTCGATTCATTTCTTCTTCTCCCCTCGTCTTTTTACTACGCTTGCTAAGCATGATCACCGGATGATTTTATTCACACGCAAGGGAGAAGGAACCCTTTCATTTGTTCCTGTAAAAAAGGCTGTGACGATCTCAGCGTTTTCTTTGTTTGTCAGGAAACTGTCAAAAAGTGAAATTTGGTGTTGTACTGTGTTTTTTCATAAAACATAATAAATTTCAAGTGTGTACGTCTATTTTTTTTACGACGAAAAAAGAATTATATTAGATAATAGTTGGGTACATGAACACATTACAAGCACTCTAAATTACATAAATATCCAGAAACTGATTTTCATCTAAATTGTACCCACACTGTGAATAGCTCCAGATCTCAAAACCAAACATGTACGACGCTTTTGCAGTATGGATGACCGTACAGGCAAACACTCGGCAAAAGGCCTGAGAACAAATGCCCAATGAACGACGGCCAACATTCATGTAGCCGGAGTTGAGAAACTTCTTTTTTCTCGATATCTCCCTTCTTCTTTCTGCTATCGAAGAACGAGGAAGACTAATCTGAAATTTATTCTCCCTAGTCTTTTATTGTGGTCGGATCTAACCACGATAAAACGGACACACTTAAAGATTTCGCAAATATCGTTGCATAATATGGGAGCTTATCCGCCGATGAAGATTTTCAATAAATCGGGTAGGTTGTGGACGAGACTTCAGACTTTTGAGAGATCAGGAGGGCACAATAAAGATCCACTACCTATATCTCATCCAAAAGAAATTAAGATATCTGTGCGGACGGTCATAGAAGGAAGTGTTGATTAGGTCCAATTTCCATGTATATTCTTTTTTCGTACGGAATATGCTAGTATATCTTTTTTTGTTTGTGAAAAATCATGCTAGAATGAGCAGGTTTTAATCTCTCGTCTTGTGTCGGGACATATATGGAAACTTCAGAGGTAGAAAGGACGAACTTGCCGCTGTTAGACCTCATCAACGAGCGGTCGTTCTCCGTCCTACAAAAAGGGAAATTTCCGGTGTCTTTCGCCTGTCTGGGATTGGATGGAATGATGATTTTTTATCTGATCTTGGACCATCATCTACTTTTAGCCGGACACACGTAGCTGGGTTCAGATGTCGTGAATCTATTTTCGGGAAGGAGGTGCCCACATCGTTCTCTGAACTTGTGAGGTTCCTGAAATGAAATGGCAAATCAATAGTACTCCGTACCACCAGAAGGGTCATAGTACTGTAAGAGATAGGAACGGGAATAAGAGAAGAGCACCGTTTGGTATGACCCATGAGGCCGGGAGGCAGCATGAATTCACGAGAAAAACGTGCAAGCCGAGTTATTAATAACTAGAAAAGGGCACGCTAAAAAGCAGCTAAAACACGACGTGATGAATCAACGGGAAAAAAGGACTATAGGGAAGAAAATGCCAAGTCCATGGAGATGCGCATCAGCGCATGCAGCTCATGACATCCAATCCGTGGTGACCATTGACCGCAGCACCGTACCGAGGAGCCTACCGAAGTACGGAGTAGTTACCAGTACCTTGCGTCGGTGGGGTAGTTTGCCAATGCCAACAACGTACGAAGCAATGTCTCGCCCATTCCAACATGCCATGTGACACGACGCGACACGGCCCAACAATCAAACCCGGCCCCCACCCAGTCCGACCAATCCCCCCTGGGACGACCATCGACCGTGCAGGAGTCCAACCACGCTATCCTGTTGGGGTTGGGGTTGGGGCTGGGGCGGGGCGCAGGCCGACACCCCCACGGGAGATGTGCAGTTTGTTTGGTTTGGTGGTATTCGGCTTATAAGCCATGGCTTATCAGTCAACAAATATTATTTTTCTCTCACACCAAATCAGCTAATAGCACTTTCAGCCATGACTTATAAGCCAAACCAGCCCAAACGAACAGGCCGGTGAGTTCAAGCAGCGGCGGCATGACTGCAACTCGGCCACTCGGCGCACTCGGCTATGAGCCTGTGAGCCTCTAACGCCCCCCGCCCGCGGCCGCCGGTCGGTTTCCTTCGGGCTCTCGGCGGGCAGATCGGAGCGCGACTTCTGCCGCTAGGATCGGAGGATGGCGGCGGGTGCCGGTGCGGTTGCGCGCCAGCACACGTTGTTTTGGCTGGCGGCCTGATCGCCCACGCGGCCACTCCTCGAACTCAGAGAGACACAGACCGAGAGCCAAGCAAAACATGGGCACTTTTGCTGCCGCGATTTGCTCACGCGCCGCGGCCGACCGGGGCGGGGGTTGTGGTTGCGGCGTGGGGGCAACTGACGATGGGCACGGTATTTTGCGGTGGAGTGAATGTGATCGGCTGGCCGGCTGCGGCGGGGCCTGCCCCGGGTGTCCTCCACCTTCTGGGTCGGTGCTCCTCTGGATCGTCCGTTCGACACACGACGACTGCCCCGGCTTCGGTCCCGTTTGGCAGGACTGACTGCTGATGCGGCTGATTTATTGTGAGAGAAAAACATGGTTCTCATGGCTGAAAAGTAGGATTGATTCTAGCTGATAAGCTCAAGCGAATCTTCTTTAGTGTAGCAACATGTTGTCAAATCATGGACTAAGTAGGATTAAAAAATTATCTCGCAAATTAGTCTCAATCTGTACATTTAGTTTCGTAATTAGTCTATATTTAATACTCCATGTGTCTAAACATTAAATGTGATAGGGGCTAAAGTTTACTCGGGGAAAATAAACACAGCTTTTCGTTTGCCGGAGGAGCTAGGATACTACAGTAGCATACTACAGAGCACGCTGCACTGCGTCTGCTTCTTGATTCCCCACTGCACCGCTCCTTCGTGCGAATACACACGTGCCAGGACAGCAGACGTCCGGCGTCCGGGACAGATATGCTATGATTCTCCTCGTGGGCATAAAAAGAGACCATGATTTTGTTGCTGACACAAGATCTAGTACCAGCGGGTCTGCGACGTTCTGCCAGAATCCAAATTCACTCCACCCGGGCTGTTCAGGCGATTTGTCAACGGCCATCTACTTCGCACGTCGTACCTGGTATGAGCTAGGGCGATGACTTGGCGAGTTCTTGTCCTCTTCGGCTGGTATTAAATTTGCTGCTGATTTGTACTGCCCGTTTGTTGTTAGAAGAGAAGGAAAAGGTATATAACACGGTGCTTGAACCACGTCGCCGGTTCGGGTTTATATAATAATTGTCAAAACGTGGCTCGTGAAGGGTCACCACGTTTCTTATTTTATTGTTTGACTTCGTTGTCACCTTTGCTGGGCTGCGTTAGATAAAGGCAGAACATTTATTTTGGCCCCTCAACTATAAATTGAGGCTCAGTTTTATCCCTGAACATTCAAAACGATCGTTTTAGTCATTAAACTCTACTTTTATGCTCAATTTCATTCTAGAACTATGAATATGATCGTTTTAGTTCTCAAACTTTGTATTTTGGGCTCAATTTCATTTATAAACTATCAAAGTGTATTTTGTTCTTTAAACTTTTATTTTCAACTCAACTTTGTCTACGTTCTACGTGGAACGCTGCACTGTTGCACCTGATTAGCTCCAACACCACCAGAGATTGGAGATAGAAAAATAATATTCCTCCAAAAACTATTTTGTGGCCATTAATAATTCTAAGTTGTTACTTTTAGTGTTACCTTATAATGGTACCATTTATATATATCCGACTAAATGATATATGGGGCAATTACAGTTGCATTGAACACTTTTATTCTTTAAGATACATGGATATATTGAAATAATAGCAGATCTATAATTTTGATCATTTATGAATGAAATTGTGTCTAAAATATAAAATTTTATTTTTGAATAGACAAAATTGAGTTGAAAATAAAAGTTAAATGCACATTGATAGTTTATGGATGAAATTGAGCCCAAAATACAAAATTTGAGTACTGAAACGATCATCTTTACAGTTGTAGGATGAAATTGAGCCTAAAACTAATGTTTGAGGATCTAAACGGCCATTTTAAAAATTTAGGGATGAAATTGAGTCTCGGTTAATAGTTGAGAGACCAAAATGGCTATTGTGCCATACATAAACCACTTGTCGGAAATCAAAAAAAGGGGGCTACGATTCGAAATCAGCAGTGCCTTCATCACGAACAGCTCTGACATCTACGACATTTTTTCATTCTTTGTTGTGGTTTGTGCTTTCTCTCGCAGGATATTTTAGGTTTTTACTTGGCGACGGAATATTGATTTGTGATGGGATTTACGTCATGTTTAGTTAGATAGTCTAGAGCAACTCCAAAGACTCTTTATATCATTCTTAGTTTATAAATACAAATAGTGATTTTAGTGAAAAATATCCTCCAACAGCATCTTTAGGCCTTATTTTGATGTATGTGTATCCACTTCATTCTATATGTGTTGGAGTGGATTGGGATGAAACTTAGTTTAATTCCACGTACTCCAATCCACTTCAACACACGTGATTTAAGATGAATACATGTGCATCCAAACAAAACCTTAATTGTATCTTCAAATATAGACATCCTATATTCTAGATTTCTTGCTAGCCAGAGAGCGAAGATGACTCTCTAGGGCGCACATAATAGAAAAAGCTATTGAAGGGTGCAAATATAAAATATATATAAAACAATTTTTACTCAAATAACTCTTCAAATCATGATTTATTAGAGAGTAAATTTTAGAAAGACTCTTAAAGATGCTCTTTATATGCAAAAGTCATTGATTATTAGCTAGCTAATTATTAGTAAGATATTGTTTGGATCCAACTGCTTAGAGCATCTACAAAGGTAACTAAAAATAATCTGAAAATTCGAGTTTTGCAATCTTTCCGGTATTAGAAAGGAAAAAAGTAACTCTATGACCAATTGTTTTTTAATAATTTGCACCTAAAAATGAAAAATAGTATCCATTTGAAGAATTTTGTCACTGCTCGTGCCACACATACGCTGCACCATTCCGCCGCTAGCCACCCCACAACCAGCCATCTACCAACACCTAACTAACACCAAGATCTTTCTAAGACAGGATCTCCATTGCTGGCTCTATCTCGCAATATTCTTTGATCTGAAAATATGGTGTCCGTAGATCCCATTCTGGTCGAACCTCCTAGGCGACATAGAGGAAACCCTGACTGTCATCCTTGACACCTTAACTCACGGCTAGAACCTACAAAATAGAATCTCCATTTATTCTCAGATATGAAAATAGTAAGAGATTCAATTCTGATGAACTTCACGTTGGCGGTAAGGGTAATTGAGTAATGAAAAAATAATTGCCGCCCCATAATATGGAGTAGTCATGCTTTGTGTATCGTTAATGTGTGGATGCCTTCGGTTTTCTAGGCGAGGATAGATTGGGAGTTAAGATATGGAGTTGTTGTAGGAGATTTTTTCCCATCCTGTCCAAAAATCAAGATTAGGAGTAGCTTTACTAAACTATTGGAGATGCTCTAATAGGTAGTTAAATAGTTGGTTGAAGGTGTATATAAACTTTTATAAGGTGCACACGCATATCAGAATTCAAACTTTAAATCTTTAACCAATAGTTTGGCTGATAAATTTTAATGCGGATATATTTGTAATTAAATATGCTATATGACTATCATAAGTTTATAAGTATAAATAATACAATATAAAATAAATAAATAAATAGTCAAAGTGTAATTTGGATACCTATAAAAGGGAATGGAGGGAGTAGCATCTCTTCACCAACTAATTAACTAGCCCACTGTCCTGAAATACAAGGTATTGAGGATTTAAAATTTCTACCGAATTATAAGGTATCATATATTGCTCAACACTATCCATGCATGTCTATTTTTAAAGGAAAAAGTCTATATTACTCCCTTCAAATTTGGCCCATGTCCAAATAACTCTCCAAACTAACATTTGGTTCAATTTACTCCCTCCAACTATTTAAGTTGGTCCAAGTGAACTAACACCTAAAAGAGTTTTTTTTTTCTTTTTTTGTTTCTCTATGTACAAATTATATTTTAGTTTCAAAATTTGTGAGATGATAGAGGACATTGTATTTTGTATTAAAAAAATACACTATGAATTATTCATCATTATGTTTTATATGATACGATATTGTACCTCCAGTGTTAATTTATTATTAAATTTCCTAAGCTATTAAAATAGTGATAAAAAGTTAAGATATATTTTTCTAACATAACTTATGATGTTCTCTATCATATCACAAAAATTGATATTAAGACTCAACTAATACGTGGAAAAACAAAAATAACAAATCATACTAAGAGATAAACTAGCCTAACTAAAATAGTTGGAGGGAGTAAATCGACGGGCAGAGCCTGCTGCAGTCCGTGGGCCATCATGGCACAGAGCATGACGTGAGGTCGCGAGCGATGCAGCCTGCGAGACTGCTCCATTGTGTTTCGCGCACATACGGTTTTAACTCCCCTCAAAAAAGAAAAAAAACGGGGTGGGCAGGCGGTACTGGCCATGGTCGGTGCGAGCATCCAGGCCGGCCCGACCGAGCAGCTAGTCCCGTGCGTGTTGATACGCAACCACGTTGTCGCTGCACTGCACTGCATTAACACTGACATGAAGATTAGTGTTGCCGTGCTGATTCCAACCATCAATGAAAAATCATGACGTGAGATTGAGATCCGGAAATCTCAGAGCTTTCCCTCTGGGCGACCACGGAGGCGATCACGATCCCATCGCCTGGATCACCACGCCGGTGATCTCCAGGCCTGCTCCACCGACGATCGCTCTGATCCCGGTGTCCACGCCCCGCCTTCCGACGTCCAGTCAGCGGCGGCCACCGCAAATCGCCGGTTAGCCGTTCTTGGCACCGTCGACCAAAGATTATTCTAAACCCTTTTCCCACTAGGGTCTAAGCGCCGCTTAAGGTATAGTGTTGGGATCGTGTGGTGTCTGCCTCGTCTCTGTTGCAGATCACCTGTGTTGATTTTCCCCTCCTTCTAAGGGCGCTCTAATGACGATGGCAGGAGGTGGAAGGAAGGGGGCGGGGAGGATATCCCGGGCCCAAATGTGACGGATCTGCAGAGCAAACTCAATCTTACGGAGGAAGAGAGAGCAGTAGCAGATTTTAGTGATGACGACGATGATGTGGTTTTACCGACGATGGAGTGGGCACTTGTTGGTAAGGTCCTCTCCCCCATGGCGATCCATGTCAACACAGTCCGATCGGCAATGAAACCCGCCTAGGGCAACCCGGCTGGTCTGAAAAATCCGGCGATCGGTGAGAAGAGTGACAACCTGTTCGTGGCAGAATTCGTTGGAAAAGTGGATGGAAAGGGCGTTGGCAAGCACACCGTGGATGGTTGGAAGACACGTGGTCATCCAACAACCTTATGATGAGTGCTTGAGCGCATTAGAGATTATTTTTGATTGTATGGAAATTTGGGTAAGAATTTTGAATCTGCCCCTCGGATGGATGAAGCAGAGGGGTAATCGTGCTATGAGCTTAATTGGTCATGTGGTGAAAATGGATGTGGACAGGGATGGGAAGGCTAGTGGAGCTTTTCTGAGAGGTCGGGTTGCTATTGAAATCGATAAACCCTTACGCCGGGGGGTTCTTTTGTGCATGAACAAGACGGAGGATCCCCGATGGTTTGCAGTGTAGTATGAGAAGCTACCCTTCTATTGCTTTGCTTGTGGCGTGATGGGCCACTCGGAGATGGAATGTGACCATCCGGTGGCTAGGAATGATGAGGAAAAATTACCCTATGATGTCCAGCTAAGGGCACCAGAGGAGAGACGTAGGCGTCCTCAGCCCTTTGTGGGGCTGCTGCCGATTCTTTTGGCAATGGTTCTTCGTCGGCGTCGAGACCGCTGAAAGCTCTAGTTTGGTTTTGGTGAATTAATGAAACCTCAAGTGCTAACCCGTTGCTCTAAGTGATCATGAGATAGGTTAGCACATTCCAAGTGGTAGAGCAAATGGTGAAGATCATGATGGTGGTGATGGCCAATGATGATGATCAAGTGCTCAGTCTTAGAAAAGAAGAAAGAGAAAAACAAAAAGCTCAAGGCAAATGTGATATCCATAGGAGCTCTTTGTTTTTGGTGATCAAGACACCTAGTGGGTGTGATCACATTTAGGATAGACACTACTATAGATTGACTTATCACTATCATCACTTTCACTGTCGTAGCAATACAAGCGACTATGTTATGCTTCCACCGCCGGTTGGACCGATAGCGAGGCCTCCTGAGGAAGGAAACCGACAGTTGAAACTTCTACCACCGATGGGTTAACAATAGATGTGGTAGTGGTATTTTCTCAGCCGTATGAAAAGTCGAGCCAATGGGATACGTGTTATGGCCACTGGTCCTCCACGACTGTTTGGCCTTCCGACGGTAAAGTGAGCGTGAGTTATTTCCCAACTACTTGCACTTCTCCATCTTCAAGGTTGGCCTATTTAACCAGGGTCTAGATGCACCTCTTAGGCTCAATCCACACTCTTGAATCCACACACTCGTGAGCGCTACTGTATCTTTTCTCATCGTCAAACAGTGCTTTGTCTTCATCCTTGCACCTCTCACGGACTCCTCCTGGCCGTGAGAGGTGCAAGATGGAGATAAAAGCACCTCACCGGGTGTTTGGAGAAGGCCTTCAAGATTGGGTGCTTTAGATTCCATAACCTTGCTTCCCTTTAGCATCGAGATGTAGATCTGCATCTCTCGACTCTAAGAGGTAGCAAGATTATGGAATATAAAGAACCCCACTGAGATGCAGGTGCAAGTTTTGCGAGGTGCTCCTTCTCCATCCTTGGCGAGGTGCTGTCGCTGAACAGGAGCTTGACCTTGATGATTATAGATCTTCTTGCAGATCTTGTGATAACAGAAGATCTATAATCATCTGGTTTTCTCCTGTTCAGGGGCTCCATACTCGATTGGGGGTGCTTCAAGTTTGAGATGTGCTCGTTCTTCAAGATTGGGTGCTTTATATTCCGTCTTGAAGCTCTCATGGTCAAGAAGCATATCACATCCCTTGACTGTGAGGGTTGCGAGATGGAAGGTAGAGAACCTCACTAAGGGTGAAGTTTTGCGATGTGTTGTGTCGTTCTTTAGATTCCATAATCTTTATAGCTCGGGGGATATGTTGCTTTGTATGTGCAAACCGTCGTATGGTACGGATCTGTTATCGCGTAGACCTCAATGGAAAATACGTAAAAAAAGTACTACCAAAGTATTTAATTTGGGTCGATGCTTGATAGCCGAGTCTCATTGGCTCAAAATAGCTGACACCTAGAGTATCGCTTTTAGAACAAAAAATAACAATAAAAGACATAGGATCAAAAGTGACATTAAAGCAGCAGATTGTTTACTTATAACTTATAAGACCCTATATATAATCTATGGTCCTAAGAAAACATTGTTTACAACATCTTGTGCATAGATGGTCACTGCGATAGCCTCGACAGCATCAGTGAAGTCTCCAATCAGGTCCTCTTGATCGTCCAGCCAAACAGTGTCCAAAAAACCAGGTTCTAGGTGACGGAGCTCGTGCCCTGAATGCAGTTGTGCTGCAATAAGAGCGGCACCGACACCATAGCGGACGCCATGAGTTGCCACTTCTCTGGCATGAATCGGGATATCATGTAGGTGATCTTTAAGAGAAACACCCCTAGCGTTGACTGCTGCAACTGCGCCAAGTGCTGCACATTGGAGGGTCTCGTGGCGATTCTCCAGGTCGATCTCCCGGCGATGAGCCTCCTCGATCTCGCGACGAGAATGAGCCAACTGTTCCTCAAGATCTAATGAAAATGAAGCATTAGTTACGCCTTCGTCCGGCTTCTACACTTTATGAGATGTCCATCGCTCAGTGTGGGGATAAACCTATCGCTTAAATTTGGCTTATGCCGATGCTTATGCTGATTTGTTGTGAGAGAAAAACACTATTCGTTCGCTGAAAAGTACTGCTGAAGTAGTACTGAAGAATAGGGCCAAGGTTTTTGTCATCATAACTGTAGTTGCTAATAGATCCTTGTTATTGTACGCCTGGTGAATGAAAGTGTAATAGAGTTAATCGAAAAAGAATGTCTTTTGTTGATTTTGAACACTGTTACCTCACTGTGATGCTAGTGGGGTGTTGCTTTGTATGTGCAAACCGCAGTATGGTACGCCTTTGTAATCGCGTCCATTGTTATTGTAGAGATCAATACCTTTATTATGCAACATCAGCTGATGAACTTTGTCATGTTAACGTCCATTGTTATTTTTTGTTCTAAAAGCGATACTCTATGTATTCAGTAAGCTACTAAGGCCCAACTGAATTACTTTGTATAATACATCTTCTTGTTGTAGCCTGCAAAAATAATGTTCATAATATTTTGTTCCTTTCCAATGTTCAATTTTTGTATGACACACCCATCGTTAGGTGCTACGTACCATCTTCTTTAAGACCCAATCACCACCGCATGTAGCCTTCACTGCCGATATCATCAAAATTTATAAGCTAGCGCGAGACTCCCGCGTGTTTTTAGAATTTTTGGCACATTTGTAGTTAGCTTACAAAGACCGCTACCCACCCAGCCACCACCCTATCCATCTCCTCCTCAAGTGCTGCTATTCCTCACCTACTCATTGGCGTGCAAGCCGCCACTCATCACCGACAAGCTAGTGCTCCGCGTCGGTACGCCTCACCGGCACGCCCGCACAGATCCACCGGTGACCAGGCTGGTACTCATCACCGCCGTGTCCACTCGAGCTCACTGCCACAAGATCCAAAGGCAAGGGTAATGCTTTCTCGCACTTCCCTTATCCATGTTTCTTGGCTTTTGATTCCCCTTTTATCTCATCTGAGTATGAATCAAACTTCCATCTAATCATTAAGGAGCTCACGAGCACATCCCCGTAGGTGCTCCTACTCTGATTCAGGCGACAGCGCTGCCGCTTCCATCGCCGGCCCCTCTCCACCACATCCTAGTCAAGATGGAGGAGGCCACCAACAAGAGTAACGAAGTAGACATCCTCATAGACGATGTCTTGGTCCTTATCCTCCACCGCCTCATCGCCCGCACCTTGTGCAGCTGCAAGTGTATGTGTCCCTCCTGGTACCGCCTCATCTCCGAATCCGAGCACCGTAAGGAGATGCCCTAGTTTATCGCTAGACTCATGTATGGCAACTGGAAAGGCAAACGCCGATTTGCCAGCTTCACCAGTGAATACCCCTCCTTTTCCTTCTTGCCCTTCCCCATTCAGGATTTAGTCATCTCAGATTGCTGCAGAGACCTCTTCCTCTACTAGTGTGTTGGGCTTCGCTATGTTGTCTGCAATCCGGTGACTAGCAAATCAGTGGTACTACCACATAACAACCTTTGTTATGGTTCAGGTCACTAGGGATTCGATCCCACAATCTTCTCGCACTTCCATGTGGTAGAAATGGATAAGGTCGCCTAGGGTGTTAGTTGTCAGCATCTACTCATCCAAACTGGAGCATGGATGTGTATAGAATCTGAATGGGGAGAGGATATTCTAGTATGCAAATTTTTAGGAATTGTGTTTCTTAATGGTTTTATGCACAAGCTGGAGGTGTCCCACATAGTTGCTGTTGATATGGAAGGAAAGACATGGAGGAAAATTCTAAGGCCACCAGGTTCTACAATGTCCATCCATGGAGATCAGGGTCAGTTGTGTCTATGTATTGCTGATATTTTCAATATGTCTGACCTTTCAATCTGGATCCTTGAAGACTATGGTACTAGTAAATGGACATTAACGAAGCATATGGTGAACACGCTATAGCTATTTGGACTAAACAATATTAGACTCGGTTCTGAGGATGCCAATGCAAACTACAGAGTGATTGCAGTTCACCTAGAATGGAATTTGATTTTCTGTGTTAGGGAGGACAGAACATTGATGGCATATGACATGAGCCACAGAAAAGTTCATGTCCTCCCTACTCGGATCGTCCGCTATCCTAAAAGTACCTGGAGTATTTATTATTTGAATGGACCTCACTATCTGCCTTATGTTCCCTTGTTCATGGAGTCATTAGCAGAGTAGTAAATGTGCATATGCTGTATTTTGTTATTAGGACATATCTTTGTTTAGGTAGAGAGTTGTTTTGAGTCTATATATAGTCTATAGGGGACCGTGACACCTAAGAGGGAGGGTGAATTAGGCAACTTAAAACTCTAACTATAAACTATGGCCTCTTTTTTAACCTAAGCAAAACCTATGCAAAAGATGAACTATCTAAATGTGCAACTATGGTTTTGCTAATGTGTTGCTATCTCTACCACAAAAGGAGTTATGCAAACAATATAAATGCGGAAGCTAAAGAGTAAGGTAGAGATATGCAAACTCCCGTCGATGACTCCGATATTTTTACCGAGGTATCAAGAAGCGCGCAAGCTTCCCCTAGTCCTCATTAGAGCCTCCTCGCAAGGAATCCCTCGCAAGGGTTAAGCTCCTGGTTAAGTAACTCCGTAGATAGCCCTGGGCCTTCCCCACGTGCAAGTGGGTCTCCGATGTGCCTCTCCTGGACCGCTCCCCGCCGTCTTCACTATCAAGCTTCCAGCCGAACCGCCACGGACCTTGTTTCCTTTGGTACACGGTGGCGGTCACACCACAAATGCGGTTGGTGTGATCTCGCAAGACTACAAGCCCCTCTGATGTACAACAATGGTGCGCGCAAGCACCGAGTGATAAGAGGTATGCAAACCTCACTAAACACTAGGCCTAAACCTAGAGCAAGCGTATAAGCGGTGGTCTAATCAACCTAAGCACTTCGCAAAGCACCTATGCTAATCACCTAATGAATCACTAAGCACTATGCAAGTGGAGATCACTAAAATGGTGTATCAACACCCTTGGTATGTTTCCTCAGCTCCACTCTACTCAAATGGCCGTTTGGGTGGTCTATTTATAAGCTCCACTGAGAAAGTAGCCGTTGGGGACGAAATCCTGCTTTTCTGCTACTGATCGGACGCTCAGGTCGTCCTGATCGGATTTGGTTGTGTTGGTCATCAAACACCAAAATTCAAAGTAAATGGGCCTAGGGTCCATTTTCCTTACAACCTCCTCCTTTTTGGTGATTGATGACAACACGACCAAAGCAAGCAAATAATAAATATTCGCAATTTAAAAACTATCTACTTGCTAGGATGCAATGCAAAAGGGCAAGGTTATATGATGCTAAAAGATATCACTTGTAAGACTAAAAGATACCACTTGAAAACTTATCTTTCCCTTGCAAATGTCCCCATGTGGTATTATGGATTTAAGCCTTGCTTTTGATCCTACAAGTTCTCCCTATTACATAGACTAATCCATAATCCACTATCCTCCCTTTCTCGGACCATTACCACTTGTAGGCCATTATCACTTATAAATTATTATGATCCTGCTTTTGGTCCTAAAAATTAATGCTTGCTTTTGGCCCTCTAAATTCTCCCCTTTAGAAATCAAACACCGAAAAGGAAGACATTAGTAGCACAAGGGAGGGTCAAACTTTGTGATCTTTTATATGTGAAGTGGAATAGGTCACAAAATTTGACTCTCACATTACATAGACTAAGCTCCCCCTAAATATATGCATATATATGATGGAGAATGTAGTTTTATGCATAATTGGCAAATTAATGCTCAAAGGAGTTTAATCTATATAATGCATGGAGAAAGCATATAAATACAAAAATGAAATCAACATGATGATATCGGTTTAGAAATACCACATGTGGAAACCAATTTGATTTCTACCACTTGCAATAGGTGGTGAATATTTGAAGTATGATGCTTAACTCTGGGGACTCCATTTTCCTTGCAATGAGACTACTACACACATGATAAGCTTGAAAAGGTGTTAGTCTCAAAGCATCCAACTTGTAGAGTAACCTCCCCTAAATTTGTGCACATAAGTATGGAATACTTGTAGGAGACATGCACATTGATCGTAGAATAAAAAATACCACTTGAAAGATGACATCACATGAATGTGAGAATCATTTTCTAAGGTGATATTCAGGAGAAATTATCTATAATTTGAACTTTAGCACATATTAGATGAACAATTGTAAAACAAGCTATGTGCCGTGCTCCTAAACAATTTAAAGCAAGTAGGTTTGCTCCAAGGGTCAAGAGTGAAACCGAGCAAGCCTACCATATGATTTACCTAGTGTATGCATGACAAAGGATTAACTTTGCAAATGCAAACCTAGGCATGAAAAGTAACTAGATGCTTAAAGATACCACTTGTAGGAAATTTAAATCTAGTTACCTAATATGGGAAGGAAAATTTGGTTCCATAGTATTCACTAACCCACTTGGCAATGACTTTGTCCAAAATGATGCACCCCATGAAATGCACCCATACTCTACCAAGTCTCCAAATTCCCCAAGGTCCATCGGACTTCTCACTTCTCTTTTGGGATCCAAACCTTCTTGGTGCTCTTCATATTGGAAATGATTTCCTTTGGCACCCAAAAGCGTTTGACCCCATTGTTCGCTTGCTTGTTCACCTTGATGGCCACCACCTTGTTATTTTTCTTCTTCTTTAACAAGTATGGTATGGAGGCCTTGTTGTCCACCTTATTGGTGTAGGTGTTGGAGAGCTTGCTTGTTTGCTTTGTCTCTTTCTTCTTTGCTCCTCCCCCATTCTTCACCTTGCACTCATAGGACTTGTGGCCTTCCTTGTGGCACATGTAGCAAACCACGGTTTGTCCTTCATCAAGCTTCTTCACTCCCTTGACGGTGTTATTTTGATGAAGTTGGGTTTGCTTCGTCTTGCCTTTCACTTGAGTCAAGTCCTTGGTGAGGCGAGCCACTTCTTGTTTGAGTTGCTCATTCTCCTTTGCAACCTCTTGTGTGCATGTATCTATAACAACTTTTTCAACACAAACTTGGTTGCACAAGGGTGAGTCTAAACTTAAATCATTGCAAGAAGTAGAGGCATCTTTTTAGACATATCAAAGATAGAACTTTTCTTTTTAGATGCCTTGGTGAGGCTGGAACTAACGACATCAAGATTAGCAACATTATTAGTTAGCTCATCACAATGTTTGCATATGGTTTCCATTTTAGCAAGCAAAGTTTTATAAGCATCTTGTGAGCTAGCTAACTTTTCTTTTAATTTTTCATTTTTCCTTACAAGATGCTCATCATTGATTGTGCATGTATTTATTGTTGCACTTGCCTCAAGTTGCTCAATTTTAGTAGATAGTTCAATATTAAGATTAGCAAATGTCTCATATTGTTGAAGCAAGGTTTTATATGCTTCTTGTGAACTATCTAGATTTTCTTTTAATTTTTCAAGCTTCTTTTGTTGACTAGTATAAACTTTAGCATAATTAAGATTTTGTTGTATAATTTCATCATAAGAAGGCATTTCATCATCACTACCACTCTCACTAGAGGATGAGCTTTCATTACCTCATGCCATAAGGCACACATGAGAAGATCTTGATGATGAGTGCTTGTGCCCTCACCTCTTGTGGTGGTCTTCTTCTTCATTTGAAGAATCATCCCATGACCTTATTGATGTGAGGGCTTTGTCCTTGCATGACTTCTTCTTTATCTTGGGTGTTGGCTTGTTTGGACAAACTTTCACAAAGTGCCCCAATTCGCCGCATCCATAGCATCCTTTCTTCCTTTGGTCATTTCTTTGATTGGTGAAAATGAGATCTTGAATTTGGATGGGCACACCCTTGATATTGAGCCTTTGGATCATCCTCTCCACCTTGTTGATAAGTTTGATTGATTTTTCATTAGGGTCGGAGGTGGAGGAGGAAGATTGATCATCATCACTTGAATCTTCATCATCATCATCATCATCATCTTCTTCTTCACCTTCACTTGAGGAGCTTGAGCTTGAGCTTGTCTCAACTCGCTTGCCTTTCATCTTCTTTTTCTCACTACATGCGAGAGCTTTGCCTTTGCTTGATAAAGAGGCTTCTTCTTGACCCATCTTGCATGATATTTCAAATGCCACTATCTTGCCAATGACTATGGCATGGGGTCATGGTGCTCAAGTCCTCCATGTTGTGAAGGATGGTGATGATGCTTGCATATTTCTTTTATGGTAGCATGGAGATGATCTTCCTCACAATGTCCATGCCATCTAGCTTGGTCAATCCTATTGAATGGAGCTCATTGATAATTAGATTCAAACGAGAATACATATCACGAACAAGCTCATCATCATTTATTTTAAAAGAATTATAATTTTGCTTAGCTAGACAATGTTTTTGCTCACGGACATTAGATGTGCCATCATGGAGCTCTTGGAGTTTTAACCAAATTTCATGTGCCATATAAAGTGAACACTTGGTTAAACACATCCATGCTAAAGGATTCAAATAAGCAATTTTTAGCTCTAGCATTAAAATGAATTTTCTTTTCTTCACTCTTTGTGGGTTTATCGGGATTCTTAATGGGTTTCATCCCATCACGAGTGACTCTCCAAACACCCAAATCTACCGCCTCAAGGTGACAAGCCATTCTAGCTTTATAGTAAGGAAAGTTAGTGCCATCAAAGTGCGGAGGCCTAGAGGTATCCATCCCAACCACTCTAAATAGCGTCAGCTCAACGGCGGAGAAGCCAAAGGTTCAATTTGAGCCAACCAGCTCTGATACCACTTGTAGGGGACCGTGACGCCAAAGAGGGGGGTGAATTAGGCAACTTAAAACTCTAACTATAAACTATGGCATCTTTTTCTAACCTAAGGAAAACCTATGCAAAAGATGAACTATCTAAATATGCAACTATGGTTTTGCTAGTGTGTTGCTATCTCTACAGCAAAAGGAGTTATGCAAACAATGTAAATGCGGAAGCTAAAGAGTAAGGTAGAGATATGCAAACTCTCATCGACGACTCTGGTATTTTGACCGAGGTATCGAGAAGCGCGCAGCTTCCCCCTAGTCCTCGTTGGAGCCCCTCACAAGGAATCCCTCGCAAGGGTCAAGCTCCTAGTCAGGTAACTCCATGGATAGCCCGGAGCCTTCCCCACATGCAAGTGGGTCTCCGGTGTGCCTCTCCCAGACCGCTCTCCGCCATCTTCACTATAAAGCTTCCAACCGAACCACCGTGGGACTTGTTCCCTTTGGTAAACGGTGGTGGCCACACCACAAACACGGTTGGTGTGATCTCATAAGACTACAAGCCCCTCCGATGTACAACAATGGTGCGCGCAAGCACCGAGTGATAAGAGGTATGCAAACCTCACTAAACACTAGGCCTAAACCTAGACCAAGCGCATAAGCGGTGGTCTAATCAACCTAAGCACTTCGTAAAGCACCTACGCTAATCACCTAATGAATCACTATGCACTATGCAAGTGGAGATTACTAAAATGGTGTATCAACACCCTTAGTATGTTTCCTCAGCTCCACTCTACTCAAATGGCCGGTTGGGGGTATATTTATAAGCTCCACTGAGAAAGTAGCCGTTGGGGACGAAATCCTGCTTTTCTGCTACTGATCGGACGCTCAGGTCGTCCTGATCGGACGCGTCCGGTCATCCCAACCGTTAGAGCTGCGATCAACTAATCAGACACTGGTAGCATCCGTTCACATGCCACCAGATGCGTCCGGTCGCAATTTCGCCATTCTAGAACCTTTCTGTACTCGATCGGACACTGCAGTCCGGTCAGAACTGAGTGTGTTGCCAGTGATGATGAACAGTGCCATCGGTGCGTTTGGTCACTTTACTGTTTAGTGTTCGGTCACTGCTGCTGCCGAGCCTCTTGATCGGAGTGTCCGGTCACTATAAGACCAGCGTCCGATCATTGCGTCTGGTCACCACTATGAGCTCGTTTCTTCATGATCTTACGTCTGGCTTGGTTCCTATCTTCGTGCTTGGACTTTGCTTGATATCTTGGGTCTTCTCTTGTGCTTCTAGGGTCTTGCATAAGATGTTGATTATTGGATCATCACGTCACCTTCGTCCAAGTCACGTCTTGCACCCTATTGAACTACAAAACAATCACTTGCAAATTCATTAGTCCAATTTGGTTGTGTTGGTTATCAAACACCAAAATCCAAAGTAAATGGGCCTAGGGTCAATTTTCCTTACATAGTCCAATGGTATGTTGAATATTATTAATTTTGTTGCTTTGCATTGTGTAGGTTTTGGAGTCTCTATGCTTTTGAACGATTTTCCTACAATGGCTTTGGGAGAAAGAAGAGGGATTCCATGCTACATTGGCTGCCAAGCTGATCAAGGAGTGCCAATATGAAGGAGCGGAGCACATCTACCTTGTTTTAGTTATGTAAGTCTATAGGAGCAGAACCTTTATTATGTTATCTATGTACCGCTTGTGTTAATTCATTAGTTGACACAATTGTTTTGTTAGTGTCGAGCATTGTTATTATAACAAGTACTCTTCATTGTGGACATGATGAATGATGTGTAATGATTATATCTGTATGGTGTGTGTTCAGTAAGTTATTAAGGCCTAGCTGAATTAGTAAATACATTATGAAAACCGGATGCAATTCTATCACCGTTGGATGTAAGGGTCGTTGGTTGTTTTGTCATCACCGCCGTACCACTCGCCTTTGGTGAAGCAGATAGCCATCACCATCGCTTTTCATCTGATGCGGCAGGGGTCAATAGTGCATCACCGCCGAATCGTTTAGTAACCCGACACCGACTAAAAGATCATCACGGGTGGATTGTATTGCAGCACGATGGTGACCATGCCCTATGACCAGACGGTTCATACACTGATGTGATGGTGATGTTTGCCTTGACACAGGCGGTCATGCTCCAATGCAATGGAATAAGGATCTGATCACAGATGGAGGATAAGCCATGCGGCGGTGTTAGTGCATACACACACGCGGGTCATGCTCCAATGCAAAGAAAGTAAGGACCATATCATGGACAGATGATAAGCCAATACGACGGTGTAGTGTACACCCCAGTTGGTCTCAGATACCGATGGTGATGGCTATGAGTATCACTGCCCATAGCTTACCGCCGAGGCCAAAATTGGACTGCGATGTGGGTTACGACGCGGCTGTGAAAGGTGCGCGTGTAGTAGTGAGATAGTCGTACTATTAAGAGGGGTAAAACTTGTATCGAAATGCGGTTATCAAAGTGCCACTAGATGTTCTAACTTATTGCATATGCATTTAGATTCTAGTGAGTGCTAACACCCTTGAAAATATTTGTGAAAATATGCTAACACATGTGCACAAGGTGTTACACTTGGTGGTTGGCACATTTGAGCAAGGGTGGTGAAGTTGGAGATCAAAAGGAGTTGAAACAGGGGCATCGGACCCTGCTTCACAGAACGTCGGGTGCGGCAACGGTCATTTTGATTCAAATGGGACGTGTGGCAGCGCGTGAATGGATGCGGCAGGGCATTGGACCGAGCGTCGAACGGTCCGACGGTCCCATGCAGCTGAGACCGATGGTCACTTATGTGACCCAACAGCTCTATTTCATGGGGGCTCCTATTTAAGCCCCATGGCTGGCTCTAGCTCATACTCTTGGCCATTTTCATTGACATAGCAACCTTGTGAGCTAAGCCAAAGCCCCCCCACTCATCTCCATCATTGATTCATCATCTTTGTGAGATTGAGAGTGAATCCAAGTGCATTGCTTGAGTGATTGCATCTAAAGGCACTTGGTGATTATGTTTCGCTACGGATTTTGCTTGTTTCTCTTGGTCGTTGCTGCCACCTAGAAGACTTGGTGCAGTGAGGATCGTTGAGCGGAGGGTGGTGCTTGTCTTTGTCTTCGATCATGGTGATTGTTAGGGGTTCTTGACCTTTTCTCTATGGAGAGCCAAAAGGTACTCTAGTGGATTGCTCATGTCTTGTGGATCCATATCTTGTGTTGGTTGCACGGCACCTGATTGCGGGTTAGGCATGTGATGCCTATAAGCGTGTGAACCTCCAAGTGAGTGAATCATCACAACGGGGACTAGCTTGTCGGCAAGCAAGTGGACCTCGGTGAAAAATTATTATGTCATCTTGTCCTGAGGATTTTATTTGGAATTCATTGTGATTCATTGATCATCTCTTGCCACGACAGTATAAACATCACTACCTCTCTTGTGTATTTACATTTCTAGTGTAGTTAAACTCTTTAGTGTAATTAGTTTTGAGAGCTAGCTTGTGTCTTTTCTAGTGGTAGTGAGGCTCTTTAGTTAGTCTTTGAGAGATCACTAACTTAGTGGTAGTGACTTAGCCTCTTGTGTGATATAGAGATCATAGATAACTAGAATTGTGGATAGGAGGCTTGCATTTTGAGTAGGCTAGCGCAACACTCGCTTTGCTTCATAATTGTCTAACCACTTGGCTTAAGTGTTGTTGTAGAAATTTTTATAGGCTATTCACCCCTCCCTCTAGCCATTAGGACCTTTCAAGTGGTATCGGAGCCGTGGTCACCGTGATTTGAGGCTTAACAACCTTCAATGTCAAAATAGCTCAAATCAACAACACCAAGAAGCCACCCCAATTTGATGGCTCCAATTATCCTTGTTGGAAGGCTAAGGTGACAACATACATCAAGTCAATCAATAGAAAGGTGTGGAAGGTGGTGGAGACCAAATTTGAGGTAGCCGATCCAGAGAATCCCACTGTAGCCGAAGAAGTGCTTCTCTAAAATAATGACATTGCTCTTAGTGCCATTCATGATGTAGTGGATGAGACGACATTTGAGGAAATCAAGAACATTGAGATGGCTCATGAGGCATGGAAGAAGTTGGAGGAGTCATTTGAGGACACACAAGCGGTGAAAGGTGCTAAGACATATCCTCAATGAGAAGTATGCTAGCTTCAAGATGAAGGATGATGAAAATGTACCAGAGATGTTTCATAGGCTCCAAGTGTTTGTCAATGATCTCAAAGCACTTGGTGAAGAATTGAAGTACAAGGACTTTTCTCATAAGTTCTTAAGATGTCTACCCTCAAGATTTGTCATAATGGTTACTATTCTAGTGAGGAGTGGTTTGGACACCATGACACCAAACCAAGTATTGAAAGATATGATGACCGATGACACTTATAGAGATGATGATGAGAAGGAAGAGAAGAAGGAGAAGAAAGATGAAAAGAAGGATGAGAAGAAGAGTGTGGCATTCAAGGCCACATCATCTAAGGGCAAGGCAAAGCAAGAATCATCAAATAAAGATGAAGACTCAAGCTTTGATGAGTTTGATGATGAGAAGATGGCTCTCTTTGTGAAGAGATTTGACAAATTCATGGTGAAGAAGGGCTATTGTATAAGAAGGAAGAAGTCATCATCAAGGAACAAGGATGAAGCAAGGAGGTACTTCAAGTGTGGTAGCAAGGATCATCTTGTTGCCTAATGCCCCTACAATAGTGAGAATGAAGATGATGACAAGAAGGGGAAGAAGAAGGGGAAGAAGAACAAGATGACCTTCAAGAAGAAGAAGAAGGATGGTTCATATGTGGTCACTTGGTATAGTGATGCTTCCTCAAGTGATGATGATGATAGTGATGATGATAAGACCACCAAGAAGAAGGCTCTTGCAAGCATTGCCATTAATGAGAAGCCTTCTCTCTTTGACACTTCATCAACTTGCTTCATGGCTAAGGCCACTAAGGTACAAACTTATAATGATGGATGTGATGAGGAACATGATAATGAAAGTGAAAGTGATGATGATGATAAACCCACTAAAGATGAACTAATTGACATATTGGAAGATGCTAAAGAACATTTTGACATCAAGATAAGGGAATGCAAAGACTTATGTAAGGAACTCAAAGCCCTTAAGCAAGCATTTGATGAGCTCAATGCATCTCATGAGAGGTTAGATGATGCCCATGAGATTCTTGGCAAGACTCACAAGAAGCTTGAAAAGGCTCATTCCACTCTTGTTGAACAAAATGAGAAGAAACATGTTGTAACATGTGACAAAGGCTTAATATGTGACATAATTGATGAATCATTCTATAAGCCTATTGTTGTTGCTCCCGCTAACCCTTCTTGTAGCTCATCATCCACTTCCACTTCACCTATGAGTGATGGTTTTACTTGTGATGTCTCACTTATGGTTGAAAATGAGACCTTGAAGAAAGAGGTCAATGAGCTCACTCTCACCTTAGGAAAAGCCTATGGTAGTGAGGACCGCTTGCTTATGTGCTTGGATAGCCAAAGGGCATCTCTCTACAAAGAGGGGTTGGGTTATACCCCCAAGAAAGGCAAGGCGACCTTTGCTCCTCACAAGACTACCTTTGTAAAGAATAATGGTCGGTTTTGCACTAATTGCAAGCAAGTTGGTCACAAAGAGCATGATTGTAAGAACAAGAACAAGAATGCTATTGTATCCTCAATCAAGTTTGATTCTTGTTATTTGCTCACTAAGGGTGCCAATGGTGTGAATGCTAAGTTTGTTGGTACATCCATGTTGGGCCTAAAGAAGAAGGCCATTTGGGTGCTAAAAAGCTTAGTGACTAACCTTCAAGGACCCAAGCAAGTTTGGGTATATAAAAAGAATTAATATTCTTTTGTAGGTCAATTACAAAGCCGGAGGAAGGAATTGGGTTCTTGATAGTGGGTGCACTGAACACTTGATCGGAGATGCAAGAATGTTCAACTCAATCAACACCAATGATAGCAATGGTTATGATAGTATTACATTTGGTGATAATAGGTCAAAAGGCTTGGTAGGATTACAATATCCAATGACTTGAGCATATCTAATGTGTTGCTAGTAGAGAGCTTGAACTTCAATTAGCTATCAATGGCTCAATTATGTGATCTTGGATTCAAATGCATATTCAGGGTAGATGATGTAGAGATCATAAGTGTAGATGGCTCTAATTTGATCTTCAAAGGCTTTAGATATGAGAATCTATATTTGGTTGATTTCAATGCTAGTGAAACTCAATTATAAACAATTGAATAGATTGATTAAGCATGATCTAGTTAGAGGCTTGAAAGATGTGGTATTTGAGAAGAACAAACTTTGTAGCTCTTGTCAAGTCAGCAAACAAGTTGGAAACACCCATCCTAAGAAAAGCATAATGAGCACTAGCAAGGCATTTGAGCTATTGTGCATGGACTTGTTTGGGCCAACACAATACACTAGCATTGGTGGAAACAAATATGGCTTTGTGATAGTGTATAACTACACTAGATACACTTGGGCATTCTTTCTAGTGGACAAGAGTGATGTGTTTGCAATATTCAAATCATTTGTCAAGGGCATTCATAATGAATTTAAAACAACCATCAAGAGAGTTAGAATTGACAATGGTAGTGAGTTAAAGAACACAAGAATTGATGAGCTATGTGATGATTTTGGAATTAGACATTAATTCTCGGCCAAGTACACTCCACAATCAAATGGTCTTGTTGAGAGGAAGAATAGAACACGTATTGACATGGCAAGGTCTATGCTTAGTGAATACAATGTGAGTCAATCCTTTTGGGTCGAAGCAATCAACACGGCTTGCTATTGTAGCAATCGACTCTATTGTCACCCCATGATGGAGAAGACACAATATGAGCTCTTAAATGGTAGAAAGCCCAACATTGCATATTTTCGAGTTTTTGGTTGTAGGTGCTACATATTGACAATAGGCACTAGATTGAGCAAGTTTGACAAGAAATATGATGAAGGATTCTTGCTTGCATACTCAACCACTAGCAAAGCATATAGAGTTTGGAACTTGGCAAGTGGTACTCTTGAGGAAGTTCATGATGTTGAATTTGATGAAACCAAGGGTTCTCAAGATGTGAATGAGAATCTTGAAGATGTTAGAGACATTCAACTTTTAAATGCCATGAAGAACATGGATGTTGGTGAATTCAGACCTATGCAAGTGATTGATGAAGAAGATGATCATGTGCAAGTGCTCTCTAACTCAAATGCGCAAGATGATACAAATCAAGCAAGTTCAAGTGGCTCTCATGACATTGAATAAGATCAAGTGGCTAGTACATCATCTCAATCCAATGAGCAAGCAAGTGCAAGCAATGCTCCAATACTCCAACCAACCAATATTGCAAGAGATCCTCCATTGGACACTTTTGACATTTCGTAGCATCACTCTTTACTAAGTTGACATCCCTAACATGCCAAAAATGTGTTGTTGGTAATTATAAATGACACTTGAAAACTTAGAGGAAAAATATATATATATTAAAGTATCCACAAGCGCACAGATAATATACCATTGTAGCATTTCACCCGGGAGTATACCAAGTATCGTTATTTATATTTTATCCACAGAGAGGACCTATGGAGTTGTGTTGGCATAGAGATATTGACAAATATATATACTTATGAAAAAATCACTCTCATGCTATGGATAGGGGTAAGTCAAGGGATAAATAAATAATAAATGTAAGGTAATAATGGTATTCCAGAGATAGAAATAGAGACTCATAAAATATAGTACGGCTAAATAGGAGATTCGTTAAGAGCAAAAGATTCCTAAGTCATTCCTTATTTACTAAGTCTTTTGTACACCCAAGTATATACACTCTCATCAATAATATAACTAACTTTGGATCTATACATAAGGAACATTACTAAGGAAGATCAAGAACAAAGCTTGTCTCCTTTCGCAACCATGTTTTGCTTGCTCTGCAAATGGGGAGTGGACTACAAAGGACTCAACAGGAGTGTCACATCCGCGATCTACCACATGACTGTAACAGAACCGACCAATTATACGAGATTAAGTAAGAAAATCTTATGCCAAAGCAGATAATTTAGCAAACTTAAACCCGTATAACCCGGTAGTCCGTGAAACCACAAAGGATTTCAAACCAATCGACATACAAACCAAGATCGTACAAGTTTAGCAAGTACCGTCACACATTACATAAAGTTCGCAACGATAGTTGATACATCAGAGTTTGGAACATAAAGTTATTACATACCAAGTTCGAACTAAAATAGCGGAAGCAAATAGTTTTAAAGCCACACACACACTTTTGATTCAGATATAGTGCCAGTAGGTAGTCATCTCCAACAAAAGCATCAGATGAGAAATACGGAGTGACCATTTGCCCTTGGTCCTAGTTGTCACCATCATCGGCAGGTGCAGGTGAGTTAATGCAATAGCCGTAGTACATTTGACCATCTGCAACAACAATGGAAACAACGCATACGAGTACGAGAATGTACTCGACTAGACTTACCCGCCTTAAACCAAAATAAAACGACACCAAGGATTATGCAAGGCTTTCTTTAGTGGGCTAGTGACTCTTTTTTGAAAGCATAAGTTATCATGAATAAACCATTTTAAGTACTTTGCATCATCTTTATTATAACATATCCATCTAGGTAAGCACCTGTACTATAGCAATCACATGATTAACCAATAACATCTAGTTACCAATTTAGCTTAGCATAACTCACATCATCCAGATAACCATCATTGTTCCATAATAATTACTACGATGCCGTAGCTCAAGTCAAGTGCTCACTATCCAAGAGCGATGGCAATTCAAATCGATTTCTAACCCGGTGGTGATTTATTCCTCACACAAACCATGCTTCCCCCGCCAGGTAGCTTAGATCACAAATGACACTTTTTAGGTAGCATGGATAATCTAGAGCCATAGTACCTGGGGGACCGCCTAACCGCCAGAATCAGGTCACACCTACCCTTGGGCTCACTCTTCGTGCCCCCTGTCATACCCCCCATCAGCACCAATACGGCAAGACGTGTAGATCCCGGCCCGAATAGTGCCACTAGCTTCACGGTCGAAAGGTAGTTTATTCGCCCGACTAAATGTGAGGCATGCGTTCAACATGATAAGAGGGACGAGCAACGATCGGTCCTTAATAAATTACTGACGGAAACTAACAAAGACACCCTAGAACCCCTGCTCAGTTGCCTCCAACTATTCCGTCCGGTCTCTAATTCTCCATCACATATGGTTAATTCTAGGATATCATTCTTTCCATAGCCAATCTCTTCCAAAGAACCACCTATAATGTAGGTGACCGGGTATCACCGATCGCTACCGGTCTAAGCAAGGCTAAGCAATTATTCGATCCCCGACCTAACAGGTAAAAGGTAATAAGGTAGGCTAGGATAGTAATAAATGCATCAACGGTTTCAATCAACTCCTACAACTTAATGCAACAATATATAATCTCATATATAAAGAAAGAATTGCTTTTATAAAGTAGGAGACTTAGAATGCTCGAGGCTTGCCTCGTTCGAATGAACTATTTGGTGATCCACGCACTCAAGCAAGTCCTCTCCTTGCTCCTCTTCCTCGCGCACCTCCACGTGCTGGACTTCTGGATGGATCTATCCTCGCTCTTTCCTGAACTACTACTAGCAACTCCTCCTATGATCCTATATGATGCAGATGTATAAGTGCTAATGCATAGGTGCATCGGAGAGATGACATGTAATGATCATGATGCATGAAATGTAGATGACCATGTTTAACTTTATTGAACATAGTAGTAGCAAAGCTCGTCTACAAGGTAGTCAACATCAACCAAGAACATGTACTACTATCTACTACGACAACCACTGTACTAACATGTCAAATCACCACAGCAAGTTAAGATGCTTCAAAGATACACCAAAGCAAACATTATTAACTAAACATGCATTAAAGAAGATTATTTTATTTCATTTTAAACTAGGGCTACACAGCAACATATATTTCTAGTGCTCATAAAAATCTGAGAAAATTATAGTAGCATAGTACTACTCTAAGTAGACTACCATAAAATTTTCATTGCATTTAGATAAGTATAACAGTCTACACAAAAATGACAAGCTATGGTAGACAATTGAGCATGAAAATACTTTGTACTACGAAAAGTGTCAAACAACAGATTTGGTATTTTTCCCATGATCTACAGAGCATACAATTACTGTCCAAAAAGTTTCACCTACATGTATTATTCATATTTTTAGCCCTAGCAATTTTACAAGAAATCAGCAATTAATACACATAACCTACCTAGCCATATTTTTCCACATAACCTGCATGACATATATTTTTCACTGAAAGTACATCTCAAGAATAGACTAACAAATTTGGAATCATATTTTTCTGATACATATAGAATTTACTACACATTTCACAAGATATCAGCAATATCAAGAATTAAATAAAGCTCTACATTAAAGTAGCTCAAAAATGATATGCAATATTTTTATCATGTAGATCTGATGACAAGGAACACAACAAAATTTATTTCAACAAATTTGGAGCCATGTAACTCGACATCTACATTTTACAAGCTTTTTAATCCATTTTTGAAATCATTTTAGAAATCCTTTTAAAAAAACAGCCGAAGAAAACGCTGGGTGCACCCAGATTTGAACACGCATGTACACACACAGAGACTGACAATGGGTACGAGGGTCAACGGGACCCCACCCGTCAGCCCCTGAGGCAGAGGAGGCCGCGCTGTCCGACGGGAGCTCGCCGTCGACGAGGTGACCGGCGACGAGGTCACCACCAACGTGACCACCTTGCCAAGGCGGACACGGTAGTGCAAGTGGCGAGGGCTAGAGGAGCCGAGAGCGAGCTGGCCAGAGGCGCATGGCGGCGTGGTGGTGCGGCTCTCACCGTCGGTCGGCCATCTCCGGCCGAGAGGCGCGAGAAGTGGCGTGGGAGCTTCACCAAGCTCGGCGGTGCTCGTCGCGTGTGAAATGATAGTGAGAGGGAGTACTGGAGGGGCGAGGTCCACGGAGCGGAGTGCTCCAGTGAGCTCGCCATGACTCCGGCGAGGATTCTCGGGGAAGGGAGCTTCCCATGGCTTACCGAAAGGCGAGCATGAGGCGCGCGAGGAGGAGGCGGTGTTCGGGGCGAGATGGAGCGAGCTCGGGTGAATGGCGTGGCGAGAATGGCTACTCGCCGGTGATGGCACGCTGTAATGAGCGAAAGGCTGTTCTTGCTGCTTGCATTAGCGGAGGAGAGAGCGAAACGGTAGAGTGAGGAGGAGCGCAGCGGGGTCGGTGGTGAAGGTGAAGGCGTGGCGCGAAGCGGGCCCACCGAGGTGCCACCCATACACCGTCGCAAGCGCTCGGGTGCCACGTGGCGGCTGCGGACTGTGACACGGCCAGCAAGGTGTGGTGTGAGTGAGCGAGCGGCGAGGCAGGCAGGCCGGGCCAGCTTATGGGCTGGGCGAGAAAAGGAGGTGGCGGCCCAATAAGGTAAAAAACAGGATTTTACAAATTATTTTAAATTCTTTTTCATTCAAACGAAATTTTGAACTAATTCAGAGCAGTTTCAAACTTTGGCCCAAAAAATAAAAGTTGCTCAAAATTTTATTCTATACAACTTTGCTTTTATGACCAAAGTCAAATTCCAAATATATTTTGAACTACAAATTTAAAGTCAAATAAAATTCCAAAACCCTAGTTTTGAAGAATTAGTTTAAAAGCAAAATTTGGCAAGAATTTAAATATAAACTTGGCTCCAAATTGTATCCCGATTGTTTATAAGCTATCTTAGTGATCAACCCAAGAAATCATGGCATCCAAACATGAGCATGGCATTCCCACTAGTTTAAACATGATGAATTTCAATCAATTTAAACATCACATGAAATGATACGTCATTTCTTTCGAAATGAAATGCATAAATGATGCTTATGCATAATGAAATGATGATTATTCTCATAAGATGGAATGTTAATGCATGCTTAACACCGAGGTGTTACAGCCTTCCCCCCTTATAAGAATCTTGTCCCAAGATTTTGATTTACGAACCATTTGTTATAAAAATCCTTATAAGCATTTTGCAGATATTCCCCTGTTTCCCACATCGCATCACCATCATCGTGATGACTCCACTGTATCTTATATGTTCTCACCACTTTATTCCGAGTGACTCGGTCCTTAGTGTCCAAAACTCGAACCGGTTGTTCATGGTATTCTAAGTCTGATTTGAGCTGAATGCTCTGAGGTTCTATTCTCTCTTCCGGAATACGCAAGCACTTCTTCAACTGTGATACATGGAAGACTGGAAAAATCAAACCCATCGCTTCTAGTAACTATAACTTATAAGCCACGGGACCCTTCTTTTCTATGATCTTGTACGGTCCTACAAACCTAGGAGCAAGTTTTCTCTTTACTCCAAACCTTTGTACCTTTTTCATTGGAGTAACCTTCAGATAAACGTAGTCACCTACTTCAAACTCAAGAGGTCTCCTCCTCTTATCAGCATAGCTCTTCTGGCGTGACTGTGCCGCTTTCATGTTTTGTTGGATAATATGGACCTTTTTCTCAGCCTCATCAACAAAATCAATTTCGTAAAACCTTCTCTCACCAGGCTCAACCCAATTCAATGGTGTCCTACATTTCCTGTCATACAATGCTTCAAATAGAGACATCTTGATACTTTCTTGGTAACTGTTGTTGTATGCGAATTCTGCCAAAGGTAACCATGATTCCCATGAACCCTTAGATGATAACACACAAGCTCTAAGCATATCTTCTAAAACAGCATTAACACGCTCTGTCTGCCCATCTGTCTGTGGGTGGTAAGCTGTACTACGAATCAAGCTAGTACCCAAACCTTTATGAAGATGCTCCCAAAAATGAGCGGTAAATTGGGACCCACGGTCAGACACGATAGTCTTTGGTATACCATGTAATCGGACAATCTCTGCAATATACTTCTCAGCATACTGAGGTGGTCGGAAAGTTATTTTGACTGGTAAAAAGTGAGCTGATTTGGTAAGGCGATCTACGATTACCCAAATCAAATCATTCCCCTTTTGTGTGGTAGGGAATCCGGTGATAAAATCCATACTTATATCATCCCATTTCCAATCTGGTATTGACAAAGGTTGCAACATTCCTGCGGGTCTCATGTGAAGAGCCTTCACTCTACAACACATGTCGCAACGAGCAACATAAGCTGCAATCTCCTTCTTCATTTTTGTCCACCAATAACGAGGTCTCAATTCTTGATACATTTTGTTACTTCTAGGATGGATAGATAACTTAGAGTGATGAGCTTCATCCATCAATTTGTTCTTGAGCTCTCGATCTTTAGGTACAACTAGACAGTCCTTAAACCATAGCACTCCGTGTTCATTAACTCTAAAGTGCTTAGTCGGTTCTTTCTTCATTTTCTCCTTGATATGAAATATTCTCTTATCTGTTTTCTGAACCTCAATGATCTTGCTCTCTAAGGAACAAAACCTTGATATTATGCAACACAGCAGGATGCAACAAATTGAACCCATCCTCAAACAGTGGTTGCACAACAAGAGAATGTGACTTCCTACTTAAGGCATCCGCTACTACATTTGCCTTTCCCGGATGATAGTGCACATTCAGATTATAATCCTTTATCAGCTCTAACCATCTTCTCTATCGCATATTCAACTCAGACTGAGTAAATATGTACTTGAGACTCTTATGATCTGTAAAGATATTGCACACATTCCCAAGCAAGTAGTGTCTCCAAATCTTTAGAGCATGCACAACAAATTTGCAAGCTCTAAATAAATGCATAGGATAGTTAACCTCATGCTTCCTCAATCGGCGTGAGGCATATGCAATAACTCTTCCATCTTGCATCGACACATCCTAAACCATTCTTTGATGCATCATAAAACACATCAAACGGCGGCTCTATATCTAGTTGCGCCAAAACAGGAGCGATGGTTAACAATTTTCGTAGGGTGTGTAAAGTCGCCTCACACTCCTCGTCCAAACGAACATATGATCCTTTTGTAATAAACTTGTCATCGGCTTGGCAATCTTCGAGAAGTCCGGTATAAAACGACGATAGTAACCGGCTAATCCAAGAAAACTCCAAACCTCATGAACTGTACTTGGTGCCTTCCAGTCCATAACCTCTTGTATTTTACTAGGATCAATGAGATTTCATTTTAGATAACACATGGGCGAGAAAAAGGAATTGTCTTGAGCGAATCTCACATTTACTAAACTTAGCATACTGGCTGGTGGTCTCTGAGTCTAGTCAAGACAACCCTTAGGTGCTCGGCATGATCCTGTTCGTTCTTAGAGTATATCAGAATGTCATCAATGAACACAATCACAAACTGATCCAATTCTAGCATAAAGACCAAATTCATCAGATACATAAAGTATGCAGGAGCATTTGTCAAACCAAAGGACATGACAAGATACTCGTACAAACCATATCTGGTGGAGAACGCAGTTTTGGGTATATCTTGTGGTCTAATCTTGATCTGATGGTACCCGGATCTCAAATCTATCTTGGAGAACACTTTGGCTTTTGACAATTGATCAAACAAGATATCAATCCGAGGTAAAGGATACTTGTTTTTAATTGTCACCGCATTCAGTGGCCGGTAGTCCACGCACATCCGTAAGGAGTTATCCTTCTTCTTCTTCACAAACAGTGCGGGACATCCCCATTCCGATGAACTTGGCGAATTAAACCCTTAGTCAAGCAGATCCCGGAGTTGTTTCTTCAACTCGGCTAATTCATTTGGAGGCATCAAAGGCCTTCTTGAGATCGGTGGTGTTCTAGGGATTAACTCAATGGCAAACTCAACATCTCTGTCTGGTGGAAGACCAGGTAACTCATCTAGAAATCCGTCCAAAAACTCACACACTACTGGAATCTTGGCGAGAAGAGTAGTTTGGACTACACAAGTTGTACTGGCCAGATCTATTCTCCGAGGTAAGGTTACTTGAAATGTACCTTCTCCAACAGGTTCCTTGAGAGAAATGTTTCTTCCCCCAACATCAATTACTACACCCATCTTAGTCATCCAGTTCATTCCTATAATCACGTCTAGAACTAGCCCTGGCATAACTATCAAGTTAAGCTTATACTGCCTATTTGCTATGCACAGGGTTACTCCCCGGATTATCTCGATTAGTTAACAGATTAGCCCTAGTTGAAGCCTGATCCGATAAGCACATTCCAATTCAACTATCTTTTGCTCATACTTTCTTGCAAATGCTTGACTTATGAATGAATGAGATGATCTAGAATCAAACAAAACAAGCTGCAGGATGATTGTTGATAGAAAACATACCGGCTGTCATGGGTTCTCCTTCCGGGATGTCATCAATGGTGGTGTGGTGCACAAGCTTGGTACTGATTCTACGGCTTCTTAGGATATGGGCAAAACTTCGCAAAGTGCCCAGATTGATTGCAGTTGTAACACGGTCCTCTTACTTGAGTAGCAGCTCCTGATGAACTGCCTTGTCTGGTCTTGGCTTGTGGCACCGCCATCTTGAATGGCTTCTAATTCCTCTGAGGTTGCTGGGCATTCTGATTCCTCTGTTGGGGTGGCCTGAACCTTGCACCAGGGGCAGGCGAACGATACGTAGAACGGTTTGCCATCGGGGCCCTTGGCTAGGACGGACCTGACTCAAAAGCTCTCTTGTGAGTCTTGGAAGTAGCATATACATTGTTGTTCTTCTCTTGCTTTAAGCAGTCACTAACAAAGTCATTGAAACCTGTTCTCGTGCTGGTACCCACGTGCTTCATCATCTTGGGATTCAGACCTCTCTTGAAACTAGCGATCTTTTTAGCATCAGTATTCACCATGTCAGAGGCATAGCGACTTAGATTATTGAATGCATGTAGATACTGTGTCACAGTCTTGGTACCTTGGGTTAGTGCGAGAAACTCTCCAAACTTCATTTCTATCAACCCAGGGGGAATGTAAGTTCCACGAAAAGCCTCCGTGAATTCCCTCCAAGTAATGTGGGCATTGGGGGGAAAAGTGGTGCGGTGGTGCTTCCACCACATTCCTACAGGGCCTTGCAGCTGATGAGCTGCATACTCAGTTTTCAATACTTCTGTCATCCTGAGAACACGAAACTTATCTTCCATGGTGTTTATCCACTCTTCTGCATCCAATGGCTCTGCAGCTTCTTTGAAAATTGGTGGTCTAGTGTCCATAAAGTCCTTGAAACTACTATGCTGATTTGCTTCATGTCCACCTGGGTTTAACCCACGGCGGGTGTTGTCTGCAATATGGCGCAATGCAGCTTCCATATTCTGCTGCATGCCCTCCATGTTGCGTTGACTTCCAAGGAACTGTGCGAAGAACTGTTCCGCGGTGTACGGTGGAGGAGGAGGGTGCGGCGGTTCACGGTTCTCATTCCCAGCTGCACTGCCACCTGCCTCAGCAGCATCATACATGGTACGGCGAGTGTTCGGCATCTGCATATTTTAGCAACAGTAATTATTAGGCGATGTTGTAGAGATCGCAAGCGAATGAAAAATTTTGCCGTACTGAATTCACTAGAGAGAATAAATTCATACAATAAAACAGGGGCACAATAAGTCATTCCAAATAACACAAACTCACTAATTAGATTACTTAAGCACACACATCGCGTCCATTACCACCAAATTGCCAGCATACATACACTGCACTTTTATGCGTTCAGATATCGCATTACTAGCCAAGTTCCAATCACATGCCAAGCCTCAGAAGTTCGAAGCAAGATACATTAGGTTACATGTCGACAAAAGAAAAGTCATCACGACAGAACCTAAACACTAGCGCAAGGCAACTAGCCTACTCCTCGGGGCCATCGTCGGGGTCGGAGACGTCACCATCGCCCCCAGGTGAAACTACAGGCTCGTCCTCGTCGTTGATGTCCATGCCAGCGGCATCTGGAGGAGCATATGGGCCAACCCCATTGTAGAGCGCGTGAAACTCTCATGCAGGTTAACGTTGTACTCCTCTAGCTCATCAACCCTCTGCAGCAGCAGGTCCCTCGTGTTCTAGGCTTCATTCCTTTCTTGAACCAACTGTCTAATCATGCGGTCTGCATTGTTGTTGGCCTGAGTCAACGTATGCACCCACTGCATAGCTCTATCACCTCTCTCTACCGCCTGGTCCCGCTGTAAGCTCATATCAGCCAACTGCTCCTGCAAACTAGCTATAGCACGTGCCTGTTGCTTCTTCTGCTTTCTTGCCTTGAGCTTATCATCACCACGCAAGCCAGTCAAAGTCCAGTAGGTACACTCAAGACCCTGATACACTCTGATAGCGGCAAACATAGCACTCATAGCATGGTTGTCGCTAGCCTATCCCTCCGCTGGACCTCTGACCAAAGCACTTCCCTGAGGCTGAACCCAAATAGCATCACGAGGATCATCCCTAGGAAAGGTGACAGCTAGAGCTGCTGCAAGCTCACTAGGAAATCTGCTCATGATGTCCCTGATGACACTGAAGGCTGCTCCCTCTGCACCCTCACCAGGAGTGCGACCCTCAAACTCCAAGTGCCAACCGTCCCACTCTGGAGCATCACCAAGAGCATGAACGGTGATCTCTACCACTGTGAGTCCATCCTCTGCTAACTGGCTCTCATTCCAAGAGTACACCGGCTCTTGACCCTCTGGGTACCCCACATCATGGAGCACTCTCCAAAGCAAGGTCGGCATGCCAAACTCGCTCAAGAAGGTGTCTATGGTGCGGTGCTCCCTCAGGGCCAACTGACATCGAGGTGCCCTTCCTCCGGTGGACTTACGGGCAGTCTGCTTCGTGCGAGCCATCTATAGCAAATTGTTGTTTTATTACCCACATGAGAACAAGGTTAAGTTGTCATTTTTATCAAAATGAGATAATCAACTTATAAGGGGAGGAACAATGCCATGAATGATATGTAACAACATGATGCATGCACGTTCCGTACGTTCTCACAAACTTAGGAAAAATAACAATTGCTAGCGGCATAGACGGTGGCATACAACGATCTCTCATAACGTAGCTAATACGTACTACACAATAGCGCTGTTATGTACCTGCAAAAGATCCACTTCAGCCCAACCCTTGACAGTATGAAAATTATGTATGAAAGCAGTAAAGTAATCTACTCGCTCTACACGCATCCCTAGATACGCGTACAACGGTAGCAACTACCCAAACCATCGTTCGATCGATGTCGTCACCAAAGGACGGAATTCTCCCACACATTGGATACCTTCATACAAACACGCGTATGGCATGTAAATAATCCGGCATCATATAAACACTTCCCTAGATCGGCAGTGTATCTGATCATGCTCTCACAACTCTCACTTACCAAGGCGTAGAGGCAACGGATCCATACATTACCACTCAAGTGAATGGCACTCATACAATAGCACGCCGTATGAGCGACGAAATAGAAATATGATGCAAAGACCCCCAAGTTAGTACTTAAATAAGCCACCTAGAGTCCTTAACTGGGCATAAAGGATATGACCACTGGCACACTCTTAAGTTTCAAATTAGAGGTTGAAACACCTATATGCTATAAGTTCATAATTAGTTTTGTAACACAAAACCCGTTTGTTTTAAATACACGCATGAACAGTAATCTACTAAACCTTGCTCTGATACCAGCTTGTAACAGAACCGACCAATTATACGAGATTAAGTAAGAAAATCTTCCGTCGAAGCAGATAATTTAGCAAACTTAAACCCGTATAACCCGGTAGTCCGTGAAACCACGAAGGATTTCAAACCAATCAACATACAAACCAAGATCGTATAAGTTTAGCAAGTACCGGCCACACACATTACATAAAGTTCATAATGACAGTTGATACATCGAGTTTGGAACATAAAGTTATTACATACCAAGTTCGAACTGAAATAGCGAAGCAAATAGTTTTAAAGCCACACACACACTTTTGATTGAATCACGATTGCGGTGAGGTAGTCATCTCCAACAAAAGCATTAGATGAGAAATACGGAGTGACCATTTGCCCTTGGTCCTAGTTGTCACCCATCGCCGGGCATGCAAGCGGATTAATGCAATAGCAGTAGTACATTTGACCATCTGCAACAACAATGGGAACAACTCCCACGAGTACGAGAAGGTACTCGCCTAGACTTACCCCGTCTTAAACCAAAATAAAATGACACCAAGGATTATGCAAGGCTTTCTTTAGTGGGCTAGTGACTCTTTTTTGTAAAGCATAAGTTATCATGAATAAACCATTTTAAGTATTTTGCATCATCATTATTATAACCTATCCATTTAGGTAAGCACATGTACTATAGCAATCACATGATTAACCAATAACATCCGAGTTACCAATTTAGCTTAGCATAACTCACATCATCCAGATAACCATCATTGTTCCATAATAATTACTACGATGCCGTAGCTCAAGTCAAGTGCTCACTATCCAGAGCGATGGCGATTGAATCGATTTCTAACCGGTGGTGATTTATTCCTCACACAAACCATGCTTCCCTGCCAGGTAGCTTAGATCACAAATGACACTTTTCGGTAGCCGCGGGATAATCTGGAGCCACAGTACCAAGGACCGCCTGACCGCCAGAATCGGTCACACGCGCCTTGGGCTCACTCTTGGCTACCCCTGTCATACCCCCATCGGCACCAATACGTGCACTCATGTAGATCCCGCCCAAATAGTGCCACTAGCTTCATGGTCGAAAGGTAGTTTTTATTCGGCCCACTAAATGTGAGGCATGCGTTCAACATGACAAGAGGGACGAGCAATGATCGGTCCTTAATCAACATAGATGGAAACTAATAAACACCCTAGAACCCCTATCTGGTTGCCTCCAACTATTCCGTCGGTCTCTAATTCTCCATCACATATGGTTAATTCCAGGATATCATTCTTTCCATAGCCAATCTCTTCCAAAGTAACCACCTATAATGTAGGTGAATGGGTATCACCGATCGCTACCGGTCTAAGCAAGGCTAAGCGGTTATTCGATCCCGACCTAACGGGGTAAAAGGTAATAAGGTAGGCAAGGATAGTAATAAATGCATCAACGGTTTCAATCAACTCCAACAACTTAATGCAACAATATATAAACTCATATATATAGAAAGAATTGCTTTTATAAAGTAGAAGACTTAGAATGCTCGAGGCTTGCCTCGTTCGAATGAACTAATTTGGTGATCCACGCACTCAAGCAAGTCCTCTCCTTGCTCCTCTTCCTCTGGCACCTCTTGTGCCTGGACTTCTTGTGGATCTATCCCGGTCTGCTCTTCTTGAACTACTACTAGCAACTCCTCTTACGATCCTATATGATGCAGATGTATAAGTGCTAATGCATAGGTGCATCAGAGAGATGACATGTAATGATCATGATGCATGAAATGTAGATGACCATGTTTAACTTTATTGAACATAGTAGTAGCAAAGCTCGTCTACAAGGTAGTCAACATCAACCAAGAACATGTACTACTATCTACTACGACAACCTTTGTACTAACATGTCAAATCACCATGACAAGTTAAGATGCTTCAAAGATACACCAAAGCAAACATTATTAACTAAACATGCATTAAAGAAAATTATTTTATTTCATTTTAAACTAGGGCTACACAACAACATATATTTCTAGTGCTCATAAAAAGATGAGAAAATTACAGAAGTACTACTCTAAGTAGATTACCATAAAATTTTCATTACATTTAGATAAGTATAACAGATCTACACAAAATGACAAGCTATGGTAGACAATTGAGCATGAAAATACTTTGTACTACTGAAAAGTGTCAAACAACAGATTTGGTATTTTTCCCATGATCTACAGAGCATACAATTACTGTCCAAAAAGTTTCACCTACATGCATTATTCATATTTTTAGCCCTAGCAATTTTACAAGAAATCAGCAATTAATACACATAACCTACCTAGCCATATTTTTCCACATAACCTGCATGACATATATTTTTCTTTGAAAGTACATCTCAAGAATAGACTAACAAATTTGGAATCATATTTTTCTCGATACATATAGAATTTACTACATATTTCACAAGATATCAGCAATATCAAGAATTAAATAAAGCTCTACATTAAAGTAGCTCAAAAATAACATGCAATATTTTTATCATGTAGATCTGATGACAAGGAACACAACAAAATTTATTTCAACAAATTTGGAGCCATGTAACTCGACATCTACATTTTACAAGCTTTTTAATCCATTTTGAAATCATTTTGAAATCCTTTTAAAAAACCAGCCCAAGAAAACGCTGAGTGCACCCGGATTTGAACACGCATGTACACACACAGAGATTGACAACGGGCCCGGGGGTCGTGGGACCCCACCCGTCACCCCCGAGGCAAGGAGGAGGCCTTGTTGTCGGTGGAGCTCATGCCGTCGACGAGGTGATTGGCGACGACGAGTCACCACTAACGTGACCACCTTGCCAAGGCGGACACGGTAGTGCAAGTGGTAGAGGGTGGAGGAGCTCGAGAGCGAGGTGCCGGTGCCATGGCGGCGCTGTGGTGCGGCTCACTCGTCGGCCCGCCATCTCGGCCGAGAGGGGCGCGAGAAGTGGCGTGGGAGCTTCACCGAGCTCGGGCGGTGCTCGTCGCGTGTGAAACGATAGTGAGAGGGAGTACGGAGGGCGAGGTCCATGGAGCGGAGTGCTCGGTGAGCTCCACCACGACTCGGAGGTATTCCTAGGGAAGGGGAGCTTCCCATGGCTTACCGAGGCGAGCAAGCTGGCAGCGAGGAGGAGGCGGTGTTGGCGAGATGGGCGAGCTCGGGTGAACTCAAGCGCTGCAGAACGGCTTAGCGCGATGGCACGCGGTGGAGGAGAGCGAAATGCTCTGTGGAGGAGGAGAGAGCGAAATGGCAGAGTGAGGAGGAGCGCAGCTGGGGGGCAGTGAAGGCGAGCGCGTGGCGTGAAGCCGGGCCCACCGGGTGCACACCGATGCCGTCGCCGGCGTTAATGCGGCCTGTGGTGGTCATGACTGACTGACGACGCCACGCCATGTGTGTTGTTGGCCATGAGGCGAGGCGAGGGCGAGGCAGGGGCCGGCTTGCTTGGAGCTGAGCAGAAAAGGAGGCGGCGGCCCAATAAGGTAAAATGGGATTTTACAAATTATTTTAAATTCCTTTTTCATTCAAACAAAATTTTGAACTAATTTAGAGCAGTTTCAAACTTTGGCCCAAAAATAAAAGTTGCTCATAATTTTATTCTATACAACTTTGCTTTTATGACCAAAGCCAAATTCCAAATATATTTTGAACTACAGATTTAAAGTCAAATAAAATTCCAAAACCCTAGTTTTGAAGAATTAGTTTAAAAGCAAAATTTGGCAAGAATTTAAATATAAACTTGGCTCCAAATTGTATCCTGATTGTTTATAAGCTATCTTAGTGATCAACCCAAGAAATCATGGCATCCAAACATGAGCATGGCATTCCCACTAGTTTAAACATGATGAATTTCAATCAATTTGAACATCACATGAAATGATACGTCATTTCTTTCGAAATGAAATGCATAAATGATGCTTATGCATAATGAAATGATGATTATGCTCATAAGATGGAATGTTAATGCATGCTTAACACCGAGGTGTTACAATGACCTAGAGTGCAGAATGCATCCATAGGCAAACAATTTCTAAGCACCATGCTTACATAATATTGACCACTTAACTCACTCGAGTACTGAGCTAAGAGCTTTGCGAACATATGCATAAATTCATCATCAATCATAACTATATCAAGCAGATAACTAGAGCAAACTAGAAACATAATAAATATCAACATAATATTGAAGTAACACAAAGTCATAAATTTAGAGATACAATGGTTATACCAGTCTCTAGACGGTAGATCCGGAATTCTAAGCAATAGCCCACACTCTACTTGAACCTTGCTAGCTAGTCTATAGTAGAAACTTGAAGAACTAGAGCTCTATTCTCTTCTCTCTAGAAACCCTAATTTTTTGTCTGATCTTGACTTATGGCAGCGTGCTCTAGGAGGGGGGGGGAGGGGTTGATTATATAGGCCAGAGCATCAATCCTGAGCCCTCAGATCAAACTGACTTGAATAAACGGTGTAGATGCATCCTAGGAGGAGGTGGAGCAACTGACATTGAAATGGAGACTGATAGGTGGCCCCAAGGGCTAGGTGGCCTGTAGGTGGGGCTGGGCGGCCCCACCTAGCAACCTCCTTCCCTCTGCTTTGATGATGTGGTTTCTGGAGTCCTCTAGAACCTTCTGGAGTAGTTTTCACCATGGATAAGCGCGATTTAATTTGATGCTTTGATCCCCTTTGACAGCTTGCTAAAATAACACTACTGAAAACACAGATTCACCAAAACTCATGGAAATTATCAATTTAAACCCCTAAGTCTATGTTGGTGATCATTTTCATGCATTATTTCAAGTTATATTGAAGTTTATAATGAATGATAACTACCGTCAACAAAATCCTCCAAGTTTAACCTTTGCTAGTCCCTAAGCAAAGCTAAACTTATCAATGGATCAAGTGTTTAGGATCTTTGAAAACGTTGTAGCAACTCCTCAAAAGTACACATGCATTCAAACAAGAATTCTCCTCCGAATTAGAACAAACTGATCTCTCTTTCAAACTTACCCATATTACCTTCAACTATGGGGCTTGAAGCCTTCACTTGGGTCTTGAATAATTGAAAGACAGAACGATCAAGTCAAGCACTATGTCTCATGTTCTTTGTTCAACCATTATTCTGGGGTTTTTGCAAGTTTTTTTTAAACTCAGAGATTCCATTGTATGACACTCTCAAATCTCTCAAAATATGTGGTATTTGTGGATCCTCACCAAGGCAATAGTAATGTTATGCCTTTCTTTTCCTACAACTAAGGCTTATGTGGAGCTTATAGGAATGGTGATAACATGAAAGAGCATTCTTGCAATACATATATTGTAAAGTCAAACCTCAAATCCAAAGAGAGTTAAGTCAAACAATCAAATCAAGATGTGCATGTGTGTGGAATATATGGTGGATATATATGGTGGCTGACCTAATTCTACTATGCTCCTTGAAAACATATCACTCTTTTGATACTTGGAAATATTTGCAAGAAAACATGGGATATCTTATTCATCTCTTTCTAAGTACCCATTGTTTTAAATATCTTGAACACTTGTCCATTTTTTCTCAACTCTTTTTCTTTTTTTATGAATAACTTTTGCATAGCCCATGCTTCTTTTCTGCATAGCAATTGTTGGAGAGATAGTAACAAGAACTTGGAGCATTTATGTGGTAGAAACCTATGAAGCATATTTTTGGTGTCTTTTCACAGTGTAGGAGTAAAATATTTTTGGGTGAATCTAGATGAAAAGTATGTTTTTGCGCCTATCCATAATGTAGGAATAGTGCATATGTGGATGGTGTGTACGTGATCTTGATTTTAAGAGCATGACAAACCTCTCATAAGGGTCAACAAAGCTTGACTACACTCAATGCAAAACAAGTAGCATATGAGTGGAAGTTCTCTTAGCCTAAATATAAACATGTTTGGCTCTGGTAGGAATTCAAGCTTTGTCATACAAGATCTCATCAAGGGGAATTTTTATATTTTTTAAAAGATAAATCTTCAAAACTTTAGTATGACTTGGAACAAGATAAATAACAGCTCAGACCTTCTCATATCACATCCATCAATTACCTAGACTTAGCTCAAACATTGCTACCCATGAGTTTCAAGTTCAGAACAAGTTCTCATATCAAATCAATTTCTATCCAAAACTCGGAAGAATTCAAGGTTGAAAACTAGGTACTTGAAAGGAATTATAACAGAGCATCTATTCATCATTTCTATCATGTCAGATCATCTTCAAGTTTTTTTATTCATTTGGCTCTTAAAAACAAGACAAAAAACTAAAGCACATCTTAAGCAAATTAAACTTGAAGCAAACTATACACACTCTTTTTGTTTGGTTTTTTTTAGATCACTCCATAGTAATATATATATCAGGTAAAGGCAAATTTTTAGTTTGTTTTCTTAGTTATGCATTTTTTATATAATACAAATTCGAAAATTAACTAAAAATAATAATAAAATACAAGAAAGAAAACTTACCTGAAGTAATGGGGGCTTGCCCCTCAAGCTGGTTGTTGCTGTGGTCTCTTAGAATGGCGGGTCTATGTTGAGACCCTAGAATAAGTACTACCAATTTTGGTTCTCCTGCCCCTGGTGCTAGGAATGTTGGTGCAGAGTGTTCTGGATCTCATGCTGGTTCTTCTCAATGAGGGTGAGCCTGGTGTCGAAGCGAGCGTGTTCCATATGCTGCTCATGGTAACCCATGGGCTGCGAATGGTGGCCCATGTGCTGGTCATGATAGCCCATGGGATGGTCATGGAAGCCATGAGCAGAGAAGAACATGCGTCCTCCCTGGCAGCTGCTGGAGACCTTCTCATAAGACTGCTACTGGTAGTAGTTAAAATTGTCGTCATGCCATTGCCCACTTGGGCCCTGTTGCCAAGAACTCTTCCAATGATGTGGAGAAAGCTGCTCCCACCCAGCATGTTTAGGTTAGTGCATACGGGAAGATCTCGGCTGGTCCCAACCTACATGCATAGGATGGTGCACCTGGGAAGGTCCTGCTTGATCAAAATCCTATGTAGCCAGTGAAGGCAGGGCCTTCTGAAATGGGGTCATCTCCACGGTACCAAGGCTGCAGGTTGTGAGTGATCCTCGTAGAGGCACTCCTGCGAGGTGCTTCCTTCTTTCTCTGCAAATCAAAGACAAACAAATCCACTGTATACACACCAAGGTTCCGGTTTGGTAACGGGAACTCGGTTGTATAATCCACATACATCATGACAAGTTTTCCGTCTCTTCCCTTTTTTAACATATGTGCATGGTTAAAATAGTCATAATTAATAAGCCAACGGGGAACGTCAATGTAAGTAACAGAAGCATTTTCCAGCAGGCCCAAATTTTTAGCTATGCGGGTGACCAAAGAAGTGCACCCAACATCTCCCTTAAGACCAGGCATTTTTGTCCAATGATTCATCATGAATTTTATGGGTGAGACCTTTTTCCTTTTGATCCTGGCATAAAGCAGTTTTAGTTCATCATTCTTAACAGTGCGGAAATCACTTCTAGAAAATAAGGAAAAGCCTAACCATTTATGTAAGAAGCGCAAAGTAGGGTGCTGAATTTTATTGGTGCGAGGACGGTAGCAAACAATTTCTTTTGAAATCTCCCTCCAAAACTTATTCCTATCAAAGTCTTGTATAGCAGAGTCTACGTAAATTATGAACTGAGAGTGAAATCCAAGAAGTTCACTAAAATTTTTCTAGGGAATAGAAAATTCTTTCCCGAAAATTCTAAATAAAACTTTCCGAATTAGTGGGTTGTAGAGTGCACAAGAATTCAATAGTCAAAAGCTTACACCCTGGCTCATCAATTTCCCAAGCATCCACCCATCCTATGGTCCTAAAAATAAGTTTGAATTCAACGATCATACCTATGGCTTGGAGTAGGGCTGGATCATAGGCAGGAGTGAGGACGAAATCTTGGGTCTTTACCTTCTTGTAGATGTTCTTCTCCCTATCTCCCCGGAGCTTGAGCTGCTTCTCTTGCAGAAGAACTTTCCTTTCCACAGGGGCTGATCGAGACGGTGCTCCAACAGCGAGAGACGGCGGATCGACCTCCATGTCAGTGCTTGCTCGGGATGAAGAACTCTTCATTGAATGGAACGACATCGCCCGCTTAAGTTTGTCGGCGATCTTGCTCATTTTTCTTTAAAATAGACAAAAACAACATAACTCGTGGAACGAGATGAGGAGATGAAAATGTTAGTGGTTAGCCGTCCAGAGTCAATAGTCCGATGGTTAGTCGTCCAAAATTGCCTAATAAATATTCTAATCAAGATTTTGCCATGACTTCCATCTTAATTCTTTTTAATTCCCTCTCTTGATTTGGACAACACTACCACACTTAAACTCTATTTTTCTTTCTCAAATTTCAGCAGCACCTCTCTCTCTCTTTCTCAAGATTTTAGCACTACTTTCACACACAAACTTTCTCTCACTCTTTCTTACTCCAACACTACTTCTTCTTAAAAGAAATTCAACTACGAAATTTTGAAATAGAATTCCAAACTCAGGAACTAGAATTGTGTTGTGCTGGAGGCCGAGAGCAGCAAAGGAGTGGATTTATAGAGGGGCAGGTAGCAAGATGGCCGGCCAAGTGGTGGGGTCGGCTGGCCCCACATCATGGCTAAATGGCCTCTCCATTTTCCTGGTGGATCTTTACTTCACCCTTAAGCAAAATATCAACTCCGTCGGTGCTTCTTTCGGTGGAGATATGACAGAATAGAGTTGAGTGAGAATGGAGGTTCAGTGGAGATGGAGGTGATGGGTGGTGGTTGAGTGGGTCCCATGTTTCTCTCGTATTTCTACCATATATATGTATAAAAATGCAATGCAAAAATATTTTATGATACTATGTAATATAACAAGATGAATGATGGTATTTTTAAATTTTTATGCCTCAACGGTAAATATTTCTTATAGATTTTTACTCCGTAAAAATTATTTACATGGGACTTAAGTTTTTATAATGCCATGATGAGAATTTTTGTTTCATGATGCAGGTGTTAAAAAGCAAATATGATAGGATAAAATGATTAATGCATTATGAAAAAGTAAATATGGATAACTACTGAGTTACCTCCCGGGCAGGGTTTGGAATTATAAGTCCACCAAACTAGACTTCTCCATTTGGGTTTATTCTTCAGGTGCGTCAGTAGGTCCCGGAGATGGAGACCTTGATACTCGTTTCTCATGCCACTCCAGATTGGAGCATTATTCCGGTCTTGGCTTGAAAGCGAACCGCTCTTCCTTCCCATTGATATGGAATTTAATTTCTCCAGCTCTGACATCAATGTGACCATTTGTAGTGCTCAGGAAGGGTCTCCCAAGAACGAGGGGAGTCTTCATGTCTTCCTGCATGTCAAGTACTATAAAATCTACGAGAACGAAAAAGTTTCATATTTTTACCGTAATGTTTTCAGCGATTCCTATAGGGTAGCGGACCGATTGGTCGGCTAGTTGCAAGCACATTGATGTTGGCATGAGTGTTGAATAGCTAAGCTTGTCAAAGACCTTTTTGAGCATGACACTAACACTTGCTCCAAGATCACATAATGCATTCTCAAAGTTCTGGCTCCCGATTGAACAATCGATAGTGGGACATCCTGGATCCTTCTTCTTGATAGGTGAAGTGTTTAGGATGGCCGCACTACACTCCTCTATTAACTTTATTACCTCAGTGGAAGACAGTGATCTTTTGTTGTTGAGGATGTCTCTGAGATACTTCGCGTAGGTAGGTACATGTATGGCATCTAGCAACGAAATATAGATATATAACTTTTGAATTACCTCTACAAACTTACCAAATTGCTCATCTATTTTGGCTTTCTGATTTCTGCGTGGAAATGGTAGGAGGGTCGTGTCATGAAAATCTTGTTGTGACTCTTACTCTTGTGGCCCAACTTCTTCAACTTCATTGTTCTCTCTCTCTCTTCCTTGCACTACCACACTGGTGTCTTACCTGTCCTTATCGGATATGGTGGATCACGAGTAGACTTGCTACCTCTTGTGGTTATAGTGTTTACCTTCTCAAGGTTAGTGGCAAAAGGCGAGCAAAAATGACCAACCTGGGCTAATTGTGATTCTATGTTTTTATTATAGCTAAGTTGGTCTTTTATGGCGGAAGAAAAACTATCCATTTTAGTATTTATGTTTTCTAGGACCTTATCATTAAAAGCAAGTTTCTTAGAAATATTCTCATTAATACTAACTTGTTCTAAGATCAAGTCTCTTAAGGATGGTTGCTTTAGAGTATTATAGTAATTACACAGGTGCTTACCTTTGGTAAGTTGACCATTGTTGTTGATTCCACCCTTGTGTCTCATTGTTGTGGAGCGAGAATTGTTGACGATGTTTGCATCCTCCCGATATTCAGTGGAATTCTACCCCAAGTATTCTCCACATACATTCTCGGGAATTAAAGGCATCTTGAATAGCTTCGACGATCTTTCTTGTAATTGGCTCTTTGTTCAAGCCAATTTAATGAAGACGTCCATCTTAGTTGATGAGTGCACACACCTCTTTCGGTACTTCTTCGCTCTTATTGCATGATTGAATATTGCATTAAGCCCGGCCTTGATTAGAGGCTATCTTTTTCATAAGAGTTTTAGCTTTTCCAAGGGTGAGTGACATAAATGATCCTCCAGCAGTTGCATCCAGTTGTTCGTGAGCTTTCTGAGTTAATCCATGGTAAAAGCCTTGCATGAGCAACCAATCTTCCATCCCATGATGAAGACAATCTGAAATGTATTCTTAGAAACGTTCCCATGCTTCTAGAATAGTTTCTCCCTTCTACTGTTGGAAATTGGAAATCTTTCCTCTTAAGGCATTTGTCTTGCCTACAGGGAAGAACTTTTCTAGAAAGGCCTTTGAACACTTTGCCCATGTGTTGATGTGATCTTTGTTGATGTAGAACCACTGCTTCGCTCTTCCCACTAGTGAGAATGGAAACAGGCGGAGTAGTATGATGGCTTGAGCAACTTCCTTGATGATGACTGTGCTGCTAATCTCTAGAAAATTCTGAAGGTGAGCACTAACATCTTCATGTGCCTTTCCGCTGAATGGGGTAGCTTGCCCCCATGTTGATGAGGCTTGGCTTGAGCTCAAACTCAAGGTTGTTGGTTTTGAATGTTGGTCCAGTGCGAATGTTCTCAGTGCTCAGAGCAAAGAACTCACACAGTCTTCTCAGCCATAGCTCAGAAACTAGTATTGAGCTTCCTCTTAATTAGGTTGATTTGATTCTGATTGGAAGTTGTTGGTGAATCACAACCAAGTCCGAAATACCCTGTATAAGATATGAACAAAGACAAACAAGGGTAAGCCTACTAAAACCAGAGGTTATGATTTCATCAATAAGTATTTATTTGATCAATTCTCTATAGCCATGTGCCCCTCCCCGGCAACGGCGCCAGAAATGTTTGTTGATATTTCCTAGCATCACTCTTTACTAAGTTGTCATCCCTAGCATGATGCTAGAAATGCATTGTTGGTAACTATAAATGACACTTGAAAACTTCGAGGAAAATTATATATATATTAAAGTATCCGCAAGCACACAGATAATATACCATTGTGGCATTTCACCCGGAAGTATACCAGGTATCATTATTTATATTTTATCCACAGGGAGGAGCTATGGAGTTGTGTTAGCATAGAGATATTGACAAATAAATATACTTATGAAAAAATCACTTTCATGCTATGGCAGGGGTAAATCAAGGGATAAATAAATGATAAGTGTAAGGTAATAATGGTATTCTAGAGATAGAAATAGAGACTCATAAAATGTAGTACGACTAAATAGGAGATTCATTAAGAGCAAAAGATTCCTAAGTCATTCTTTATTTACTAAGTCTTTTGTACACCAAAGTATATACACTCTCATCTATAGTAAAACTAACTTTGGATCTATACATAAGGAATATTACTAAGGAAGATCAAGAATAGAGCTTGTCTCCCTTCGCAACCGCATTCTACTTGCTCTACAAATGGGGAGTAGACTACAAAGGACTCAACGGGAGTGTCACATCCGTGATCTACCACATGACCTACAGTGCATAATGCATCCACAGACAAACAATATCTAAGCACCATGCTTACATAATGTTGACCACTTAACTCACTCGAGTACTGAGCTAAGAGTTTTGGGAACATATGCATAAATCCATCATCAATCATAACTATATCAAGCATATAACTAGAGTAAACTAGGAACATAATAAATAGCAACATAATACTGAAGTAGCACAAAGTCATAAATTTAGAGATACAATGGCTATACCAGTCTCTAGATGGTAGATCCAGAATTCTAAGCAACAACCCACACTCTACTTGAACCTTGCTAGCTAGTCTATACTAGAAACTTGAAGAACTGGAGCTCAATTCTCTTCTCTCTGGAAACCCTAATTTTTGGTCTGATCTTGACTTATGGCAGCGTGCTCTAGAGGGGGTACAGGGACTGATTATATAGGCCGGAGCATCAATCCTAAGCCCTCAGATCAAACCGACTTGAATAAACGGCATAGATGATGTAGGAGGCGGTGGAGGAACTAACGCTAAAATAGAGACTGACAGGTGGCCCTAGGGGGTTGGGCAGCCTCCTTCCCTCTGCTTCGATGACGTGGCTTCTAGAGTCCTCTAGAACCTTCTGGAGTAGTTTTCACCGTGGATAAGCGTGATTTAATTTGACATTTTGATCCCCTTTGATGGTTTTCTGAAATAACCCTTCTAAAAACATAGATTCACCAAAACTCGTGAAAATTGTTAGTTTAAACCCCTAAGTCTATGTTGGTGATCATTTTCATGCATTATTTCAAGTTATATTGAAGTTTACAATGAATGATAACTACCGTCAACAACACTATAGTTGGTGATATCTCAAGAGGTGTACAAACAAGATTAAGATTGGTATCATTTTATGAGCACTTCTCATTTGTGTCATCCATTGAGCCAAAGAAGATAGAAGAAGCATTGAAGGATGTTGATTGGGTGAATTTTATGCATGAAGAATTGAACAACTTCACAAGAAATCAAGTATGGGAGTTAGTTGAGAGACCAAAGAACCACAATGTGATTGGAACCAAATGGGTCTATAAAAACAAGCAAGATCAAGATGGGATAGTAGTAAGGAACAAAGCAAGATTGGTAGCACAAGGTTACACTCAAGTTGAAGATCTTGACTTTGGAGAAATATTTGCCCCAGTTGCTAGATTGGAAACAATTAGAATCTTGCTAGCCTATGCTTGTGCCCACAACATCAAGCTTTATCAAATGGATGTTAAGAGTGCATTTCTCAATGGATACATCAATGAAGAAGTATATGTTGAGCAACCTCCTGGTTTTGAAGATGACAAGAAGCCCAACCATGTGTATAAGTTGAAGAAGGCATTGTATGGTTTGAATCAAGCACCTAGAGCATGGTATGAGAGGTTGAGGGACTTCCTACTCTCTAAAGGGTTCATTATGGGCAAGGTTGACACTACTTTTTTCACCAAAAAGATTGGCATGGACTTGTTTGTGTTGCAAATATATGTGGTTGATATCATATTTGGATCAACCAATCAAGACTTTTGTGAAGAATTTGGAAGAATGATGGCTAATGAGTTTGAGATATCCATGATTAGAGAGTTAAGTTACTTCCTTGGTATTTAAATCAAGCAATTGAAGAATGGTACATTTGTGAGTTAAGGCAAATACATCAAAGACATACTCAAAAAGTTTAGCATGAATGAGAGCAAATCCATTAGTACACCAATTGAAACAAATGGCAATTTGGATAGTGATGTAAGTGGCAACATGGTGGGTCAAAAGTTGTATCGCTCTATGATTGGAAGCCTACTCTATGTGACCGCATCAAGGCCGGATGTCATGTTTATTAGTGTGTGCATGTGTGCAAGATTCTAAGCCTCACCAAGAGAAAGTCATCTGAAGGCTACAAAGAGAATATTGAGGTACTTGAAGCATACACAAAATGTCGGTTTGTGGTATCCCAAAGGAGCAAAGTTTGAGTTAGTTGGATATTCGGACTCCGATTATGTGGGATGTAAGGTTAAAAGAAAGAGCACTTCGGGCACTTGTCAATTATTAGGAAGATCACTTGTTTCATGGTCATCAAAGAAGCAAAATAGTGTTGCATTATCAATCGCCGAAGCCGAATATATATCCACTGGTAGTTGTTGTGCACAAATACTTTGGATGAAGGCTACCTTGAATGACTTTGGAATCAAGTTCAAGAGAGTGCTATTGCTATGTGACAATGAGAGTGCGATCAAGCTAACCAACAATTCGGTTCAACATACAAGAACAAAGCACATTGATGTCAGCCACCATTTCATAAGAGATCATCAACAAAAAAGGGACATTTCAATTGAGAGTGTGGGCACCGAAGATCAACTTGTCGACATATTCACCAAGCTATTAGATGAAAAAAGATTTTGCAAGCCAAGAAATAAGTTGAACATATTGGATTTCTCAAATATGTGTTCATGCACCCCCCCCCACTAATATGACATGCCACTAATTCAAGCAATCCAAGATAAAAGTCGTTTGGCATCCATATATCCTTTGCTAAGGACTTGTTTAGTGCATCTAGTCATCCTCATATTTTATAGGCTTATTCATAAAAATCAAATGAACTTGGTGATTGTATGGTACCACTATTGCTTCTATGCTTAACTTGATCTAGTGGTAGCATATGACTTGTTTGTGGGTTTGTGAACCTAGTGTTCAATCTAGAAAACGAACTATAAGTGTTTAACTCAACATGGTCAAGATAACCCTTGAAATGAGGTGTGAAGAAGCTTGCCCTTGATCAAACTGAGTTAAATATCTTTGGCAAGTGTTCTAGATTAGACCAAATTTAAAAAATGATCCTCACCCCATTGATTGACTTTGATAATCTTAACCTATCTAAAATTGAACATTTGTGGTCATTGATGACAAAGGGAGAGAAGTAATTCACAAAGATACGGGAAGAGACGCAAAGATAAAGAAAAGATGAGAAAGGGGAGAAATATGAAAGTAAGGAGATCAATTAAAATTTGAGCACACAAGTAGGGGGGACAAGCTCATAAACTTGATTGATGCATTTGTATGTGCATTACATATATTTGTTTGCATGGCACAAGTTTTAAATTAAAATCTCATGCTTGTGTCGTGTATGCTAGTTGTAGGTTTGATTGATGAAATGAAAAACTAGCATGCATAGGTGTTAGTTAGATATGCATTGCTTTGTTTTCACAAGTGGTACTAGAGTCTTGCACATAATGTTGATCTCATTAGGTATCTAGTGTTTGTATTTTGCAAGTAATTCCAAGTGGTATCTAACTAACTATGGTGCTAAGTATGGTATATTTGATGCACTCTGTTGGGTATCACGCTTCAAAGGTCCATCTCTTATACCTTAGCATTATTTGGTAAACATTACTCTCCCACAACTCCAATTCAACACATATGTGCAAGCTTCAATCCAAACTCTTAGCACATATATAGGGGAGCTAATGTTACCAATTCAGGTTCATGAAACTTGTCCAAATCTTTTACACATGGTAAATATGCTTGGGCAAGTAACATGGATTCAAATGAATTTTAATTCATATCTTTGTGAAAGGGTTGTCATCAATTACCAAAAAGGGGAGATTAAAAGCTCTAGTTTGGTTTTGGTGAATTGATGAAACCCTAAGTGCTAACCCGTTGCTCTAAGTGATCATGAGATAGGGTAGCACATTCCAAGTGGTAGAGCAAATGGTGAAGATCATGATGATGGTGATAGCCATGGTGATGATCAAGTGCTTGGGCTTAGAAAATAAGAAAGAGAAAAACAAAAAGTTCAAGACAAAAGTGATATACATAGGAGCTCTTTATTTTTGGTGATCAAGACACCTAGTGGGCGGTTATCAAAGTGTCACTAGATGTTCTAACCCATTGCATATGCATTTAGATTCTAGTAAGCGCTAACACCCTTGAAAATGTTTGTGAAAATATGCTAACAAACATGCACAAGGTGTTACACTTGGTGGTTGGCATATTTAAGCAAGGGTGGTGAAGTTGGAGATAAAAAGGAGTTAAAACAGGGGCATCGGACCCTGCTTCATAGAACATCAGACCGGCCTTTGGCTGGGTCCGGCGGCTAAACCTAACGCGTGCGCAAAGAGGACGCAGCGTCGGATCGAGGTTCACGGGGGCGTCGGACCGGTCGTGCGCACTGTTCATTCAGTGCCACGCATGAGTGACCAAGAGGGCGACACGTGTCGGCGTCGGACCATGGACTAGGTCCGACAGTGGGTGTCGGACTGAGGTCTGACGGATTTCACCGTCTCTAGACCTTACTGGACTGCGTCAAACCCTCCCTGTGTGGAGTCCGATGGTGAGTCCGAGGCCTGGGTCCGACGGTGCATTTAGCGCGTGGCAGTGAGCCATTGCGCGGCAACGGTCACTTTGATTCAAACGATACGTGTGGCAACGCGTGAGTGGACGCGGCAGGGCATCGGACCGAGCGTCGAACAGTCCGATGGTCCCGTGCAGCTGAGTCTGACGGTCACTTATGTGACCCAACGGCTCTATTTCGTGGGGGCTCCGATTTAGGCCCTATGACCGGCTCCAGCTCATACTCTTGGCCATTTTCATTGATATAGCAACCTTGGGAGCTAAGTCAAGGCCCTCACACTCATCTCCATCATTGATTCATCATCTTTGTAAGATTGAGAGTGAATCCAAGTGCATTGCTTGAGTAATTGTATCTAGAGGCACTTGGTGATTCTGTTTTGCTGCGGATTTCGCTTGTTTCTCTTGGTGCTTGCCGCCACCTAGACGGCTTGGTGCAGCGAGAATCATTGAGCGAAGGGTGGTGCTTGTCTCTGGCTCTGATCGTGGTGATTGTGAGGGGTTCTTAACCTTTCCCTGACGAAGAGTCAAAAGGTACTCTAATGGATTGCTCGTGGCTTGTGGACCCTCATCTTGTGTTGGTTGTGTGGCACCCGATTGCGGGTTAGGCGTGTGATGCCTATAAGCGTGTGAACCTCCAAGTGAGTGAATCGTCACAACGGGGACTAGCTCGCCGGCAAGCAAGTGAACCTCGGTGAAAAATCATTGTGTCATCTTGTTCCGAGGATTTCATTTGGAATTCATTGTGATTGATGGATCATATCTTGCCACGGCGGTATAAACATCACTACCTTTCTTGTGTATTTATATTCCTAGTGTAGCTAAACTCTTTAGTGTAATTAGTTTTAAGAGCTAACTTGTGTCTTGTCTAGTGGTAATAAGGCTTTTTAGTTAGTCTTTGAGAGATCACTAATTTAGTGGTAGTGACTTAGCCTCTTGTGTGATATAGAGATTATAGATAACTAGAATTGTGGACAGGTGGCTTGCATTTTGAGTAGACAGCACAACACTCGCTTCGTTTTATAATTGTCTAACCACTTGGCTTAAGTGTTGGTTTAGTAATTTTTATAGCCTATTCATCCCTCTCTGGCCATTAGGACCTTTCAACCGTCTGAGGACAAGATAGTTGGTCCTCCATGGGTGAGGACTCTCGCTTCTCCTCGTCGGATCAGATGGGGGATACGGATGAGTAGGAGGTCCAATCTCCTTTGAAGCAAAAAAAACATTGGCCACAAAGCAGGCCGAGGCAATTTCAGAGGTGAGAGGCAAAGCTGGGGCTGGTGCAGGCAAACAATTGTTTGGGCAGGAGGAGGAGATGGTGAAGTCGGGTCAGCGGAAGCGCAAGTCTAAAGGGACAGGTCCGGCTATGCAGACTCTAGACCTCAATATCCCGGTGGATGCATCTAATGCCATTGTACCAGTTGGGATCGTGAACTCGAGGGTTAACCAACTGGACGGAGCGGCAGAAAATAGTGGGAAAAGTATGATCGAGATCCTCAAGAAATAGAAGAGAGGCACTACCAATCAAAATGCAAGATCGGCCGTGGTTGCGGGCAGCAACCCCCACCGGGCACAATGAAAATTCTATGCCTAAACTGCCGGGGTTGTGGGACGACCCGAGGCAGTTCATGATCTTCGTAGCTTATGTGAGTTACATCGTCCTGTGTTGGTCTTCTTATCGGAGACGCGTTTTTTTCTCAGATAGAGTTGATGGTTTGTTGAGAACACTTGGCTTTCACCACGGTTTGGGGGTTGGCACTCATGGAACAGGGGGCGGCATAGCGCTGCTTTGGAAAGACGATGTGGATGTCCGGCTTCAGAGTCTAGACAAACTCCACATTGATGTTGCTGTTCTAGACTCAGTAACGAAGGAGGAGAAATGGAGATTTACCGGCGTCTATGGAGAATCCAGACGGGAGCTCCGGTATAGAACCTGGGAATGTTTGAAAATGCTCAAGGGCTGTAGCTCACTACCATGGCTGTGTATGGGTGACTTTAACGAGGTATTACATGCTTCAGAGCAGTTTGGCGGCGCTGGTAGAAGCGAAAGCCAGATGGAAGGCTTTAGGGAGGCGGTGTCCTTCTGTTGATTAACGGATTTGGGGTTCATTGGGTTACCGTACACTTGGGATAACCGACAGGATGAGCATCATAATATAAAGGTGAGATTAGATGTGGGACTGGCGTCCGATTCTTTTCTAGACCTTTTAAGGGAAGTAAAGGTATGGCACGTTCAAACAACGATGTCAGATCATTGTTGCCTGGTGGCTGAGTGCATTGAGAATACCACAAGCAACAGGCGAAGAAAGAAGAATTTTCGATATGAGAATATGTGGCAGCATGATCCAACCTATATGGCACTGGTCCGTGATGTTTGGGGAACGAACTCGGGAAGCGAAGGATTGGGGGAGAAGCAGTCCAAACTGAAGGGTATACAGCGCAACCTTCAGGTTTGGGACCGGGATGTCTTTGGTTCGGTCAGGAAGTCACTGGCTTCCCTGCGCACTGAATTGGCGGACGAACAGGGGCGCTCGATCGGTTCTGGCCCGTCACGGAGGGAGAAACAGCTCATGTCCAGAATATCTGAACTCCTATCACGGGAAGAGGTGATGGAGAGACAGAGATCGAGGATGGACTGGCTCAAAGACGGTGATCGAAATACATCGCTCTTCCAAGCAAAGTCGAGAGCGAGAGCCAAGCGGAATGCTATAACGTCTCTCCGCCGTGATGATGGTACTGTGGCTGTAGCTCAGGAAGACATTGAAGGAGTGGCGACTGAATTTTACGCAGACCTCTTCTCGGCTCAGGAGGGTCTTAATCCAGAACTGATTCTAGGACATGTTCCCATGAAAGTTACTGAAGAGCAATGAATGAGAGGCTCACTCGGCCATATACAGCAGTGGAAGTAGAGCGAGCCCTCTCGATGATGGGGCAAGCAAGGCCCCTAGACCGGATGGGTTTACAGCCGGGTTTTACCAGCTGCACTAGGATCTAATGGGGGCGGGCATCACTTCGGCGGTGCCGCGTTTTCTAAACGGAGGGGTCCTACCGGCTGAGGTAAATCATACAACTCTTGTGTTGATTCCCAAGACAAGAAATCCTCAGACGATGGAGGAGTTTAGACCAATATCTCTATGTAATGTCCTTTATAAGATTTGCTCAAAAGTCTTAGCTCTGAGATTGAGGGAGTTCCTGGACGAAATTATTTCTAAGGAACAAAGCGCGTTTGTGCTGGGTCGTCTAATCACTGATAATGTTCTTCTCGCTTATGAATGCATTCATTACCTAAAGAGAAAAAAGGGGAAGGCCGGTGCCTGTGCTATCAAGCTGGACATGGCAAAAGCTTACGATCGGGTGGAGTGGGCATATTTGAAAGGCATCATGCTGAGACTTGGTTTCCACTCGGATTTTGTGAATTTGATCATGAGGTGCGTCAGCTCAGTTTCTTTTTCTATCAGAGTTAACGGAGTGCTGACGGAATCTTTCAGGCCAACACAGGGGATTAGGCAAGGTGACCCCATCTCACCATACCTATTTCTCCTATGCTCGGAAGGTTTATCGTGTCTCTTGAGATCGATTGGCCCGGTGCACATATCCAAGGGTATTGACTAGATACAACCAAGGATCTGGACAATTGGTTAACAGAGACAAGTCTGCTATCTTCTTTAGCAAGAATTGCTCTCAGGACATGAAAACAGAGGTGTGCCAGGGGCTGGATATCCATAAGGAGGCGCTAGCAGAGAAGTATCTTGGCCTCCCAACGGAATCGGGAAGGAGTCTTAGTGGCTTATTTGAATTCCTACCAGCTCAGGTGAGAAGCAAGATTGATGGTTGGTGTGGTAGAGAGGCAAGTTGTGCAGGCCGAGAAGTACTAATCAAATCAGTCGCACAAGCGGTTCCGACATATTCAATGAGCTGCTTCCTCCTACCGATCAACACATGCAAGAAAATAAAACTGCAATATCAAACTACTGGTGGGGAGTTCGGCTGACAACAGGCGCATGCACTGGATGAGTTGGGAGCGCTTTACTCGCCCAAGAACAATGGAGGAATGGGTTTTCGAGACCTTCGGTGCTTTAATTTGGCCATGCTTGGGAAACAAGGCTGGAGACTAATTACTCAGCCTGATTCGCTCTGTGCAAAAGTGCTGAAGGGCAGTATTACCATGATTCAGAGTTCATGATGGCAACCAGGAAGAAAACATGCGAGTAGTACCTGGAGGGCTATCATGGCCGGAAGAGAAGCGCTGCAAACCTGTCTAATCAAAAGAGTGGTCAATGGTAGCAATACGGAAATCTGGAGGGATAGATGGACGCAAATCATTTTGAGGGCCGACCGATCACTCCACAGGATGGTCAGAATGTGGTGACAGTAACGGAACTAATGACTGCAAGTGGCCAGTGGAATTTGCAGCTCATCAGGGACTGTTTCCTCCGGATTGATGCAGAAGCAATAGTCAGGCAACCTGTGGGCTGTGGTGAGCATGACTTCTGGGCATGGGACTTGGAAAATTCAGGAGTTTATTCAGTCAAAACTGCATATAAGCGTCTGTACAAGAACAAGATTGAGGGGGCACAACTCCAGGCGCCCAGCTCCTCCTCTGATGGTCTCTGGAAGGTGCTATGGAAGATTGAGGTCCCGCCCAAAGTGAGGGTATTCTGGTGGCGTGTTGTTCATGGCTTCCTACCAGCAAAGGGAGTGCTCTTTCGAAAACACATCGAGCCGGTCCCCTTCTGCGAAGATTGTGGAGACCAGAGGAATCCATTTACCATGTGTTACTCAGGTGTTCGGTGGCCAAGATGTTTTGGCGCCAAGTCCGGCTGGGGACAGGAATGAAGGTTCCTAACCTGAACTCGGAAACTTGGGCCACTGATCTTATATCGGGCATATGTTCTCAGCGGGATACATCAGTGCTCCTCTGTGGAATGTGGGCTCTGTGGATGATGCGAAATAAAAGACGCCATGGTGAGCAAACTATGAGCATTCAACAAGCTGTACTTTGGGCTAGAGACACGGCACACGATCTCTTGCAGCTTAGCCGGCAAATGTGTTAGAAACGATAGGCAATATAAACGACGAAGAACAGTAGATCAAACACAGAAGACACAAGATTTTTAATGTGGAAAATCCTTCCAAGGAAGAAGGGAAAAACTACGGGCACCAGCCAGCAAATCTTCACTATATCGGGTGATATTACAAACGTCGGGAATTTACAACTTTTCTTAAGATGGCTTATAGGAAGTATATATAGAGATGGAAACCCAAGCCTCCCGGCGACAGGCCTCGCTTCGCTACGTCAGAAGTTAGCCTTTATCTTATACATAACTGAATTTGGATCACAACTCAACAAAATAAAGCAGAGAACCGAGGGGCAGGAATTTCCGAAGTGGTGCCCGCCTTGCCCTGGATGGGTGAAGATCAACTCTGATGCAGCGTTTCAGGCGGTCAGCGATGTGCGTGCGATGGCCTGCATCATCCGTGACCATCAGGGTGGATTCATGGTTGCCCAAGCACGCTGGTATAACAGGGCCCTTGATGCTTGTATGATGGAGGCCCTTGCACGCCGTGATGGGCTCAGGCTGGCTCGGCAACATGGTGAACAACGAGTGATCCTGGAGACAGACTGCTTGGAGCTAGTTAATCTGTGGAAGAGAAAAGATGTCCAACGCTCCGCTGTCGACTCGGTTTTGAAGGAAATTCAGGACTTGCAGATTGCCTTTCAAGATTTTTTCTTTGTTTATGTTAATAGACGTTGTAATAATATACAACCTGTTCGGAACTCCAGCATGTGTAATAATATACAACCTGTTCGCTCATGTACTAGCTAAACAAGTTATCAATACACATCGTCTGGAGACGTGGCGTGTAACTCCAGCATGTGTAGCGGAATTGGTGATGTCAGAGGCCTCGGCCGGTTAATTCTAATGAAAGGCAATCAAGTCACAAAAAAAAAAACATCCGCAGTGACGCATCGGTGCAGCTCTTTGGCGGGCTGGTTCATATTTGGTGGATTAGGTCTGCACTCAACCCGACCCGATCACGCGAGTCTTGGTTTGAAGACTCAAACGCGCCCGGGCATGCAGACTAACACAATTACTTTGAAAATTTATCCATGACAGAGGATCAGCCTCCAATACGGTCCTAACGACACTCCACCGATGCTTCTACGTGATGATCAACATCAACTAAATATTATAACAGATAATGATCAACATCAACTAGCAGATGAGAACAAAAGTAAGTCCATTAAGATTCAACAATATCAAGCGCACCATAAGATAGAGCATGATTTTAGAAAAAAAAATATGAAAACTAGTTTCATAATTTTCCAAGCTAAAAAAATCTAACTAGATTTTAGGGTTTTTAATTGCATTATTTTTTCATGTAAAAATATTAGATAATTTTTTGAAAATTTATTTTTATATATTTTTAAAAATATTCTAGTCCCGTATGAAATCCTAAGAATCACTGTCATCCCGTATGAAATGAAGACAAAAAATTTAAAATCAGTCATGTATACATCATGACAAAGTTTTGGAGGCGGACGAGCAGGTCGTAGAACCGCAGGGGTACTCCCGGCCGGCCGGCCGGCCCTGCCGAGTCAGTGGAGCCTGGCGATGAAGTCCAGGAACAGAGAGTACACGGAGACATGACAGAGGGTGCTCGGGCTAAGGTCTTGTTTAAATCCAGGGTAAAGTTTAGGAGTGTCACATCAGGTGTCTCATGGAGTGTCACATCGGGTGTTCGGATACTAAAAAAAACAAATTACAGAATCCGTCAGTAATCCGCGAGACGAATTTATTAAGCATAATTAATCCGTCATTAGCACATGAGTTAATGTAGCACCCCATTGTCAAATCATGGACTAATTAGGCTTAAAAGATTCGTCTCATAAATTAGTCGTAAATTGTACAATTAGTTATTTTTTAGTCTATATTTAATACTCCATACATGTGTCTAAATATTTGATGGGATATGAAATAAACTTTAGGAGGAACTGAACAAGGCCCAAGGCGAGCAGGAGGCAAAGGGAGCATGTTCTTCTTAGAACTGCAGCTACACCCCGGGCTGCGTCCATGTATCCTAGAGCAAAGATTTCGTCAGGCAAGAAACCTACTCCGATGCCCTCTGCAACTAAATTGTGGATACATGTGATGAAATGTGACGACGTGACGTGCTGTTGCTTGTAACTTGTACGAGTAAGTGGCAGGCTTTCACAATGCTGTTTTTCTAGAAGTGGTAACCAAGTCTGAAAATTCTTACGTAGTAGGAGATCCATTTTTCTATCTGATGGAGTTAGACCTGTCAGGACTAAGCACAAGTGACCTTGTTGCCGGTTTTCGTTGTTGATTCAACAGAGGATAGACATCTTAATCTTAAGATTAAGAAGCGGAAAAAAAATCGAGTTCACGAGGATTTAAGCGAGAAGCCAACGAAACGTATGCCTCGGCATCCAAGATTCCTGTCGTTTCTATCAAATTGCAACTGAATTTAAGCATAGTATTACATCAGAAGTCTATACGTGGTCTGTTAACAGAAAAAAGAAACAGCGCAACTGAATTTAAGCATAGTATTACATCACAAGTCAAATTCTGGACCGTCTCAAAAAAAAAGTCAAATCCTGGACAATACTATACGTGGTCTGTTAACAGGAAAAAAAAAAACCAGCGCAGTGCCCATATTGGTTTCAGTTAACCATGGCCAGTGGAAAAACTGACATTTCTGCTAGATATGGTCTATTTTCAGTCGACTTAATTATCACCAAATCCACCTGACAAATCAACAGAAAATGTTACTAAGGTTCATGCCTAATGCCCCATTAACACTTTAACAGTCAGAAACCAAACGCTTCACTTCAGCTGATCAACCCTGAACTAACACACAAAGTACAATAATTTCATCTTCTTGCATACAAGATTGAGTATTCCCTATTAATCGATGCAGTGCAGGCGTGCAGCAGCAGGCTAGTGTTTATTCCGATAAATTCAAATGCTATCTTATTAGGAAGCCAAAAGCATGGAGCCTAGAATTCATTTCTAGGATCAGACACAAGTTTAACAAAACCTAGCTGAACAGGCACCATATCAGATCAGTGGACTGAAAATCTACAGACAAGTCAATTGAAAATCACAATCAAGAAAGCTCACGGGATTAAGGACCCAATACCATAATGACTTCATTGTCTGACAAGAATTCTCAGAATTCAGAGTACTATTAATACCCAAGGTGAAAACCACAATGCTCAGAACCAACATTATCAGGAAAACTGAAGGTCGCAAGAAATATAGAACATAAGTTGTATTTGACTAAAATTTAAGAGCTTACTAGTAGCCACTGACTTTTTATCTGAACAATCCTTCCTATGAGTAAGCAACATTCTAAACTCCAATAGCCCTTTTCAGGTTCACCATGCCGGCTGCAGATGGATAAGCCTGCTTGTTAACCCTTCCATAGTTACCATGCAAGCCTTTACTGTTACTGTCCTTCGTGTACATCAGACCAGCTTGAGCGAAGCCTGCCGCTCCTCCAGTGTAACCAGGACGTTGCAATGGCACTAAGTTCTTCTGCAACCTCCCTAATTTTGAAGGGTCCTGACTATCAGCCTTGCGTCTCGGCACTTCCTCCCGAGATTTACCGCCATATCCATCTCATTTCTCTCCGCAATGAAAGAAACGTTATCTGCCATCTGGTAGAGTAGTCTCTGCAGCCTGGTTTGCTCGGCATTCTGAAAGACAATGCTGCGTGTTGGTTGGTCCCACCTTGCATGAAGCTCCTCTTGTATCATCATCTTGCTGACAATATTTTGTGTATGTGATTCTGTCAGGTCAAACATCACAGATAGCTTGTCCAGGCTTAGAGAGCCATAGCAGGATGAATAAGAAATGAGGTAGGTTTTAAGAGCAGCTTCTTTGATCTTAAGCTTCAGCAAATCAAGAACATGCTCCATGTTCCTCCACAGCTTCCAGATCTCAAGAGAACTAATGACATCGAAAGCCTTTTGGTAGTCACCCTTCTTAAGGGCTCTCGCAGCAGCCATAACATGGCCTCTGACATTCTCTGGAGGGCCAACAAAAGTCATTCTCTCGCTGAATTCAAGAAGCCCACGGAATGTTTTGTTCACAGGTTTCCGGTTGCCATAAGGACTGGCCGCCATATTAGGCACCTCTATTAACATGGCAGAAGTGAAATATGTGGCTTCTAAAAGTTCATGGTTTATATGCATGTGGTAAGGCATCTGCCGTCTCTTCTCAAGTCTTTCCTGTAGGAATCAGTCATAAAAAACAAATTAAAACAATTATAGTAACTACTGCAGCAAGTGTAGAAATATAACAGTCCATATCAAATATGAGATGCCAAACACCCCAAAAGACAACATTTGACAAGAGATTGTTCTTGTGTCTAGAATCAAAGAACACATTCACAAACATGAACATATATATAAGTCAACCAATATTACTAAGCAGAACATGTTTTAATCTATAGGCATAGTAACCATTTGATAAATTCAATGTATCAGATGCCCCGATTTAAAGTGTCAAAACAATATGTTTAATTATCAAGCTCAACAAGTGCAAGGAGCACTCTAAAAAAACATGAGCAAGGAGAAAAACGAAAGAAATTACATGAATTAGATTGGATCATTTATATGCATAATATTTAATTTTGTTTTACAATACTCTTGTCTGCAGATAGGGCTGTATATTTGTACAAGTGTCTTGCTGTGATATGCATGGGAGACATATCTCAAGAATACACCAAGCAATCATAAATTCATAATCTACTCCTACTTATTAAACTGATGAAATTCATCCACTTGTAGGGAAAATAAAAAGGAGTTAAATAGAACTTTCAATGCACCAGGGATATGCCTGCTTCTGAATTAAATCTGCTGGTGTAGAGTTCAAAAGATGCCGACATCTACGGGAGTTATTGATTCTTTAACTAGTCAAGGAAGAAACCAGGACCTAACAGAGGCACCTCAACTCTACTGTGGGTGTGGACGAGCAGTAGCTAAAAAAAGCTGCAAGTGTAAGGTGGGCTTTTTTATTGATTACCATCCATACGAAGCGAGAAACTAGATTATTTCTGTAATTATTAGTTCATGGTGTCGATTTTATTGTTTCTTCAGGTTACCTATGGATTTGGGAGGATTTATTGAATCAATATGCAGACGATATGGTCAGTTATTGTAAATCTGGGAGAATACAACACCTTGAAGAAAAGCTAGACATGATCAGGGAGGAATTACTTTTGAAAGACATACAGATCAGCAACTTGGAATGAGAGCTACTCAAGTATTCTGAAGACCTTGAGCTACTCAAGAAATTGCCTGGAAAATTTGAAGACCATTCTAGTGCTTCTGCTTCAGAGGAGGCAACAACAAATTCAAGGCCCGACAGTACCACCAAAACTCTACTGTGGTTATAGAAGGCCAGTTGAAAAGAAGATATCAGAAAGCTAGAGGAACACAGGCGGTGGCGGTATTACATGATGCCAAACGTTAATGATGATGATAATGATAATGCTGTAGTTGAAAACAGAGGAGGCGCTGTTTGGAAGTTGGCTTTACTGCTTTTAGTTGACATTTGTGCTGAGAGTCCCAATATCATACTAATGTTACCATGAGTTAGTAGTGGATGGAGCCACTCTGAATTTAGAAAACCAATAAGCCTACTCGCAGCAACTTTTTCAGCTGCAGACAGTTTACTGTAGCGAATACTAGAAACAGCTGCAGTGAGCATGAGTAATCACACTCCTTGCTATAAATTGTAGTTTATAAGAGTGTTATAATGACATCCTGATTAGCAGTTGGTTCAACAATTGTGTAGGAGACATGTATTTGTATGCAGACTGTTATGTGCAGGCTACATGTATTTGTATGTAGACTGTTAAGTTTGTTGGGAACTTGGGATTGATGGGATAAGTCTCGTGTTGGTCTCTGTGTTTATTTGGTCTTTGTGGGGCTGCAGCATATGGTCCTTGTGGCTGCATGGTGGTCTTGCTGCCCATCAAGGACAGCATCCTTGACTGACTAGAACAGCATCTTAGCATCTAGCATCTTGGCATATGCTTGGCTGGCTAGCAGCCTATAAATATGTATCCCCAACCCCTCAGGTTGGTATGCATTTGTGTGAGAAATAAACTAGAAAATTGCCCGAACTCCTAGTGTCATCTCTCTCGATGAGAGTAAGAATTCTGCTACTACCAAGGGTAAGAATTCAGCGACTAACAACCCTGGGTATCGAGTCAGACTATCCTATAGCTTTGAGCATCTTCGCTCATCTCCTTTCCCACCCGAATAGCCCCCACCGAGCAAAGAAGCAGCTCTAGCCGCTCCTCGCTCACTCCTCTCCCCACGCAGACGGCTCGTTCAGGCAGCCCTCTCCCACGCAGCAGCCCCCAGTAGCGCGTCATGTCCCAGACGAGTCTCGGCCTTCGTCGCCTCGAGCACGCGCGACGTCGGCGAGGAGGCCGAACTTGCCGCATGATAGAGGAACGCGAGCGATCGGGCGGCGAGAGACGCTCGCGGCGGCGACGATAAAGGCGCCGAGGTCGACAATGGCAGAGCGGCAGCAAGCAGCAGAGCGAGGCGGAAGCGGCGGCGGCGGCGGATGCAACGCGTCGGCGGCAGCGAAGGTTGAGGTTCTACACGGCGGCATCAGCAGCTCCATTTTCTGCCGACGACAACGGCAGCGGCCGACATGAACCTCGAGCTTTGTGGAGGAGGAAGGCGAAAGCGCTGGCGGCGCAAGAGGGGAAGCGCGCGACGCCCACCCAGCGCGGGCGGCAGCCTGTGACAGCGGCTGGATGCGCCGCTGCGGCGCCCTAGAGGAGGCGCGCGCGGCGGTGGCGCTCCTAGAGGAGGCGCGCGACAAAGAATAAAGGGGCGGGGTCGATGGAGAGCGCGGCCTTCACAGCAGCGTGGCTCTCTCCCGGATCCGTACCATGGTTACCACGGGCTCCAAGCTGTTGTCGGGGACGTCGGCCCGGCGGTGGGTGGCCTACCCTCACTAAGACCAACTCACGCCGAGTGGGCTGCGGTGATGAGGGTAAAGCTCTGGTGCGGCACACATGGGAGGGCCGTCCAGTGCGGCGACGCCGACTATGACCAGGATCGACGGGCACTGGATGCCCTCAACGCTGTAGTCCCGTCCGAGATGCAGTTCTCACTTACCAACAAGCGGACTGCCAAGGAGGCTTGGGACGCCATCGCTGCGGCATGCATCGGCAGCGACCGCGCCCGCAAGTTCACACTGCAGGCACTTCACAAGGAGTGGGAGAACCTAGCCTTCAAGCCAGGTGAGGATGTTGATGACTTTGCTCTCCGTCTCAACACTGTGTTGCAGAAGATGGTGCAGTTCGGCGATGACACCTACGGCGAGGAGAGAGCTATCGAAAAGCTCTTCCGTTGCGTCCCCGAAAAAGTACAAGCAGATGGCTCGCTCGATCGAAGTCTCGCTGGATCTCTCCACGATGTCGATCGAGGAGGCAATAGGTCGCCTCAAGGTCGTCGACAAATGATGAGCCACGATCTCTCTCGGGGCCCATCACCACTGGCGGGAATCTCCTTCTCACTCGGGAGCAGTGGGTTGCCTGCCAAGGTAACCGGAAGAAGGGGAGCCTTCTTCCATGACAAAGCGACATAAGCGTGGCAAGCTGAACAAGGCGCACAGAGACGCCTTGGTGGCGGCGCCCGGCAAGCACAAGCCGGACACGAGACAACACCGCTGAATAGCTGCGCTTTGGCCATTGGGCCAAGGATCGTCGATACCACGACGCGGCCGTGCCCACGTCGCAGACAAAGGAGGAGGAGGAGCCGCTCTGTTCATGGCACATGCAAGCATCGAGCTACCTCCAGCGGCACCGCCGCAACGGCTCTCCTACACCTTGACGCCAAAAGCACACGCCCTCCTCGGCGACGGCTCCAAGAACGACAAAGATCGACGGGTGGTGCCTCGACACCGGCGCCACCCATCACATGACCGGTCAACAGGAGTTCTTCACCGAGCTTGACTCTAGCGTCCGAGGCTCCGTCAAGTTTGGGGATGCCTCCGGCGTGGAGATCAAGGGTGTCGGCTCCGTCATCTTCACCGCCGTGTCTGGTGAGCACAGGCTGCTCACCGGAGTCTACTACATCCTCGCGTTGAGGAACTCTATCATTCGCTTGGGACAGCTGGATGAGAACGGTTCGCGCGTGGTGGTTGAGGATGGAGTCATGAGGATTTGGGATCGCCGTCGTCGCCTTCTTGCCAAGGTAACCAGAAGCGCAAATCGACTCTATGTCCTTAACGTGCAGGTGGCACAACCCCTCTGTCTTGCTGGTCGTCGGGACCACGAAGCGTGGTAGTGGCACGAGCGCTTCGGGCACCTTCACTTCGAGGCCTTGAAGCGGCTCAGTGCCGCGGAGATGGTGTGAGGCCTGCCGTGCCTCGACCATGTGGAGTAGCTCTGCGACGCCCCGCTTGTTGACGAAGCGAGGTGACTCCTTTCCCAATGAGGCGAGCTTTCGAGCCAAGGAGAGGCTCGAGCTTGTGCATGGGGACTTGTGTGCCCGGTGACACCAGCCACACGGGAGGACGACGCTACTTCCTGCTGCTCGTTGGCGACCTCTCCCGCTACATGTGGGTGATGGTCCTCGGCAAAGCAAGGAGAGCTCATGGACGCCATCGGCTGCTGCAAGCTGTCAAGGAGGAGGCGGAGTGCGGCCGCAAAGCTGCTGCGCGTCGCGACCGACAACGGCAGCGGGAATTCACGGCGGCTAAATTCGCGTCGTCATCTTGCGCCGATAAGGGCATTCAGCGCCACTACTCCGCTACCGTCTGACCTGCAGTGAGAACGTTGTCGTCGGCGGCGCAACCAGACGGTTGTGGGGATGGCTCGAGCCCTTCTCAAGCAAAGGGGATGCCGGCTGTCTTCGGGAGAGGCGGTGGTGTCGACCGTCTACATCCTCGGCCGCTCGGCGGCAAGGCGTTATACGAGGCTTGGCATAGGCGCAAGCCGGCGGTCTCCCCACTTGCGGGTCTTGGCCGCCTCGCGTTCGCCAAGGAGTTTGGCCACATCAGCATGCTCGACGACAGGAGCACTCCGGGAGTGTTCATCGGCTACGCGGAGGGCTCGAAGGCCTACCGCATCCTCGACCCGAAGACACAGCGTGTGCGCACGGCGCGCGACGTTGTGTTCAACGAAGGGCGAGGATGGGCGTGGGACAAGGCGGTGGACGACGGCCGCCCCGACGCACAACGACTTCACCGCGAAAGTACGCCCACCGAGGGAGCCGGGGAGTAGGGCTCTTCTTCGACGAGCGCGTCTACCCCAGTCCCCAAGCCTCCACCGACCCCGGTGCCTTCTACTCCGATAACACCACGCTCTCCAGTCAGGACCTCGGCTGCGATAAGTTCTTCGTCGGCTCCACCACAGCCCAGCACCGCCACGCACTCCGGCACCGACAGGCACCTCTCCGGGCACGTCTACTCCAACACCAGCTCGTGTCGAGCACAGCTCGGTTGAGCTCGCTACTCCTCTCTCTCACGACGAGGCGCGATCGACGCTGCGTACCACGACGGCGAGCCATTGCGATACCGTGCACGATGGAGAACCTTCGGCAACCCGGCCGGTGCGGGATCGGTGCCTCACGACCGGAGGCGCAGATTGCACCTTGCGTGCGTGTGACGGCGAGCCTCGATCGCTTGCGGAGAGGCCGAGAGACACGCGGCATGGCGCGCCGCGCGATGCGATTGTAGATGGATGCGGTTGAGAAGAACCGCACTGGGAGCTTGTTGACCTTCCTCGTGGTCACCGCGCGATCACCCTTAAGTGGGTGTCCAAGCTGAAGAGGGATGAAGCCGACGCCATCGTCAAGCACAAGGCTCGCTTGGTGGCACGAGGTTTCGTGGCGGCAGGAGGGGGTCGACTTCGACGACACCTTTGCTCCCCGTGGCACGGATGGAGTCCCGCGACTCCTTGCACTAGCTGCCCGTAAGGGCTGGCGTGTTCATCACATGGTCGTCAAGTCGGCGTTCCTTAACGATGACTTGAAGGAGGAGGTCTACGTGCACCAGCCGCCGGAATTTGCAATCCCCGACAAGAAGGGCAAGGTGCTCCACCTGCGTAAGGCCCTTTATGGCTTGCGGCAGGCACCGAGGGCGTGGAATGCCAAGTTGGATTCCACGCTAAAGGGGATGGCTTCGAGCAAAGCCCGCACGAGGCGGACATCTACCAACAGGGCAGTGGAGGAAATGCTCTATTGGTGGGTGTCTACGTCGACGACTTGGTGATCACCGGCACCAAGGATGCGGAGGTGGCGGCATTCAAGGAAGAGATGAAGGCCACCTTCCAGATGAGTGACCTGGGGCATCTCTCCTTCTACCTGGGAATCGAGGTGCACCAGGACGACTCCGGGATCACGCCGACGGACCGCCTACGCCAAGCGTGTCGTTGAGCTAGCTGGGCTCACCGACTGCAACCCAGCTCTCACTCCGATGGAGAGGCTAAAGCTGAGCCGCGACAGCACGACGGAGGAGGTGGACGCTACGTAGTACCGGTGTCTTGTGGGGAGCCTTCGCTACCTCGCCCACACACGGCCGGGCTTGGCATTCTCCGTCGGCTACGTTAGTCGGTTCATGCAAAATGACCGACGACGGAGCACCGGCCAGTGTGAAGAGGATCATCCGCCACGTTGCGGGGACTCTCGACCCACGGCCTCTACTACCCTAGGTGCCGAGGGTGGCACACTTCGTCGGCATGCAATGACGGCGACCACGCCGGCGACATCGACACCAGCAAGAGCACGAGCGGGATCCTCTTCCTCCCTCGGCAAGTGCCTCGTTAGCTGGCGATCATCAAGCGGCAGGTGGTGGCCCTATCCAGCTGCGAGGCCGAGTACATAGCGGCCTCCACCGCTTCGACTTCGAGCACTCTAGCTCGCTCGGCGCTTGGTGATCTCCTCGGCAGAGACACTAGAGCGGTGGAGCTCGGGATGGACAAGCAAGTCCGCCTGCATACGACAAAGAACCCCGTTTTCCATGAACGGAGTAAGCACATCCGGGTGAGGTACCACTTCATCCGAGGCTGTTTGGAGGAAGGGAGCATCAAGGCGAGCTACATCAACACCAAGGACCAGCTTACGGACCTGCTTACCAAGCCTCTTGGGAGGATCAAATTCCTTGAGCTCTGCTCTAGGACCGGGATGGTTCAACTTTCCCACAAGACGACGCACAAGACTTAGGGGGAGAATGATGGGATAAGTCTCTGTGTTGGTCTCTGTGTGGGCTGGTCTTTGTGGGGCTGCATGACATATGGTCCTTGTGGTCTGCATGGTGGTCTTCTTTGCCCATCAAGGATGACATTCTTGACTGACTAGGACAGCATCTAGCATCTTGGCATGTGCTTGGATGGCTAGCAGCCTATAAATATGTATCCCCAACCCCTCAGGTTAGTATGGCATTTGTGTGAGAAATAAACCAGAAAATTGCCCCAACTCTAAGTGTCATCCTCTCTCGATAAGAGTAAGAATTCTGCTACTACCAAGGATAAGAATTCAGCGACTAACAGGGATTAGTTATTATTGGACTAGTATTTTCAGGTTTGTAACAACTATGATGACTGATTATTTGTACAATTATTGGAGATATGTTTGAACAAAACTTATTCATGTGTAAGACCATTTCTTCGTTTAATTGATGTTATGTTTGTGTGGGCTAATTTATATGTGGAATTAAGCTTGGTGCTTGAAACAATGTGTGCATATTTTGTGCAATTATGATCTGATCTAAAACCGTGCGAAAGAAGTCAAAATAATGCTCAAAAGGAAACATATACAAACTATATACAAGCATCTACAAGAAATAAGAACTCTGTCTTGTCATTAATGTTACTTTCATGCTCGGGGTAAAATAGACTTTTCACTCCCATTTAACACCATTGCATGGCTAAACCGATGGTAAGGCCAAAAAAGGAAAGATGGATTTGAGGTCAAATTGGTAAGTTCAAAAGTTTTGAGGCCAAGAAGGAAAGGTGAGTTTACAACAAATAAATAGTGAACTGATAGGATGCTTCACTTGGCATATCTACCCAATATTAATTCACTAGAAAGGAAATCAGCACACTTAACAAAAAAATTAAAAACAAGACCATCATAAAAGCATAAATAAATATTCAGATATCTCGTGAGTGTTTTTTCAAAGTGAACTATGGGTGTACATGCATGTATATTTTGTAGGGGAGAATGAGAGGATTATCAATACCTTTCAGGAGTTTTCTCATGATAACGGCCATAACGGACACCCCTGTGCAAGCAATTCTCTAACTCTCCCGGTTGCATATAACTCAGATATGCAATCATGGGATTCGATTATCGATCCGATACGAAAGCACAAAGACCCAAATTGCGCAAAGACTCATTAAACAAGATCTGTGAAGATATGTCCATAAGCTTGATTCCATCTTGCAAATTACTCATTAATAGCAAGTCACGAGCAAGCGGGAATTCATCAGAGATTGCGGTGGTATATGTCACATAGCATTGCTCGCTTTTGTCCTTTCATCGCCATACTTATAAATTAGAGATGTCAATCCATCCATCAAAGCTCTACTACTTGGAGGAAAAATAGGTCTTCTATTCACGACCTCTGAAATTACAATAAATGGAGTTGGCCCGCTACATCCATCAATTGCATTTGCATCCCCATCTTCATTTTTCACTGCTCGCCTGGGTTTCTCATTGCACCATATACTTCTTCGGGTTTGTAGTAAATCAGTTCAACTTGACTTGATGCAACCTTAGCAAGAGCCACTGAAGTTCCCAACTTTTTCAAGGTAAACCTGTATATTTTGTGCAAAGCAACCATAAACAACAGCTCATCCCTCGGCCTCTCAACATAATCTTTTGTGTGTGGATCATTGCATCGCAAACTCTTGAAATACTCAGAGTCTAGTCTCTCAATGAAAGCAACCAAAATCACACGACACATGGATAGTTCCATCATAATCAGCACCATTACTAATCTCCTCCATAGGCTCAACTAAGTTGCCAATCACAATATTAGGATGTTCTTTGCAGGATATCAAGCACATGAAGAATATAGTTAACACAGCTCTTCCACACATTGATTGGCATATGACCAAGCAAGCTAGGATTGATGTCAAACCGAAATTTGAAATCACATGGCAAAGAACTTCAAGCTTTCGAGAAGGTGTTTTTGCCACACAAGTCAAGAACATGAGCTGATCTACCCTTTCAACCCTCCCAAATTGCCTTTCCCGCCTCTTGATGCTACAATTTCCTTGACTTATTATCAACAATCTCCCAAGTAATCTCACTTGGGTCTTAGGAACCGCTTGTCCATGAGCTTATCCTTCTCGACCTTCTCCATTTCCCCTGGTCCTTCCTTTGGTTGCCTTCCGATTATCATCCTTCCCTCATTAGATGACAACCTATTTATTTCAATATCATCATAATCATCAACACTATCATCCTTGCTATTGTCATTTGCATCCTCCTTGTTAAAACACACTGGATTCTCTCGCATTTCAAAGATGTCAGCTCGAATCATCGCCTGTTGTTCCTCTTAAGATTTTGCTTCATTGAATAGAGTGCCTTTGAGTTGCTACTGCTCATCTTCTTCTTGGCTTCCTTATTATTTGCCAATGACTCGATGAGAAAGTCCTCTAGCAACATAAGAGCGAGGATGTATGCATTTGGAAGCTTGTTGAACTCACTTACACGAACCACTTTCTCTAGCTATTTGTTGAGGTTCTCAAAGCAACCTTGGAGACTAACCCAATCATTGATCTTCATTGCATTTCAGTATCATTCTCAAGTGGACCACATCTCCTCATTAAGTTTCACCTTCAATGGCCGCTTTCACACGATGAGTATCCAATTCATCATTGTCACTTGAGTCGACTAAGTATTTTCTAAGGCCATCATCATCCCTCCTAGTTGGTGGAAGGGCAACATCGAAAAAAATTCCTCAGATTTACTCTCCTCATTATCGAGTCGAATCACTATCTCCCTGAAATTGAGAAAAGGAGGACAAAGGCAATGAAACCAATATTAATCAAAAAAAGTAATCTTCTGTAAGGCATAAATTTATAGTATGTGAGAAATGAGAAATGTGGTACTGTGATAACCAAAAGCGGGATGTTTGCATGGCTGATTCTTGTTTAGCCTTGTCCTATTTGGATCTCTTGAACTCTACAAAATCAAAATGTCGATTACAATATACCTCAATGAAAAGTGGGTAACAAAACATGCAAAGCAACTTCAATTTTAAAGTAGTTTAACAGAATGTTGAAAAAAATCAATATACACTGTTACACAAAAAAGACACCTATTTTCTTCAACTTCCTTTGACATTATGTGGCACATCTATCATGTGCATCAAGTCAAGGAGTTCAAAGGTTTTTGCAACATTTAACCATTGACTTTTATATAAACCGACACAGTAAAAAATAAACAAATTCCTACCAAATTCTAAGAACGTTAACCTAGCAGAATATAAATGATTGGATCATGTTACTAAAAGAAAACATAGCCGTATAAATATAGTGTGAGAAATATAAAAGGGCAGACCCAGTGCCAGAGGCTCCCACATGAGTGGCTGTCACACCCCAAAATTTCTAATTTTGGGTTGTGCATAGAAAACACTAATTAAAATAAATGTTTTGATATTTGGATAAAATTTACCAATCTTAGTTTGAACTAGCGTGAACTTAGTTATAGGAAAATGTGAATTTTCAAGCTTTTCCAAATTAATTTGACGAGCTATTGCTTGATGTGATGCTTGGTTGTTGATTTATTTCATGTTGTGAGAAAAGATTTTAAAAATGCGTTTAGTAAGTCGATCTTTTTTCTCAAGCAATTCTTAGTCTTTCTCACCGATCAAATTCCTTGTTTTCCGACTTAATATTTGCTTGAGAAGTATCATAAAATCTTTTCCATGAAATCCAAATCACACCTTCCTGCTCACTATTCATCAACCTATCTCCATGGATACCTCGGGAATTTCTTTGGCTTTTTCCGGAACTTGTTCTCACTTGTTTGTGAGCATAATATAATTTTTAAATGCTCTAAAATATCTTTTCATGAGCTCCAAATATTTTATTTGGGTTCGTCTTGTTCTAAATTATCTCTGAGAATTTTTCCCTAGATTTTCGGAGCCTTCGGAGTATTTTTCGTGGCTTAAAATTCAATTCTGGGCTTTTCTAGAATTATTTTATCCATGAAATTAATTAATTCCGAAAATAATGAAATATCTCAGATTCTTCATGCCCAAAGGCCCATGTCTTTATTTACTAATGGGCTTTAATAATTAATTAGGCCTATTAGTAAAGGTGGAGGATGCAACATCAATTAGTACCATATTGCTAGTTGATGTAGATGTGGGGAGTTTTTCTTCCTATATATATCTACCAACCCCTTGGGCAAAGCACACCAAAACTACCGTATGAGGAGCCCCTAGTTTGGGAAATCTCTCGTGTAGTAAATCATATTTTTCTCATCTTTCTCTCGCCGTTGCCGCTGCCGTCGCTGTCGCTGTCGCCGCCGCGCTGCCCAGCCCGGCCATACTCTCCTCGGCAACAAGTAAGTCCGCAGCCGTCCCTGCCGTTCTCCAACTCGTGGCTACATCCTGTCGTTGCTCCGTGGCCATGCAATCTGTTACTCATTGCCGAGCCCTAAGGTATGTGTTCCAACTAGCCAGCAAGCCGTCATGCAGATGCCCTGCAAATCTTTCCCGCTGGACATCATGTTCATAATGTTCATATATTCACCTCAGACACGACGGAACAGAGTTGTTCGCTGGCCAGTTCCAACAATGGTTGCACGATGTCTTATGCGTTCTATCACCGCCTGAGCTTCTCTACAAAGATGGACGCCCAAGCCTAACCAAAGCCCTTGCTGCCGATCTGGTGTCCGGTGCCCGATGTCTACAAAACACAAGTCATCAACATCATTGATCCACCAGCTGACGGGCACACCTACGTGAAGAGTCATTCCTCCATCGTCGGGCATGCAGTGCAGGCTCCGTCAAGCTGCCGAGAACCACCAACGTGAGCTCGCCGAGCCACCTGACGGACGTTGCATCGGCTGCAAGTAAATGACAGGACGTCTGTGTTCAATGGTCAGCCCAGTCTTCCTTGCCCTATTATTTTATTGGCCATAAATACTATCAACGTCATGCCTGCGTCATTTAGATGTAATCTAGCAGCGATAACCATATCCACCTTTTGTCCGTGCATCTGTGCTTATCGACCCGATCATCATCTGTGTTCCATCTGATGCGCCTCTGCATGCCTCCGTCAAGCTGCCAAGGCGGGCCATGCACCTGCAGTCCATCTGCTTGCAGTCTTGAAGTCCAGCAAGCAAGCAACCTCGTCGTTCACCTGGAAGCAAACAAGGACCATGCGTGTGTATACACAAGCAAGTAAATCCCCCCATGCACAACAGCAGCAGGCAACCTCTTTGCCATGGCCACATACGTCCAGATGGAGGAGGCCAGAGGTACAATATGATGTATTTACAGTTTGCCATCGGTCATTTAATCTCCGTCGTTTCTTCGTTTTAAGTCCGATTCGAGTCGTTCCGGTGGCGTTGGTTTCGTAACGTCGATCTCTACGCAGTAGTACCGATGTTTTTCATGTTACTTGTTTTTTTTCATACATAGTTATATATTAATTTGATTAATGTTAGTGTAATTGGTTTTATAATAATTAAAAGAAACATAGGACAGTAACGATCATTTATGAGTAATTGTTAATTTGATTACTAGCAATATAAATATGTTTTAAACTCTATTTGGTTAGTTTAAGCACTTTCTTATATACAAAAATTTGAGTTAGATGCTCTCACGTGCATTTTTCTTTTGCAAAGTTAAAACTTTGATTTGATTAATCTGTACGGCAACATTTATAAATAAAACATGATTTGTTTTAGCTCAGATTTAGGAGTATACATTGTGAACTTAAATATTAACTTGATTAAGATTAATGTGCAACTAGCTTTCTAAATTAATTACAAGCAATATAGGTTTTCCACGTCGGCCTTAATAAGTGAATATTAAACTGGTTATATCAATTTAAATATATGTTTTGATTATAATTTGTTTAGCTGAACTCACGTCATATTCAGTTATAGTGTAGATGTTCTTACATGTTCTTTTAATTTGAAAAAGTTAAAGTTTATTTTGATTAAATACTACATGCACATCCGCTCCTTAATACATTATTAATTATTCCATTGATAAATCCTAAACTGATGTAATGCTTGCATCATTTTGGTTTTCCTTTTAAAAATAATAAATGCAAGGGCTTATACGTGCTATATATGTTTTGAATATATACTCTCATTTGTTATTATATTTCAATTTAATTTGCATAAATGATATCAAAATATTTATAATTAAGGTATGATTAATTTATCTTAGTTTTCTAAACCTAATAACTCAAGTATAAAATGACTTAACTCAATTTTAGATATTTCCCTGAGATATCTTATACATGTTTTATGATCATTAAAATAGATAAAGCATATAGTTTTCTTTCCAACGTAAATCCTTCGATAGATGTTTCTGTTTTACCGTAGCTCCGATTAGTGTGCCTTTCGCGTGTGTGATCGTAGCAATGTGTAGATTAGATTTCGAATCTTTTCATTGATTGGTGTATTGTTCTAATCTAGTATGTTTGCTATGCATGCTTGTTCGGATGCTTGTGTGGTGCTTTAAGGTCTTGTCCAGTCGGTGAGTTTTGCGTTGGTAATCTATAAGAACTTGGAGATCAAGAAGAAGAAGAAGAAGAAGAAAACGTTGAAGATTAAAGCTACCAGAAGGATCGGTGTTTAAGGCAAGTATAGCTTGGGTTTTCCTTTCTCGTGACCATGATCTTGAAACTTGATTAATGAATATGCTATAAACATAAACAAGGTGACTTTTTAGCAACATAAGGACTTGTCTTGTAAGTGATCATCCGGGACTTACAAAGACAATTTGTGAGGGCTATATGGCTCGGGCTTTAGCTCAGTATGAGGACCTTTTCTAGCTTGTTAGTGGTTACCTTCATGGCGCAAGAGGGTGTGTTCGGGTTGGATATAGTGCGGCCTCGTGTCCGTCATTATGTATAACTGCAGCGTCATTGTACTGTCGGAAGGGGAGCTCTACATTCGCATGAGCCACGAAACCTAGCGGCCCTAACTTGTTAGCGAACCTTTGAAAGGCTTCACGGTGAACCCCGCCGACCTTCCATGGTAGTGGGTTAAGAGGCTGATCACCTCGGGCGAAAAGGGCAAATCACGACTCACGGTGAAAGTGTACACCTCAAGCAGAGTTTAATAAACTGGTATACTAGCCGTGCTCACGGATCTGACTGGCCTTGGAACCCTTACATAAGGGATGATGACTTTTACTTGTTAAGATGATCATTTATGTCAATTGTTTAAGATATTTATTATTCAATTATACTTGATCATGTGGTTATGGAATATACTACCTTGTTGTTATATTTCTTTGAGTTCGACATGGACTCATCCTTGCAATTTCCTCCACACCTTAATTTGGATATCGGTTTGCTAGAGTCGAAGGATGTAGGCTTGTGATCAACCGATCGGTTGGATCCGAGGCGATGAAGTCTGCACCGGAGATCGAGTTGTCTATCCGTTGATTGCTTTCTAAGATTATCTCTTTTGCTAAGTTCGCTATATATTAAGCATTGTGAATTGATCGCCCTTCATTTGTAGCTATATGTGAGGTTTGATTACTAGGGCTCGCATATGGTGTGCATTCGCTTTGTCCTTAAAACCGGGTGCTATAGTGGCGTCTAAGGAAGGGAAAAACCGAGGCAAGCCTTCCCCCATAAAATCTACGGAGAGGCTGCTTTGAACCCACGACACAGTGACTCAATGAGACAGCTCTCACCACTACACCAAGAATGACAGATATCCTTAAGCATGGTTGCATGTATAAATAGCTAAACTAATATTAAATTCAAAATATAACGTGTAAAATTTAAAAGATGGTGTGACCAGTTCACAAACACCAACAACAACAACAACAACAACAAAGACTTTAAGTCCCAAACAAGTTGAGGTAGGCTAAATCACAAACACCAGAAATAAAAAAATCACAGTGCAGGAATTCAGTAAATCTATAATAGGACAACATTATAAAAACCATATATCAATCAATCAAAGATGTATTACGCTGGTCATCAAACTATGCCAACTTGCCACATCCGTAACACTACTTAAGTTATTGTTCAGTTAACAACTTACAATCTGTTAGCGCATACACAGTGTGCCCAAGCATCGTGGTAAGTTCTCATTGTCTAAACATAGACTAAAATGCTACCCACGCCACGATATAGCAAAAGCAGAATGCAAATACACAGTTGTTATTAAAGTATCACAGGCTTAATTAGTTTAAATAAAAAACAACAAAATAGGGAGAACATGAGGAAGAAGTATGACAAAAGAGAAACACAAACAAAGTCTCAGAACAACAGGTACTTAGCTGATCCTATCACGTGTTCATAATCACGTGTTCATTATTAGGCCCTGTTTGGTTGAGCTTTTGGCTTTGGTTTTTGGCCTCAAAAGTCAAAAGCCTAATCAAAGGGCTACTTTTGGAGGATGTTTTTCGAAGCATTTGCTTTTCCGTAGTTCATTTTTGAAAGTGGGTTGACCTCGCTTTTGGCTTTTGGCTTCTCGCTTTTTGAAATTGGTGGAATAAAAAGCCCTTTCATAGTTGTTTCAAGAGAGATAAAGATAAAAGGTGTATTTTAAACTTGTTTAACCAAACAGCTTTCAGCTTTTCTCTGACTCACAACCACAAGAGTTAGCTTTTTCCACGACTCCACGACCCCACAAAGAATTTTTTTTTCCCACAGCCACACTCAACCAAACAGGGCCTTAATATGATGAGAACTTCCGTGTCAGTTATACATTTGATCTTGGGGTGCCTAACGAACTAGGCAGAAAATAAATCGATAAAATTATAGACGCGTCTCCAGCAATCACCAATTAGGCAACAGATCGACTAAAAATTCATCCAAAACCGCACCAAAAAGTGTCGTGTGAAAACCCCTAACCCTGGTGGCAATCAACAGCCTACTAACCTAGCGCTTGGATAGAGATCAACAGAGCATTGCGCACAAAACATCTCAAAAGGAACACCCAAATTTAATCACATCGTCGAAACCAACGCCACAACAGGAACGATGCCCTATATAACAGTAACCCACAGGGAACAACGAGAACTCTAGAAGGAAGCACGAGAGAGATAATTGAGGAGGGATCGATCGAGAAAAGTGCGCCATTTTACCTGAAACGAAGGTGAGGGGCAGACGGGAGCCTTGGCCGTGACCATGAGGCAGGGGCCGGGCGAGACGACGTCGGGCGGGCGGAGCTGGGGTGCTGCTTTCCCTCCGGGATGGGGGAGAAACTAAGCATGTGTTTGGTTTTGGGACGACGTGGGTTGGGTTGGAGCCGACCCACTTTTATGGGCCTGAGCCGACCCATCTTGTGTTGGATGAGTGGGTTGGAGCCGACCCGATCTTTTGTTTGGTTGAAGAGGTTGAAAGGGTTAGGATGGATGTCCTTTTAACACCGTTAGTTCTGGACCCCACCGTCATTTGCAGGGGCCCACCGGTCAACCTCTTCTTCTTTTTTCCTCACTTCCTCTTCTACCTTCTTCCTCCTCCCCGCACGGCTCCTCTCCTGGCTTCTCCCGCAGGCCCCTGCTCTCCCTCCGATGCGGGCTGTCTCCCCAATTCCTCCCCGACGCCGTGCCGCCTCCAGCTCCACCCGACGCCGGGCGCTGCCTCCCCGACTCCTCCCCGTCGCTCCCTCCCCGGCTCCTCCCCGGCCGCTCCCTCCCTCCCGGCCGCCTCCTCGCCACCTCCGCCGGCCGCTCCCTCCCTCCCTCCGTCGGGCGCCGCTCGCTCCCTCCTCGCCGCACCGCGTCAGGCCGCTCCTCCCGTGCATGGACGCGCGCGTGCAACGGACGGACGCAACGTCCGTCGATGCAAGTCGATGCAACGTCCGTCGAGGGCTAAGGGCCAAGGGCTCGTCCCGCGTCGGAGGGCGGGGGCCGGGAGCCGGAGGTCGCACGGAGCTGCGCCATGGCCGAAGCATCCGGACATCACTGGGTGCCGGAGGTCGCCCATGCCGGCGATGATGGAAGCATCCGAGCAATCCGCGTTTGCGCCGCCAACGGAGATGCAACGACGTCCATACGGGTCGAGATGATTTCTCCGATTTGGAGGTACCCAACGAACCCGCATCTAGAGAGAATATACCTTGTGCGGATGAACCCAACTCACCGATTCTAGAACCAAACAACAGATCATCTGGGACGAACCCGGGATATCCCAGTTGAACCCGCAAACCAAACACATGGTAAGAGATCAACGATCGAGGATAGAGGAGGCTTATATTGGGGCAGCGCCGATCGGGAAGGGCTCGATTGGAATTGGACCGGACAAGAAAGGTTCTGAAAGCGAGTCTAGGCCCAATGCGCAAACCCGCGCGGGACTTAGGAGAACGTTTGTGTGCATTTGGGCAGAGGTAAACCGTGAAGCCCTTCTTGGGCCGGATCTTGCCACTTAGCAATTTACACGGACCGCACGGGCACTGCGTTGTTCGAATTTGCCAACCTTGGCAACTGGACGCCTTCGTTCATCATTCATCATAAACCTCGATGCACATCAGCGGTCCTTTCACCTCCAGATTCACCGATCTATACACGCGTGCGTAAATTTCTCGCAGATTGGGAGTTCGGGATAAGGAGTTGTTGGAAAGCATTTTTTAATCTTGCTAAAAATCAAGATTGCGAGTGAGTTTTGGAAACTCTAGAAGATAATCCGAGAGCATATGAAGGAATTTTGTAAAGCAACTCCCTATTTGATTTTTTACCAAAAGGAAAAAGTCCCTCCTATTTGATTTTTTTTACCAAAAGGAAAAAGTCCCTCCAATAGTTTGGTAACAGAGCTCCTTAAAAATAAAAAGTTGTCAAATATCCTCCAACTCATAAGTTTCCATAGTTGAAAGGAACTCAGTATCCGCGCCCCATTCGACGCTTTTTTTTTCAGGAGGTCGAGTAATTAAAAAAAAAAATAAAGGGATTCACGTGAGAAAATGGTAAGAGACGAATAAACTATTAAACGAGGTTTGGTTAGTTAGAAATAATTTAGAGTTCCCAATGCAAAACCGTTTAGGAAGTTAATACTCCCTCTCATCTCCTGAATAAATAGATTTCTAGAGTTGTCTTAAGTCAAACTTTTAAACTTTGACCGAATTTCTAGAAAAAACGCCAAAATTTATGGTATCAAATTAATATCATTAGATTTATCATAGAATATATTTTCATAAGATGCTCATTTTATGAGATGTTGTTACTCTTTTCTATAAAGTTAGTCAAACTTAAAAAAAAAGTTTGAGTGACATAGATTATATGAATTGATTTATTTGAGGACAGAGGGAGTATAAGAAATTATTAGAGAGAAAAATAAATTGAGGTTGCTACTTATCCACTAATTAATATAATAGAATTAAAAGGAGCCCCTATGTCAAAGAATATGCACCATTAGATTTTGGCGTATAGAAATTATGAGATTAATCAGAAAAAGAGAAGAATATGTCGGTGGATTTTATGATGATATAATAGCCGAGGATAAGTAGTGTATCGAAAAAAATGCAACCGTTGGATTTTGTGACTAATGGTCAAGAATAAATAGAGTATTAGGAAAAAATATGGATAGTTGGATTTATGATGATCTAATGACCAAGAATAAATAGAATATCCGGATAAAATACAAGAGTTAAAATCTACTATATTCTCATAGAGGTAGGGTTTATGACGTGTGTTCATAGAGGTGATTGTATGTATGCGTGTTGTGAGCGCTCACGTTGTAATTGTGTAATTCTAATAAAAAGAATATGCACCATTAGATTTTTATAATGATCTAACGACTAAGAATAAAGAGAGTATTTATGTCAAATACAAAGGCTTAGAAATTGTGAGATTAATCGAAAAAAAATACACCGTTGGTTTTACTATGATCTAATGGCCAAGGACAAATAGAGTATCTATGTTAAATACATGACCTAGAAATTACGAGATTAATCAAAAAAGAAAAGAATTTGCATCATTAGGTTTTAAGATGATCTAACAAGCGAGAACAAGTATAGTATCCATATCAAATGCATGACCTATAAATTTTGAGAGTAATCGGAAAAAATATACACCATTGTATTTTATGATGCTCTAATGGCTAATAATCCTCCGCTCCAAATCATAAGTCGTTTTGACTTTTTTGTACATCACTTTTTTACTACGTATCTAGATATAACGTATGAAATAGTGAAACCTATGTACCAAAAAAAGTCAAGTGACATATAATTTGGAAGGGGGAGTAACAAATAGAGTATCCATGTCAAACACAAGATTAGAAATTATGAGATTAATCAGAAAAAAGAAGAGATATACACCATTAGATTTTTACGATGATCTATTGGCCAAGAACAAATAGTATTCATGTCAAATATAAGGCCTAAAAATTACAAGATTAACCAAAAAAGAAAAAAAAACAATATACACTGTTAGATTTTGTGATGATCTAACAATTGAAAATAAATAATATATCCATGTGAAAGTTCTACTTTAGTTTTGGTGAATTGATGAAACCCTTAGTGCTAACCTAGTTTATCAAAGTGATTATGAGATAGGTAGATAGGTAGCACTACTCCAAGTGATGAAGCAAATGAAGATCATGATATGATGATGATGATGCCATGGTGATGATCAAGTGCTTGGACTTGAAAAAGAAGTAAGAGAAAAACAAAAGCTCAAGGCAAAGGTAAAATTAATAGGAATTTTTTGGTTTAGTGATCGAGACACTTAGAGAGTGTGATCACATTTATGATTAATAGTCGTACTATTAAGAGGGGTGGAACTCGTATCGAAATACGGTTATCAAAGTGCCACTAGATGCTCTAACTCATTACATATGTATTCAGGATCTAGTGGAGTGCTAGCATCCTTAAAAATATTTGTCAAAATATGCTAACATATATGCACAAGATGATATACTTTCTGGTTGGCATATTTGAGTAAGGGTTCAAAACTTCACCGGCGGAGTTGCAGACAGTCTGACGGTGCCACCAGCGCCCTGTACAGAAAAGATAGGGTTTCACAGAGTGCACCGGACACTGGTCACGCAGTGACCGGACGCTGGGTCCTACGTCCGATCAGTGGCACGCAGTGAAGGCCGCCCTTGGTCTATTGACCAGACGTAGGTGACCGGACTCTGGCTGAACACTATTTAGCATCTGGTCCTGCTGATGTGCCAGCGCACAGAGAAGACCGTGAGTGATCGGACGCTGGGCGAGTCCGATCAGGCTTGACCGAACGTGTCCGGTCGCGAATTTCCACCTCTGGAACCTTACTGGAAATGATCGGACGCTGGGGTCCTACGTTCGGTCATGATCTAACTGATACGTCCGGTCACGACTGGAACCTTATTGGAAGTGACCGGACGTTGGGGTCCTGTGTTCGGTCCTACTCTGTAGAGCGTCCGGTCATAACTTAAGTGCACTGATGACCATTGAGATCGGGCGATCAGCATTTGAAGCAGGGGCCACATGGCATGCATCACGCGACCGGATGCTAGGGTCCTACATCCGGTCGATCTGACTAGTGCGTCCGGTCACCTCGATTTTTCAGTGAACAGAGAGCCAACGGCTCTATTCGTGGGGGCTCTCTATTTAAGCCCCATGGCCGGCTCAAGCTCAGTCTCTTGGCCATTTGCATTGACATAGCAACCTTGTGAGCTTAGCCAAAGCCCTTCCACTCATCTCCATTATTGATTCATCATCTTTGTTAGATTGGAAGAGAATCCAAGTGTATTGCTTGAGTGTTTGCATCTAGAGGCACTTGGTGTTCGTGTTTCGCTACGGGATTTTCTTGTTACTCTTGGTGGTTGCCGCCACCTAGACGGCTTAGAGCAGCGAGGATCGTCGAGCGGAGGTTGGTGATTGTCTCCGGTTCCGATTGTACTGATTGTGAGGGGTTCTTGACCTTTTCTCGGCGGAGAGCCAAAAGGTACTCTAGTAAATTGTTCGTGGCTTGTATGATCTTCATCTTGTGTTGGTTGTGCGGCATCCTATTGAGGATTTGGCGGGTGATGCCAATCAGCTCGTGAACCTCCAAGTGAGTGAATCGCCACAACGAGGACTAGCTTGCCGGCAAGTAAGTGAACCTCGGTAAAAAATCATTGTGTCATCATTTGATTTCGAGGTGATTGGTATTCATTGGTATTCATCCTTGTGATTTATTGGTTCATTCCTCGACTCGACGGTATATCCATCTTGCTCTATCTCTTTACATCACCGTAAACTAGTTGTCAAGCTCTTTAATGTAGCTAGTGATGAGAGCTTATTAGTTTGGTTAGTGTGGCTCTTTAGTTAGCCTTTGAGAGCACACTAACTTAGTGTAGCAACATATCCATTGTGTGGATAGAGATTATACAAAATAGAATTGGGTAGGTGGCTTGCAACCCCAAGTATAGTGCTAGCGCAAAATTTGCTTCGCCATCTTATTGACTAATCATTCGTCTTAGTGTTGTTGTAGAAATTTTGGAATAGGCTATTCACCCCCCTCTAGCCATTAGGACCTTTCACCATGTTAAATACAAAAACCTAGAAATTAGAGATTCTGACCGGCATCAGTTCAATCAACAAAATCAACCAAAGCCGTGAACAATGATAAACCAGTTTTGCACATATCCATATCCTTCCAACGCGATTTAGCTAAGGGCATGTATATTGCTACATGTTAGTGGTCTTAGTGGTCTCATAGGTAGTCTAATGCAAAACCATATAGAAATTTTGATGATGAGCATAGATATCAGGTGAGAGAAAGAGGTCATTGTTTGCGAAACAACCACCCAGTAAGCTAAAAATTAGCACTATGTGACAAGTCGGCAACTCATAATATTCCTTTTATTCTATGCACAAATTTAAGGAATTATGAATTATTATGAGACAACTAAGAGAATAACTCACTATATGAGTGCGTGGAATTGAACTGTTATGTCAGACTCTTAGCGGATGGCTATGAAAAAAAGAAGCTAAAGATCCACAATAGAAGAAGCAAGACCATCTCAAATTTAAATCTACAAGAGCTAAGGAACTAGATAAAGACATGGAAAGTGATTTTATTGCCAATAGAGCTCATCAGAATGAGACAGAAGGCTATTTGATTTGGCCTCAGCTAAAATTATGCAGTCACGAGATAGTAATAGAAAAAAATAAACAGAAAAGAAAGATGATAGTAGCTCTAAGTCCGGATTGAAGTTCACACCATAGATAGATAAAGGCGCATCGAAAGAAGACAATTATAATCAAATAAACAAACAAAATGATTTGTAAAAAACTAAAAAGGCTATTCTCCTACAACTAAAAAGAACAAAGCGTGGACACTTTTTGTTACGACATTTGTTTTGGGTCTACCTCTTTGTCAACGACGTGCGACCGTGACTCTTCTTCTTTCGAAGCGCCGGCAGATGGGACCGAATCGTCCGTCTCGTCGCGCCCACTCCTCGTGCGACGCCTCCTCCTCCTCGTGTGACGCCCTCGCGAGACCGTGAGACCGTGGCCTCCTCCTCGCGACGTCGCCGCCCCATGCGATGCCCTCACGAGACCTCATGACACCGCGGCCTCCTCCTCGCGACCTCGGCTCCGTCCTCCTCAATCCCGATCCATTGATAGGCCTAACACCACCGGATGCCGGAGTTGCGCCGCCACCTCTCCGATCGATCGCGCGCTGCCTGACGCTGACGCAAAGAGGGATCGCCAGTGTGCCAATCCTTCTCATCCCTTCCCTCGTGTGCGAAAGTGTGAAACCGAGCACGAACCCTAATCCTTCGACGCCACGGACGAGGCCGCCTCCGGGATAGCCCGCCCGCAAGACGCTCTCTGCTGCCAGGCTTGAAAGTGTGAAACCGAGCACCGAACCCTAACTTAAGCTAATTGGCTATTTTATTCTCAGACCGATCTAATTGCATGTGTCTACACGTATTATGCCCGCTAACTTCGATCCCTTCCAAAGATTATCATGCGTACATGTGCACACCCATGTCCTTTATTGGATCTCGCCTCTGACCTTCGATCCCTTCCAAAGCTTATCATGCGTACACGTTCACACCCATGTCCTTTACTAGATCTGTCTCAGAGATCTGTGTGCTTTGCAATTGAATGTTCCTAGCCCTTTCGCTTCTTCATCCTCCCCATCTTGGTGGCATTTGGATAGATAGTGCAAATGGGATCAAGATATGTGGTTTTTCGGCTTGGGTGCAACATTGATGTTGAAATTTAGATGGACATTCTCGGATACATTTTTTCTCAACATGGATTCAATGTGTACATGTTCCTCGTATCTTTAGCCTTAGTTTAAGCTCACGAAGCTATGGAGCCTAATGATTTTTTTTTTTAACTTCAACTTCACTTTAGACTCATGAAGCTATGGAGCATGATGATCTTTATTTTGCCGCTAACGCTTTACGCTCATGTAGCGATGGAGCATAACGTCTCGACTAGGTATGGAACATCATCCTAAATCAATATTGACTATTACGAAATATTTAATTAGAAGTAATTTATTCATGTGTCTTATGTATGGAACTTGAATAGGAGCAACATGATTTGGTAAAGGTAGACCAATTAATTGACGTATCATGTATCAAGTCTATTTGCATATCCATTAGCTCTCGCACAAATATCCTCTGTATGCGGGTATCTTGACCTTTTCTTTGTCTTGCAAAGCACAAAATATGTCGATATGATCCATCGGTCAACAAGTTAGTAACACCAAGTTATTCGTCCGCTACATTGCCCATCATACACCGCAAACCGACATTGAGAACCTATTCAAGTAAATATGGGAGGTGAGTAAATTAGTTTTGAACTTTTTTAATGCAACAAATTAATTACGAACTTACTGACTTAGCCTTTTGTATTCCTCTTGGCGGTGGCTCTGAATGAATTTGGATTTGGTTAGTTAAACTTCTTTTCTCGATTATTTTTTTGTTACAAGTTTTTCCCACTAAGCGTAATCGGTTCTCTAAATATTCGCTAAAAGTGAGCCATGTACTAGAAATATGGATCTACCGCAAACTATTAAGACATTTAGTATAACCAATAGTATAAATTCCTATTGACACGCTCTATTTAGCTCACTAACAAAAAAAAGATGTTTCTGTAGCTACATTAGTGCTCCATAATTTGATCACTTCGGCCTTCCACACACGTTCTCATATATTTTTCTCATATGGATTATAATGTTGGGTTCTTGGCTGTTTGCACTCTGAATGGATTTTTTGGTGCATGTCATGAAAGGTACATAAATTATCCTTCGGCCTACTTCTCACATTTTTTGACTCATGCAACAAAGTGGAGTTAACCAAGATATCTCGAGCCCCGAATGTCTTCATGACCTCGCTTCTAGAGCTGACCTCAAGCCATTCTCGGATGGCACCCAGATAATGCTTAATAATTTTTGTTTGAGTAATTACAAAGATGCATATTTATTAATGAAAAATTGGATTGTGGCATCCGTTATGTTTCTTTTTTGGCACAGATATCTTGCACATTTGTAAATCCCGCTAGACAAATAGTTTGGCAAGGTGGTTTTCTTTTGTTAATAGCATGGGATTCATAGTTTTTATTATAATTGCAGGGAAAGTGCATTCATCGTCATTGGTGATTGTCATCGATGTTAGCGATTAGCATTGCCTCTCGTGGTTTTCTTATTTGAGTTAGCTCATTTATTCATCATGCAATCGGAATCGTTTTACTATGCCATCACACGGTAATATTTAATTTTTGAGAAAAAAATGATGGTGATACGATTGTATGCTCATTCTACATTGTGGCTCGCCACTGTAATATTAGATTTTGTTGAAGCTGGATTTCTGAATTTTAGCATCCGGACCATCCTAGGCCGAGAGTGGCCCGTCTTGGAAGGGGAGAGCTGGTTTTAGATTTAAATTAGTAGTTTCAGAGTCCTTTGGTTTTAGATTTGTAATAGCAATAGCAATATATTTGATGGCCGATTACACATGTGATGTGGTAAATCGTTGGTTTCAAGAGTAATTGTGGCGCTTTACATTTGCATCACTTATCGATTCTGCAGTAATTGGGAACTAGAAAGGCAGTGACCATGGCGTAGGTGCAATGGCCATGGCCTAGGAGCAACTTGGTGCACATGCACATGTTAGGATCGATTGTGTGTACTCTCTCTGTGATCAGTAACCCATAGATCCGGGAAGACCCTTTCTCGCTTTCACTTTCATAAGATGCAGAAGCAGCGTAGAGACGCTGGTGTGGGGGGCCGCCGGCTCGGTGGCGAGGCGGCGATCCGGTGGTGCTATAGTGGAACGGTGGAGACCTCGCAGAGGCGGCGGCGGTGGTGGTGGGGCACATCCCGTCGTTTCCAAAGACTACTTTAGATCGGTTTTAGGGTTTCTCTGTTGAGTGGGTGGCGGCTCCGATGAACCTCGTCCCCCGAGCCTAGTTCCCCACTCCACTATATATATATGTGTTTGTCGACAGAGCCCACCAACCAAGTTAGGGCTAGGCTCCCCGATCGGGAGCAGAGACAAGGGTCCAATAGGCCGTTGGGTCTATTGGTGGAGATCAACTAACAAACACACAATTGGCCACCCCGGTCCCTTTTCTTTGCTTTTACCGGTTAGGGTTAGGATTACACACTTGTAACCCGGCTTTGATACCATTGTTAGGATCGATTGTGTGTACCTCTCTCGTGGATCAGAACTGTGTAGATCCGTGGAAGACCCTTCTCGCCTTTTCTTTGTGCGGCATGTGACAAAGAAGAGAAGCGAGACGCCGGTGTAGAGGGGCAGCCCGGCTCGATGGCGAGACAATGGTCCGGTGGTGCTGCAGTGGAACGGTGGAGACCTGCAGAGGCGACGGCGGTGGTCGGTGGGGCACATCCCGTCGCCCAAAGACTACTTTAGATCGGTTTTAGGGTTTCTCTGTTGAGTGGGTGGCGGCTCGATGAACCTCGGCCCCCCGAGCCCAGTTCCCCACTCCACTATATATATGTCTTTCATGACAGGGCCCACCAACCGATTAGGGTTGGGCTCCCCTCGATCGAGGAGCAGAGAGAAGGGCCCAATAGGTCGTTGGGCCTATTGGTGGAGATCAATTAACATTCTCCCCCTTGATCTTATTCCATCTTTCACTTTCATATCATTTACTTTTGTTCATTCCATTACAGATTAGCTCATAGAGCATGTCTCATCGTCACGGTCCATTGCCAATAGACTTAATGCCTACAACTCACTACTACTGCTCAAATAGATACTTATCTTTGGGCCTCTTTTGTGTCAGAATTTTAGGCTTTCCCTTAAACCCATGCTAGCTACATGTTCTTCTGAATACAATGTTCTCTCGAACATGTTGGGTGGTAAGCTTTTGTAAGCGGATCCATGAGCATCCTTTCTCGTTCTTATATGCTCAAGACTTATGACTTGATCTCAGACTTTATCTATCACAACATAATACTCTATGTCAATGTGTTTGGTAGCACCACTTGACTTATGTTGTGAGCATACTGTACTGCCAGATTACAATCGTAGTATAACTTTAGTGGTCTATAGATGTCGTCAACCACCTTCAAACCGGGTATAAACTTCTTTAGTCAGTTCACCTGCCCGTTGCCTCATAACACGCTACAAACTGTCATACATTGTGGACGATGTAGTGATAGTTTGCATTGAGCTTTTCCATGAAATAGCTCCGCTTTGCGAGATGATAGGAAATCCACGTCTGGATATGCATTCACTCTCGCATAATCAGAATCTGAATATCCCACCATGTGGAGTGAATCAGATCTTCTATATGTCATCATGAGGCCTTTCGTTCCTTGCAAATAATGCAAGACTTTCTTTACTAATTTCAGTGTTCTATTCTAGAATTCCTCTGGAATTTGCCAAGTAAAACCCGATAACAAATGACAAGTCAGGGTGTGTACATACTTGAGCATGTTGCAAGCTTCCGACAGCTGAAGCATATGGAACCACTTTCACTTTATCGATTGAGCTCATATTGGTTCCTGGGCCATTGAAAATCCCCATATCTATCGCCCTTGACTATAGGAGCAGGTGAGGGACTATATTTGTGCATACTGAATTTCTTTAAGATCTTTTTCATGTATGCCTTTTGTGACAGTCCTTATACCCTTTTTCTTCTATCTCGGTGAATCTTGATCCCTAGAACGAACGAGGCTTCACCAAGATCTTTCATATCAAATTTCTTTGTCTCTAGTAGTAGACTGACATCACTACTAGCAAGTAAGATATCATCTACATACAGGACAAGGAAGATAAACTTCCCATTCTTAAACTTTGTATTGACACAATTGTCATCTACATTCTCTTTACTTTGTATAGACACAATTGTCCTCTACATTCTTTTTAAAACCCAAAATTCTTTATTGTCTGATCAAACTTTAAGTACCACTGTCTTGAAGCTTGTTTTAATCCATAAATGAATTTCTTTAGGCGGCATCATATTCGTTCTTTTCCTTCCATGACAAAACCTTTTGGTTGTGCCATGTAAACATTTTCCTCCAAGTCTCTGTTGAGAAATGTCGTCTTTATATCCATATGATGTAATTCTTAATCGTAATGTGCCACTAATGCCATTAAGATTCTGAAGGTAACTTTACATGAGACTAGAGAAAAGGTCTCATTGTAATCAATCCCTTCTCTTTGCATAAAGCCTTTTGCCACAAGTCACACTTTATATCTCTCTATATTCCCTTCAGAGTCAAGTTTTGTTTTATAGACCCACTTACAGCCTACTGTTTTGGCTCCTTTAGGAATTATTTCCAAGTCCCAAACAATATTGGCATTCATTGATTTCATTTCATCTTCCATGGCCTCAAGCCACTTTGATGAATGATTACTTTTCATGGCTTATTCAAATGAGGTGAGATCATCCTCCATTTGAAATTCTTTAGTGTTGTACACTTCATAATCAGCACGAATAGCTGATTTTCTAACTCTTTAAGACCTACTAGGGGCCTTCATATTTGGCACATCTTCTATTTGAGGCTGTTGTTGCTCCCCCTCATGTGTGGCAATAGGTTCTATAGAATCCTGAAGAATAGGTTCCTCATCATCATTCATTGTTGCCACAGGTGGGATAACAACAGGTGCTGGCACCACAGTATCTAGCACTGTCGGTGCAGCGACAGCAGGTAGTGAGAAAATTGGCTTATGAATCATTGGAGTGGGTGCATACACCCGCTTCACTTCAAGGTCAATTTCTCGAGCTACCATGCTCCCCCTCATCAATTCATCCTCTAGGAAGACAGCGTGTCTCGTTTCCACTAACTTTGTATGTCTCTCTGGACAGTAGAAAACAAAAACCTTTTGACTTTTCTGGGTAGCCAAAGAAATGGCACCTTACTGTTTTGGGATCTAACTTCCCAATGTTTGGGTTAAATACTTTAGCCTCAGCAGGGCTCCCCCACACACACGCAAGTGGTTTAGTGAGGGTACTCTTTCTATCCACAACTCATACGGTGTTTTGGGCACCGACTTTCTTGATACTCTATTGAGAATATGAATGGCGGTTTTAACGCCTCCGTCCATAGGCTCAACTGTAAAATGGAGTAACTTATCATACTGCCCACCATATCCATCAGGGTGCGATTGATTCTTTTAGCTACTCTATTCTGCTGAGGTTCGCCCGGTGTAGAATACTGGGCTACTATGCCATTCTTTTAGGGTATGCCGACCGTAGTACTCCACCACGGTCAGACCTGACTATCTTAATCTTTAATATCTTAAATTTATCCAATGTTTCTGTTCTTTCTTTGATTGGATATATTTAGCCATAATGGGAGTAATCATTTGTGAATGTTATGAACGAATCATAACCATCCACACTCTTTACAGGAAGGCTGACCACAGATGTCTGTGTGAATAATCTGCAGAATTCCTACATTTCGTTTGTCATCATTCTTAATCTTCTTTACTTTTATGCATTCTCTACATTGTTCTAAATCTGAGAGCTCTAATAGAGGAAGAATAACATTCTTAACTAGTCTTTCTATTCTCCCCCTCGAAATATGGCCTGAACGATAGTGCCATAATTTCGACAATGCATCGTGAGCTCTCTTATGCCACCTTTTCCAGATTAACACTCTATGACCAGCTGCTTTATCAGCTTAGTGGCATATGTCTTTGAAGAGCCAGTGAACTGACTCTTTATTCTATCGAGGTACTCGGTGACCGTGTCACATTCGGGGATTGAGCCCACAATTGTAGGTTCAATCATGTTCTTTATCACAGCAAAATATTTCTTGTTTGCAGTGACCCACTTTCTATGATCAAAAGCCATAGGATATCTTCTGGGATTCATAATCCCTTTCTTTAGTTGCCAAGTGGCATCATTATCTTTTGTCTCCCTCACCGGTGCCACAATCTCAGTGGAACACGATGAGGTGATTACCCAATCCACCTTAGACAAGATGAAAACCAGGTCAAAACTTTTCTTAACATAAAAATAACACCATTTGCATGCCTTGATTAAAATGTTGATCAAAATCAAAACATACAACTATTCTTATACACTAATTCTACATCACCGTTGGGCAGTGAAAGCATCTAGGCCCCTAGTTGGATTTCGGTGATTGATGTCAATACAAGATTACTATGACTAACGTGTGTTTTGCAGAGGCAATTAAGTTAGGTCATGGTAATGGAGATCGATTGGGCAATTGAGGTTGTCATGCCCCTACGATGGAAATCGTTTCGGTTTTCAAAGGATGGACGACAAGGTTAAGGATAACTAGTTCTAAGTGTCAATTGAAGTTGGAGAGACACTTAGAGTAGTTTAGGACTTTGTTCTTTTTCCTTTGGCCGTACTATGAAGGGGGGGGTATGAACGGGTAGCTTGACCTAGTTAAGTCTAGTGAGTTAGGTGTGGTGCACACTTGTTTGAACTAGCTCTAGGTAGCTCCTATGAATGCCTAAGATCTTTTGGAGCACAATTCATTCACATATATTCGGAAGTTGGAAGTGAATGAATGGTCAAACATTGACCGGAACAAGCTAAATGCGGACGGACGACGGCCGCAGGTCCGGTCGATTCATTTGATTGAGGTAATCAAGTCTGGTGTGACCGAATATTTGAAGGTCATGTGACCGGACGCCGAGGACCAGCGTCCGGTCGACTCGAAGAAGGGTCCAGACTTGGGAAAGAGTGACCGGACGCGTCCGGTCCAAGGCTTAACCGGACCACGAGGTTCAGCGTCCGGTCGACTCCAAAGAAGGTTCCATAAGGGTTTTATGCGACCGGACGCGTCCGTCCGTGTAGTAGACCAGACTCGCCGCCGGCGTCCGTCGTCTCTTTAATACTTGGTTCATGGGTTGAACTGACCGGAGCGTCTGGTCATCACGATCGGAGCGTCCGGTCGTCCTCCAGAAGCTCATAACGGTTCGTTTTTCAGGTGGCTTATAAATAGAAGGTCCACTCGTGAGTGGAGTATCTTTGCTCATTCAACAATTTGAGAAACACGTTTGTGTGAGTGCCAAGAAGAGCAAGGTCCTAGTGAGGTGTTTGTGATTTGAGAATCCAAGAGAGTAGCCTCACTAGCAAATCAAGAGTAGCAAAGTGTGCATCCATTTTCTCATTAGGCTTGGCGTGGTCAAGTGAGAGAGTTCGTGCTTGTTACTCTTGGTGATCGCCATCACCTAGACGGCTTGGTGGTGATTGGGAGTTTGGTGTTCACCGGCGGAGCTTGTGGGTGACCCAACTCAAGTTGTGAGCGGTTTTGGGTGATTCGGCCGCGACGGAGTGTCAAGAATCAACTCAGAGAGAGCACTTGATCCTTGCGCGGATCAAGGGGAGCTACACCCTTGCGCGGGTGCTCCAACGAGGACTAGTGGGGAGTGGCGACTCTCCGATACCTTGGCAAAACATCACCGCGTTCCTTTCTCTCTATTTACGTTGAGCACTTACTTTGAGTATTTACTTTGAGCATTTCAATACTTGTCTTACATACATAGAATTGCTTGCTAGAGTAAGTTTGGAACGTTGATTCTTGAGGTTGTTGTGCATTAGTTTGATATAAACACTTTTTTAGGCACAAGGGGTTAATTGGGCTATCCGTAGGTTTTGATTATTGCAAGAAAATTTAGAATTAGCCCAATTCACCCCCCCTCTTGGGCATCTTGATCCTTTCAATTGGTATCGAGCCTCGTGCTCACGTTTTTAAGCTTAATCGCTTAGAGCAAGATGTCTCACGGGATGGACCTCCTCCTATATTTGAGGGGAGATGATTTTCCATATTGGAAAATTCGCATGGAGGCTTACTTAGATGCTCTAGATGTTGGAATTCTTAGAGCCGCATCTCAAGGGTTCCCGGCACCTAGGAATGCCGCACAACTTCAAGGTGATGAAGTGAATTATGAAAAATGGAATGCAAAGGCTCGCAACACCATCTTTAGAGGCCTTTGCAAAGATGTGTTCAATCGTGTAAGGAACCACAAAGACGCCCATGCACTATGGTCGGACGTTTGTGCGCTCCATGAGGGAACCAAGAGTGAGCGTGAGGAACGCTATCATCTTGTGATTAAAAAGCTGAATTCTTTTGAGATGTTTCCCAAAGAAAGTGCTAATGAGATGTATTCTCGATTAAATGTTCTTGTAGAGGAAGTCAATGGGCTTGGACTCACTCAAATGTCACCATCCGACGTTAGAGAAAAAATCTTGAGTGTCCTCCCCATTGACAAATATGGGCACATTGTGACCGTGCTACATCAAGGTGATCTTTTAAGCCGCTACACCAACACAAATCTTGGGAAAGATCAATGCTCATGAGATGTACATGCACATCACACCACAAGATGGCTCATCCTCTACAAAGAAGAAAGAAGGACTTAGCATTCAAAGCTAGCCAAGACAAGGGCAAAACAAGACTTGAGTATGAGATCTCAAGTGATGAAGATGATGAAGAAAGCCTTGCCCTCATGGTGAAGAAGACCACCAAGATGCTAAAAAGGCTAAACAAGAGTGGCATCAAGTTCGATGGCAAGAAGAAGAAGTTCTTCACTAGCTCAAGAAGAAAGCCAATCTCCGAGATGGATTGTTACAATTGTGGCGAACTTGGTCATCTAGCTCATCAATGCACAAAGCCTAAGAAAGACAAGTTCAAGAACAAGGGCAAGAAAGATGATTCAAGTGATGAAGATGAAAAGAAGAAGAACAAGCCATACAAGAAGAGAGATGGCAAAAAGAGGGAGTTCTACAAGAAGAAGAAGAGTGGCAAGGCCTATATTGTCGGTGATTGGCTCACGGACATTGATTCATCAAGTGGTTCATCCTATGATGATAGTGACGATGAAAAGGTGGCCGCCATTGCTATTGATCTTGCATCTTCACCACCACCATCGCCATCATCATCTACACACCTATGCCTTATGGCCAAAGGCTAACATAAGGTAACTAAGAGTGATGATAGTAGTGATGATGAACATGCTAGTGATGATGATAGTGATAGCGATGATGATGACTCACCTACTTACGATGATCTTGTCAAAATACTAAGAAAATATACTAAGATCATTAGAAAGAGTAGAGCTACAAATGAAAAACTTGATGCTAAAAATGATTCACTCTTAGCTAAGTGTGATACATTAGAAAAGGCTAATGATGAGCTCAAAGAAACAAATGATTCTATATCATCCAAACTCAAGGAGCTCAAATCTTCTAAGAAAGAGCTTAAAGATAAAAATGATAAACTTGAGTGGGTGCACAATGAGCTTATCACTAGTCACAATAAGCTAAAAGATGAATATGCAACTCTAAAGATCAATTATGATACCCTTATTATTGCACAAGAATTCTTACCAAATGAGCCACATGATGCTACTAACCATGTTGTTAAGATTGATATAGCTACCTCATGTGATGACTTAATTGATGAAAGCATTGAGCATGAATCTAGTAGCAAGGGCAAGCAAGTGGTTGAGTGCAATGACTATGATGAGTATGTCAAGCTCAAGAGTAACAATGAGAAGCTCATGAAAGATCTTGAAGAGATGAAAAGACACAACACCATTGTGCTAGAAACTCTTGATCATGACGAAGAGGTGATCCTTGAGAATGAGAAGTTAAAAGAAGAAATCAAGAAACTCAAGGAGGAGAAGAACAATGATCTTCTCAAGGAAGAGAACAAGAAGCTCAAGATGGAGAAAGAGCATCTCAAGGTGGGATTGAGCAAGTTTGCTAGAGGCAAGCATCTCCAAAGTGAGCTACTCATGAATACCTGGCCATGAAGATGGATAGAAGTGGCATTGGATATATGGCAAGTGTAGAGAAGAAGAAGGCTCAAGCTCAACACCAACAATCAAAGCCAAAGCCAAAGCCAAAGAGATGTTTTGAATGTGGACAAGAAGGCCACTTTGCTCATGAGTGTCAAACTCCACCACCACAACCCTTGCCCAAGCATGCTAGACCCTTTGCTTTCAATGCTCACTACATGCTTAGAAAAGATTCGAGTGGAAAGATGAAAGTCATGTTCTTAGGTCCTCCCAACAAGAGTAGGCCTAAGAAAATTTGGGTGGCTAAGTCACTTGTTGAGAAGGTGAAGGGCCCTCAACAAGCTTGGATCCCTAAAGCTTGAATCTCTTGTGTGTAGGTGAACTACAAGACCGGTGGAAGTCATTGGGTTATTGATAGTGGTTGCACTCAACATATGACCCGGTGATCCTCGTATGTTCACCTCACTAGATGAAGAGGTAGATGGACAAGAGAAAATAACATTTGGAGATAATTCAAAGGGCAAAGTTAAAGGATTGGGCAAAGTGGCAATATCAAATGATCATTCCATCTCCAATGTGCTCTATGTTGCTTCATTGAGCTTCAACTTGCTATCCGTTGGGCAATTGTGTGATCTTGGCTTTCAATGCCTATTCACCGAGAAGGAGGTTGTTGTATCTAAGTTAGATGACAATCAAGTGATATTCAATGGATTTAGATACAACAACTTATATCTAGTTGACTTCACCTCCAAAGATGCAAACTTGAAGACTTGCCTATTCACCAAAAACAACACTTGGGTGGCTATGGCATAGAAGACTTGCTCATGTTGGAATGAGCTCACTCAAGAAGCTTATGAAGAATGATTTGGTGAGAGGGTTGAAGGATGTGAAGTTTGAAAAGGACAAGCTTTGTAGTGCATGTCAAGCCCGGCAAGCAAGTTGCAAACACTCATCCAACCAAAGCTTTCATGTCAACCACAAGAGTGCTAGAACTCCTACACATGGATTTATTTGGACCAACAACATACAAGAGTTTGGGAGGAAATCTCTATTGTCTTGTGATTGTGGATGACTATTCAAGATATACATGGGTGTTCTTCCTTCATGACAAATCCGAAGTTGCATCTTGTTTCAAGAAGTTTGCCAAGAGAGCTCAAAATGAATTTGAAGTGAAGCTCAAGAAGATAAGAAGTGACAATGGCAAAGAGTTTGACAACACAAACATAGAAGCTTATTGTGATGAAGTTGGAATCAAACATGAAGTCTCCATAACCTATACTCCTCAACAAAATGGTGTAGTTGAGAGGAAGAACGGACTTTAATCACTCTTGCAAGGACAATGCTAGATGAGTACAACACCCCCGAAGCTCTATGGTAGGAAGCAATCAACACCGCATGTTATGCATCCAACCGCCTATTTCTTCAAAAAGTTCCTTGTCAAGACACCATATGAGTTGCTCAATGGGGAAGAAGCGGACGTCTCCTTCTTTAGGGTGTTTGGTTGCAAGTGCTACATCTACAAGAAGCGGCAACACCTAGGGAAGTTTCAAAGGCGTTGTGATATAGGTTTTCTTGTTGGTTACTCATTGAAGTCCAAAGCATATAGAGTATTTAATCATGCCACCGGCTTGGTTGAAGAAACATATGATGTGGAATTTGATGAATCTAACGGCTCCCAAGGAGCACATGAGAATCTTGATGATGTAGGTGATGAACCATTGAGGGAGGCTATGAAGAATATTCTCGTGGGAGACATCAAGCCAAAAGATGATGAAGATGATGTACAAGTCACTAACCAACCCTCTTCATCAAATGTACCACAAGATGGTGAAAAAGTTGGGAGAGTAGAAAATGAAGATACTCATATCTCCCATGAGCAAATGGTGGTACAAGCACAAGATGTTGATGCTCCACAACCTCCTCCTCAAGTGGTCAATAGAAGAAATACACCTCTCCTACAAGATCATCCTCAAGATCTCATCATAGGGAGTCCAACAAAGGGAGTGATGACTCGATCCCAAAAACTTACTTCATTTATTGCTCATCACTCTTTTGTCTCTTGCTATGAGCCTACCAAAGTAGAAGAAGCTCTTAAAGATCCGGATTGGATCAATGCCATGCATGAAGAGTTGAACAACTTCAAACGCAATGAAGTTTGGAATCTTGAAGAGCTACCAAGAGGTGCAAGAGTCATTGGAACAAAGTGGGTGTTCCACAACAAGCAAGATGATCAAGGTGTTGTTGTGAGGAACAAGGCAAGACTAGTAGCAAAGGGGTTCTCTCAAGTTGAAGGTTTAGATTTTGGAGAAACCTTTGCACCGGTTGCAAGATTAGAAGCCATCCGTATCCTTCTTGCATATGCATCACATCATGAAATGAAACTATATCAAATGGATGTGAAAAGTGCATTCTTAAATGGCTTTATTAATGAACTAGTCTATGTTAATCAACCTCCCGGGTTTGAAGACCCTAGATATCCTAATCATGTTTATAGGTTGTCCAAGGCACTATATGGGCTTAAGCAAGCCCCAAGAGCTTGGTATGAGCGCCTTCGGGATTTCCTTATTGAGAAGGGCTTCACCATTGGGAAGGTCGACACCACACTATTCACCAAGAAGCTTGATGGGCATATCTTCATTTGTCAAGTATATGTTGATGATATCATCTTTGGATCATCAAATGAAGATTCATGCAAAGAATTTGGTGAATTGATGTCTAAGGAGTTCGAGATGTCAATGATTGGTGAGCTTACATTCTTTCTTGGTTTTCAAGTCAAGCAAATGAAAGAAGGCATCTTCATCTCTCAAGAGAAATACACAAAAGATCTTCTCAAGAGATTCAAGATGGATGAATGTAAGCCAATCAAGACCCCAATGCCTACCAATGGACATCTCGACCTAGATGAGGGTGGTAACTCGGTTGATCAAACTCTCTACCGTTCTATGATTGGTAGCTTGTTATATTTAACCGCATCTAGGCCCGACATCATGTTTAGTGTGTGCATGTGTGCTAGATTTCAAGCTAGTCCTAAGGAATCACATTTAATTGCCGTAGAAAGAATCCTTAGGTATCTTAAGCACACACCAAGCATTGGTCTTTGGTATCCCAAAGGAGCTTTATTTGAATTAATTGGCTATTCCGATTCGGACTACGCCGGATGCAAAGTTGATAGAAAGAGCACATCCGGAGGGTGCCATTTGCTTGGTAGATCTCTTGTGTCTTGGTCCTCCAAGAAACAAAATAGTGTGGCTTTGTCCACCGCCGGAAGCGGAATACATTGCCGCGGGTGCTTGTTGTGCACAAATATTATACATGAAACAAACTTTACTAGACTATGGAGTAGTTCTAGAGAAAGTTCCTCTTCTGTGCGACAATGAAAGTGCGGTAAAACTTGCAAATAATCCGGTTCAACACTCTCGCACCAAGCATATAGATATCCGCCATCACTTTCTAAGAGATCATGTAGCTAAAAATGATATATCACTAGAAGGTGTAAGATCCGAAGATCAATTAGGTGGATATCTTCACTAAACCGCTAGATGAGGCTACATTTTGTAGATTGCGGAATGAGCTCAATGTACTTGATTTTAGTAACTTCACTAAAAAATTGAGCTTGTGTTGTCCCTTGCATTCATTGTAATATACAACATGTTTATTTTGTGGCAATGCATATAGGGCTTGTCTAACATGGTTAAGATAACCGTAAAAGCGTGTGAAGAAGCTTAACCTTGGATCAAACTTGACAAGCAACTAGATTTACTTACAAGTATTACATATGCATGAATGTTGTTTTTGTCGTTTTTGTTCCATTTGCCCTCTTGT